>CM038678.1:660791156-661391156 GCA_021605205.1 Aegilops longissima
ATAGTTAGAATAACTGATTTAAGGATCATTTGTTATCTGAGATCTTACAAAAGAATACCAAACTGTCGAGAGCTGGAAGAGTGCAAAGCCCAACTTGAGGCCGCACTAGCAGCTGCGAGGGGGCCAGAGACCCCTACGGTAATATACGGCGAAAGATAAGTATGTTGTGAAGTCCGGCGTATGTGTAAATCGACAATATCATTGCGATGGCGCGGAGTAGATCCGGACAAGCAACAACTCTTGCGCCCGGTTAAAAGGCGGGGAGGCGTGCTTACGAGGTGAGGCGGGAAGAATAATCTCCAAGATGCCAACACCCAGCTGGGAGAGGAACTCAAAGATGTTCGTGCCCGGTGGCGGACTCCGTGAAGGAGAATCGATGGCCGAGCGGCATTTTTAGTAAGTGCTTGAGCGAACTTTGAAAAAGTTGGCGAAGAAATCGACTAACGAGTTATATGCGTAGGTATGCTCATGGTCGTCTGCGGAGAAATGCCGGTTCTATGGGTGACCTTCTTCCGAGCTCTTACAACTCACGAATGAGTTGGCGGGTGATGAAAGGCCGCCGGCCTTGTGGCCATCGTCTCCTGCCCAGGCCTTGGAGAGCTTGCGAGAGAGGCTTAAGGGGGCGGCTCGGTTATGGAAGATATCGGCCTGCCGTCAAAGGCCCGGGAGGCCGGGCCATGGTGAAGGCGGTACCGGCTGACCCAAACCACATGGCAGGTCGGACCTGTGTGGCCCGATGGAAAGAGATCCTGTGGAGCTTAGTTATGCGGCCAAGTAGAATTGGCATAAAGTATTCCAACAGGTGTAAACTAGACAGCCTATTAGATGGTATTGAGGAGGAATACACCATCAAATTGACTATGTAATTTAAGATGACATGTAAAAATGCCTTCTAGCGGATTGTAGATCGTTTGTCATGGCGGACCTTTTAAGCTTCAACCTCGGGACCCTATAGTCGGGTGTGTCGAATACCATCACGGTTATGTAGGCAAGGTATGCGTGGAGACCAGGCGTGGGGTCATTAGTGCTTTAACGGACAAGTGCCCAACTAGTTATGTTATATTACATGGTTAGTAAAAACATCTTCCGGGAGAATAGTTCCTTAGGGGTTCCTTTCCCGGAGGCCATGCCTTAAAGTGCATGTCGTGAAAAAATCGGAAAAGCATGAGGCGGATAAATAAATAAGTGAGAAATCATCTTTAGTTCACCGACGAATATTCCCTTAAAACGCTAGCTTTGGCTTCACCCGATCGAGTCCATCCGGCTGACCAGGCGGTAACAATCGCGAAGGTGCTCCCTTTACCGCCCTAGCGAACAATCGGGAGCGTGGGGGTAAGCCAGGGGCGACACACTCCCAAAACTTAAGTCATGTCGATGCATATAATGGTGAATAAAAGGTACATGCGGGCGTTAACATGTGTTAGGCATAAAGCCCGTACAAATAAGCTTCGTTAAAAGCCCCATGTATAATGGCGCGGATAGCGCGTCAAGTGTAATCGAACAATGCGAGCAGCCTTTAAAGGCTGTAAGAAAGAAAAAAGGAGAAGGGAGAAATATAAGACAGCTAATGTGTAAAAATAGATAGAGGAAGGAGGCGAACTCAGAATCCGGCGCTAAGCGTAGAATCTTCGGAGGCGGGCTGCGTTCCATGGGTTCGGCTCGAGTCTTATCCGATGCATCTCGGAACAATCGCTCTACGGTCGGGACTTGGTCGATAATAAAGGACCTTCCCATTTGGGCTTGAGTTTGTCCTTTTTCTTGTCCGGTAGAACTAACTTCGCCAACATTGTAAGTTTTGGCCCGAACTTCTACGCTTTGATATCTTGAGCCTGCGTTGGATAGAATCGGGCGGGCTTTGGCCGTCCGCTCCTCCTCAAAGCGTCAAACTGTCTGCCGATCGAGCTCGGCTTCTCTTTCTTCTACATGCGCCTGGAGGTGAGTCATGAATTATGTCGCGAGGCAGAACTGCCTCTGCGCCGTATCCTAAAGAATGGTGTGAATCCGGTGGTGTGATTGGCGTGGTCCGCAGCCCCAGTGGAGTTGAGCTCCTCTACCCGGTCGTGTTAGATTCCTTGAGGACCGCACTAATTTGGGTTTGATGCCGCTCATTATTAGACCATTTGCTTGCTCGACTTGACCGTTAGTTTGAGGGTGATAGCTGAAGCATAGTGAGCTTGATGCCCATGTTTTTGCACCGAGTTTGACCTCGTCGGCCGTGAAGTTCATGCCGTTATCGGTGATGATCTTTGTGGGGGCATTGTAATGGTGTCGACCCACGATATGAAGTCTATCACCAGTCCGGATTGGCCGTCTTAAAGCTTGGCCTCTATCCATTTGGTGAATTTATCCACCATGACCAGTAGGTATTTTTGCTTGTGGGTTCCTCCTTTAAGGGGTCCAACCATGTCAAGCCCCAGACCCGAAGGGCCAGGTGATGGGTATAGTTTGGAGGCGGTGGGTGGCATGTGGCTTTATTAGCAAAGAGTTGGCAACGGCGCATCGTTGGACTAAGTCTGAGCATCTGCCGGCGTCGGCCAATAAAATCCTGAAGGCCTTGCTTACAAGGGCCGGGCTGCTGGCGTGGTGCCGCTTGAGTCGGCATGAATTTCAGCCGGAAGATTCCGCCCTTCCTCTTGAGATACACCTTTGAAGGACTCGGTGGTGCTTTTCTTATAAAGCTCCCCCTCATGGAATTTATAGGCTTTAGATCGCCGCACTATGCGGCGTGCCTCGTTTTGGTCCTCGGGAAGTTCCTGCCTGGTTAGGTAGGCTAGGAATGGTTCCGTCCGCAGGGCAATGACTGCCATTATTACGATGGGCTGAAGATGTTACTTAGTTGGTAGAGCCTCCAATTGTGTCGAATGTTCGGTGTCGGGCGGTGCTGTTGGGTCAGGGCTGTTATTTCGGACTCCCTTCCTATACTGGATGGCTTGAACAGCCTCTCTAAGAAGATATTGGGGGGCGGCATCGCGCTTGCGCCAATGTCTGGCAAGGCGTCTGCTGCTGATTGTTTTCCAGGCTATATGGTGAAATTGAGCCCTTGAACGAGCTGACATTTTAGGGCGGCGTTGCGATAAGCTGCCATTTTCGGATCCTTGGCATCAAAGTCTCCATTTATTTGGGATATCGCGAGGTTCGAATCCCCGCGCACCTCTAGGCGTTGAATGCCCATGGATACTGCCATCCGGAGACCATGTAGAAGGGCCTCGTATTCGGCTGCGTTGTTGGAGTCCGTATACATTATCTGGATGTATTGAGCTGTATCTCCTGTTGGGGACGTCGAGCAGCGCCAGCCCCAGAACCAGCCAACATTTTGGAGCCGTCGAAGTGCATGATCCGGTTGGAATATGTCCGTACTCTTTAGGGAGTTCGACTTCAGTCCATCGGCTGACGAAGTAAACAAAACCTGCGACTTAATAGCTCGCGTGGCTTATAGGTTATGTCGAGCAGGAGGCTCAATGGCCCATTTGGCAATCCGGCCCGTCGCGTCGCGGATTGTTTATAATGTCGTTAAGAGGTACTTGGGGCTACTATTATCGAACACTCTTGAAAGTAGTGTCGAAGCTTCCGGATGCCATAAACACCGCGTACGCTATCTTTTGATAATCTCGGATACTGTGACTTGCATGGAGTGAGGACGGTGGACACGTAATAAACTGGTTTTGAAGGGAAACTTGTGTCCGATCCGTTTCTCGTTCGACAACGAGCACCGGCTTACAACGATGAGTTGCGGCGATGTATAATAGCATTGGTTCGCCCATGTTGGAAGCGGCCAGGACCGGTTTATTGCCAATATGGCTTTTATTTCTTGAGTCCGGCCGTGGCGTCATCCGTTCACGAAAGTGGTCGATTGTGGAGGAGGCGATAAAGGGTAATGCCTTTTCTCCCAAGCAGAATATAAGCGGCTTAAAACATACGCATCGATCAATTTTGTATTTGTTTGAGGTCCTTTGGGATATCCAATTGTGTGAGCTTCGGATCTTGGCTGGGTTTGCTTCAATTCCTCTACGGATACAATGAAGCCCAAGAGCTTTCCGGCTGGTACGCAAAACACATTTTCGGGTTAAGCTTGATGTCATATGTTAGAAGATTATCGAATGTGAGCCTCAAATCGTCTACTAGAGTTTCGACATGCTTGGTTTTGTGACCACATCATCTCGTATGCCTCCACTGTTTTGCCGATCTGGTTTGCGGACATATACGAATCATGCTGCTGATATGTTGCGCGGCGTTTTTGAGCCCGAAGGGCATTGTATTGAAGCGAGAATGGGCCGTATGGGGTGATAAATGCCGTTCTTGACTTGATCAGGTTCTGCCATCTTAATTTGATGGTAGCGAGTATGTCGTCGAGAAACACAATGATAAATTGTCTCTCACTGTGCGTCGATAATTTGATCGATCCGGGGGAGGAAGGGATCCTTTGGGCAAGCCTTGTTGAGGTCCTTGAAATTCGCGCATAAGGGCCGAGTTGTCCTTCTTTGGTACCATCACCAGGTTTGCTAGCCAGTCCGGATGTTTTATATCTACGATGAATCCGGCCTCCAATAGTTTGGCTAGCTCCTCTCCCATGGCTTGTCTCTTAGGTTCGGAGAACACAGAAGAGCTGTTTGTTGGCTTGAATCCTTTTAGGATGTTTAGGCTGTGCTCGGCCAGCCGGCGTGGGATTCTGGCATGTGTGAAGGGTGCCAGGCAAAAATGTCCCAATTTTCGCGTAGGAATTCTCGTAGTGCGGCGTCTACATCAGGGTTTAATTGTGCCCCTATGGAAGCCGTTTTTGTGGGGTCCATTGGGTGGACTTGGAATTTGACTTTTTTGTCTGCTGGTTTAAAGGAGGTGGACTTGGATCTTTTATCGGTATCACATCGTCCCTGTTCACCGGTGGACTGCATAAGCTTTCAGTTCCTCGGCCGCTAGGGCTTTGGATAGTGCCTCAAGGGCTATGCGGCTGTCTTATTTTTGACGCAGTGCTATGTACGGGTCACTAGCAAGAGTGATGATTCCGTTGGGCCCGGCATTTTGAGCTTCATGTACCCGTAATGGGGTATAACTTGAAAATTTGTGAATGCCTCTCGCCCTAATAGGCGTGGTATCCGCTGCTTGAGCAGGGCCACTTGGAGCGTGACCTCCTCGGACCTGTAATTATCCGCGTGCGACCACCACATCCGGTGTGATTTTACACTGCAGCTAGCTTCCCGGTAGGGGATTATTCCTCTAAAGGTTGTGCTGCTTCGCTCAATGCGGCTCAGATCTATTTCCATTTTGGAGGGTTTCCTCATAAATGAGGTTCAATCCGCTGCCACGTCCATGAGTACCTTGGTAAGGCGGAAGCCGTCCACTATTGGACCGAGGACCAATCTGCTTGCTGTGGTGCTCGGGCTGTTAGAATTAGGTTCATCACTTTGGCATTAAAGGTAATAGCCGTGTCCTCCATGGATTTATTGTTGCTACTTGGTAGACTTGGCAAGGCTGCGGGTGTTCGTTTCGCATATTGTTTGATGCAAAAGTCTCGAAGGCTATTAATACCGTCTTGGTATCCTTGGGCTGGTGCTCTGTGGATCTTTGGGGTTAGAAGCTCCTCGCCGTTTTTGGCCACTGGGAGTATCCAACATGCTCTAAGGCTATGAGTTGGTGTGGCGCCCTCATACTATAATTTTCTGGTCCGTTGAGCCATCCCTCGTCACGGTTCCATGCCCGTTAGGGTTTTTGTTTTTGTGTTTAACCGGGTGATTGGCGATAATCCACCCTTTTGTTTGATTGGGTTTGTATTGGGGGCGGATTGTCCCAAAATCTTACTTGGTTTTCGAGCGCTTTCCATGCATGCAGTACTTCGTACTATGGGCCAAGTAACCAAAGCATGTAATTTCACGGCGACATATGGCGTTGAGGATTCCCATGTCCGTGCAATTATTGCAGAAGAAAAAAATGCGTCTTCCTCGGCGATCCTTTATCCTGTTCATAACCAGGAGGAATCTGGCCCGATAATGATGTATTGTGTTTCTTGAGGCTCTTGCCTAATATTGGATAGATCGCCTATGTTGGTGGGTGGGTGGAATTAGATCCGAAACCCCACCCAATCTGAAGGCTCAAGGGCCAAGGTTTCGAACGGAGCTTGGATTCTTGGATGTTGTCACTGAATCTAGCCGTTGCACGATTCTAAGTTCAGGTCTTGAGTGGCGTCCTCCCCTCCTTGGTGTATCCGGCTTGGAGGGATTGGGAATCGGACATAGTTAGTCCTTAAGATAGACAAAGGGTTCGCATTGTTCCTCCACCACATCAACGTGATGGGTGACACAGGGAGAGTTAATCTCTCTCGAGATCGGGTTTAGGCCTAATCGATGCGTGATGCGTGGCGGTACCGAAGCGGCGATCGCGATCAGAAACTCGTTTAAGAAGAAAGCTCCATCGGATCTAACTGCTTGGCGAGTTCGAGTTGGCGTGAAGATTGCTTTTGATGACCGAAAGCCATCGTGTGTGGCGGCGAACAAGCGATCATAAGAAAACCGCCCTAGCAGGAGAGTTTGCCGATAGCGTGAGCTCCTTTAACAGAGCCGTCTTTAAAGATGGGATGAGCCATCCTTCTGATGGCAACAACACAGCGGAACTCTCAATGAAAGCACCAATGTCGATTGTCAAAACCGGCGAATCTCGGGTAGGGGGTCTGAACTGTGTGTCTAGGCGGATGGTAACGGAGACAAGGGACACGATGTTTTACCCAGGTTGGGCCCTCTCGATGGAGGTAAACCCTACTCCTGCTTGATTAATATTGATGATATGGGTAGTACAGAGTAGATCTACCACGAGATCAGAGAGGCTAAACCCTAGAAGCTAGCCTATGGTATGATTGTTGTTCATCCTCACGGACTAAAACCTCCGGTTTAAATAGACCCCAAGAGAGGGCTAGCCTTAAAAGAGTCGGTTACAATGGGAGGAGATCTACATATCCGTATTGCCAAGCTTGCCTTCCACGCCAAGGAAAGTCCCATCCAGACACGGGACGAAGTCTTCAATCTTGTATCTTCATAGTCCAGGAGTCCGGTCGAAGATTATAGTTCGGCTATCCGGACACCCCCTAATCCGGGACTCGCTCAGCCGTAGTGTGCTCCTCCGTACGGAGGGAGCGTTCTGTGTTTCCATTGACTGTTATAACCCCGCGAGGTCCTGGCATCTTGAGCTTAAGGTATGCATAATGCGGTACCGCATTGAATCTGGCAAATGCGGTTCATCCGAGCAGTGCGTGATAGCCACTGCGGAAGGGGAAGATATCAAAGATTAACTCCTCGCTTCGGAAGTTGCCCGGACATCCAAAGACTACTTCCAGTGTGATTGAGCCCGTGCAACAGGCCTCTACACAGGGTATTACACCTTTAAAGGTGGTTTTGGTGGGTTTGATCCTTGAGGGATCGATGCCCATTTTGCGCACTATATCCTGATAGAGCAGGTTCAGGCTGCTGCCACCGTCCATAAGGACTCGTGTGAGGTGGAATCCATCAATGATGGGGTCGAGGACCAACGTGGCCAAACCGCCATGACAGATACTGGTCGAATGGTCCCTGCGATCAAAGGTGATCGGACAAGAAGACCATGGGTTGAACTTTGGGGCGACTGGCTCCATCGCATAGACGTCCCTTAGTGCACGCTTCCATTCCCGCTTGGAAATATGGGTTGCATAAATCATATTTACCGTTTTTACTTGGGGAGGAAATTTCTTCTATCCTCCTGTGTTCGGCAGCCGGGGTTCCTCGTCGTCATCACTATGCGGCCTCCTTTCCTTATTTTCGGCATTCAACTAGCCGGCCTGTTTGAACACCCAAAATTCCCTGTTGGTGTGGTTGGCTGGTTTATCGGGGGTACCGTGAATTTGACATGAGCGATCGAGTATGTGGTCCAGACTGGATGGGCTCGGATTGTTTCTTTTGAGTGGCTTTATCCGCTAACCGGACTTAGAGCCACTGGATCCGGCGTTGTCGGCCGTGTCTTCGGTGTTATCGTCGTTATTGCGCCGCTTGTGTCTATTGCGTCGGGGCTTGCTGTTGCTATCTCTAGCATCCGAGGTGCCATGATTTCTTGATGTGCTGTTGCTGCGAGCCAGCCAGCTATCTTCGCCCGCACAAAAGCGGGTCATGAGTGTCATGAGGGCTGCCATGGACTTCGGCTTCTCTTGGCCCAGGTGTCGGGCAAGCCACTCGTCACGGATGTTATGCTTAAAGGCCGCTAGGGCTTCGGCATCCGGACAGTCGACAATTTGGTTCTTCTTAGTTAGGAACCGAGTCCATAATTTCCTAGCGGACTCTCGGGGTTGTTGGGTTATGTGACTTAAATTATCAGCATCCGGTGGTCGCACATAAGTGCCCTGGAAGTTATCCAGGAATGCATCTTCCAGGTTCTCCCAACTTCCAATGGAGTTTGCTGGCAAACTATTCAGCCAATGTCGAGTCGGTCCCTTGAGTTTTAGTGGGATGTACTTGATGGCGTGTAAATCATCCCCACGGGCCTTGTGAATGTGGAGAAGGAAATCTTCTATCCATGCCGCGGGGTCTGTAGTCCCATCGTAGGAATCGTTATTCATGGGCTTAAACCCTTCTGGGAATTCATGATCCATTACTTCGTTAGTGAAGCATAGGGGGTGTGCGGAGCCTCTATGCCGGGCTACATCGCGACGCAGCTCAAATGAGTGCAGTGCATTGTATTGACCCGTCCGGTTGTATTTAGTATATCGGCGTGGCGGTCATAAATCCTTGCAGCGTTAGAAGTAGCGCCCAGTGATCATGAGTCGATCTTGACTATCTGCTTTGTTTTCCAATTAGTCTACGCAGGTCATGCGTGTAGCCAGACCTTAAATGTCTATGTTTGTTTGGTGGCGTAGTGCGGGCTGGTGTTCGAGAACAATCGCCGCTTTGTCTCGGCCATGGGGTGGCGGTCAGCCGCATCTGCGATGGTACTTGTAGGCTCTAGTGCCTCCTCCTCGAATTGAGTAGAACCTGCGCTTTGGGTAACTTTTGGTTGGGTGCTTTCGAAGTCCCAGTGTTCCTCGGCTGCGGGACCTCGGTCCATCTATCGATCGGTCAGATCTTGATTAAGCAGAATCTGCTGCTGCTTTTTCTTCAGGCTTTTTGCAGTGGCTATAAGCCGGCGCTTGAAGCACTCCTGCTCGACAGGATCATCAGGCACGATGAATTCTTTGTCGCTGAGGCTCACCTCTTCTTCGGAGAGGGGCATGTAATTGTCATCCTCTGAGTCTCCATCCATTGCCTATTTATTAGGGCTAGCTTGCTCATCCTCCCGTCGGGCTTGCTCGAAGCTTGGCGGGGTGGGATTGTTTTCGTCTTCGGCATTATCTGGAGTGCTATTGTCTCATGTGCCGGTATCGCTATTTTTGCTATGGCGAGGCTTAGAGTGGCGCTTCTTGGCGTGGCGCTTGAATTGCTTCTCAAGGGGTTATCCTCCGTTGCCTCATCGCCATTGCTTTCTTTAGGTGTGTCCACCATATATATATATCATATGGTGAGGTGGTTGTCCGGTATACAGCCTGGTGGTGGTTCTGTTATTCTCCGGCATCGTCGTCCATACCGTCGATGTCTTGGTCGAAATCGAGCATGTCGGTTAAGAGTAAATCGACGACAGTGGCTATTAAGTGTGTGGTGGGTAGGGAGCGAATTCGCCGTCATCCGCTTCCCTCAAGTCGGACATAGTTCAGCGAGAGTCTCGGCGACGGGAGAGTCATTTCAATGAATTTAGCATCGCCCATGAGGCGAGGGCTAAAAGATATCCACGGAGGTAAACTCCATGATCGTTGCCCAATTAGATTCGATAGGCACGGATATGCATGGTTGAAGCCTATGGCGGAGGCGAGTCAGAGGTCAATGACACGAGACCTCATTGGAAGCCAGAAATCTGTGTTCAGGCTCTATGCCGATGAGTGTCGCGACCTTAGTGGTGTGGTCTATCCACCCGTCCTTGGATGGCACGATCTTCTCGGGATCTAAGGCCAAAGGCTGGCGCGAGTGCGTTCTCACATACCGTCGATGGCAGATCTAAGACATGCCCATTGGAATTTGTCTGGCGCTTTTGTCATGAGCTCGAATCCGTCGAAGATCAAGTCTTCGCGGATGTCGGCGTGTATGAATTCAGGCTTCCAAACCTGACCCTGATGGCCAGAAGCGTAGCTAATCGATCTGCTCCAGATGTGGCGAGTTGGCCCCGAGTGCGAAGCTTGAGGATCTGAAGATACGTAGGGAGGAAAACCTCTACTGGATCGCATCGTTGTGGATGATTGAAGGAGCCATCAAGCCTTGCTCGTAACGACGATGGAACTCTCAATGAAAGCACCAATGTACGGTGTCCAAAACCGGCGGATCTCGAAGTGAGGGGTGTCACGCCCAATATGCGACCCTATCCAAAGGAACTCGACGGTCCCACCAAGGATAGACCGCATATTGAAACGCTTTTGCAAGGTGGATATCATTACATCAACATTACATAATAGATGGGGATACATACATAAGGCACAAATGCCACAAGAATACAACATCACATGAGAGCAACATCCGACTACAGATGAAACATAAACAGAAACTCAAACGACATCCACCCTGCTAGCCCAGGCTGCCGACCTGGAACCTATCCCTGATCGAAGAAGCAGAAGAAGAACTCCAAACAAGCAAACATCGCTCTCGCGTCATGATCATCGCATAACCTGTACCTGCAAGCTGGTGGTGTAGTAATCTGTGAGCCACGAGGACTCAACAATCCCATTACCATGGGTATCAAGACTAGCAAAGCTTAAAGGGAAAGGAAGGGATAAAGTGGTGAGGTTGCAGCAGCGACTAAGCATATATGGTGGCTAACATACATAAATGAGGCGAGAAGAGAAACAAAGGAACGTCGTCAACTAGTAATGATCAAGAAGTGATCCTGAACTCCTACTTCGTCGGACATAACCCGAAACCGTGTTCTCCTCTCGATCAACCCGAAAAGAGACACTCACGATTCACGCTGCGGTTGGTGTATTTTAGAAGAGTTTGCTTCAAGTTTACTACAACGGATATTAACAAATTCCCATCGCCACATAACCGCGGGCACGGCTCTCGAAAGTTTATACCCTGCGGGGTGTCCCAACAGCCCATGATAAGCTCTCGCGATCAACGAAGGATATTCCTTCTCCCGGGAAGACCGATCAGTCTCGAATCCGGCTACAAGACATTTCGTGACAATAAAACAAGACCAGCAAGACCTCCCGGCGTCTGACAACACCCGATAGTAGCAGCATATCTCGTCTCGAGGCCACGACCGGATGAGCAGTCCGTACAACTAAAACCAGCCCTCAAGTTTCCCGAGGTGGCGCTACAAGGGCTCTAGTTTGGACCAACACTTAGACAAGCATTGGCCGGGGGCTAAATAAAGATGACCCTTGGGATCGCGACTCCCAAGGGAAAAAAAGGTAATAGGTGAGGCAAATGGTAAAACCAATGTTGGGCCTTCTTTGGAAAAGTCTTATTCAAAGCGAACTGTCAAGGGGTCCCATAAATCACCCGACCGCGTTAGGGACGCAAAATCCGGGAACATAATACCGATATGGCGGAAACTAGGCGGCAAGAGTGGAACAAAACACCAGGCATAAGGCCGAGCCTTCCACCCTTTACCAAGTATATAGATGCATTAATTAAATAAGATATATTGTGATATCCCAACAAGTAAACATGTTCCAACAAGGAACAACATCTCCATGTTCAACAAGGAACAAACTTCATCTTCACCTGCAACTAACAACGCTATAAGAGGGCTGAGCAAAGCGGTAACATAGCCAAACAACGGTTTGCTAGGAAGGGTGACAAGGTTAGAGGCTGACATGGCAATTTGGGATGGCTTGATAAGCAGGTAATAGGTAGCGCAGCATAGCGATAGAACGAAGCAACTAGCATAGCAATGATAGTAGTGAGATCCAGGTAGCGGTCATCTTGCCTGAAATCCCATAAGGAAGAAGAACGAGTCCATGAAGAAGATAAGCGGATGAAGCGGAACCAAGCGTGAGCGAGCGAATCCTCACGATCATAGCAAGCAGGAACTAACAGAAGAAGCACACAACATAGGTAAACACACCACACATGAACAAGACATGATGCACAACAAGCATGATGCATGACAAGACTACATGAAGCTACTCATGGCAAGAGATGATGCAAACAAGAGCAACACATCAAAGCAAGTTTAAATGAGGCCGGAACAACATATAACAATTCGGTAAGTCCTCATATGCAAATTTCGAAATTGGTCCAGATCTGAATAAACCTTATGTTCAAGTTGTTAAACAGCAAGTTAAGATGCACCACGATGATCTACACGAAATTCTAGTCAAGTTACATATAAAGTTCATTAATTGAACTCGGCCTAGAAGATATGAGCAAAACAAGTTAAACATGGCATTGATGCAAAATGCATACAAACATCAAGCAAACACCTCAAAACAAGGATGCAACATGATAATATGAAACTACATGCAAAATCAAGCAAGTTTCATATAGAGCACACTCAAAAGAGACAGCAGTTCAACACATACACATATACAAGTCATGACAACAATCTGTCCAAAACAGCAACTAGGCATATTGCAAGCATCAAAACAACATGCTACAGCATCTCAACATAATAAAAAAAGGCATGGGCATGATGTACAGGTAAAGCATGACAAAACATGAACACTGAGCTATCTCCAGAAATCACTAGAACATGCTCAAAATGACATGGCAAGATTGCAAATAATAACAGTTTAGGACTTTAGCGAGAAATAACATCAGGTTGCAATGTTTAGAGCTATCAAACAACATGTTACAGGAACTTATCATGGCAAACAAAGGCATGGCATGAATCTACTAAATGCATAGAACAAAAGTCCCTTACTGACCATAAGCCAAAAAGGATCAGAAAATATGATGGCACCCATGTAAACATAGCAAGTTATATTACAGATTCATACATGGCAGGAACAACAATAAGTAGGCATGTTGGTGAGCTTGAACCACTCACCACAGAGCAATACATGGCATGGCAAGGCAACCAACAGTAAGAAGACATGGCATAGAAGCTATACATGGCAAGAACAACATCATAGCATGCTTGGATCAACTACAACAACCTTGGCAAAATTGAATAACATGTAAACAATCTGCCGGAAACATTTTATAGCAAAAGTAGAGCTCGATTGACTCAAGCTATGGCACTCCATAATTGCAAACAAGGGCATGGATGGATAGAGAATAACCATATGTTCAAAACATCCTTACTGAAGTATCTCAAAATAAGCATGGATCTCTCGGTAGCATCAAATTTACATGGCATAAAAATATCAATGAGACAGGGGCTGAAATCAGCAACATCATGAAGCCTAGTTTGCATGCTTGTGCTAGTCACCACATAGATCACAAAAATATATGGCATACACCCCTGTAAAGATGGCATAGCATATTACAAAACACATGTAGGACTCAAGTTCATAGGATGCACACATCAATCATGGCAAAAATGACAAAAGTGCATGTTCTGATAAGAATCTGAAACTAACATCACATAGCCCTCTTCTAACAGCATTTCGGGCATCAAGATGAGCTCAAATGAAAATGATGCAATGAGATGAAATGATGTACTCGTCGAAGCGAACAATTTGACATATTACACGCATGAAAGCGGGCAGTATGCGAGAGAGTTATGGCATGTCAAAGTATGCACGAATGCAACAATTTCGGGGACTTAGTGGAATTTCACCTCGGATCTAAAGGTTGGCCAGGCGTGAAAAGCAATGGCCGGCGTGTGAGCTCGCGGAGTTAGGCGTGGGGGCGCGGAGATGGCAGGGAGGAGGCAGTGAGGCAGATCAGGCCGGGTCGGCGGATCTCGCCAGATCGGTAGCGGACCCGAGGCGGCGGCAGGCGGCGACAGCTTGGCGGCGAGGCGGCGGCAGGGACCTGGCTGGCCGGCGTGGCAGCCTCCGTGACAGGACGGCCCGAAGGAGGGGCAGGCGTGGGACGCCGTGGCCTTCGAGGCGTGAGCTCCAGCAATGGCGTCGGGGGCAGACCAGACAGGGGGCGGCCTCGGGGCAGGCAGGCGGCCGGCCTTGAGGGCGGCACCCGTGGCAGCCTCCATTGGCTGCAGACAGCGGCAGTGGGCGTCCGGCCGCAGGAGCGGACATGTCCAGGCGGCCTTGGCGGGGAAGAGCTAGGGGTTCATCTGCTGAAAAAATTGGGGGAGACACCTATTTATAGGTAGAGGGAGCTAGGAGACTTCAAATGAGGCATGATTTTCGCCCACATGATCGTGATCGAACGACCGAGAGCATGGAGGGGAGTTTGGTGGGTTTTGGGCCACTTTGGAAGGGTGTTGGGCTGCAAAGAAAGAGGCTTTCGGTTACCGGTTAACGTTGGAGTATAAGCGACCTCCAAATGGCACGAAACTTGACAGCGGTCTACGGTGCTATACCAAGGCCGCTTGACAAACCTCGATCCATTCGAACGTTTAACACCCGCACACGAAAAAGAGGCAAAAGAGGCGCCGGGGGACATAAAGTGCGGATTGCAAAAGCGGACAAGGGAAAATGCTCGGATGCATGAGATGAACACGTATGCAAAATGAGATGCACATGATGACATGATATGAAATGCATATGATGACATGGCAAGAGAGACACGCAAGCAAATGACATAGCAGCGGTGAATAACTGGCAAAAACACTGGCGCATGAATCCAGGCGTTCTGGTCTCGAAGCGTGCGTCACGAGGCTAAAAAAGTAGCAGGGAGGCGGGGACACGGTGTTTACGGAGTTCGAGCCCTCTCGATGGAGGTAATACCCTACTTCCTACTTGATTGATCTTGATGACATGAGTATTACAAGAGTTGATCTACCATGAGATCATAGAGGCTAAACCATAGAATCTAGCCTATGATTATGATTGTTGTCGTCCTCTGGACTAAACCCTCCGGTTTATAGACACGTGAGGAGCTAGGGTTACAGTCGGTTATAGAAGGAAATCTACATATCGAATTGCCAAGCTTGCCTTCCATGCAAGGAGAGTCCCACCGGACACGGGATGAAGTCTTCAATCTTGTATCTTCATAGTCAAGCAGATCAAGCACAAGTACATAGTCCGGCTGTCAGAGGACCCCTAATCCAGGACTCCCTCGGGCGTCGTGGGAATCGCGTGTGGCTGTGGTAGAAACTTGATGCTCGCCGCATTTAAGGTGGCCCACATGTCATGCACGCAAAGGCAGAGGGGCGGTGCGGCCGAGAGGGGTGAGGCACACGTCGAGGGACGTGGTGCCGTGGGTTGGAGCGGCATCGTGGGAATCATGAAGGTTGTACGGCTGCAGCTTCTGTTTGTCCCCTTCGATGGCTGCCCCATAGAAGTATATGTCCTCCCGAGACAAGAAATTGTGAAGCTCACCTGGTATGGAAGGCGCGTGTATGATGTGGTACACCAAAACATCATCTTTGAGGCATAGCTGAAGGACGGCGGCGCGTTGGATCTTCCCAGTGGCACAATCCATGTACTCTCCGTCGAGACCGATGACACTCATCTCTACCTTTTCGAGGCAGTTAGATACATTGTTGATCCACTTCCGAACAACCCTTGGGTGGACGGTGACGGTGGCAACTATGCTCAACGAGCCTTCGATAAGGACATGTTGGACGCTAAAAACCTGCATCTCGATCTCTTTCGCCATTTGGAACCGCTGGAACAGAGGGCTATGGTTTGGAGAATTAGGATTAGATGGCTAGTCTAACTGAAGTAGTAGATGATTATTTAAAGGGGCTTCAGAATTACTCCAGGAGTATGTGAAGAGGTTAAAACAATGTGAACGCAGTGGGGTTTGGATGCAAATGAAGAGCGAAGGGAGGTGAAGAAGCGAGGAAAATTGGTTCCGATGGAAGTAAATGGGAGAAGTAGGCGTGCAGGCAGTTGATTAGATGGCTAGGTAGACTAAGCGAAAAGGCTATCTTGGTAGACCGAGGAGTCGTACCTATTCATATGCGTGCCCATCCTTTCGATGGAAGGTGGGACCTATGCAAACAGATAAAAAATGTGTTGTAGCTGGTTCAGGATGTATATTGGCAGTGTGTGGGAGACACAACATTCTCTGGTTAAGGAATACGGTTATCCTCATCAAAAAAAAAAAGAACCATCTTGGCTTCCGCATGCACGAGAATTTGGTTCTTCTCGCAATATGGATGATACCTGGAGGATGAAGTGAACAGGCATGCTAGCACGGGAGACCTATTTCCGCTATACAGTACTGGAGTACTCATGTTCCTACTACTACTAGTAGTAGTTGTAGTACAACTGTGGTACACTTGATGGTCAAAATGCTATTTATCCGGTCCTCACAGTGAAGTGACAACACCCTGCGCCTGACACTAGTCCAGGCGACGTGTTCAGGTTACCATAGTCAGCCTCACCCTGTGCACTGTGCGGTCTATCACCGCCACTGTACATCACATTAGCATGCCTCGCCTCGTCTCCCTCTCCCCTCCCATAGCACCACTCCATCTCCATATCCATCTCACTGTGCCCCCATGTATCGTCGCCTCGCTCACCTCCCCCGGTACCACTATTCCCTCGCTAGCCGCTCGAGCACCGACAACCTTCTCCCCCATAAATCAAGCCCCCCAAAACCCCCACCTTCCAAACTCCACCATTGCCGAATGCGAACCGCACAACATCCATATGATCCGCGATTGGAGCAATCTCCCCAGTGACATCCTCGACCTATGTTGTTCGTGTATGGATATGTTGACCGCCCTGCGGATGGCTGCATGCTAGAGGGACATGCACACGGCCATCGTCGAAGCGAGGCCTAAGTTTTCAAGACACCCTGCTTGCTTCTATCTGGTCTTGCGAGGTTGGCTCACCATGATACGGAGGCGTACATGATGCCCGTCGACTTCAGTCCGATCTCCATTAATGAAACTTCTTTGCAGGTATGTAGTGGGTCGCCGTACATCATTTCCCTTGACTTGATCTGATCATCATCGCCATGAAACTTCTTGGCAGGTATGTCTTTGGGTGCGGCATGAACTCCCCTTTGGATGGCTGCCTTGAGAGAAGGCGGTAAAAAGTTGGTGCTCGTGAACTTCGGACCTCCATGAGATTATCCTTCCTCCGTTGGATTGTATAGAGTTTTACCATCGCGGTCCAAGTCATCTAGATTACCACGTCAGTTGGACGGACCTTGTTTTGCAGAAGATTGTAATCTGCCAAGTGCCCACACGACATGTGAAGTACGCAGACTTCAAGCTAATTGCCTTGTTCGACCGCGGACTCACCTACCTTTACGCTGGTGCCTTCTTTAGCTGGAGACAACTCAGCTCACAGTGGATCATCGTCAAAGCTGATACACACTCGTGTGATGCTACTGAACACAATGGCAACATCTACGCGATCGACAAAGCAGATGGCACCACGTATTGCTGGGACGGCGCGTGTAAGTTGTTTCCGTCCAAAAACAGGGAGATATGATGCAGTGTCCCTTTTTGATATGATGCAGTGTCCCTACAGTTACTACCCTTTGTAATCACACAACCTTTGCCAAAAACAGGGAAGCACAACTGGTTCCTTGCTCAATCAGACGACGGCAAAAGACTAATGGTCATTCGAACACATGAGCCGGAAAAGTTATATTGAAAAAACCCCACTAGATACAAGCATCGTGAAATACGTGAGTATCCGGACAGTGGTTGTTACGTCTATGAGGAGGATACCAGCTTGTTGGGGCCTTCAGGATCTTTTTAGTTGGAGGCGGGTAAACAACCTTGGTTCACACTCTCTGTTTCTCATACTCATTTATCCGATTAACCAGGAGATCACCGTTGGCAAGTACCTTGATGGAAGAGAGGCTCCGTTTGCTATGGAAATATGTGTCTACACGGCGAGCCCTAAGAGTTCGGGAGCAAACTCCCCTAATTATCAACGATACAGCCTGCAGCCAAAAGAAGGTGAGAATGACAAAGGCATCAGGATTAACTTTGATCCTTGGATGTCTCAATTCGACGAGAGCGATGATGTGGTTCAAGCCTTCAGGTTGATAGGTAATTGGGCTGTTGCGTCGAAGGGTGGAATCTTGGTGTCTCGGATCCTTTGAGTGTTGAAGCGAGGGCAGCAAATTATGATGGTGTTGGATCATCTCTTCGAATGATTTTGTTGTCTTTGCTGCTTGCTCTAGATGGGTAGTTCTTTCTTTTGTTATGCATATTCCTTGTCATTTGGTCATACATCTATGTCACTCTTACTATGTAATAGTTGCCTCTGTTTAGAATGTCATTCTAAATGCGGATCACGAGAGTCTAAGGCGAATCTAGCCAAACAAGTTTGGCGAAGCAACTGGCATGTGAGCGATCTCGAGCCGTGCAAGCGTCGGTGCAAACTCATGCAGCGTCTTAGGGCTGGCTCTTTCGCTAGGAGGAAAAAGGGTTCCCGTCGAGGCAGGTCTCCGGACGACGGTGCACCTAGCCCCACGTGGGCGCCAAATGTCGGGGTTGGGTGCGACATATGCCAAGGATGGCTTATCATGGTGGGGGGCAAGTAGAATGTCGCGGTGCTGGAAGCAGGATGAGGCGAAGGCATGCACGCCGGCGGATCTTACCCAGCTTCAGGGCTCTCAGTGGAGATAATACCCCTACTACTGCTATGTGGGGTCTCTACATGGTCACTATGGCAAAGTGGGTACAAGGTTGCTCCTTGAGCTGTTCGGGGTGAGGAAGGAGAAGGGCACAACTAGCTCTTCTCTTCCCTCTATGTGTCTAAAGCTATCAGGGTCCAACCCGTTGCATGGGTGCCCCGGGGGGTTTATATAGGCCTACCCCGGAAGTACAAGGATAATCCGGTGGGCACGGGTCCCAGCCGTCATCTCTCAGTCGTCGTCTTCTCAGCCCATTCTTTGGGCCCGCCGACTAGTGGGCCCCTTGACAGAACCCGGCATGGGGCCCGACAGGCCCCTTGTCCTTGGCGGGTCTTGCAGCTCACGGATTACTGTGTAGCGCCTCTAATGGCTGGCTTGGTCATGGGGTCGCAGCAGCGATGTGCACCGCCGCTTTGACAGGCGATCACTGTTGCCATTCCTGTCTTATACAGTTAATGGCGTGCGGGACCCGTGGGAGGGGTGGCCAACTCACGGGGCGACTCCCAGCGGGTCCTTTTGTGGCGCTCTCGCCGTCTTCGCACCCGCCCGGCGGTAATCCCGCCGTCTGCCGGGTGCGTGCGGACAAGCCGTCGTGGGCACGAGCGCCCGCCCCGAGGCTGATGTCGAGGGCGGCATAGCAGCGATGCACGCGCCGGATGGAGATCTTCGTTGATGCAGCGCCTTTGTGGTCATGCACTGCCTTTCTTGACAGGGCGGGATGGACCCGGCGGTGGCTGCACCCGTCCCATCCATAGTGATGGCGGGGAGATGATTGGGTCGGCCGACTCCCCATAGCAGCTTCTCTGGAAGCCGCCGGTTAGGAGTCGTCTTATCTCAAAGCCGTCCCTAGGACTTCGTCCGTGAGGCGTCGGCTGACCTTGCCGCCCGATTCTCAAAAAGCGGCTCTTCGTCTTGGGGTCTTGAGGGGCGCAGCCTGCCCCATTGTCTTGAAAGGTCCGGGGGCTCGGGTTTGCCTACCCGTGGCCCATTACTCCGACAGTAGTCCCCGAAGCTGGTGAGGCATCGAGGGCGATATGTCGAGGAGCCTCAACAATTTCATCCTTCTGGTAGTGGAATCTGGGCCTTGCTCGCCGTCTTCCTCTAGGCCGACTAGCTGGAGCCGGACTCGCAGAAGGCTGTCTTGCCCCTTAGAGAGTTTGAAAGTCGTAGCGGGAACCAGGCAGCGTGCCTAATAAGCTTCCAGGCGGCGGCCCGTTGCGGGCCCGTCGCGTCGCCACTACCAGGGTCAGTCTGCCACTGCAGCGTGGTGAGGCAGGCCGTCGGCGGGGACCCGCCACTACCGCGCCTCGGCTGTGTGAGCAATCTGTTGCGGCCGTGCGGACGGTTGGGGTTCCACGTCGTAGCTGCGCGCATAACCGTGGGTTAAATCATGGGGGCATGGGGTCCTGGGCGCGATTAATCCCGCCCGCCCCGCCGGCTTCTCAGCCCATGAGCCTATAAGTAGAGGCGGGAGAAGCGGCCGCAGCGCACCCATCTCCTGCTCCCAGCCGTCACTTCTTCTTCCTCTTACGCGCCCGTGCCGAACCACGCCACGCCGCGGTGATGACTCTTCCTCCGCCGCTGCACCTCCTGCAGCGCGCTCCGGCGTGTCAGACGGCTCCAGTGGGCAGCGACCACATTAATTCCCTCCGCCCGAGCGCGCGCCTCCCGGCAAGAGCCTAGTGCGAACCCGCCCAGCGCCCGTCCCGGGACAAATGTCGTCGGCGCCCGGAAGAAAGCGGCGGGTCGTGTTCGCTTTCGCACCTCATGCTGCGACCTAGGGCTCTTGGCGGCGGCTTCTTCCGCGCCTTCTTGGAATTCCACGGGCTCCGGCCGCACCACCTTACTCGAACACGGTGGTGCTGCTGGCTGCCTCGCCACCTTGTCTGAAGGATTCCTCAGTGTTCTCCCACCATCGAGCTGTGGGGGAGTTCTTCGATCAAGCTTCATGCGCCGCGTCGCCCGGCGTGCCCGCTCTGTCGCGGCACCTTCATCCCGATGTGGAGATGCTGGCCGACAATCCGTTTCCCACCATTCCGCTGATCAAGTCGGTGAAGATGTGGCAGCGGTCCTATTTTTACGTGAAGCGTCGCCCCGGAAAGCGGGGTCATCTGCTGACCTTCTGAAGCGGCGTTGGCGGGGAGGCTCCCGGCTGGTCCCACCAGTCCAGGCGCTGACTCCTGCTGGTGCCGCCCGCCGTCGTGCGACTCGAGTATTAGCCTTGATCGGAGAGGGCTGGGGGCCGACCTGCTGGCCGCGCCGTGGCGCGCCAGAGTCCTTCGCTCAAGGCCGACCTCATCGATCTGTCCGGATAGCGGCCCGGGACAGTCGGCTGTGCTCAAGGACATGCCCAGCGGAGGTGGCGGACCACGGTGAACTATATTGCGAACTGCAATCTCACGGCGGATTAGCGGTTCGGCAGGGAAGCGTCTTCATGCGCCAACCCCGCCTACGGTAAGTTGTCTCTCTTCCTCTTTTGTTTTCTTTTCAGCGAATCCGACCTCTGATCTTTTTGGTTTTTGAGTTAGAACCCCCTCATTCAGCCTTCAGCGGCACCACAGGGCGGCCCGTGGTCGTCCCGACCGAGGCGGAGGCGGCGTCGGCGACCCTGACTTGAGGCGGCGATGGAGCCCGGCAGAAGGAGGAGGAGGGGGCGACTGAGCCCTCGGCTACCTTTGCCGACTATCACGAAGATGGCGAGGAAATCGCCCGCCGCCAGCCGAGGCGGAGCCGGCGCGAGTTCCTCCGCCCGGCTTAGGTGGTCGAGGAGGCCTTGAAAAGCGTCGGGCAGGCCAAGCTTGCTTGGTGGCGGTCGAAGAAGTTCAAGGGGCGGACCACGACCAAGCGGGAAGAGGTGGTCGCAAATGCCAACCCGCTTCCGCAAGGAAGTGAAAAAAAGCCGCCCTTGGTCTCCGCATAAGTGCTTCCGCTTTTTGTCTTGTTTTCTTCGGTGAATCTTGTCCAAATCTTTTTATCGTCTTCCTCGCATCAGGGCTCCCCTTACTTTAGAGAGTGCGCGCCGCCTCCGTCATGGGGTGGCGAGGCGTCGCCACTACTCGGCGTATTCACCCGCTGCCGACCTCCAGGCGGCAGAACAAAGCAGGAGAGGCGGCGAGGAAGAAACCGCCCTTTGGAGAAGGAGGAGGCCGGAAAGGCGCTGACCTCTGCCTAGAGGAAGCTGGGCCGAGGCGAAGCCGCCCGTCGCGGCAAGCGGCAGCGGAGGGAGCCCGGCTCAATCGGCATTGCCCGTCACCCATGAGCTCCGCCCGCCGTCCCAGTTCACAGGGGCAGGCCGAGGGCCGTGGCGAGCACCCCATCATGGAGAAGGAAGGCGGCAAAGGCCTCCATGCCGAACGCGGCCGTGCCGCCACCGCCCGCCTCCGTCGCCGTCTGGGGCCAGCGCAAAAGGTAAACAGCGGCGGACCCGCCGGTGCCGCTGACTGAAAGGCGAGGCCGTGGCGAAGCTGCTCCTTCAAATCGCCTCGCTAGTGCGCCGCCATCTTTGAAAGCGACTTTGGCATCACGCCCTTGGACCCAGCGCCACCAGCTCGGCCATCCCGGATGCGGCGACAAGCGCCATACCCGTTAGGTGGGTGCGAGGCGGCACAGTCCGCTGAACCGAAGCGCTTACGGGCGTTGGCGAAGCTGCGAGCGGTAGCGCCATCGAAGCTGCAAAGCGCATCTGGCGTCGCGAGCCGTCGTTCGGGTATGTTTTCTTCTTTGAGTTTGTTTTCTTGCTCTTCTACGTAGGTGGCGCCAAGCCCACCCTGATGTAATCCCAAAGTTTGGGCGGCTTTGCTGAAGCGGTACAGAACTCCATCTGATGAGTTCAAATATTTTTCGTTTATGCGAAATGCTTATCACGGAGTATCACAACCTTGGCGTCTTGCCTTCAATCGCAATGTTGAGGAGCTGGGCAAGCGGACTGCCGACTTAATAGAGCGGGGTGGTCGTCTTTCTTCCTCGCGGTATTGGCGCACCAGCAGCACCTGTAATCCCAGATTCAGGCCGACTCTTTGGCGATCGGGCGGATCTTCCGCGACCTTCTTAGTTTGCGACTTTAACGTCCTTTTCTTTTTATTCTTGAGGCCAGCGCCACTCTCCGGCGGCAGCTGGGCGAGGCCGACACCGCCTGCGGGCCAAGGAGGAGTGCAGCAAGCTCGCCCATGAGCGCGACCTGCTGGCTACTTGTTGGCGAAGCAATGGGAGCTGCTTAGAAGGCGGGGCTGAGGCGAGGAGAAGAAAGAGGCTTCTCTCTGGCCGAGTTTGAAAGCGGCGCTCCTCTGGACCGACAGGAGGCTGTGACCTCCTGCTTCCATGAAATCGAGGACATCGTCGACGGTGAGTTTCTTTACTTTCTTTCTTTGAGCGGCTGACTATAGGTCGGGCTGACTCCACAGTTTTGACTTGCTTCTTTTACGTCTTGGCAGACTTCTTCCAATCAAAGCCATCGAGGCTGATCGCGGCCGCGGAGGGCAAATGGTTGGAGATTGCCTGCCGCGCCCCGGACCCTTGACGAGGCAACCCGAGCATCGAGGCTGCGTCTGCGGCCGGCCCATAGGATCTGCGCCCGGCTTCAGCGTGTCGGCGCCCGATGCTGCCTGTGGCGGACATGCAGTTCGCACACTCGGTCGGACTGCCGGCTGGGCGGGAAGTCGCGGCTGGCGTCTTGAGGCCTGGAAGGGTTCCTCGGCCCGGCTGGAAGCCGCGACCTTGGAAATTGTCAAGCGTGGTATCGAGGCTGGATCTGGACGGTTAGCTGCGTTCGGTGAGAGGCCCGGCGGAGCTGCTGGCTGCGGAAGCGCCCTCATCGGCGTCTTGTGGCGTCGCCGACTACACATACACCAGCGTCTTCGTCCTGGCGGGGCTGAGGGCGGGGGAAGGCGCCCACTAGGTGGTTGGGATGAACCCGGATTATAGCGAGACTCGGCGGAGGTGATCAGCTCCGGCACCGAGGAGGAAAGCGAGGCAGCGGATGGAAGCGTCTGGGCGCCCGGAAGGCGAGGCGGGCGACCAGCCTCGGCTCGACCAGCGCCTCGACAGCCGTGCCCGGCCCGGGCGGCTGCCGCCAGAGATGATCAGGCCGAGATTGCCCAGCCGGCCGCCTCGGCGCCTGACACCGCCGTCTCCTCCGGCCCTCCGAACCCGTCTGCCGCTTCCTAGGCTGCCGTCTTGCCTTTATTTTACCTGCTTTAGTAGTCTTTGAAAAACTTGTTAATTCGCACAATTCCACCCGGGTGGTGTATTTTGAACTTCTGCTCAAAGAATCGGCCGAGGGCCTCTGCTATGTAAATATTTATCCTAATTCTATCTTTCCTTGCTCGTTGCTCTTATGGCTTTTTCCTTTGCCGCCTTCCCTTAGTCGCCGCCTTGCCAGTTGGACAACCGCTCTGCGGACTGCCGATTGGATCAAGTGCTTTGGCTACTCTTGGGAAGGCAAGTACTTGGCCGTTTTTTAGAGTCTTTTTAACAAGTTGGATAGAAAGAGGCAAGCCGACCGCTCAAGAGTAAACTTTGCGAAGAAGGCTGGAAGCGGCTTAAGCTATGTTTATACTTTGGGTCCTTAGCCATTTTTCATGTAGGCGCCCATTCTTCCTTACTCCACCGCCACCAAGCGAGTCGCTCTGCGAGCTCGACTTGACGGGGAGGCGGCTTAGGCACCTTACACTACTTGTCATTGCATGAAGCATTTCATAGCGCAAAGCGGCGAGTCCCGGCCGACTAGTCGAACCCGGTGCCAAGCGGCAAAACAAAAGTAACATACTCGAAGGCATAATTCTTATCATACAGATAACAAAAAAGGCGGTCGAGCTCGTCTCGAAGGACCCGAAATCTTAGTATTTTAGCATAAAGGTAGCATGGTACATCTTGCATCAAGCTGTAAAA
This sequence comes from Aegilops longissima, assembly GCA_021605205.1. Taxonomy (NCBI): domain Eukaryota; kingdom Viridiplantae; phylum Streptophyta; class Magnoliopsida; order Poales; family Poaceae; genus Aegilops; species Aegilops longissima. The sequence continues at coordinate 660,815,699 of CM038678.1, forward strand.
TCTTGGAGAAGATTTGCATTCCATAACCGTTTCTGTCTCTTTGCGGGTCGTCCCTCTTGCGTGCTCGGGGCTTACGGCGTCGGTCGGGTAGTAGTCGTTGCCCAACACTTTGCGATAATGAAGGGCCTTCCCAAAGGCGCCAACAGCTTATGCTGGCGGCTGTTACTATTTGGATCGGTCGGACACAATGTCGCCCTCTTGGAAAGATCTCGGCTGACCTTCTGTTGTAGTAGTGGCGCGAGCTCTGCTTGGTAGATGCTGGACGGTGAGTGCCAACAGCCGGCCCTCTTCAGCAGATCGGCGCCGTCTTAGCGTTCTTCTTCTGCTTCCTCCTCGGTGTACATGGTAACTTCGCGGGGAGTCGAACTCTATGTCCGTTGGAATGGCGGCTTCAGCACCGTGAAGCGAGGAAGAAGGGTGTAAGCCAGTTGACTTGTTTGGAGTCATCGCAAACTCGGAGGGCGGTGGCAACTAATCAAGCCAACGGCTGGCGAGCGCTCGATGGTTCGACCGATCAAGGCTTGATGCGAACGAGATGAGGCCGTTTGCTCGCTCCACTGGCCGTTTATTGCGTATGGAAGCAGGCGCTAAGTCGATCGGATGCCTTGTGTCGCCTGCAAGCGGGCAGGCGCCTTTGGCAAAATTGTGCCATTCTCGGTGATGATCTTTGTGTAGTCGCCGTGCCGAGTCGTGATGTCGGCGATGAAAGTCCACTGCAGTTGGACCATTCAACTTCTTGATGGGCTTTACTTCTATCCACTTGGTGAACTTGTCCACCGCGACAAGTAAATGAGTTAGGCCACCTCGTGCTGCTTTGAATGGTCCTACCATGTCCATGCCCCAAACAGAGAAGGGCTAGGCGATGGGGATGGTCTTGAGTGCGGAAGCCGGCTAATACGGCTTGGAGCAGAACATCAGCACCTTGCATTTTGGACTAATTCCTTGGCCTCTTGAGGGCAGTTGGCCAGAAGAAACCGTGTCGGAAGGCTTTGGCGGCGAGTGCTTTTGAGGCCGCATGGTGGCCTTTTCGCCTTGATGAATGTCTTGAGAATCGCTTGGCCTTGCTACAGCTCGGCCTGCGCTGGTAGACACAGTGGCCTTCTGCGCTGACCAGCTCTGTTGACTATGGTGTAGGCTGCCGCTCGGCGTTGTACTTGCGAGCCAAGATTTACGTCGGTTGGTAGCTCTACCTTACTAGGAACTTGAGGATGGGCGGGCCCATGAGGGTGCTACTATTTCTTCAACTGCCGATCTTGCTACTTGGGCCGAGGCGGTTGGGCTGGGAGGCGGCGGGCTGGAGTCTGCTGCTTTGGATTGATGAAGTCCCCGGGCCGACTGGTGCAGTCCCCGGGCCGAGCTCTGGAGTCTTCGCAATGGTCGCCGCAGTCCCCGGGCCGGGTTCTGAAGTCCCTGGGCCGTCTTCGACTGCGGCATTTTGGGGGCCATCTGTAAGAATTCTCATGCCGTCTGCTGGGGCTCTTGAGTCGGATCCGACTTCTTCAGGGGGAGCCGGCACAAAAATGGAGTCTGATTCTGGTGAAGGCTTGACAGATGGCTTGAGGAGGCTGAAGAGGCGACGCCGGATGGTATTGCTGGCGGGTGGAGCCGATTCGTGCGGGGTGTCTGCTTGGTCGTTGTCATTTCTTGGTGCGTGAAGGAACTTCGCACCTCAAAATATCCCTTGAGTTGTTGTACAAGGAAGCGGTAGCTTCGCCATGTTTGCATCTTTGGCGTCCCAATCGCGAGATATTTGTTGGACCACCAAATCGAATCGCCATAACACGGGATCCGGCGAATGCCAAGTTCTTTGTGGCGGGCCGTGAATAGCGCCTCGTATTCAGCGACATTGTTGGGCGGCGAAATGGATCTGCAGCGCATATTTGAGCTTGTCTCCTTTGGGGAAGTGAGGACAATGCGGCTCCCAAGCGGTGCGCATCTTAGAGCCATCGAAATGCATCCGCCAATGGGTGGAGTCGAGGCGCTGGCGGCGGTATTTTGAGTCTCGGCCCGATCAGCGAGAAATCGGCGGTGCTTGCGACTTGATGGCGGTCTTGAGGGCTGGTAATAGATGGTGTAGGGGCCAGCTCTATGGCCCATTTGGCCACTCGGCGAAGCATCTCGGCTTCGATTATCTCGGTTAGTGGGGATGTGCAAACCACGGTGATTGGATGCTCTTGAAAGTAAGGCTTCAACTTCTTGGCGGCAAAGTGCCGCCGTAGCACATCTTCGGTAGTGGGGGTAGTTCTGCTTGGAGGTTAACGATGCCGCTCGGGTAATATACGGTCTCTGGACAGGTGGCGCCTTGCCTTCCTCTGGCGCTCAACTACAATGGTATGTCTTGACTACCCGGCTGGTGGCGGCGATGTGCGGGAGCATGGGCTCTTTAGGAGTGGGGCGCACGGACAGGGGAGTAGTCAGCATTTTCTTCAACTGGAGAAAAGCTTAGTCCGCCTTGTGGTTCCATTCGATGAAGGTGGTCTTCTTCATGAGATGGTATAAAGGGAGAGCTTTCTCGCCCAGCCGACTGATGGATCGGCTGATGGACGCCAAGCAGCCGGTGAACTTTTGCACATCTAGCAGTCGGCGGGGTACTTCCATCCTCTCGATGGCCTTGATCTTCACAGGGTTGCACTCTATGCCGCGTTCAGAGACCAGGAAACCAAGGAGTTGGCCAGCTGGTACTCCAAAGATGCACTTCTCAGGATTGAGCTTGATCTGGAATCGGCGCAGGTTCTCAAAGGTTTCCTTAAGGTCTTCCAGCAGCGTTCCATGCTTTTCCGTCTTCACCACCACATCATCCACGTGGGCGTGGGCGTTTACCGAGTTGCGAGGAGCGCCGCATCTGGCGCTGAAAGGTGGCGCGGCATTCCTTAAGCTGAGCGTCATGGTCGGATAGCGAAGGCTCCAAGCGGCATGATGAAGGCGGTCTTGATCGGTCAGCCGGGTTCAGCTTGATCTGGTGATATCCTGAATATGCATCTAAAAGCTCAACAGCTCGCATCCGGTGTGGAGTCTATCACTGATCAATTCTCGGCGAAGCGAAGCAGGTCCTTGGGGCAAGCTTTGTTGAGGCTTGTAGTCAATACACATCCGCCACTGCTTGTTCTTCTTGATACCAGGACGGGTTTGCTAACCATTCGGAAAAACACTTCCATAATGAATCCGGCTGCTAGGGCGGGCTATCTCTTCTCCAACAACTCTTCTCTTCTCTTCTTACGGTGGCGCAAGGGCTCACAGCGGGCTTCACATCAGAACCGACATGTAACTTGTGCTCGGCGAATTCGTCGGTACACTGGCATGTCTTTAGGGGACCATGCGAAAATGTCGATTCTCACGGAATGCGTCGGCGAGCTCGCCTTCCTATTTGTTGTCAAGGTTTGCACCTCTGACGGTACCTCTCTGGGTGCTCCGGGTCCAAGGGTATCTTCTTCGTTTCTTTGGTGGCAGAGCAGGCCCTCGACTTCGACTCCTTGGGGTTGGGTGATATCTCGAGCTGCTTGCCGGCCATCGCCACAACCCGATCAAGAAGCCGTTTCTCAGCAGCGATCACCAGGGACTCGGCTAGCCGGCTGCTTTCGGCAGCATAGCGACGACTTTCTGTAGTCGCCGGCTACGGTCGAATCCCCTTGGAACTCGGCATCTTCATCTTGAGGTAGGCATAGTGGGGGACCGCCATGAACTTGGCCAAAGCGGGTCGGCCAAGAAGAGCGTGGTATGGACTTTCTAGGTCCACCACTTCGAACCAAACTGGCTCTCGGTGGAAATGATCTTTGTCCCCAAAGAGGACATCTATCAGGATCTTGCCGATCGGTGAGCAGGAAAGGCCAGGTACAATGTCGTGGAACACAGTCCGGCTGCTATGAAGCTGTCTTTGCTTGATTCCTAACTTCTCCATGGTGTCCTTATACAGGATGTTGATGCTCTGCCTCCGTCTATCGGCCTTTCATGGCGGCCCACCTATCTGCGGCAATGGTGGCTCCCAAGACCAGGGAGTAGGAGCCCGGACTCGGCATCACCTCTGGGTGATCAGCTCTGCTCCAACTAATAGGCCTCTCGGACCAGTGCATGAATTCTGGAGTATCGATGCTACTTCATTCACCTCTTCTTCTTTGCAGCCCCTTTCTCTTCGTCGATCGTCGGCCACCTTTGGTGAACACTACATAGGCTCCATGCTCTTACAGGTACTCATCTTGTCTTTCGCCCGGTAGCCTAACGATCGGCTCTTGAGGGCGGTGGAGGCGGTGGCCAGTGAGGCGGGGGGAGGCGAAGAGGCCGTCTCCTTAGCGATCTGGTGAGCGGTGGCACTTCCGGGTGGTGTGGTTTGGCGGCCGTGCCTCTATGGAACTTGCGGGGACCATCTAGAGTGCTTTCGTAAAGAAGGCCGGCAACCAGTTGGACTTGCTGCCTTTACAGCCGCTTGGCGGAGGCTGCCCCTCCGACTGCTTGGTCTTCGATTGTCATAACCTGCCGGCTCTTTGGAAGCGGTGGTGGGGCCCTGCGCTTGTGATCGTTACATTCTTTGTCGCCATTTGGTGTCTCCGGCCGGAGTTACGGGAGCTGAGGAGCCACTTTGCGGTCATGCATGACTTCAATCTCCGCCTTCATGGAGTAATCGGTGTGGCGTGCTTATGCGCTATGATCAGCAGCTCGTCGAGGGTCTCTGGCTCGTCGCAAAGGAGCTTGTGCTTGAGGAGGGTGCCTTCTCTACACCCAGCGGTGAAGTACTCGATAGCTTGCACCTCATGCACGCCCTCGCAGGAGTTCTGAAGCTCGGCCCAGCGTGTGAGGTAGTCGCGAGTTGACTCCTTGGGGCCTTGCACGCACAAGGAAAGATGGCGAGGCTTGGGAGGTCGCTTGTACGTGCTCGTGAAGTTGCGGATGAAGGCTTCGATGAAGTCGACCCAGCTGTTGATGCTGCGGGGCTTCAGGCTGTTCAACCATGTATGGGCCATGCCCTGGAGCATGAGTGGAACATACTTTACGGCAACACGCTTGTTGCCGTTCGCTATATTGACGGCCGTGGAATAGTCAACGGACGATCTTCGGCTTCACGGGCTGGTGTACTTAGGCGTATCTCGGGGCGTGAACCCTCGGGAAAGGGCTGCGTCTCGGATGCAAGGTCGAAACAGGCGGACCCAACTTCGTCTTCTTCTTCAGCGCCGAGGGATCGATGGAGTCGGTCGATCCGGTGGCGGGCGTCGTTCTCCGACTCCCTCTCGGCGGCAAAGGCGGTCGCCGAGTCGGATCTTCGGCAGTGGCGGGAGACTTCGCCTTTCTGCGAGGAGGAGGCGGATAGTCGTCCGCCGTTCCACTTCTCTCGGACGGCCGTCTTGAGTCGCTCAATGGAGATGTGAGTCCGGCTGTGGCTGACAGCGGATCCTTGTTTTTCTTCGCGGACACCGCCGGTCGGTGTCGAGGCGTCGCGCCTTGATCTCGGCGGGGAGGTAGGTCGTCGTTTTGTCGTTCGCGGCGCCTCCGTGTAGCAGCGGCCTCGTTAAATGCGGCAGCGCGTCGAGAGCTCTTGGACTCGCTCCGTCATCGAGCAGCGCTCTTCACCCTCGAAGTTGTCCAGCTCGTCCGCCGCGCCGCTGGCGCGCAGATATTCTCCGCGGCGTGGCGTACCGGGGAGATTGGCCCGAACAGGTTGGCGATAGCCACACCGCGATGTTGGACGCGCCCTGGCGGCTAAACCCGGTCGAGACGGCGAGCCGCCCAGTGTGATCCATCTCACGCTGGTAGGCTTCGACAAGCGTCTCATGCTTGCCGGCTTCTCGTGCCTTGACGAGCTGAAAGCGGCGTGCCTCCAGCATCTCGGCGTCGCGTCTTCCGGAATAAGCGCGGTCAGGTCTTCGAGGGCAGCGTCGAGAGGTCATGAGCTCGCCGCCGGAATGTTACGCCATGACCGATGGCGAGCACTTACGTGGCGGTGCTTCGCGCTCTCCAGCGAGGCGGCTGCGTCGTGAACCACCCGTTGGTGGGGAACGCGTTGAGCGACGCGGTGTCGGAATGGACCAGCATCGGGTCGGTGGAGCCTACGGACTCCAAGTCCATGGCAGGCTCGCCGGCGACATGGAGTTGGTCAAGGAGGCCCATGAGGAGGCTCTCGGGGCTGCCCATGCCTGCGTCGGATGCAGGCTCGTCGGAGAGGCGAATCTCGCCGACAAGTTTGGCGAGGCAGCTGGCCGCGCAGGCGATCTCAGCGCCGTGCAGCACGTCGGCGCAAACTCATGCGTGCGTCTTGGCTGGCGCTTCGCCAGGAGGAAAAGGTTCCCGTCGAGCAGGTCTCCGGACGGCGGTGCACCTAGCCCCGGTGGGCGCCAAATGTCGGGGTTGGGTGCGACATATGCCAAGGATGGCTTATCATGGTGAGGCGAGTAGAGCGTCGCGGTGCACAGAAGCAGGATGAGGCGAAGGCATGCGCGGCGGATCTTACCCAACCGGGGCTCTCCGTGGAGATAATACCCCTCTTGCTGCTCTGCGGGGTCTCGCATGATCACTATGGCAAAGTGGGTACAAGGTTGCTCCTTGAGCTGTTCGGGGTGAGGAAGGAGAAGGCACGGCTAGCTCTTCTCTTCCCTCTATGTGTCTAAAGCTATCGAGGTCCAACCCGTTGCATGGGTGCCAGGGGGTTTATATAGGCCTACCCGGAGTACAAAATAATCCGGCTGGCGCGGGTCCCGATCGTCATCATCTCTCAGTCGCCGTCTTCTCCGCCCATTGCTGGGGCCCGCCGACTAGTGGGCCCCGCCCGCCAGGCTTTGGCATGGGGCAGACAGGCCTTATGCTGCATGGCGAGTCTTTTTCGGCTGCGGATTCTGTAGCAGCGCCTCTAATGACACTCGATTGGTCATGGGGTCATGGCTTGCATGCTGCCGCCGCTGACAGGCGATCCTTTTGCCATTCCTGTCTTATGGTTAATGGCGTGCGGGACCCATGGGAGGGCGGCCGACTCTGAGGCCGACTCCCAGCAGGCCCGTTTGTGGCGCTCTCGCCGTATACGCACCACCGTCGGCGGGTCCCGCCATCTCGGGTCGTCTGAGATAGGCGTCGTGGGCACGAGCCGTCGTGGGCGCGAGCCGCCGCCCACCAGGGCTGATGTCGAGTCGGCATGGCAGCGATGGCGCGCCGGATGGAGATCTTCGTTGGTCTGACGCCTTTGTGCCACGCTTTGCCTTTTTGCGAGCAGGGCAGGATGGGCAGCGGTGGCCGCACCCCGTCCCATCCATAGTCGCGAAGGCAGGAGATGATTGGAGTCGCGGGCCGACTCCCCATAGCCGGCTTCTCTGGAAGCCGCCAGTTGGGAGTCGGCTTATCTCGAAGCCGTCCCTGGGACTCGGCCATGAGGGGCAGTCGGTGGCCTTGCCGCCGATTCTCAAAAGGCGGCTCTTCCTCTTGGGGTCTTGAGGGGCGCAGCCTGCCCCGTTGTCTTGAAAGGTCCTGGGGCTCGGGTTTGCCTACCCGTGGCCCATTACTCCGACAGGTGTTTTCATGCACTTGCGCGCCGAGAGCATGTTGGCGCGTGTTTGAAATTCGTGCTACCTTTTCATCTCCAATCTCCCGCCCCTCCCCCACCTCTGGAATCTCGATTCCTAGTCCAGTTCCCCCAAATCCTCCTCTCGTACTCCCTGTACTCAAGCGCACTATCATGTCACCGGTCAATGCGGATCTCCGAGCCAGAGATCCTGAGGTCCGTCCTGCCTTCGGTCGTTGCATGCTGTCGCTCAACAGTGGCATGGCGGCGCTTGACGACTAGTTTACCCGCAAAGTGATGATGGTAACCATCAACGGCGACCAGCCTCCCGTCTCGCGGGACGACCTTGTCAAAGCTCTTGGCATTGCGCATGGCATCCAAATAAGTGACTTGCTCGTTGAAGTCTGTCCGCCACCGGCTGATTTCTTCGTCAGGTTCCGGAAAACTTTCGACTGCAGTCGTGTGTTCAAATCTTCCCGGTGTTTGTTCTGCAATGGTGCGCTGGTGAGCTTTGATTGGTGGCACCCAGGATGGGGCTCGGTGCCCTCTGAGCTTGAGTTTTTAACAAAACTTACCTTCCACGGCATGCCTCGACGTGCTTGGAACAGCGAGTCCATCAATGAGCTTATCAACGACCTTGGAGGTGAACTCGTAAGTATGTTTGTTCCTCCAGACAGCTGGGCTCTCACGATTATGGCATGGATGAAGAAGCCGTCCACCATACCGAAGGTGATTGGTGTAGAGATACCGGTGTAAGAACCGGGGTTGTACTATTTGTCGCCACTAAGGCCGCCGCGGACCACGTTAGGGATGTACCTGTATCGAGTGTCCGTGCATGTCGAAGAAGTGGTCAATCCATCAATCGAAGTCCTACCGCCGCCGCTAGTGCCAGGGTCCGTCGACGATGTCCATTACAGGAGTCAACGTCAGACTTTCCCAGTGTTGCTCAGAACGATGGATGGCACAGGGCCTACTCCATCGTGCGGCGGAGGCCACTGCTTCTTTGGGAGAAGAGGCAGGGTTGGCTGCCTGGATGTGCTCTAATTTGAGGTAACAACTGAATCATGTCAGATACTAGTTAAATATGAGCTATGGGTGTGAAGCACTGATGTGCCAGTACATTTGATTGTGACCTGCCCTAATTTTGTACCTGAACTTTTTTTTAGAAATGTTGTACATCAACTTAATGTGCTAGCAGAACTTATTGTGTTGTCTGTCTGTTTTCTTTGCACAACATTCAAGATATTTCCCCGTCATTGATAAATATGATGAACCGTTATGTATGAGTTTGTTGGTTTCAACATTGCCCTACCCGTAGCGATCCACTGCTTCCATCTTGATTGTGCCGCCTGCGTGAAATTTTTGTATGCAAGTTCAGTGTGCTATGATGTTCTATATGATTGTGTCAACTATATAAGTTTTTACTAAGCATCATCAATGCATATGGCTAAAAGATGTATTTACGAGCATCGACCGATGGGTCTCTCTCTCTCTCTCTCTCTCACACACACACACATGCACACACGCACACATGCACACACGCACAAGTGGGACCCGTTGAATTATTTCTTTGCTCGTGACAGCTTTTAATTAGGTTCCACTGTAATCTAACTTTTTCTTAAGTTATTAATTGAGCTCAGTGACTTCAAAAGGTTGTACAGAAGCCTTGTTTGGGCCTTTCCGGCATCGCTGAATGTGGGCTGAGTAGCCATGTTAGGTTGTACTATACTTACACAGGCCTTTTTTTTAACATCAGCAATGCAACTGGGCCAACAGTTGTACACAATATCCGGGTCAACTTGTTATTCTCCACCCCGCTGGGCTGCAAACTTTCCTAGGAGGTATGCATTAGGCTTAACAAGAAAATGGACTTTAAGAAATAATAAATGGGATGTAATTATAATAACCGGGCAGTAACTATAAAAAATGCACCAAACATGTAATTAGTTTAAAAAATATATTACTTTTGTAATTTCAAAATTTTAATTTCATTACTTGTTGCGCGTGCAACATTTCATTGGATTTTAACGTAATACAACTTTATTTTGAAATTATATTTAATCTGACTAGAAATTTCGGATAAAAATATTTCGGATCCCATCAAAATGTGGGAATGTTTTTTGAATTATGTTTTGAGCGGTTGTTGAAATTATTATTCGTTGTCCTAGCTAGAAAATGGGTTGTACTTTTAACAAACTGTAAATGGGCTGTAGTAAATTCCATTAGAATTAAAAAATGAGTTGTACATTCTTACAAATCCCAAATGGTCTATATGTTCTCTGCCACACACTTGTGGGCCTTCTAAGTTGACGCGTCCCCTAAAAAAACTAAGTTGACGCGTATGCAAGGCTTTGTCAACAACACACGGTTCTAGCAGCTGTGGCCGTTGGATGTCCATCCAACGGATGTCGTGCTTCTTCTTCAAGCTCGGATATTCTTGCTTTAGCCGCCCAAAAAATGATTCCCCCCTGACATCTGGGGCGCACCATTTCGGAGGTTGACCTGTGGGCCTACTAAGTTGACGCATACCAAGGGCTTTGTCAACTTAGTCAATAAAAACGACTCTAGCTGCAGTGACCGTACGATGTCCATCCAACGGCCGTAGTGCTTCTTCAACCTCTGGTCTTGTTGCTCCAGCCTCCCAAAGCAGCGCCGGTCGTGTCGCGTGCTCCTGCCTCCCGTGGCCGGCTGTGATGCCGCGGAGGCCTCACCGCCCCCTACTACTCCCACCGTTGGCCAGGCCATCCCTCTACTCACCCACACCCCCTGTTATTCTGCGGTGATGCCTCACACCACAGCGGAACCAGTGAACCCTCGTACTCCTCTCCGCGCGGGTTTCCACTGCCGCGTCTTCCCCGGCTCCGCGTCGTCCCCTTCCTAGGCCTCGCCGTCGTCCACCGCCGTGGTGCTCTCGGCGCGGCGTGGTCAATGTGGTCAACGACCGACTTCCATCGGAAGAGTACTGTACGTGGAGAGGCTGACAGCTGGGTCCATGCCAGCCGCAAGGAAGTGCCTCCTTATTACGCGCAAAATCTATTCCTCCACCTGACAGCGGGGACCCACCGGACGGGCCACCATATTTCGCGAAAAAAATGTTTCCCTCCTGACTGCTGGGACCCACCTGCTACATCTTCGCACTCAAGGAAGTGCGTCTGGGCAAAAAAACAATTGCCCCCTGACTGCTGGGACCCACCAGCTACATCTTCGCAACCAAGGAAGTGCCTGACAGTCGGGACCCACCTGGTCGAAGCGTACGTAGTGTTGTCATTCTGGTCGCGAACGTGTACATACATATTGGTCGATGTAGAGGCGTGCATGTGTAGTAGTGGAGGCGCGCATGTGTCATAGTAGAGGCGCGGACGTAGCATATACACGTACGTACAGCGGCCAGGGTGCAAGAAAGTAAATACTGCCACGTACGTACATACAGGCAGGGTTTCGAACGCCTACTCGTGCAAACATACGGCCAGGGCTCGTGTACATGGCTTGGTCGGAACGGAGAAACTGCGTCGTCGTCGTCTTCATGGGGAGCCAAATGGTTGGGTCGGAACGGAGTGCGTCGTCGTTTTCATCGGGAGGGCTCAGACGAAACAGCCGATGGAAAAGAGGCCTGGCGTACCGCAGAACGGAGGAAACGGCCTTGTGTTCGACCAGCCACATTCAAAACGGGATCCTGTGCATCGGGAGGGGTCTGGCATACTGCAAAACAGGGGAAACGGACTTCTGATGGACCTCCTACGGTCAAAACGAGGTCCTGTTGATCGGGAGGGGTGTGGTGTACCGCAAAACGGAGGAAACGGACTTGTGTTGGAGCGCTACGGTCGAAATGGCGGTCCTGTTCATCGGGAGGGGTGTGGCGTACCGCAAAACGGGACTCCACGGGATATTGTTCATCTCCACCGTCGACCCCCTCCAGCCTCCACGGGCTACTATTCATCCACCGTCGACCTCCTCCAGCCTCCACCTGCGACTGTTCATCCACGGGCTCCTGTTCATCCAGCCTCCACCGCGCGCTACTCCACCGGCTACTGTTCAACCAGCCCTCTCCATGGGCTCCTGTTCAACCACCCCTCCACGGGCTACTGTTCATCCAGCCTTCCACCGGCTACTGTTAAACCAGCCCTCCACGGGGTCGTCCTGTTCATCCAGCCCTCCACGGGGTCCTGTTCATCCAGCCCCAACCGGCTCGATCGATCAGGGTTCTGTTCATCCAGAGGCAACACCACGGGGTCCTGTTCATCTGCCCCCACCGGAAACTATTTGTCCAAACCCCCCCAGCAACGCTCACTGTTCATCTAGAGGCATCATCGATCGGCTTTAGTTAGCAGCAGTAGCGAAGGAATCGCTCGATCACTCGGGTTCAGTAACGCGTAGCCTACAGTGCAATCGCTCGGGTTCAGTTAGGCGAACGCCTCGCTCGGGTTCAGTTAGAGCCCAACGACTCGCACCCACGCGCGTACGTGTACGAGAGAAACACGCATCGCTCGGCCCTCGACCACCCACCGTAACCGAGAACTCACCGATATTTTCATCGCCCTCGCTTCTACCACGGTTTTGTCAGCCATGGACGGCCCAAAGAATGTCATGCAGCTGCGTCTCCGGCCTGCCCAGGACGAAAATCCCATTTTCTGTCATGATTTTTTGCCATAGAAGTAGGAGCTCACCACATCTATGATGATACCAGGTTTTGTCATAATTATCGTCATAGAAGTGTCATAAGTATGACAGAAAAAAAATTTGTTCGGCCCAAAATGTCACGGATGTGTCTTTTTTTGTAGTGTAGCGAGGGCTGCCGGAATACTGCCCCCAGGAGGGATTATTAGTTTTAGTATTGTTCATTTTTAATTTTATGCATTGTACCTAGTAGTTAAGTATCATCATGTATATGTGATGATATTACGTATATTCTGTGATGAATTAATGAATTACATATATATATATATATATTATGAATTCCATTTTTTATTATTTTTGCATACTAATTTGAATCTAACTGTTATCATCAACATATACAGAATGGAAAGTGTATATACACACATTGAAACAGAACATATAAGAACGGAAAACAAATTACACACATTGAAACAGAGCAATAAACAGAGCAATACTATGATTGTTGTGAATACATAGCTATCCACGTCGAAACGACTCAACAAAATAAAACGTGTCCATGAGACCATGACCAGCAGCCCTTGCCTATGGTAGCTCTTGTCTCTGCATGAACTCGTGCATGCGTTCGTCCAAGTGGTCGACACGCTCTTGGTACATCTAGGAGCACGATCTCGAGCTCCAAGTTGGCTATTTCATCGGAGATCACCAGCTCGAGGATGCGACGGCCATGTTCCTCTACTCCGCCCAAGTGGACAGCTGGCCAAGGAGAAGACCGAGCCTACTGACCAGCACGTTGGCATCGAGCGGGCCGTGACAAGGCGAACGATGCAAGTACGACGCGTCCGGCCTCTGGTGCAAGTACGACGCAGAGGGCCTCTGCACACTCCTGGCGAGGAATGGGGATACTTATGGGACATGTACCCAGTTGTGGCACCCTATCGACAGTAGGAAAGCTCCGATGGATCCGCTCTTGCTATGCGGCGCGCCGCGCCTCTCGCTCTATGGCGCTCCAACGGTCTCACCATGCGGCGAGCCACGGCCTATCGGCGCTGACGCGCCTAGCTTGCTCTCCGGCGCGCTAATACGTCTCCAACGTTCTATAATTTTTTATTGTTCCATGCTATTATATTATCCATCTAGGATGTTTTATATGCATTTATATGCTATTTTATATGATTTTTGGGACTAACCTATTAACCTAGAGCCCAGTGCAGTTTACTTTTTCCTTGTTTTTGAGTTTTGAAAAGGAATACCAAACGGAGTCAATTGACGTGCCAACTTTTGATGATTTTTTATGGACCAAAAGAAGCCCCTGGAGTGAAAGAGTTGGGCCAGAAGAGTCCCGGGCTGCCCACGAGGGTGGAGGGCGAGCCCACCCCCGGGCATGCCCCCCTGCCTTGTGGACAGCCCGGAGACCCCCCCCCCCTGACGTGAAACCAACGCCAAAAATTCCTATAAATACTGAAACCTCCAGAAAGAAACCTAGATCGGGAGTTCCGCCGCTGCAAGCCTCTTTAGCCACTAAAAACCAATCGGGACCCTGTTCCGGCACCCTGCTGGAGGGGGGGGGATCCCTCACCGGTGGCCATCTTCATCATCCTGGTGCTCTCCATGACGAGGAGGGAGTAGTTCACCCTCGGGGCTGAGGGTATGTACCAGTAGCTATGTGTTCGATCTCTCTCTCTCTCTCTCTCTCTCTCTCTCTCTCTCTCTCTCTCTCTCTCTCTCTCTCTCGTGTTCTTGAGGTGGTACGATCTTGATGTATCCTGAGCTTTGCTATTATAGTTGGATCTTATGATGTTTCTCCGCCTCTACTCTCTTGTAATGGATTGAGTTTTCCCTTTGAAGTTATCTTATCGGATTGAGTCTTTAAGGATTTGAGAACACTTGATGTATGTCTTGCATATGCTTATCTGTGGTGACAATGGGATATTGACGTGATCTACTTGGTGTATGTTTTGGTGATCAACTTGCGGGTTCAGTGACCTTGTGAACTTATGCATAGGGGTTGGCACACGTTTTCGTCTTGACTCTTTGGTAGAAACTTTGGATCACTCTTTGAAGTACTTTGTGTTGGTTGAATATATGAATCTGAGATTGTGTGATGAATATCATATAATCATGCCCACGGATACTTGAGGTGACATTGGAGTATCTAGGTGACATTAGGGTTTTGGTTGATTTGTGTCTTAAGGTGTTATTCTAGTACGAACTCTATGATAGATCGAACGGAAAGAATAGCTTCGTGTTATTTTACTACGGACTCTAGAATAGATCGATCAGAAAGGATAACTTTGAGGTGGTTTCGTACCCTACAATAATCTCTTCGTTTGTTCTCCGCTATTAGTGACTTTGGAGTGACTCTTTGTTGCATGTTGAGGGATAGTTATATGATCCAGTTATGTTATTATTGTTGAGAGAACTTGCACTAGTGAAAGTATGAACCTTAGGCCTTGTTTCCTAGCATTGCAATACCATTTGTGCTCACTTTTATCATTAGTTACCTTGCTGTTTTTATAATTTCAGATTACAGAAACTTATATCTACCATCCATATTGCACTTGTATCACCATCTCTTCGCCGAACTAGTGCACCTATACAATTTACCATTGTATTGGGTGTGTTGGGGACACAAGAGACTCTTTGTTATTTGGTTGCGGGGTTGTTTGAGAGAGACCATCTTCATCCTACGCCTCCCACGGATTGATAAACCTTAGGTCATCCACTTGAGGGAAATTTGCTACTGTCCTACAAACCTCTGCACTTGGAGGCCCAACAACGTCTACAAGAAGAAGGTTGTGTAGTAGACATCATGCGCCATCGATCATGTTGTGCGGCGTGCTGCAGCCTCTCGGCGCTAACATGCCTATCTTGATCCGCGGCGCTAAAGCGCAATGCGCCAAGGGTCTGCTCAACCCTAACGATGACGAGCATCACGGCGTCGTCCATCGCGTTGCCGGGGAGTGCATCGGCCTTGATGGGCCGTGGTGCCTTCTCATTTTCCTCGCCGACGAGGTTGATGGAAGAGGCGGCGCTTTGGTGGGTTGGCATGCTTGGAAAAGGTTGATGTGCTACAGGCTGCGCTTGTTGCCTCCGTGCGTCGCTCGCCGCCGAGGTTTATGTGCAATATCGCTGGGTGGCGGGAAACAGGTGAGGAAATGGCGGAAAACGGTGGCGTGTTCATAAAACGCCATCAATTAATGGAGACTTAGTATAGAAGGAACATCGAGCTAGAACAAGAAGTAGATGATGATCAGATGAACACGGACCACACTAGGGAACCCGTCGGTGATGAATTCATCAATTGCAAACGGCTGTATACTACTTGAGGGAAATTTGCTATTGTCCTACAAAACTCTGTGCTTGGAGGCCTAACGAGTCTACAAGAAGAAGGTTGCGTAGTAGACATCACTATGTATGCGTTCTGAGTTATTTGTCTTCTCTGACCAAGATAAATGGGCAATTCTTCAGAGGGAGTGGTGCATAGTAGTGGGTTCAACCTCACGGTGACCTATATCCTAGTGACAGAATGGGGAGAAGGCACGTGATGTGTTGTTGCTACTAAGGATAAAACGACGGGGATTGATCTTATTGCTAGGTTTCTTCTTGCCTACATCATGTCATGTTGCTTATTGTGTTACTCTATTTTTCACTAAACTTAATACCTTGATATGCAGATGCTAGATAGCAGTTTCGGGATATAGTAATAATAGTAGATGTAGTTCTATTACGGTCTACTTTGCACGGACGTTATGCCTATACAAGATTATGCCATGAATGATCATAGTTATGAATGCTGCTTTTCTGCCAATTGGCCAACAGTAATTTGTTTACCATGCCATTACCTGCTTTCGAGAGAGATGCCACTAGTGAATCTATGACCCCCGGGTCCATTCTCTATCAATACTTGTGTTAGTCAATTGCTCTTTTATTTAGTCTTATTATTTTACCGCTTTGTTATATCACTATTTACCATTATTTGCTTTTAATCTTGCAACTAGCAATACGAGGGGATTGACAACCCCTTGCCAAGTTGGGTGCAAGCATTTTTTTTATTTGTGTGTATGTGATACTTATTTTGTTAGCCTGGAGACTCCTATTGGTTCGATTAAACCTTGGTTCTTAACTGAGGGGTATACTTGTTGTTGTTGTGCTACATCAGCCTTACTCTTCGGGAAATCTGACAACTCCTGCGGGAGTAGCAGTGGCCTCTATTTGTAGCACGGATTTCCCGTGACTCAATCTATGCATACACAACTTTTTCTTCTCTCTTTTATAAGTGGGGGGAGGGTGATGGGGGGAGGATCCACCTTTGTTCCAACCTTTTGAACTAACACCAGTCCATATGCCTTTAATATCATTATGTTTTTATATCATTGTTAGTCATCTAATCACATGTAATTTACATGAAAGCCACTTAGGGCACATATGTCCTTTCACTATGAACTAGGGTTCCTGAACGTGGAAATATCAATGGGATCCAAAACGGGTGAGATATAACAATTGAAATGTGGCCAAATAAACGCAAATAACGAGTTTTGGCGATTTCCCTGGAGCCATGTACCATGGTTCCCCGAACATGGAAATTGCCCTGGGACTAAAAACGATGAGCTAGCCCATGAAACAGGCCCGAATCGGCGAAACCAATGAGTTCTGGTGACCTCCACTAACGTGAAAATCATGCCGAGACACCCAAAATAATGAACCAGCCCACAAAACAAGCCCGAGTTGACGAAAAGAACGAGTTTTGGCGACCATCCCATGGTCGTGTGCCGGGGTTTCTGCACCTGGAAATCAGTCCGGGCCCCCAAAAGGGTGAGCTCCAGGATCAGGCTCCAAAACCTATTTTCAATAAATAAGCGAGAGTGGCCGCCCTTTCTGTTAAGTACCATTTTTCCAAAATTGTATCCCACAAAACAAGCCCAAATCAACAAAAACAATGAGTTTTAGCGACCTATGTAGCCGCATACCAAGGTTTAATTTTTTTCCGAAAATGATCCAGATCTATTATCAAAGTTTAGCAAAAGTACAAAGCATTTCAAACATAATAAAAGTTACATTGAGATTCCAAGACCCCCAAACAACCACTACTGCCGCCAGAATGAGCCGCCGACGCGCCACTATCGCCGCTCCCCTACCGGAGTCGGCTTGACATTGTCGATGACAGTCGGGAAGTCTTCGTGCACGTGTCCCTAAGGGCCAGCGCCCTGGAGCCGCAGTCGTCGCCATTGAACCCTTGGATATATCTGAAACACCTGACACCAAATCTCGCCGCAAGACGAGAAACCCTAATCTCATCGCCCCAAAGAGACAGCAGGAATCTACGCCGGAGCTCCGCCGACTATATCTAGATGGATAAACTCAAGGAGGATCGGAGCCCGAAAGACAAACTCGAAGAAGTAGCACCGCCATCCGCTCGAGTACCGCACCATGTGAGGACTAAAAAATCCTAACCTAAACTACTAACCGGAGTCGAGGCACCGGGATTCCCCTTCCCACCACAGCTGCCGGAACGGTAGGCAGAGAGGAGGCGAATCCACGGGCTCGATCGCCGGCAAAGTTTGGAGGGAAGAGTTTGCCCTAGCCGCCTAGGGTTAGGGAAGGAAAACTCTGGCTACATACCACCAAACATGCAAATCAGGGTTTAGGGTTTAGGGTCACCAAACTAGTGTTCCCTAAGGGCCAGCACCTGGTTGTTGGGGAACGTAGTAATTTGAAAAAAAATTCCGACGCACACGCAAGATCATGGTGATGCATAGCAACGAGAGGGGAGAGTGTTGTCCACGTACCCTCGTAGACCATAAGCGGAAGCGTTATGACAACGCGGTTGATGTAGTCGTACGTCTTCACGATCCGACCGATCCAAGCACCGAACGTACGGCACCTCCGAGTTCAGCACACGTTCAGCTCGATGATGATCCCCGGGCTCCGATCCAGCAGGGTGTCGGGGATGAGTTCCGTCAGCACGACGGCGTGGTGACGATGATGATGTTCTACCAATGCAGGGCTTCGCCTAAGAACCGCTGCGATATGACCGAGGTGGAATATGGTGGAGGGGGGCACCGCACACGCCTAAGGAACGATCACGAAGATCAACTTGTGTGTTCTAGGGTGCCCCCCTGCCCCCGTATATAAAGGAGCAAGGGGGGAGGCCGGCCGTCCCTTGGGGGTGCGCCAAGGAGGAGGAGTCCTCCTCCTAGTAGGAGTAGGACTCCCTCTTTCCTACTCCTACTAGGAGGGGGAAAGGAAGGGGAGAGGAGAAGGAAGAGGGGCACCCCCCCCTCCTAGTCAATTCGGACCAGAGGGGGGGCGCGGCCCATCCCTGGCTGCCCTCTCTCTCTCCACTAAAGCCCATAAGGCCCATTACTTCTCCGGGGGTTCCGGTAACCCTCGGCACTCCGTTTTCTCCAAATCACCCGGAACAATTCCGGTGTCCGAATATAGTCATCCAATATATCAATCTTTATGTCTCCACCATTTCGAGACTCCTCGTCATGTCCGTGATCATATCCGGGACTCCGAACAACCTTCGGTACATCAAAACTTATAAACTCATAATAAAACTATCATCGTAACGTTAAGCATGCGGACCCTACGGGTTCGAGAACTATGTAGACATGACCTAGAACTGTTTCCGGTCAATAACCAATAGCGGAACCTGGATGCTCATATTAGCTCCTACATATTCTATGAAGATCTTTATCGGTCAAACCGCATAACAACATACGTTGTTCCCTTTGTCATTGGTATGTTACTTGCCCGAGATTCGATCGTCGGTATCAAATACCTAGTTCAATCTCGTTACTGGCAAGTCTCTTTACTCGTTCCGTAATGCATCATTTCGTAACCAAATCATTGGCCACATTGCTTGCAAGGCTTATAGTGATGTGCATTACCGAGAGGGCCCAGAGATACCTCTCCGAC
Organism: Aegilops longissima; assembly: GCA_021605205.1. Lineage (NCBI taxonomy): Eukaryota > Viridiplantae > Streptophyta > Magnoliopsida > Poales > Poaceae > Aegilops > Aegilops longissima. The sequence goes on from CM038678.1 coordinate 660,834,705, forward strand.
AATCAGAGTGACAAAACCTAATCTCGAAATACGCCAACTCAACATGTACCTTTGGAGACACCTGTAGAGCTCCTTTATAATCACCCAGTTACGTTGTGACGTTTGGTAGCACACAAAGTGTTCCTCCGGTAAACGGGAGTTGCATAATCTCATAGTTATAGGAACGTGTATAAGTCATGAAGAAAGCAATAGCAAATGACAACTCATGTCTATGGTTAGGAAACTTAACCATCTTTGATTAACGAGCTAGTCAAGTAGAGGCATACTAGTGACACTATGTTTGTCTATGTATTCACACATGTATTATGTTTCCGGTTAATACAATTCTAGCATGAATAATAAACATTTATCATGATATAAGGAAATAAATAATAACTTTATTATTGCCTCTAGGGCATATTTCCTTCAGTCTCCCACTTGCACTAGAGTCAATAATCTAGATTACACAGTAATGATTCTAACACCCATGGAGTCTTGGTGCTGATCATGTTTTGCTCGTGGAAGAGGCTTAGTCAGCGGGTCGCAACATTTAGATCCGTATGTATCTTGCAAATCTCTATGTCTCCCACGGACTTGGTCCGGATGGAATTGAAGCGTCTCTTGATGTGCTTGGTCCTCTTGTGAAATCTGGATTCCTTTGCCAAGGCAATTGCACCAGTATTGTCACAGAAGATCTTCATTGGTCCCGATGCACTAGGTATGACACCTAGATCGGAAATGAACTCCTTCATCCAGACTCCTTCATTTGCTGCTTCCGAAGCAGCTATGTACTCCGCTTCGCATGTAGATCCTGCTACGACGCTTTGTTTAGAACTGCACCAACTGACAGCTCCACCGTTTAATATAAACACGTATCCGGTTTGCGATTTAGAATCATCCAGATCAGTGTCAAAGCTTGCATCGACGTAACCATTTACGACAAGCTCTTTGTCACCTCCATAAACGAGAAACATATCCTTAGTCCTTTTCGGTATTTCAGGATGTTCTTGGCGCTGTCCGATGATCCACTCTGGATTACTTTGGTACCTCCTGCTAAACTAATAGTAAGGCACACATCAGGTCTGGTACACAGCATTGCATACATGATAGAGCCTATGGCTAAAGCATAGGAACTCCTTTCATTTCTCTCTATCTTCTGCGGTGGTCGGGCATTGAGTCGACTCAACTTCCCACCTTGTAATACTGAGCAAGAATCCTTTCTTTGCACGATCCATTTGAACTTTTTCAAAACTTTGTCAAGGTATGTGCTTTGTGAAAGTCCAATCAAGCGTCTTGATCTATCTCTATAGATCTTGATGCCCAATATGTAAGCAGCTTCACGAGGTCTTTCATTGAAAAACTTTATTCAAGTATCCTTTTATGCTATCCAGAAATTATATATCATTTCCAATCAACAATATGTCGTCCACATATAATATCAGAAATGCTCTGAGCTCCCACTCACTTTCTTGTAAATACAGGCTTCTCCAAAAGTCATATAAAACCATATCTTTGATCACACTATCAAAGCGTTTATTCCAACTCGAGAGGCTTGCAGGACCATAAATGGATCGCTGGAGCTTGCACACTTTGTTAGCTCCTTAGGATCGACAAAACCTTCGGTTGCATCATATACAACTCTTCTTCCGAAATCCATTCAGGAATGCAGTTTTGATATCCATCTGCCATATTTCATAATCATAAAATCGGCAATTGCTAACATGATTCGGACAGACTTAAGCATCGCTACTGGTGAGAAGGTCTCATCGTAGTCAACCCCTTGAACTTGTCGAAAACCTTTTGCAACAAGTCGAGCTTTGTGTGATAACATTACCGTCGGCGTCGGTCTTCTTCTTGAAGATCCATTTATTCTCTATTGCTTGCCGATCATCGGGCAAGTCAACCAAAGTCCACACTTTGTTCTCATACATGGATCCCATCTCAGATTTCATGGCTTCAAGCCATTTTGCGGAATCTGGGCTCACCATCGCTTCTTCATAGTTCGTAGGTTCACCATGATCTAGTTGCATGACTTCCAGAATAGGATTACCGTAGCACTCTGGTGCGGTTTTTACTCTGGTTGATCTACGAAGTTCAGTAACAACTTGATCTGAAGTTTCATGATCATCATCATTAACTTCCTCACTAATTGGTGTAGGTGTCACAGGAACCGATTTACGTGATGAACTACTTTCCAATAAGGGAGCTGGTACATTACCTCATCAAGTTCTACTTTCCTCCCACTCACTTCTTTCGAGAGAAACTCCTTCTCTAGAAAGGATCCATTCTTAACAACGAATGTCTTGCCTTCGGATCTGTGATAGAAGGTGTACCCAACTGTCTCCTTTGGGTATCCTATGAAGACACATTTTTCCGATTTGGGTTCGAGCTTATCAGGTTGAAGCTTTTTCACATAAGCATCGCAGCCCCAAACTTTCAGAAACGAAAACTTTGGTTTCTTGCCAAACCATAGTTCATAAGGAGTCGTCTCAACGGATTTTGATGGTGCCCTAATTAACGTGAATGCGGCCGTCTCTAAAGCATAACCCCAACATGATAGCGGTAAATCGGTAAGAGACATCATAGATCGTACCATATCTAGTAAAGTACGATTACGACGTTCGGACACACCATTACGCTGTGGTGTTCCAGGTGGCGTGAGTTGCGAAACTATTCCGCATTGTTTCAAATGTAGACCAAACTCGTAACTCAAATATTCTCTTCCACGATCAGATCGTAGAAACTTTATTTTCTTGTTATGATGATTTTCAACTTCACTCTGAAATTCTTTGAACTTTTCAAATGTTTCAGATTTATGCTTCATTAAGTAGATATACCCATATCTTCTTAAATCATCTGTGAAGGTGAGAAAATAACGATATCCGCCACGAGCTTCAACATTCATTGGACCACATACATCTGTATGTATGATTTCTAACAAATCTGTTGCTCTCTCCATAGTACCGGAGAACGGCGTTTTAGTCATCTTGCCAATGATGCACGGTTCGCAAGTACCAAGTGATTCATAATCAAGTGGTTCCAAAAGTCCATCAGTATGGAGTTTCTTCATGCGTTTTACACCGATATGACCTAAACGGCAGTGCCACAAATAAGTTGCACTATCATTATCAACTCTGCATCTTTTGGCTTCAACATTATGAATATGTGTATCACTACTATCGAGATTCATCAAAAATAGACCACTCTTTAAGGGTGCATGACCATAAAAGATATTACTCATATAAATAGAACAACCATTATTCTCTGATTTAAATGAATAACCGTCTCGCATCAAACAAGATCCAAATATAATGTTCATGCTCAACGTTGGCACCAAATAACAATTATTCAGGTCTAAAACTAATCCCGAAGGTAGATGTAGAGGTAGCGTGCCGACTGCGATCACATCGACTTTGGAACCATTTCCCACGCGCATCGTCACCTCGTCCTTGGCCAGTGTTCGCTTATTCCGTAGTCCCTGTTTCGAGTTGCAAATATTAGCAACAGAACCAGTATCAAATACCCAGGTGCTACTGCGAGCTCTAGTAAGGTACACATCAATAACATGTATATCATATATACCTTTGTTCACCTTGCCATCCTTCTTATCTGCCAAATACTTGGGGCGGTTTCCGCTTCCAGTGACCAGTTTGCTTGCAGTAGAAGCACTCAGTTTCAGGCTTAGGTCCAGACTTGGGTTTCTTCTCTTGAGCATCAACTTGCTTTCTGTTCTTCTTGAAGTTCCCCTTCTTCTTCCCTTTGCCCCTTTTCTTGAAACTAGTGGTCTTGTTGACCATCAACACTTGATGCTCCTTCTTGATTTCTACCTCCGCAGCTTTTAGCATTGCGAAGAGCTCGGGAATTGTCTTTTCCATCCCTTGCATATTATAGTTCATCACGAAGCTCTTGTAGCTTGGTGGCGATGATTGGAGAATTCATCAATGGCGCTATCATCCGAAAGATTAACTCCCAGTTGAATCAAGTGATTATTATACCCAGACATTTTGAGTATATGCTCCTTGTGAACTATTCTCCTCCATCTTGCAGCTATAGAACTTATTGGAGACTTCATATCTCTCAATCCGGGCATTTGCTTGAAATATTAACTTCAACTCTGGAACATCTCATATGCTCCATGACGTTCAAAACATCGTTGAAGACCGGTTCTAAGCCGTAAAGCATGGCACGCTGAACTATTGAGTAGTCATCGACTTTGCTCGCGGACGTTCATAACATCTGGCGTTGCTCTCAAGCAGGCCTGGCACCCAGCGGTGCTTCCAGGATGTAATTCTTACGTGCAGCAATGAGGATAATCCTCAAGTTACGGACCCAGTCCGTGTAATTGCTACCATCATATTTCAACTTTGCTTTCTCAAGGAACGCATTAAAATTCAACGGAACAACAGCACGAGCCATCTATCTACAACAAACATAGATAAGCAAAATACTATCAGGTACTAAGTTCATGATAAATTTAAGTTCAATTAATCATATTACTTAAGAACTCCCACTTAGACAGACATCTCTTAGTCATCTAAGTGATCACGTGATCCAGATCAACTAAACCATAACTGATCATCACATGAGATGGAGTAGTTTTCAATGGTGAACATCACTATGTTGATCATATCTACTATATGATTCACGCTCGAACTTTCGGTCTCCGTGTTCCGAGGCCATATCTGCATATGCTAGGCTCGTCAAGTTTAACCTGGGTATTCCGCGTGTGCAAAACTGGCTTGCACCCGTTGTAGATGGACGTAGAGCTTATCACACCCGATCATCACGTGGTGTGCAGGCACGACGAACTTTGGCAGCAGTGCATACTCAGGAGAACACTTCTTGATAATTAGTGAGAGATCATCTTAAAATGCTACCGTTAATCAAAGCAAGATAAGATGCATAAAGGATAAACATCACATGCAATCAATATAAGTGATATGATATGGCCATAATCATCTTGTGCTTGTGATCTCCATCTCCGAAGCACCGTCATGATCACCATCGTCACCGGCGCGACACCTTGATCTCCATTGTAGCATCGTAGTCGTCTCGCCAACTATTGCTTCTACGACTATCGCTACCGCTTAGTGATAAAGTAAAGCAATTACAGAGCGTTGCATTTCATACAATAAGCGACAACCATATGGCTCCTGCCCGATTGCCGATAACTTCGGTTAAAAACATGATCATCTCATACAATAAAATATAGCATCACGTCTTGACCATATCACATCACAACATGCCCTGCAAAAACAAGTTAGACATCCTCTACTTTGTTGTTGCAAGTTTTACGTGGCTGCTACGGGATGAGCAAGAACCGTTCTTACCTACGCATCAAAACCACAACGATAGTTCGTCAAGTTAGTGTTGTTTTAACCTTCACAAGGACTGGGCGTAGCCACACTCGGTTTAACTAAAGTTGGAGAAACTGACACCCGCCAGCCACCTGTGTGCAAAGCACGTCGGTAGAACCAGTCTCGCGTAAGCGTACGCGTAATGTCGGTCCGGGCCGCTTCATCCAACAATACCGCCGAACCAAAGTATGACATGCTGGTAAGCAGTATGACTTGTATCGCCCTCAACTCACTTGTGTTCTACTCGTGCATATAACATAAACGCATAAAACCAGGCTCGGATGCCACTGTTGGGGAACGTAGTAATTTCAAAAAAAAATCCTACGCACACGCAAGATCATGGTGATGCATAGCAACGAGAGGGGAGAGTGTTGTCCACGTACCCTCGTAGACCATAAGCGGAAGCGTTACGACAACGCGGTTGATGTAGTCGTACGTCTTCACGATCCGACCGATCCAAGCACCGAACGTACGGCACCTCCGAGTTCAGCACACGTTCAGCTCGATGACGATCCCCGGACTCCGATCCAGCAAGGTGTCGGGGATGAGTTCCGTCAGCACGACGGCGTGGTGACGATGATGATGTTCTATCGACGCGGGGCTTCGCCTAAGCACCGCTACGATATGACCGAGGTGGAATATGGTGGAGGGGGGCACCGCACACGGCTAAGGAAGGATCACGAAGATCAACTTGTGTGTTTTAGGGTGCCCCCTGCCCCCGTATATAAAGGAGCAAGGGGAGGCCGCCGGCCCTTGGGGGCGCGCCAGGAGGAGAGTCCTCCTCCTAGTAGGAGTAGGACTCCCTCTTTCCTACTCCTACTAGGAGGGGAAAGGAAGGGGGAGAGGGAGAGGGAAAGAGGGGGGCGCGCGCCCCCTCCTAGTCCAATTCGGACCAGAGGGGGAGGGGGCGCGCGGCCCATCCTGGCTGCCCCTCTCTCTCTCCACTAAAGCCCATAAGGCCCATTACTTCTCCGGGGGGTTCCGGTAACCCTCCGGCACTCCGGTTTTCTCCGAAATCACCCGGAACACTTCCGGTGTCCGAATATAGTCGTCCAATATATCAATCTTTATGTCTCGACCATTTCGAGACTCCTCGTCATGTCCGTGATCATATCCGGGACTCCGAACAACCTTCAGTACATCAAAACTTATAAACTCATAATAAAACTGTCATCGTAACGTTAAGCGTGCGGACCCTACGGGTTCGAGAACTATGTAGACATGACCTAGAACTTTTTCCGGTCAATAACCAATAGCGGAACCTGGATGCTCATATTGGCTCCTACATATTCTACGAAGATCTTTATCGGTCAAACCGCATAACAACATACGTTGTTCCCTTTGTCATTGGTATGTTACTTGCCCGAGATTCGATCGTCGGTATCCAATACCTAGTTCAATCTCGTTACCGGCAAATCTCTTTACTCGTTCCGTAATGCATCATTTCATAACCAACTCATTGGCCACATTGCTTGCAAGGCTTATAGTGATGTGCATTACCGAGAGGGCCCAAAGATACCTCTCCGATAATCGGAGTGACAAAACCTAATCTTGAAATACGCCAACCCAACATGTACCTTCGGATACACCTGTAGAGCACCTTTATAATCACCCAATTACGTTGTGACGTTTGGTAGCACACAAAGTGTTCCTCCAGTAAACGGGAGTTGCATAATCTCATAGTTGTAGGAACTTTATAAGTCATGAAGAAAGCAATAGCAACATACTAAACGATCAAGTGCTAGGCTAACGGAATGGGTCAAGTCAATCACATCATTCTCCTAATGATGTGATCCCATTAATCAAATGACAACACATATCTATGGTTAGGAAACATAACCATCTTTGATTAATGAGCTAGTCAAGTAGAGGCATACTAGTGACATTATGTTTGTCTATGTATTCACACATGTATCATATTTCCGGGTAATACAATTCTAGCATGAATAATAAACATTTATCATGATATGAGAAAATAAATAATAACTTTATTATTGCCTCTAGGGCATATTTCCTTCACTGGTTTTCATAGTGTGGAAATCATCGCGGATCCTACAATTGTGAGCTTATGCGCATGAAGCCGGCTCAATCAACGAAAAAACGTGTTCAGGTGACCTTCCTACAGCAGTGTAGCCTAGAGATCCAAAACATTAACGTATATCCCACGAAACGGGACCAAATTTGCAAAAATGAATGAGTTTGGGTGACCTCCTTGTGTAGGAGGTCCACTACTACAGTGAGGTTGTCAAATCGGTCAACACAGGGATTTGATTTTATGCAAGAAGGCATTCACATCGAGCCACGGCCTGCGGGGGTTAGGTCATGCGTCATTGCAACACGAGAGCGAGCGGTGGTTTTCTCCTCTTAGTCTTAGGCCTCCTTTAGTGTTGAGCATCGTGATAGTTAGTAAACATAGGATAGGATAGTGTAGGATTTATTTCTAACGAAAAAGGGTTTTCCCCGGCTTTGTATACAAAGTAACCAACCGAACCATACATGGATAGGTTCTGGGGCGGAAGCAGCACAGTCACGCCCAAAAGAAACGACAAAGAGAAGCAAAAGAAATAAATGCCGACAACGGCGGATCAACAAAAACGAAGAAGCCTCGCGATCACAGCGCCCACCAGGATCTTCCACTAGACTCCAAGACTCCGAAGCGCCGGCACCTATCAACACCTCCAAGAAGGATCGCGACGATGACGACGCTGCTGCCAAGGGTTTCCCTCGGTACACGACTAGGCGAGAGGAAGGGTAGCCCCGACGCCCTCCCGGAAGGTCAAGTGGTACCAACAGGCGCCACTGCGCCGGTGTTGGCCATGCCGACAGGGGTTTCCCCCGATCCCAACCCGCACCTCAGGCGCCCCGGAGCCTGCCACCAAACCAACAACCATCGTGCGCCAACGCGGTCATGAGGCCCCACGCCGTCTCACCACAGCATCGCGAAGTGAGGACAGCACGGCGAAGAATCAGAGCCGGGACTAGGGCATCAGCACCGTCGGCACGCGGGAAGGCCCCACCTCCACCGTCCGCAATGGTAGCCATCCGGACGCAATAGCAGGAGCACACCGGGCCCGGCCGAGCCCTCGTAGGCCCGTAAAGCTCCCGCCTTTGCGCTGCTGCCGGCACGCCGTCGGTGCCACCGCCCCAAATCCGAGCCACTCCTCCTCCTCACCGCGTTGCAGACAACGAGGCCACGCCCGGGGACCGGCCCGCAGGACCCAGATGGAGCCCTAAGGGCCCAGATCTGGGCCGAGGATGCGCCACCGGCCAACCTGTGCCATCAGGCCGCCCCGCCGCCAAAGGACGGCGCCACCACCGCGACGGGCCGCCGCCAGCCGCCACCAGGCCACCGGACGCCGTCGGCCGAAGGGCACCGCCGCCAGCCCGACCGCTGGTCGAGAGTGTCTGTGCGAGGAAAGAAAGAACCCGCCGCCGCTAGCCCGCCCGGCCAGATCCGGGGGCTCCGCCGGCGGTGGCGGGGGGAGGGCCACGGGGGAGGAGGGAGGGGAGGAGAGCGGGGGGAGCCGCCCCGGCCGCCCCCCTAGGGAGGCGGGGCGGGCGTGGAGTCGGGGGAGGGAGGGGAGGGGGTCGGGGGAAGAGGATTTATAGGATTTATTTCTAACTTGTCTTGTACTCTAAGTTAATCATGTACTCCTATATATACGCCCAGAAGGCTTAAGCAATACAACAACGATTCCACCAATCTCCCTCTCTATTCATTTACATGGTCTATATCCTTTTACATTTAGGTTCATAGGATGGATATATTGTAGGAATAGAAAAGTCATGATAAATTAGATGACATGTATCTCATTTTTTGTACGAAAAGAGATATCATTCAGTTCATAGTATCGGAAATTTAGGTCTTAGTTGTTGTTTGTTTTCCTTTGAAATGTGATGGATACGAATCAATCCCTACAAAACCAAAGGGCTCAAAAGGATATTTTTCTATAGGAATCCTATAGATTTCCTACAAAATTATAAAAGGAGCCCTCAATGCTTACAAAATTCATGTAAAAGGAGCCATCGTTCATTACTTGTACTGTACATGTAAAAAAAGAGTCATAATTTCCCTTCGGGGACATCTGGTAAAATTGAAACGATATAGAGAAAATTAGCATGCCCCCTACCCAAGGATGTCAGCACAAATCTAGAAAAAAAATCATAACTTCTACTGTTAGGCGCTGAATGTTTTGATTTTGGTTCGATTTTCTTTATTAATAATTAATTGACAGCAATGCCTTGTTCGTAATTAGTGGAACGAAGAAAGCTATTTTTTGGGTTTCAAAAAATGAGAAGAAAAACAGTGCACTAGACGGAGCATCCTACCCGTAGTCGTCTGCCTCTTGAGAGAGGGAACAGAGTGAACGCGAGCAACCGCCGCGCCGCAGACTTCCCGGCGGAGCCGCCGGCCGGCCGACCGGTGCAGTTAATACAGTGGCGGAGCACCTCGGCCTCCTCAACCGCCATCAATGCCGTGTTTGATCCTCTCGACAGACTCAACGGCCAGCCCAAACACAACAGCAGCAGCGGTTACGTATGCGATGAAGCATTCACCAGTAACTGCATCTACCAGTTCTACGGCGTAGCATCCATGGAACTGCACACCTACGATCAGCAGGCTATCACAGCCGCCGGTGATCCAGTAACCCAACACGCGAATGAATCATGACTGCACCCCGGGAATGATTCGGCGGCCCGTCGGTACGATCGGTGAATGAATCTGCCCTGAATCTTCGTCGCCCCCCAAACACCAGAGCCGCACGCAACTCGGGAGCTAAGCTGCAACCACCTCGAGCAGAGTCTGACACTGCTCCGCTCAGCTTTCTGTTACCGCCATTTAAAGTTTTATAAACCTCCTCGTGTCTTTCCCGCCGCAAAGCAGATCGCCGGAGCAGCACCGTTCTGCTTCTAACTCCCTGCTTGCTTGCATGCAAAGCTTCTCCAGACTCCTCGGTGCTCGATCGGTCGGACGATCTCCACCTATAAATACGCCGCCTCCCTTCTCCACCATCATCATCCCACACCCGAAGCTAGCTAGCCCCCAAGTAGCTGCTAGCTCTGCAGTACAGCACTGCGTACAAAGGTAGCAACTGCAGCTCGTGGTGCACTGGTAGATCGAGCAGCACGATGGGGCAGCTCAGCAAGAAGCTTCTCGTGGCGTCCATGGTGGCGGCGGTGCTGGCCATGGCAGCGGTGGAGCTGTGCAGCGCCATCCCGCTGGAGGACAACGACCTGGAGTCGGAGGAGGCGCTGTGGGACCTGTACGAGCGGTGGCAGACCGCGCACCGCGTGCCCCGCCACCACGCCGAGAAGCACCGCCGCTTCGGCACCTTCAAGTCCAACGTACACTTCATCCACTCCCACAACAAGCGCGGCGACCGCCCATACCGCCTCCGCCTCAACCGCTTCGGCGACATGAGCCGCGCCGAGTTCCGTGCCACCTTCGCCGGCTCCCGCGTCAGCGACCGCCGCCGCGACGGCCCCGCCACGCCACCGTCCGTCCCGGGGTTCATGTACGCCGCCGTGAACGTCTCGGACCTGCCGCGGTCCGTGGACTGGCGCCAGAAGGGCGCGGTGACCGGCGTCAAGGACCAGGGCAAGTGCGGCAGCTGCTGGGCTTTCTCCACCGTGGTGTCCGTGGAAGGCATCAACGCCATTCGGACCGGGAAGCTGGTCTCGCTGTCGGAGCAGGAGCTCGTCGACTGCGACACGGCCGACAACGACGGGTGCGAGGGCGGGCTCATGGACAACGCCTTCGAGTACATCAAGAAAAACGGCGGGCTCACCACCGAGGCCGCCTACCCGTACCGGGCCGCCAACGGCACCTGCAAAGCCGCCAAGAGCTCCCCCGTGGTGGTGCACATCGACGGGCACCAGGACGTGCCGGCCAACAGCGAGGAGGCGCTGGCCAAGGCCGTGGCGAACCAGCCCGTGTCCGTGGCCATCGATGCCAGCGGGAAGGCGTTCATGTTCTACTCCGAGGGGGTGTTCACCGGTGAGTGTGGAACAGACCTGGACCACGGCGTCGCGGTGGTCGGGTACGGCGTGGCGGAGGACGGCAAGGCGTACTGGACGGTGAAGAACTCGTGGGGGCCGTCGTGGGGGGAGAAGGGGTACATCAGAGTGGAGAAGGATTCCGGTGCCGAAGGTGGGCTCTGCGGCATCGCCATGGAGGCGTCCTACCCCGTCAAGGCGGACAGCAAACCCAAGCCCAAGTCCAGGCGCGCGCTCGGCGCCTGGGAGTCGCAGTGATCGACCCGTCTGCGTGCCTGAATTATTTCTACTACATCATTCCTAGTTAAATTAGGGTGAAAATAAAATTACAGCCGAATTAAGTGCTTCTCCGTCCACACGCAAGAATTAGACGTGTTTGTAACCTGGGACCAGGACGATCGACATAATTTGTTGGGATTTATGAATGTATTGTAAAATGTAATAATGTAATGTACTGGTAATGTTTGTAAGCTTGCTAATGTGCTGTGTTCTACTCCAAGTTGGTAAATTTGAATTAAAACCATGACAAAAATTATGAAGCATATGGAGTACTTTATTTAGACTAGACAATATGACCCCGCGCGTTGCCGTAGAGTTGGTATATAGTTTCTAAATGTTATGTAGAATACAAATTCAATCCTTATAATTTGAACTATCTGAGAAATTTCTGTGTAAGGAAAAAAACCTTAACATGGAAAATTATGCATGTCACAATCAAATGCAATGCAATTTAAACCCAACTTAGGACGCACTAATGCATGTTGGATGGTAGAGAATTCTCTTGCGTAGATCCCATGGATACTAGTGGATCAAACTAGTAAATTTAACGGCTATAATTTTTTTGATGATGTGGAAGCACACGGGTTAAGATAATTAGAAGTAGTGGATATAACTCTCTTAGATATAGAGGATTCTATCTAAATATTATACTACTGAACTTATCTCGACGATAGTCGATAACTCTCTATCCCTCTACTGTAAATCGTCTCTCTCTCTCTCTCTCTCTCTCTCTCTCTCTCTATATATATATATATATATATATATATATATATATATATATATATATATATATATATATATATATATAGTGATCCTATTCATCACTCAGGGTGCAGAATAGGTTATTCTTCACCCAAGATAATCTTATGATCATTTCATAATTAAATTACATTTGGAATTCAAATAGTTACATTTCTATTGATTCACTCGTAAAATTTGGCATAAGAAAATAAAATATAGGTCATAAAACAAGAAAATTTGCAGTTTATGTGTATTTTACACTATATTTTTATGTTTGTAATTTACATGACATAAAATATTTTTACGATGATTATATATTTTCTTACGGTCTCTTTTTATGTCAGAAATAAGAAAAAACTTACGGAACGTAAAATTACGGTGTATTGATGGTAAAATAAAGGGGGTGAAGAATAACTATTCCTTACCCAGGGTGACTAATAGTCAATCCCTATATATATATGTGTGTGTGTGTGTGTGTGTGTGTGTGTGTGTGTGTGTGTGTGTGTGTGTGAATGCGCAGCCACTTCATTGGTCATCAAACCTTCAACGCTAATGCCTAGATAGGTCCTCTACTGTCGTCCCGGCGGCCGTTCTGCATGGTCGCCCTTCCCGCCTCTCCCAATGTCTTCACGAAAGCCATTTTCATGTACCTCTCATGCTCCCCATCTTCCACCTTCATTGTTGGGTCCCCTCCTGAGCTTCAATTTCCTAGGCTATTTTCAATGTCATGTTGCACCCTCCATCCATCCAGATCTGCCATGAAATCTATGAGAAGCACCACAGAATCCTCCATTCCTCCATGGTCGTGTTTGAAGGAAATATGCCCTAGAGGCAATAATAAAGTTATTATTTATTTCCTTATATCATGATAAATGTTTATTATTCATGCTAGAATTGTATTAACCGGAAACATAATACATGTGTGAATACATAGACAAACATAGTGTCACTAGTATGCCTCTACTTGACTAGCTCGTTAATCAAAGATGGTTAAGTTTCCTAACCATAGATATGAGTTGTCATTTGCTATTGCTTTCTTCATGACTTATACACGTTCCTATAACTATGAGATTATGCAACTCCCGTTTACCGGAGGAACACTTTGTGTGCTACCAAATGTCACAACGTAACTGGGTGATTATAAAGGAGCTCTACAGGTGTCTCCAAAGGTACATGTTGAGTTGGCGTATTTCGAGATTAGGTTTTGTCACTCTGATTGTCGGAGAGGTATCTCTGGGCCCTCTCGGTAATGCACATCACTATAAGCCTTGCAAGCAATGTAGCTAATGAGTTAGTTACGGAATGATGCATTATATAACGAGTAAAGAGACTTGCCGGTAACGAGATTGAACTAGGTATTCAGATACCGACGATCGAATCTCAGGCAAGTAACATACCGATGACAAAGAGAACAACGTATGTTGTTGTGCGGTTTGACCGATAAAGATCTTCGTAGAACATGTAGGAGCCAATATGAGCATCCAGGTTCTGCTATTAGTTATTGACCCGGAATGGTTCTCGGTCATGTCTACATAGTTCTCGAACCCGTAGGGTCCGCATGCTTAAGGTTTCGATGACAGTTATATTATGATTTTATGAGTTTTGATGTACCGAAGTTTTTTCGGAGTCCCGAATGTGATTACGAACATGACGAGGAGTCTCGAAATGGCCGAGACATGAAGATTGATATATTGGATGACTATATTCGGACACCGGAAGTGTTCCGGAAAAGTTTCGGATAAAACCGAAGTGCTGGAGGGTTATCGGAACCCCCGGGGGAACTAATGGGCCTCGATGGACCTTAGTGGAGAGAGAGAGGGGCGGCCTAGGGCAGGCCGCGCGCCCCTCCCCCTCTGGTCCGAATTGGACTAGGAGAGGGGGGTGGCGCCCCCCTTTCTTTCTCCCTCTCCCTCTCCTTCCTTCCCCCTCTCTCCCTTTAGGTGGAAACCTACTAGGACTTGGAGTCCTAGTAGGATTCCCCTCTTGGGGGCGCGCCATAGAGGGCCGGCCGGCCTCCCCCTTGCTCCTTTATATACGGGGGCAGGGGGCACCCCAAGGACACAACAATTGATCTCTTGATCTTTTAGCCGTGTGCGGTGCCCCCCTCCACCATAGTCCTCGATAATATTGTAGCGGTGCTTAGGCGAAGCCCTGCGACGGTAGAACATCAAGATCGTCACCACGCCGTCGTGCTGACGGAACTCTTCCCCGACATTCTGCTAGATCGGAGTCCGGGGATCGTCATCGAGCTGAACGTGTGCTAGAACTCAGAGGTGCCGTAGTTTCGGTGCTTGATCGGTCGGGCCTTGAATACGTACGACTACATCAAATGCGTTGTTATAACGCTTCCGCTTTCGGTCTACGAGGGTACGTGGACAACACTCTCCCCTCTCGTTGCTATGCATCACCATGATCTTGCATGTGCGTAGGATTTTTTTTTTGAAATTACTACATTCCCCAACAGTGTTGTTGGATCTAAAGAAGATGGGGAGACATGGATGTTGTTGAATCTTGCCGCAAGATCCATCAGAACAACCGCCACAATCACCTGTTGTTGGCTTTAGAAGATATGTGTGTGGGTGCATATAGTGCCCCTAGAGGATTTTGATGATTCAACACAAACAATTGCGGGACTGATATGTTTATTGGGTATACACATATGAGTAGTCCATGAAGATTTGGTTTAACCAAAGGATTTCGATTGATCAGTGACTTTTTCACTCATTTTTACACACGTTTAAGTCAGATATTCTCATATATTCCCTAAAAAAAGATATTCTCATATATTTTTGAGATTATCTCTTTGATTTGCCAATTAATGACTACTAAATGGAAATGACTGCAAATCTTCCTTTTTTATTTTGTTCCTTGCATAACTGGACAATTGTAGATGGAAAATCAAGCCATATATGAGCTATTCTAGATATGAAGATTATTCCCATACGCTTGGGAGCACACAAGAGGTTCCATAGGAGAAGACGGTGCACGATACAGTTAGTCGTACCAGGTGCCCACCAGCTCTGTGACGTGATCCCCAACATCTTCCGTGAAGGGACCCGGGCCTAATTCGCAGTAGAGGTGCCCGAAACCCTATTATTTCATCATTTTCCACGCAATCGTCACCATCACCATTCTGATCTACGCATCAGTCATCAACATCCCATCTCTGCAGTTATTATCCACCATAGTCTCGCTCTTCATTAGTTTAGTTACTTGTAATCAAGAATCCATCGCGATCAGCTGTGCTGTAGGATTTTTAACCATACATCTTCAAGTAACTTTACATACAGTGTCTATTGCTTGGAATTCAATCAGGCGTTGCCCTAGATTCTTTATGGTTTATTAGCTTCTTCATCGGGAGTTAGAGAAATCGGCTTATGGATTTTCCCTAGGTTCTTTAGAGTTTACAAGTTTTCCTACGCATTAATTTTCAATTCTGGTGGTTGTTGAAGGACTAGGTGTCGTGGTTCTAAGTCTGACAGTAGAATGGGGGGTAGGTATGGAGAGGCAAGATCCTAGCTATGGAGTAGTTGTATACGCAAGGGATTTACGAGTTCAGGCCCTTCTCGGAGGAAGTAACAGCCCTACGTCTCGGAGCCTGGAGGTGGTCGACTGGATTATCTGCGTATGTGTTCTGGGTGCGAACCCTTCTACGTGGAGGGGTGGCTTATATAGAGTCTGACAGGACCCCAGCCAGCCCACGTAGTAGAGGGTTTATGGTGCGTTAAAGCTAGGCGTTCATGGTAGCGCCTTACATAAAGTGTCATTAAGGTCATAAAGACTATTTAACTACAGACCGTTTGGACACCGAGTGGCTCTTGGACTCTTGGTGGTCGAGTGGGTCTTCATAGTCAGTGTCTTTGAATCTGTCGAGTGGAAGCCTACCAGGTCATTGGAAGGCTGCTTCTCTTGTGAATGTCCTTGTGGAGGGTACCTTTGGGCAGGTCTATGACCCTACCCAGGTACATGACTTCATCATTAGCCCCCGAATGGATCGAGGTTTGAGTGAGGAAGGAGTTGATAATCTTTCCGACCTGTTCTTCGTGTTGTGAGTGCGTCTTACTCTGGACCAACGACCTTTTAGTGATGGCATCCTTCTCTTTCAGTCGCCTTGATCCATTCTTCACGTTTGTCGAGTGAACATTGTGAACCTGAGGATTTCCGAGCGATGGATCTGAGGAAATCTGTTATCTGACGAGTTGCTCTGCGGTTAGCGGATTCGCGGGATCAAATTTTGGGAAGCGAAGCGGAGAAAACCGCGGCTTTTCGGATGGGATAAAACGATGGCGCCTCGATCCTTGCGCGCCTTTTTCGCCACGTATCGTGCGCTGCGCGCTGTTCTTGAGGATCGCGACAGGATTGCTCGGGCCTACGGTCAGCCACTCGAGCGACCCCATATAAGCGTTGGACCGGGCATTTTGAACAGTGCGTCCTCAGACTTCTCCTCTCTCCGCCTCCAAAACTTTCTCGCCACGCTCTCCGTCTGTCCAGCGCGAAGCTCGGTACCTTTCTCGCTGGCGACCATGGTGAAGGACAAGACTGCCGCCCTAGAACGGGTGAAGAAGACGGCGGCGAAGGCCAAGGGGAGAGCGCCGGTCAGGCGGTTCCTCTTCAGCGGTCCAAGCTGCGCGCAGGCTGGGTCAAGGAGGCTGGATCCGGTCGACCATCACCGAGAAAGATCTCACCGATCTAGCCAACGAAGGACTGATCCCCCATGGGTCGGCGAGGCTTCCGGGCACGGAGTGGCAACCGCAGCCTGAAGAGGGTGAGTGCGTCCTCCTGGCCACCCATGTAGATAGGGGGTTTTCCGCCGCCAAATCCTTTTCCGGGGTTTTGAACTTTTTGGGCGCAACTCCACCATTTCACTCCAAACTCCATTGTGTATCTTGCTGCTTTTGTTTAAGCTCTGAGAAATTTCTTGGGTTGTCGACGCATTGGGGTCTTTTCAAGCACATATTCACCGTCGCTCTCGGGACGGTGAAGAAAGCGAGCCCGAATGACGAGAGGACCCAAGTAATCCAAATGTGTGGGGACTCGAGATCCGGATGAGGGGAAGAGCGCCTTTCCAGCTATGACTCTCCCGACTCGGTTAGAGGGTGGCGATCGACCTGGTTTTATTGCCAAGACCAGCCGGCCTTGAGGCGATCATTGGGCTCCCTCCTTTTGTCAAGCCCAATATGCGACCCTATCCAAAAGGAACTCGAAGGTTCCACCAAGGATAGACCCGCATATTGAAACGCTTTTGCAAGGTGGATATCATTACATCAACATTACATAATAGATGGGGATACATACATAAGGCACAAATGCCACACGAATACATCAACATCATATACAAGAGATCAACATCCGACTACGGATGAAACATAAACAGAAACTCAAACGACATCCACCCTGCTAGTAGGCGGTCTGTCTACACTTATAAAATAATATTTCGGAGGTGCCGCGGGGGCGTGCGAGTGTGGTCTGGACTCCGAACGGACAACGGAGAGAACCGGGGGAACCCGAACGGATGTGAGTTTTGAAAAACATGCAGATGAAATGCAGATGATGACATGGCAAAATGCAACACGCAAGCAAATGACATGGCAACGAAGGCGAATAACTGGCAGACACCTGGCGCATCGAATCCGGGGCGTTACTACACTCCTCCACTAACAAGAGATCTCGTCCCGAGATCTTAGGACCGAGACGGAAGGGAAAAAGGGATGAGGTGAAATAAGAACTCAAAAGAAGAAGCAAAGAATCGAGAGCACTCGAGAAGAAGAGAGGAACGACGAGAATGACGAGAATCGAAGGCTCACAGAATCAGATAGGCTATGAAACAACTCGTTCTAACTGAAGTGGCTAGAATGAGAAAAAGAAACGAATAAGACTGAAAGGATTTAGGCAGCACTCCGACTGAACATGGAAAGAATAGAACACGAGCTCGAGAGGATGGAATGATACTTGATGAACTCTTGAAGAATGGATTAAAACATGAAGAACCACCATGAAGAACTCCGGTAACAAAAAGGATGGTGAGATAGAATGAAGGAAGAAAGAATAAGATGAGCATTGCGCTGATTTAGATGGAGGTTCTGACGAGATGTCCGAGGAAATAATTGAACTCCGGAAAAGAAAAGATGAAAAGACTTGGAAGTAGAATCTATTCCTCAAGAACAAACTCCGAAGAAAAAGATTAAACACTTTGAGGAAATAAGAATAAGATTTATTGTATGCTTATCCTTCATCAAATTAAATTGATGACAAGAAATGGATTTTGCATACTACTTATTCTTCTTGAAAATGATTAAGGGAAATATGGCACAAAACTTGAGAAAGTCTTCATGAGCCACCGTTATGATTGGAAAGAACGAATGGATTAAAAAGATAATCAAGGAAAAAGAATCTTGAACGAACCTCCGTAAGAATTCAAAAATGACTGATGGAAGAAACTGAATCACCGGGAAGAATTAGAAGAACCAATAAGTTAGAGGGGATTTAGATGCAAAAGAACAAAGAGATCATGAGCTGATTGACGAATGCTTGAACGAAGCACCGGAAGAATATTGAGATGTACGAAGCTGAAAACTTGGAACGAAGAAATATTCCGAAAAGGTGACCTCCGGATGATCGAGAGGGGAAGCAACACCTGAAATACTCCGGATTGATGAAAAGAATTGCACAACTGGAAACAACTAGATATGATAACATCGAGCTAGCACCGCGAATCTCCGGGAGAACGGACAAGATTTAAGAGAAAAAAAATCTACGACGGTCTTCAAATGTTGAGAATGACGACGAGAACCACCATGCAGAATTGTTGAGACGCTCCGGGTGAATAAAAACAAAGACGTTGAGTCAACAATGAAAATGATTTGAAATTGATCTTGGAAAAACATCTGACTGATGAAATTCATACTTACGTCAAACTCCGAAAAGAATTAGAGAATAGCTCCAGAATAATTAGAAGAGTCAGGTAAGATCCTGGGAAAAGACCTGTGGGTTAGGGCCCACTAAAAGAAAACACCGTTGTGAAGGATAG
The DNA here is from genome assembly GCA_021605205.1 of Aegilops longissima. Lineage (NCBI taxonomy): Eukaryota > Viridiplantae > Streptophyta > Magnoliopsida > Poales > Poaceae > Aegilops > Aegilops longissima. The sequence continues at coordinate 660,854,085 of CM038678.1, forward strand.
TTGAAGAGATAGATGGTGCACCGGAACAATTGAAATATTTGAATGAGGTGACAACTTCGAATTAATTGGAACATAGACGGATCTCCTGAGATGTCTTCCGAACTCCGGAATGATAAACTGGCGAGAGGCGAACAAGCAGGGAAAACACTTTAACCAAGGAAAAGAATGTGATCAACTCGAAAAACATGAATTGAATCCACCGGAAAAGAAAGAGATGAAGAATGACGAACTAGACGAGAAACCACCGGTTGAAATGATTGATAGAAGACTGAAGAGGCTCCATACGAATGAAATTGATTGTCGAGAGAGACTCAGACTCCGGGAAGAAAAGGGTGGGAGGGCGGGAAAACAAAGGCAACTTGGAAGGGGAAACTGACGAATATCTTGAAGAGAAAACACCGGTTGAAATCATTGAGGAAAGAAAGCAAAGACTTCGCACGAGTAGGATCGATACTCAATTACGGACTCCAGTTCCGAGAAGAAGAACAGGGAGGGCGGGTGGGAAAAGAAGACAACTGAGGATTGAACTTGGCAAAGATGAAGAGGCTCGAGTCGACTTGACGAGAAATGCACCGGATAAAAAGAGCTGGAACAACTACCGGGAAACCAACTGCGTGATCCTAAAGAAAAATTTGAAGGGGAAGAGGAGTAGTTCAAAACACCTACGTCAGGATTTCTCACCAGAGCGACGAAGGGGCAGAGGAGTAAAAAGAATTCCTACTCTCCGATATAACTAAACTCCGAAACCAGTTTTTTCTAGACTCAACAACGGCCAAACTACACGATCAATCAAGGGGGCTCCTAAGGTCGGTCGAGGCTCTGATACCAACTTGTCAAGCCCAATATGCGACCCTATCCAAAAGGAACTCGAAGGTTCCACCAAGGATAGACCCGCATATTGAAACGCTTTTGCAAGGTGGATATCATTACATCAACATTACATAATAGATGGGGATACATACATAAGGCACAAATGCCACACGAATACATCAACATCATATACAAGAGATCAACAACTGACTACAGATGAAACATAAATAGAAACTCAAACGACATCCACCCTACTATCCCAGGCTGCCGACCTGGAACCTATCCCCTGATCGAAGAAGAAGCAGAAGAAGAACTCCAAAACAAGGAACATCGCTCTCGCGTCAAGATCATCGCGAAACCTGTACCTGCAACTGGTGGTGTAGTAATCTGTGAGCCACGAGGACTCAGCAATCCCATTACCATGGGTATCAAGACTAGCAAAGCTTAAAGGGAAAGGAAGGGGTAAAGTGGTGAGGTTGCAGCAGCGACTAAGCATATATGGTGGCTAACATACGCAAATGAGAGCGAGAAGAGAAACAAAGGAACGGTCGTCAACTAGTAATGATCAAGAAGTGATCCTGAACTCCTACTTACGTCAGACATAACCCAGAAACCGTGTTCTCCTCTCGATCAACCCCGAAAAGAGACACTCACGATTACGCTACGGTTGGTGTATTTTAGAAGAGTTTGCTTCAAGTTTACTACAACCGGATATTAACAAATTCCCATCTGCCACATAACCGCGGGCACGGCTCTCGAAAGTTCAAACCCTGCAGGGGTGTCCCAACTTAGCCCATGATAAGCTCTTGCGATCAAGGAAGGATATTCCTTCTCCCCGGGAAGACCCGATCAGTCTCGGAATCCCGGCTACTAGACATTTCGACAGGAATAAAACAAGACCAGCAAAGCCGCCCGGTTGTGCCGACAAATCCTGATAGGAGCTGCACATATCTTGGTCTCAGGGCACACCGGATTGTACAAACTTCCGGTAGGCGAACCCAGAGTTGCCCCTGGTGGCCACCGACGGCTGACGGTTTGGACCAGCACTCACGACGAGCACGGCCGGGGGGTAAAGCAGATGACCCTCGGGCTCCGGAAACCCAAGGGAAAAAGGGCTAGGTGAGGCAAATGGTAAAACCAATGTTGGGCCTTGCTGGAGGAGTCTTATTCAAAGCGAACTGTCAAGGGGGTCCCATAAATCACCCGACCGCGTTAGGGACGCAAAATCCGGGAACATAATACCGATATGACGGAAACTAGGGCGGCAAGAGTGGAACAAAACACCAGGCATAAGGCCGAACCTTCCACCCTTTACCAAGTATATAGATGCATTAATTAAATAAGATATATTGTGATATCCCAACATAATCCTGTTCACCACGGAGCAATCTTCATCTCCACCTGCAACTAACAACGCTATAAGAGGGGCTGAGCAAAGCGGTAACATAGCCAAACAACGGTTTGCTAGGAAGGGTGACAAAGGTTAGAGGTTCATGGCAATTTGGGAGGCTTGAGCAGCAAGTGATAGGTAGCGCAGCATAGCGAAAGAACGAAGCATCTAGCATAGCAATGATAGTAATGAGATCCAGGGTGACGGTCATCTTGCCTGAAATCCCGCAAGGAAGAAGAACAAGTCCATGAAGAAGATGAAGCCATGAAGACGAACCAAGCGTAGACGAACGAATCCTCACGATCGCAACGAAACGGGAACTAGCGAGAAGAAGCACACAACAAAGGTAAACACACCACACATGAACAAGGCATGATGCACAACAAGCATGATGCGTGACAAGGCTACATGGAGCTACTCATGGCAAAATATGATCCAAACAAGAACAACACCTCAAAGCAAGTTTAAATGAGGCCGGGAACAACATAGAACAATTCCGGTAAGTCCTCATATGCAAATTTCGAAATTGGTCCAGATCTGAATAAACCTTATGTTCAAGTTGTTAAACAGAAAGTTAAGATGCACCAAGATGATCTACACGAAATTCTAGTCAAGTTACATATAAAGTTCATTTAATTCGGAGCTACGGCCTAGAAGATATGAGCAAAACAAGATAAGCATGGCATTGATACAAAATGCATACAAAATCAAGAAAACACTCTCAAAACAAGGATGCACCATGATAATATGAAACTACATGCAAAATCAAGCAAGTTTCATATAGATCACACTCAAAACGGAGCAACGGTGCAACACATACACCCTATACAAGTTATGACAACAATCTGTCCAAAACAGCAACTAGGCATATTGCAAGCACCTAAACAACAAGCTACAGCATCTTAACATGAGAACAAAAGGCATGTGCATGATGTACAGGTAAAGCATTACAAAACATGAACACTGAGCTATCTCCAGAAATCACTAGAACATGCTCAAACACACATGGAAAGATTGAAAATAATAACAGTTTCAGACTTATCAGGAAATAACATCAGGTTGCAATGTTTAGAGCTATCAAACAACATGTTACAGGATATTAACATGGCAAAAAAAGGCATGGCATGATACTACTAAATGCATAGAACATATGTCCTTTACTGACCATGAGCCAAAAAGGATCAGAAAATATGATGGCACCCATGTAAACATGGCAAGTTATATGACAGACTCATACATGGCAGGAACAACGATAAGTAGGCATGTTGGTGAGCTTGAACCACTCACCACAGAGCAATACATGGCATGGCAAGGCAACTCACAGTAATAAGACATGGCATAGAGGCTATACATGGCAAGAACAACATCATAGCATACACGGATCAGCTACAACAACCTTGGCAAAATTGAATAACATGTAAACAACCTGCCAGGAAACATTTTATAGCAAAAGTAGAGCTCGATTGACTCAAGCTATGGCACTCCATAATTGCAAACAAGGGAATGGATGGATAGAGCATAACCATATGTTCAAAACATCCTTACTGAAGTATCTCAAAATAAGCATGGATATCTCGGTAGCATCAAATTTACATGGCATAAAAATATCAGTGAGCAGGGCTGAAATCAGCAACATCATGAAGCCTAGTTTGCATGCTTGTGCTAGTCACCACAGAGATCACAAAAATACATGGCATACACCCCTGTAAATATGGCATGGCATATTACAAAACACATGTAGGACTCAAGTTCATAGGGTGCACACATCAATCATGGCAAAAATGACAAAAGTGCATGTTTTGATAAGAATCTGAAACTAACATCACATAGCCCTCTTCTAACAGCATTTCGGGCATCAAGGTGAGCTCAAATGTAAATGATGCAATGAGATGAAATTATGTACTCATCGAGACGAACAATTTGACATATTATACGCATGAAATGGAGCAGTATGCGTGGAGATATAGCACGTCAAACAGGGCATGAAAATGTCAGGGACTTGGCAGTTTTTTTGGAAAAAAACAGAGTGAGCGCTAAATGACTATACGTCCCCCGGGGCGGGAATTTGTGGGTTCTCACCTAGCGGGCTGAGCCCAGTTGGCGGGGAGGGCTTGGCAGGCCGGCGTGCTGTGCCGGCGGCCTGGCGTTGCTGGGTCGGGGCCCACGCGGTCGCGGTGCAAGCGGGACGAGCAGCTCCTTTGCTCGTCCCGAGCAGGGACATGGCGGCGGCGGTGGAGGGCTACTCCAGTGACGGGAGGAGTGCGGAGGGTTCCGATCCAGCGGCGGGGACGGCAGATCCGGCCGCGGCGGATCCATTCCGGCCGGATCCGGCGGGAGGAGGGGCCGGCGACGAGTTACGCGGGCGGCGGCGCGACCTGCGAAGGAAGAGGCTGCCGGGGCGGTTAGCGATGGGGAGAGAGAGAGGAAGAGAGAAGCGCGCGGCGGGGACTCGCTGGGGGCGGGCGGCGAAGCTCGAGGGGTCACCGGCGGGCGCGAGGTCCGCAAGCGGCGGGAGGCCACGGGACGGCGGGAGATCGGGGCGAGGGACGAGGCGAAGGGTGCCGAGGGACGGGCGGCGGCGCGACGCTGTCGCCTCGAGCCCAGACCGCCCAGGCGGGCAGCGGATGGGCTCCGGCAGGCCAGTGGTGGCTGCGTCTTTGGGAAGGCGACGTGGCGGCGCCCGGTTGACCGGGGCGACGCCTCAGGTGGCGGCGCAGCCAATGGCTACGCGCCAGGTGGCTCCCGTGAGGTGGAGAGCGGTGGTGCAGGCGAGGAGGGAGCGACAAGTGGCAGCGGGGAAGAGGGCCGGCACGGAATTTGAGGAAGATGCGGCAGCTGAGAGGTGGGAGGAGGGGTAGGGTAGGTTTAGGGGCTAGGGATGCCCAAAATGAGTTATGTGGGTGTTTATATAGAGAAATGCCTAGGGTTAGGGGGTATTTAGGAGCGATTCGAAGCGTACGATCGCGATCATGCGGCTCCAGGCAAAGTGGGGACTAGATGGGCTGCAGGAGGGCTGTGTAGATGTAACGCCCTCGATGCGGCGATATCTCCCACGTGTCGAAGCACGACTTAGAGGCATAACCGCATTGAAAGCAATGTCTTAAGTGAGGTAATCTTCACACAACCCATGTAATACATCGGAGGCACCAAGAATAATGTTCTCGTCATAAAATCATCGGAACGATTCCAAGATACCCGCGTGATCCTAAAAAAATTTAGTGAAATTTGAGGAGAGGAAAGACAAAACATCTACGTCAGGAGGCCTCACCAGAGCGACGGAGGGACTGAGGAGTAAAAAGAATCCTACTCTCCGATATATAATCCTAAGACTCAAAACATTTTTTTTTCTAGACTCAACAAAGTCAGCGATTCAATCAAGCAGGGGGCTCCTAAGTGGGGTATGGCTCTGATTACCAACTTGTAACGCCCTCGATGCGGCTATATCTCCCACGTGTCGTAGCACGACTTAGAGGCATAACCGCATTGAAAGCAATGTTGCAAGTGAGGTAATCTTCACACAACCCATGTAATACATAAGGGAAAGAGATACATAGTTGGCTTACAATCGCCACTTCACACAATACATGAGTAAAGCATTACATCATACAGATACAATCAAGGTCCGGCTACGGAACCAAAATAAAAGAAGACTACCCCAAATGCTACACAGATCCCGATCGTCCCAAGCTGGGCTCCACTCTTGATCAACTGAAATGAAACAACACAATGAACAAGATCTTCATCGAGCTCCTCCTTGAGCTCGGTCGCCACCTGCACGGTTTCATCGGCACTGCAAACTGGTTTTGAAGTATCCGTGAGTCACGGGACTCAGCAATCTCACACCGCGAGATCAAGACTATTTAAGCTTATGGGTAGGAGAAGGTAGTGAGATGGAGCTGCAGCAGCGACTAGCATATCTGGTGTCTAACATACGCAAATGAGAGCGAGAAGAAAGCGAAGCACGGTCGAACAACTATGATCAAGAAGTGATCCTAGAACAACCTCGTCAAGCATAACTCCAACACCGTGTTCACTTCCCGGACTCCGCCGAGAAGAGACCATCACAGTTACACACGCGTTGATGTATTTTAATTAAGATCAACCGGGTTTTCTACAACCGGACATTAACAAATTCCCATCTGCCTCATAACCGCGGGCACGGCTTTCGAAAGATAATACCCTGCAGGGGTGTCCCAACATAGCCCATGATAAGCTCTCGCAATCAACGAAGGATATTCCTTCTCCCCGGGAAGACCCGATCTGTCTCGGAATCCCGGCTACAAGACATTTCGGCAGTAATAAAACAAGACCAGCAAAGCCGCCCGGATGTGCCGACAAATCCCGATAGGAGCTGCACATATATCGTTCTCAGGGCACACCGGATGAGCAAGACGTCGGGTTGGCATAGACCCTGATTGCCCAGGGGGCGCCGGACATCGCTCGGTTTGGGCCAGCAATCGAAGGAGAACTGGCCCGGGGATTTAAAATAAAGATGACCCTTGAGTCTGCAGAACCCAAGGAAAAAGGCTTAGGTGGCAAATGGTAAAACCAAGGTTGGGCCTTCTTTGGAGGAGTCTTGTTCAAAGCGAACTGTCAAGGGGGTCCCATAAATCACCCAACCGCGTTAGGGACGCAAAATCCGGGAACATAATACCGATATGACGGAAACTAGGGCGGCAAGAGTGGAACAAAACACCAGGCATAAGGCCGAGCCTTCCACCCTTTACCAAGTATATAGATGCATTAATTAAATAAGATATGTTGTGATATCCCAACAAGTAAACATGTTCCAACAAGGAACAACATCTCCATGTTCCAACAAGGAACAAACTTCATATCCACCTGCAACTAACAACGCTATAAGAGGGGCTGAGCAAAGCGGTAACATAGCCAAACAACGGTTTGCTAGGAAAGGATGGTTAGAGGCTTGACATGGCAACATGGGAGGCATGATATAGTAAGTGGTAGGCATCGTAGCATAGGCATAGCAAAAGAGCGAGCAACTAGCAAGCAAAGATAGAAGTGATTTCGAGGGTATGGTCATCTTGCCTGAAATCCCGCCAGGAAGAAGAACGAGTCCATGAAGAAGACAAACGGACGTAGTCGAACGAATCCTCACAACTCCGGAATTAATGGAAACAACAAATCCGGTAAATCCCCATATGCATTTAGCAAATTAATGGAAACAACAAATTTTAAGCATTTAAAAGTTGTTATCATGATGCGGATGACATAATCAAGTTATATGCAATTTTTATGAAAATGTTGACATAAGCATGTTATGAAGCATTTTTCACCGTGGCGGAACGAAAGGGGTGCCACGGCAACAAATTCAAAAATGATGCCACGACAACATATCGATCTCGATAACTTGATTGAGATACCGATGCAAACGAGAAGTGTGCGGATGTGTAGAACACGCAAGAGATGGTGGGGTGCTCCCGGATACCGGGTTCCCATGGGTCGACGGCATGGCAACCGAGGAGGAACGCGCAAGAAACAACTCGGACACGGTTTGAACATGAGTATCTCATACAACATGCATTCGTTCACGGGCGGTCATCTCGGTGGTTATACCTTTGAAGCGTGCGTTTTTGGAGTGGAACGAGTTTGAAGTGGAAGTAGTCGTTCACAGGCCGTAGTGGAGGTAGTCGTTCTCATGACGGTAGTGGAAGTAGACGTTCACGGGTCGTCGTGGGAAGTAGTCGTACACGGTGTCGGTAGAGGTACTCGCGATCTTGGCGACGGTAGTTGTACGTTTTCAGTAGATGTCCGGGTCGTCGGTGAGAGGTACACACATTTTCGTGGTACTTGTCGGTCCGGTCTTGGTGTAGATGTACATGGCAAGCGTAGTGGTACTAAGTGCCGGTCGTCGAGGGACTTGCCGAAATCCTGAGAGCCGTGTGCTTGTTCAAAGCGTCGGTCTTCTTGGAGGGGTACTTGGCGAATCCGCATAGTCGCACACAGGTCATAGTGGTACTTGGCAAAATCCATGTGGTGGTCTTGGCGTGCAGCAAACAACGGTACAGGAAGGCAAAGGCATGGCCAAAGGTGGTTGTAGCCACGAAAGGCCGTTGGAGAGGAAGCTCGGGCGCGAGGAGGGCCATGGCGGGCACGGGGCAAGGTGGTGGTGGTGGTGGACGCGGGCGGCTCGATCCGCCAGATCCGAGGCTGTGGAGGTGACTTGGGGAGGCGGACGAGCCGGTGCCGGGCGCGTGGAGCAGAGCAGCAGCGATGCAGGTCTCACGCAGGAGATGGGGTCGTGGTCGCGGCGCGTAGGGCTTGGGGACGAAGCACCGAGGACGAGGCAGGAAGGGAAGGAGAGGGCGCGCGGGGTCTGCTGGAACTGCAGGTCACCGGCGAGGAGGCTGGGGACAAACTCCCGGTGACGAGGCGCTGGCGCAAAAGCGGAGGCGGAGGCGCGGGGCGACATGGCCATGGCCGGAGCAAGACAGGCAGGGCAGCGCGGCCTGGACTCGCCGACCGGAGGGGCGACGGGGCATGGTTTCGGGCGCTAGATCGAGGAAGAGGGAGGCAAGGGGATCGGGCGCAGGTCGGCGCGAGGGAGGAGACGAGGGAGAGAGATGCGTGGGGGCTGGGATCGGTCAGGGCTAGGGTTAACAGCGGTGCGCGGCTGGGCCATGGGCCATGGAGGAGCTGGGCTGCAGATGGGCCTAGATGGCCTGCTAGGCTCTCTCTCATTCTAAAAAAACAAAACAGAGATGAGAAAGAAAAGAAAAAGAGGTTAGAGGTGGAGCTTGAGCAGGAGGGTATTTTTCCCGGACTCATGAAAATGAGCTTGATCCAAGAAAAATAGAAAAGAGGCACGAATGCAAGATTTAAATTCAAACTCATTTGAATTTAATTCAAATGTGTTTGAACTGGGACTTGCTAAAAGGAAGGTCCAAAAATGTTGAGGATTTCGGTGGGGCTCCGGAAAATGACGAAATAATTTATGGGCAAGGTTGGAGACCAAGAAATGAGATAACAAAGGCATGGAGAATTATTTGCAAGTGTGTTATGGTGATTTCCAAATTAAAGAAATATTTAATATAGCTCCCTAATATTGGGACGTTATGTTATAAAGAGAAGTCACCCATCCCTCGATTTAAATAGATCAAAAGATCTATGCAATTTATTTAGTTGAGTTGCAAAAGATTTATGAGATGATGGCATGATGACATGATGCAATGCAAAAATAAAAGGGCAGGCACAAATGAAACATACGGCGAAACCCGGAATAGCTGGAAGTCTTCTGGAGCGTCGGTCTCGGGGCGTTACAGTAGATGAGTTGGGCTGAGAGGAGAGAAGAGAATAGCAGCCCGACAATAGTTTCGGAGACCGAAACCGTCCGACGTTTGACCGACAACGATGCCGCTATAAGTTTAACGGTTGGGCTATCAAATGGACTCCGAATGCGATGAAACTTGGTAGGCGGTTTGTCTACACTATAATAAAACCGCACGACAAGTTGCAACCCATTCCGAGAACATTTTTATGCCACTTATAAAATAATATTTCGGAGGTGCCGCGGGCGCGTGCGAGTGTGGTCTGGACTCCGAAAACGGAGAGAACCGGGGGAACCCGAACGGATGCGAGTTTTGAAAAACATGCAGATGAAATGCAGATGATGACATGGCAAAATGCAACACGCAAGCAAATGACATGGCAACGAAGGAGAATAACTGGCAGACACCTGGCGCATCGAATCCGGGGCGTTACACCTTTCTCCATCAGTCGAGTGAACAAGCCATCTTCCCTGAAGGTGTTACCAGAGGAGAAGGCCCAAGTAAAGCTGCTGATGGAGCGTGTAGTCCAGCTTATTTGCAATGGGGTGACCGGCATGGATCTCCTGGAGGTTTTTCTCCGACGGTGTATTCAGCCACTCCAATATCGAGGTCATCCGATGTGGATGTACTCTGGTACGGATGATACCACTCGGGTCCATCCGGAGGAGGTTGATGACGCCATGCTGGAGAAGTGGATGACTGCCATCACAGGAAATAAAGAAAACCCTCATGGAGCTAGGAGGATTCCACCACTCGACCAGAGTTACCAACCAGACAAGGTATCTCCGACTGTGATTCTTTTGCATTCATTCTGTTTTGATGTCAATTTCGTCGACTGACTTTCACCTTGTTTTGTTGTCTTCTAGGTCACCACTGAGATGTACTCGATGCCCAACGGGGTGCAGGAAACAGCCGAAGAAGAAGAAGGAAGTGGAGGTGAGAGTCCGGAGGAATGGGAGTCCAACGGCGAGGAGGACGAGGAGGATGATGGCTCTGATGATGAGGAGGAGGAGGAAGAAGAGGAGGAAGACGTCGACCCTCCTCGCTCGGAGGGAAGGTCCAAGTTGACGCATGACCCGGCGGCCGGGCGCGGTAAAGCTGTTGTGCCCACCGGTCAGTCGACGAAGCGACCTAGGACAACTTCTCCCGCGCCGACTGAGAAGCCGCCGAAGCAACCTTGAGCGACGTCGTCAAAGCCGGCGTATGCCCTGCCCAAGATGCGAATGGTCATCCCCACCATCTCCGGGTAACCAACAGAACCTTGTATTTCCTTTTTCAACATGAGTAAATTTTTGGTCGACTTGATGACTGATCAGCCGACTCTTGAAATCTACAGCGCCGCTACCTCCGAGACATCAGCCAAGCACGATGATCAGGAAATGGAGGATGCGTCCACTTCCAATCTTGGTAAGATCTCTGAGGTTTCACTTTTAGACGACTGGAGCTTTTTAGTCGATTGGGCTTCCATGTTTACTTCCAGATCTCTCTTGTAGTTCCGCCTCACGTCATTGATCTCCCCGATGATGACGAGGAAGCGCCATTGAGGAAGAGGAGGAACAAGAAAGTGCCTGCTGGCAAGGCTGCTCAAGTCGCGGCGACTCCTGAGACGCTGATTTCCGAGGGAGGAAACCCCACTCGGATTTCTGTATCTTTTGTTGTACCGCTGACAAGTGCCCGACCCACTTCGTCGACTGCTGAACCGCCATCTCTCTTTGCTACACACCACGTCCCGGAAGACCAAGTAAGTGCTGCTAAGGAGGCCATCGCTGAGCAGGGATCATGATGGAGCGGTGAAAGCGGCTCGAGAGGCAAGTCAGTGACCTTTGATGCCGATTCAGCTCTCGAGCAATGTCCAAGTAAGTCGATCGTCGCTTGCTTTGTTAGGATATACTATCTCAAACTGCTTTTTTGGAGATTTCCATATCTGTACACCCTTGGGTGTGTGTGTCGTTGAACTTTTGTGGGGCACGCTGAGTGCACCCACTAGGTGTAGTCCCGAGACTATGGTCGATTGCGTGCGATCGGCTATGGTCTTTATGTTGTAATCTTCTTCACTCGACCTGGACGGACCAAGTCGAATGGGCTGTAAAACCGGTGGGGCACGCTAAGTGCACCCACAGGTGTAGTCCCGAGACTATGGTCGATCATGGCGATTGACTATAGTCTAAAGAACTGTATTTTTTTCTGCGGTGATCACGACAATTAGCCATATTTTTAGAATCATAACCTTTTGCCTCTTTTGGTCGATTGATCGAACCAAATTGGTAAACCAGTGGGGCATCGCTGAGTGCACCAGCTGGTGTAGTCCCGAGACTCTTGTAGAATGTTTTTATTCGACCGTAGTCTTAGAAATGCTACTATTTTTCCTTAGTCACCGAAGTGATCATCTTTGATGTCTTTCGTTGGTTGACTCTTTGTAGAAATCTTGCGAGCTTGTGGCTCGCTATACCGAGTTAGAGAAAAAGCAGATTCAGCTCAACCTCGATTTTGAAGCTTGCTCAGGAGAATTTGCAGAAGGCAAAGGATGAAGCAAAAGGTATGGCTGGTGAGAATTTTTGACGATCGCCTCTCTTTTTCTGCTCATTCTCAACTCTGTTCTCATTGTTGCTTTTGAGATAAACTGGAAGAGACTTTGAAGAAGAAGGACCTTGACCTTGCAGAGAGCCTGTATAAGGCTTTGGAGAAAACAAAGCTCGCTGAAGAGAAGCCTGCCTCGGTCGACAAACTTGAAGATGAAAATGCCAAGCTGAAAGCCTCTCTTGACGCTGCTAACAAGGAAGTCGGTCGATCAAGAACGACAAGAATGTTACGTCGACAAGGTTGGCCAGTGGCGGGAAGCGAAACGACACGGAGATTTATCTTGGAGGGTTCGCCAAGAAGCTGTTTCTCATGCTTGAAGGTAATCTCTTTTATCCAACTGTCTTGCTCTCACCGCTCATCACATGATCTTCATTTTGAGTCTGAGTTGTGTTTTCAGAATTCTGCCAAAACTTTGAAGAAGAAACCGGTCAGTGGAAACCAGCTTGGACCCCATCAACTCTCCCGTGAAGGACGGTTGCTATGAATGTGCTCATTTCGAGTCTCGTGTTGCTAGCGTAGTGGATTATCTTGCTCGACCGAAAGTTGCGATGTCGCGGATCGACTCGACTCTCTCGCCGAACAACTCTCGTAATGATCTTGAATCTCGATGACTCGATGAATGTGATTCCAAGTCGAGTGCAAGAATGGAAAAGTCATCTGCCGGTGTGGTGCTGATGTTGCTCTATCTCGGTTCGTGTCCACTGCAAAGAAGCGCAAGAGGACAAGCTAGTGTCTCTCAAGGTTGCCAATACCAAGAAGCACGACTTCAGATCTTTCATGGAGACTTTCATCGCTGCTGCTACCCGTATTGCTGACGGAATCGACCTCGACCAGTTTGTTGCACCTTCCAGTCCTCCGCCGGAGGAGTAAAAAACTTCTAAGTCCCACTTTAAATTTGCCTCGGAATGCCGAGTGGTTTCTGTAACCGATAAACTTTAACAGGCTTAACGCCTGAGCGCCTTTGGATCCGTAGGACATTTATCCGAACTTGGTTTTTCCTTTAACATGCTTTGCTTGCATTCGAGAGAACTTTATTCCTCATTCGGAAGATATTCCGTTGAAATTCCAATTGACTTGTGCTTCATTTATCCTGCAGGTAGAGGTGAAACACAGACTGCGACTGACCTTGTCATCCTTACGGATCGGGATGAACCGCACGTTGTGCCTGTGGCGAAGCTCCGAAGGAGGAGGTTGCAGTCGACCTGCACCTCATCGTCCTTGTGGATTGGGATGGACCGCATGTTGTACTTGTGGTGAAGCTCCGAAGGAGGAGGTAGCAGTCGACCTGCACCTCGTCGTCCTTGCGGATTGGGATGAATTCCTTACTTAGGAGAGCACTGGGCTGCAGCTAAGCCTCGAGTGGGAGGTTTGCTCTCCACTCGGTAGGATTTTTATTACTTAGGCGAGCACTGGGCTGTAGCTAAGCCCCCGAGTGGGAGGTTTGCTCTCCACTCGGTAGGATTTTTATTACTTAGGCGAGCACTGGGCTGCAGCTAAGCCCCCGAGTGGGAGGTTTGCTCTCCACTCGGTAGGATTTTTATTACTTAGGCGAGCACTGGCTGCAGCTAAGCCCCCGAGTGGGAGGTTTGCTCTCCACTCGGTAGGATTTCTATTACTTAGGCGAGCACTGGGCTGCAGCTAAGCCCCCGAGTGGGAGGTTTGCTCTCCACTCGGTAGGATTTCTATTACTTAGGCGAGCACTGGGCTGCAGCTAAGCCCCCGAGTGGGAGGTTTGCTCTCCACTTGGTAGGATTTTTATCACTTTGGATGTTTAAGGCGAATCCTTGGGCTGTTATAAGCCCCCGAGTGGGAGACTGGCTCACCACTCGGCAGGGTTTGAATACTTAGGCGAGTACTTGGACTGCAGCTAAGCCTCCGAGTGGGAGGCTGGCTCGCCACTCGGTAGGATTTTGGATACTTAGGCGAGTACTTGGACTGCGGCTAAGCCTCCGAGTGGGAGGCTGGATCGCCACTCGGTAGGATTTTGGATACTTAGGCGAGTACTTGGACTGCAGCTAAGCCTCCGAGTGGGAGGCTGGCTCGCCACTCGGTAGGATTTTGGATACTTAGGCGAGTACTTGGACTGCAGCTAAGCCTCCGAGTGGGAGGCTGGCTCGCCACTCGGTAGGATTTTGAATACTTAGGCGAAGCGGATTCGCAGCTAAGCCCCCGAGTGAGAGACTGGCTCGCACCCGGAAAGGATTTTTTTACAAACTTAGGCGAATCGGATTCACGACTAAGCCACCCACTGGGGGTAATTTCAACAAAAAGCAATAACAATCCTTTGGGAAAATTATAACATTCTTGTCTTGGATAAACAAACTACAAAAGTACTTTTATTACATCTCAACCGAGTGAGTTTTTAAGTGTAAAAGGGGCGGAGCAGCTCCGCGTTCCAAGCTCGAGGCTCGTCGATCTGGCGATCGACGTTGTAGAGATGATATGCCCTGTTGTGGAGGACTCTCGTGACGATGAAGGGACCTTCCCAAGTGGGAGCAAGCTTGTGTGGTTTCTGTTGATCCACTCGGAGGACCAAATCTCCCTCTTGGAAGGCTCGACTCTTCACATTTCTGGCATGGAATCGACGCAAGTCTTGTTGATAGATAGTCGAGCGGATCAAGGCCATCTCTCTCTCCTCTTCCAAGAGGTCGACTGCATCTTGTCGGGCTTGTTCCGCTTCTTCTTCAGAGTATAGCTCGACTCGAGGCGCATTGTGAAGCAGGTCACTCGGCAGAACTGCTTCAGCTCTATAGACCAGGAAGAATGGAGTTCTCCCAGTCGACCGATTAGGAGTGGTCCTCAATCCCCAGAGAACTGATGGAAGTTCATCGACCCAAGCTTCTGCTGCGTGTCTGAGATCAGGCATCAGCCGAGGTTATAGCCCTTTGAGAATGAGGCCGTTTGCAACGTTCTGCTTGTCCATTCGACTGAGGATGAGCCACTGAAGCATAGTCGACCCGCGTGCCTTGAGAGGCGCAGAAGGCTTTGAACTTGTCATTATCGAAGTTTGACCCATTGTCGGTGATGATACTATGCGGAACTCCATATCTGAATATCAACTCTCGATGAAACCGATAGCGATTGCATGCATCGAGGTTCTTGATGGGCTTGGCTTCGATCCACTTGGTGAACTTGTCGACTGCTACTAGCAAATGGGTGAAACCGCTTCTGCCAGTTCTCAACGGTCCAATCATGTCCAATCCCCAAACAGCGAAGGGCAAACGAGTGGTATGGTCTTCAAGGCTGAGGCTGGCTTGTGCGACATGTTGGAATAGAACTGACATCCTTCACACTTGTCGACTATTTCTTTTGCCATTTCATTTGCTTTCGGCCAAGTAAAATCCCGCTCGGTATGCTTTAGCCACAATGGTCCGAGAGGACGATGATGGCCACAGTCCCCAGTGGATATCCTCAAGAATTATCGACCTTCTTACGGCGTGATACACTTACGGCCGACTCGATCGCGCTTTCTCTGTACAATTGTCCCTTGATCACTTTGTAAAGGCCTTGGATCGACGGACGATCTGTCGAGCCTCTTCTTCATTCTCTGGGAGCTCTTTCCTTAGGATATATGCGATGTACGGCACTGTCGGTCGGGAGTGATGATCACAACTTCCATAATCAGGTCGACCACGGCTGGGACCTCAACTTCGGATCATTGGCACTTTTTGCTGCGGGCTTCTTACGTGAAAGGATCCTCCTGCACCGATGGAGCATGAATGTGTTCCAAAATACATTCTTGGGAATGGCTTCCTCTTGGACCCTATCTTCGCCAAATCATCCGCAACTTGATTTTTCAGTCGGGTATATGATGAAGCTCTAACCCTCGAATTTCTTCTCCAAACTTTCTCACTGCATTACAATAACTTTGTCATAGCATTTGGGCTTCGACATCCCCTCCTTCATCACTTGTGTAACACCGGATGTAAACTTCCCCTTTTTGGGCAATATATCAATTTGACCTCATCCAAGTCTTGTGGGTTTTGTCATGTTTGGCCTCATGTTGTTTGGTTATGTGGGTTTTGCTCTTTTCTTGTTTTGCTCCTTTTACCATATTGCATTTGTGCCTCTTGTCATCTTGCTTTCCCTTCTTATCATGTGGTTGCATGTTTCATTCTCAACTTGCATTACCATCTTCTCCTTCCCTCTACTTCTTTCTTTTCCAAGTGCCATATATTTCCTTTCTATATTAATGTTCATCTTCTCCCTGCAAATCTTGCTCTTTGCTCTAAAACTCTCTGCCAAATATCTCCTCATTTGAAGTTGTTATGGTCAGGTTCAAAAATGGCACAAGTTTGAAATATTTCCAAACTTGCATTATTTTTCTACCTCTAAAAATGTCCATTACAATTTATTTAAATTGTGGTGAATTCCAGGAGTGTGGGGATATTTTCCTTTCTCTCCAACTCTTTTTCTTTTCTTTCTGTTCTTTCTTTTCTCTTCCTTTTGTTTTTAAAAGGGAAAAGAGAGAAGGAGGCAGCAGCTGCGGTGGCAGCCCAGCAGTCCCTCTCCACCTGGGCCCAGGCCTCTCCGAGCCGGCCCAGCTCCCCAGCAGCCCCGCAGCCCAGGGAGCAGGCGCGCCAGCCCGCTCGCCTCTCTTCCTGCCTTCGCGCACCCACAGCCGCATCTACCCCCGCTGGATCCCGTCCACGTGGCAGCGCCGGTCCCGCTTGGCAGCGACAGCGCTCTCCTTCTCACCCACCTTTCCCTTTCCTCTCGCCAGCGCCATGGGGACCCCGAGCACGGGGAGCGTGAGCTCGCCCCGTCGCCCTAGCCCCTACTTATCCCCTCTCGCGTGTCAAACCGCACCCTAGGGTTTCCCTCTCCCTCTCGCCGCCGCCGTCAGGTAAGAAACTACCCCAGTTCGCCGCCCCGCTCGGTCCCGAGCGCATCTGGGAGCGCGCCTCCTCGCCGGCGTGCTCTCCGGCCACCCCAACCATCCGCACCTTGTCCGTCGTCTTCCTCGTCGTCGACTACGTCCACGACGTCGACTACGGGGGCCCGGATCGCCAAGTTCGTCGACGCCCCTGTTCGGTCGTCTTCTAGGTCAGGTTCCCGGCGAAGATTCAGAGCACGATCTCGTCGCCGTCAGCCCGTCTCCGTCGCCGATTCCTTGTTCTAGGGTAAGGAGGTATACCCCACTTCCTCCCTGCTCCTTCTTGTCGTCGCTAGTTCTCCGTAGAGTAGGGTCCGGTCGTGTGTCTTTGTCGCTTCGGCGTGCTCCGGCGTGCTCGTAGTAGTTGGGTTCAGGTTGTTTTGGCGGCGTGGATGCCGGATTCCTTTCGGCTTGTCCCTTCTCGAGTCCGTGGAGTTCTCCGTGCACCCCGATCGTGTCCGAGGCGCAGAGCTCCTGTAGCCGCCGTTGCCTCGCCCGGCGTCGTCGGTAGTTGTCTCTCGCCGAGAAGCGCTGGTAGTTGGTCAAGTGGCCAGCTTCCGTATCCTACGAATCCCTACCCTAGCCGAGCTGGTTGACTCCCGCTCTCTCACATGGCGACACTGGTTCGAACCCAGCGCGCCCTCCCCCTTTATCTCTGCTGCTTTTTTCTCCGGTGCGTTTACTCTGCAGCAGTAGTAGTAGAGGGCCGAGGCCCTTCCTCTGTCAGTCGCCGCCGCACCAGCCCAGTGGTAGCAGGGGCTGGAGTCCACCGGGGAGACCCGGGTTCGAATCCCCCCTGAGGCTGTTTTCTCCCCCCTTTTTAAACCTATTAAACCCCTGTCTCTATGACAGTGGGGCCATCCTGTCAGCCTCTCAGCGCCCTCCTCCATGCATATATTTTTTCTTTTACCCCACGTTTCCATTTCCAGCCTTGTCTCTTTTCTGTTTTAGGCAAGTCCAAATCTGGACATTTCCAAATCTGGAAATTGCCAATTCTGTCAACTTCCTTTTTAGGCAGGTTTTAACTTAATGCTTTTGTGATGATTTTTCTCGCAACCCTAACATATTATATATGTTTTGGGGTGAAAAATCCCACCAACTCAGTGGTGGCATTAGTTTCTGCATTTGGGCAAGTTTGTGATCATGTCTTTTGCATCATGGTTATGTGTTGTTTTTCATGTGCATATTTAGTTGATTTGTGCTATGAGGTAGTTTTGTGCACATGCATGGCTTTGTTCATCATGCTGTTATCGTAGGTTTCTCACCATTCTTGTTTTGCCGTCATATCCAACCCGTGCATCCGTTTCGGTGATCTCTATATCGATTTCTACGAAATCATCTCATCTTTCCGATGGCATGCTTGGTTAGCCAAGATGATGCCTGGTTTTCCATTCACCTTCGGGGCGCATATCGCTTTGCATATCACTTCCGCATATCATGTTATGTTGCATCATGTTGATTGTGCATTGCACCGTGATTTACTGTGGTTCCTTGTTTGTGTTGTTGTTTTGGGTAGAGCCGGGAGACGAGTACGTGAACGAGGAGCCTGTTGAGAACGTTTTCGAGGATCAAGCTTTTGACAACTCTGAGAACATTGCAGGCAAGATGACCATACCCTCGAAATCACTTCTATCTTTGCTATGCTAGTTGCTCGCTCTTTTGCTATGCCTATGCTGCGATGCCTACCACTTGCTATGTCATGCCACCCATATTGCCATGTCAGCCTCTAACCATCCTTTTCCTAGCAAACCGTTGATTGGCTATGTTACCGCTTTGCTCAGCCCTCTTATAGCGTTGCTAGTTGCAGGTGAAGCTGAAGTTTGTTCCTTGTTGGAACATGGAGTTGTTGTTCCTTTTGGAACATGTTTACTTGTTGGGGATATCACAATATATATATCTGCTATAATTTAATGCATCTATATACTTGGTAAAGGGTGGAAGGCTCGGCCTTATGCAGTGTTTTGTTCCCTCTTGCCACCCTAGTTTCCGTCATACCGATGTTATGTTCCTTGATTTTGCGTTCCTTACGGTTGGGTGATTTATGGGACCCCCTTGACAGTTCGCTTTGAATAAGACTTGTCCAAAGAAGGCCCAACTTTGGTTTTACCATTTGCCACCTAAGCCTTTTCCCCGGTTTTCGCGAGCCGAGGGTCATCTTTATTTAAACCCCGGGCCAGTTCTCCTTCGATTGCTGGTCCAACACAGGCGATGTCCGCGCCCCCAGGCAATCCAGGTTTATGCCAACCCGACGTCTTGCCCATCCGGTGTGCCACGAGAACGAGATATGTGCAGCTCCTATCGGGATTTGTCGGCACATTCGGGTGGCTTTGCTGGTCTTGTTTTATTGCTGTCGAAATGTCTTGTAGTCCGGGATTCGAGATTGATCGGGTCTTCGGTAGAAGGAATAATCCTTCGTTGACCGTGAGAGCTTATAATGGGCTAAGTTGGGACACCCTGCAGGTAATATCTTTCAAAGCCGTGCCCGCGGTTATGAGGCAGATGGGAATTTGTTAATGTCGGTTGTAGAAAACCCAAAGTTGACCTCAAATAAAATACACATCAACCGCGTGTGTAACCGTGATGGTCTCTTCTCGGCGGAGTCCGGGAAGTGAACACGGTGTTGGAGTTATGTCTGACGTAAGTAGTTCAGGATCACTTCTTGATCAATACTAGTTTCACGACCGTGCTTTGCTTCTCTTCTCGCTCACTTTTGCGAAATAGCCACCATATATGCTAGTCGCTTGCTGCAGCTCCACTTTACTACTCTATCCTTCCTAAAGCTTAAATAGTCTTGATCTCGCGGGTGTGAGATTGCTGAGTCCCCGTGACTCACAGATACTTCCAAACACAGTTGCAGGTTCCGATGAGGCCGGTGCAGATGATTCCACCGAGCTCAAGTGGGAGTTCGACGAGGAACGTGGTCGTTACTATGTGTCGTTTCAAGATGATCAGTAGTGGTGCCCAGTTGGGACGATTCGGGGATCTGTGTTAGCATTTGGGGTATCTTCTTTTATTTTGGTTCCGTAGTCGGACCTTGAGTGTACTCTGAATGATGTATGGTTATTTATGTACTGTGTGAAGTGGCGACTGTAAGCCAACTATGTATCTTTCCCTTGATTATTACATGGGTTGTGTGAAGATTACCTCACTTGCGACATTGCTTTCAATGCGGTTATGCCTCTAAGTCGTGCCTCGACACGTGGGAGATATAACCGCATCGGGGGCGTTACAAGTTGGTAATCAGAGCCTTCCCGACTTAGGAGCCCCTACCTGATTGTTTCTCGGCGTTGTTGAGTCTAGAATGGAAAATGTTTTGAGTCTTAGGATTATATATATCGGAGAGTAGGATTCTTTTTACTCCCAGTCCGTCATCGCTCTGTGAGGTATCCCGACGAGAGTTTTGACTCTTCTCTCCTCAAATTTCACTAAAATTTTTTTAGGATCGTGGGTATCTTGGAATCGTTCGATGGTTTTGTGACGAGAACATTGTTCTTGGTGCCTCGACATTTAGGGGTTGTGGCGGTGTCCCGGGAGTTGAGCTCCGAGGTGTTGTCGTCACAATTTTATCGTTGCGATTCTGGAATACTGAGTTTTACCGACATCGAAATCTCTTTTGTGCGATCGTTGGTGAGATAACCCGATAGCCCGATCTTGTGGCGAAAAGGGAGTATTTCCATGACGTGCATAACGGATGTTTTTGAAGGTCGAGGTACACGATTTCGAGGATTTCTTGGTTATGTGTTGACGGATGGATACAATTGGATCTAGGTATTGTTAGTTTGGGTGATATATTTTGTGTCCCTGTATCCCCAACACCAGATTGCATAACCAGAAAGTTTGGGAGTTTATAGGTGGGAATTCTAGTAGCTTACGGGATATTCTTTCCGGCGGATGTATGATTTGAGATTGGGGTTCAAAGTTTAGTGGTCCGCCCATTCACGGTCGATTTACGATGGTCGCGAGGCGTCTTAAAGAATCCTTGGCTATGCTAATTCGGGGCGTCTTGTTAGTCATTCGTGACGTCCGCTATCGTCGTGTCCGTGTGGGCCCCACCACTAACACTTTGGCGAAATCTCTATCATGTGTTTGTTCGGCTCATTCTAGCAGCCAACCTTTTGTTTTCGGTTATGATATTCGATTTGTTTCTCAGTCAGATGTTGTTTCCATATCTTTATCTAAGTGGCTTCTCACCTTAATGGGCGTGTGATGATTAACTTTGGAATTCATTCGTTCATTCTTGTTGAATGTTTATTGTGAAGACTATATGTTGCAATTTCTATCCGTTGATTCTACTTATCATTTGTCTATCAAAGGACTAACGGATGTCACCCTCTTGAGGATGGCTCCGCCAACGCGTCGAATCCGGATCGCAATGATGGGGATCATCGAACCTCCACCTCCACCTCCGCCTCCGGAGGCCCGGCAAGCTATCATGGCAGCCACCAATGCCAATGCTCGAGATGATTTTGCAGCTCTTGCAAGAAGCGTACTCAGGGCAAGGCAATCAAGGCAATCAAGGTCAAGGCAACAATCAGCCACACTTTGCTACTCTCGATCAGTTTCTCGCTAATCAGCGAAGTCTTTCGGTTTACGTGTTGAGGCCACAGACGGCGACGATTGGTTAGTGGACATCTGCAAGCACTTTGGTCAGTAGCAATGTCGGACACGAGGACTTTGTCAAGTTTGCATCGTTTCAACTCAAGGATCAAGCTGCTGAGTGGTTCCGCAATACAAAGATTCGAGAGGAGGTCGTGTCATTACAGGATGAGTTCCGCCGTGATTTCGAGCTCATCACATTCGAAGAGTGTTGTTGAGAGCAAGTGTGAGGAGTTCCGCAATCTCAAGCAGGGCACCTTGTCTGCATCTATCAATACAATATCCAGTTCGAAGCTCGCTTTCGTTTTGCTAAGCAAGATGTACGATGAAAGGAGTATGATCTATCGGTTCATAGGTGGTGCGAGAGAAGATCTGCAATTACCTCTTGTGCTGTTTGAGCGGATAAGTATGATGATTTCTACAACATGGCACTCAAGCAAGAAGCGGCACAACTCAAATGCGAGGCTTCTAAGAAGAGAATCAGGGATGCAGTTCAGTCCTCCTCGTCCTCTCAAGTGGCAGCCAAGCAGCAGAAGTTTTACCTGCCCCACCTCCGTTCCGTCGGCCTTACCGTGAGAAGAACTCAGGTGGCCGTGGATCTTCCCACCCACCCAACCCAAGCTATCGAACAAGTCTAATTCTCAAGCTCCAAGGTCAAGTGCTCCTTACCACCGTCCGCTCTCGAGGTCACTTGCAACAAGTGTCGCAGAAGGGTCACTATGCTGAACAAGTGCTTCAACGAGGCGTCTTCCGCCTCCTCCTCTGTGAAATCTTCCAGCAATGCGGTGGTCAAGCATAATCCAAAATCTGCAAGGTGAACATGATGAATGCAGCTCAAGCGGAGGAGTCTTCGATGTGATAATGGGTAATCTTCGATTAATGATATTCTGCAAAAGTCTTATTTGATCTTGGTGCATCTATTTCTTTCATATCAAGACCTTTTGCATCCATGAATAATTTGCATCTTGTTGATCTGCCTAAGCCGATAGCGGTTTCCTCTCCGGTTTGTTCATGAATACAAAATGATGGCCCCGGATGTTTCTATCAAGATGGGAGATTACAGATTTCTCGCTAAACCAATGATTCTTGGTGACTCGGATATTGATCTTATTCTCGGAATGGACTGGCTTTATCAGCACAAAGCTCAGATTGATTGTGCTGCCAGGGAAATTCAATTGACTCATTCTTCTAATGATGTGATCATCTATGCCTCTCGTGATGAAACTATTGGTTGTTTTCTCTCAATGAGAAGGGCGAATTGAATGCCATCTCTCGATTCGATCGTTTGTGAGTACCAAGATGTCTTTCGGAAGAGCTTCGGGTATGCCTCCTCATCGGCCGATTGAGTTCGTTATCGATCTTGAGCACCGCATGAACCCGTTGTAAGCGTCCATACAAGCTTGGACCTGATGAGCTGAGGAATTGAAGAAGCAGCTCGATGAACAAGAGCGTCTGGGTTTGATCAGACCGAGTTCATCTCCTTGGGGTTGTGGTGTTCTTTTTGTCCGGAAGAAGGATGGCACGGACCGACTTTGCGTCGATTACCGTCCATTGAATAAGAAGACAATCAAGAACAAGTATCCACTTCCCAACATCAATGAGCTTTTCGAGCAACTCAAAGGTGCTACTGTGTTCTCAAGCTTGACCTTCGTATGGGGTATCATCAGATTCGCATTCGTGAACAAGATATTCCCAAGACAGCATTCAGAACAAGCTTTGGTTCTTATGAATATACTGTCATGTCTTTCGGACTCGTCAATGCTCCTCCGACTTTCTCTCGGATGATGAACTTCATATTCAATCCCTACACCAATGAATTCGTCTTGGTCTATCTTGATGATATTTTGGTCTTCTCCAAGAATAAGAAGGATCATGCCAAACATTTGCGATTGGTGCTAGACAAGCTCGAGAGTATCAATTCTATGCTAAATTCTCCAAATGTGAATTCGGCTTGATGAAGTGCTTTATCTTGGTCATATCATCTCTCGCCAAGGGCATCGCTGTTGATCCCGAGAAGGTGTCCGCAATTGTGAATTGGGAACCTCCTCGAGAATGTCAAGCAGCTCCGAGCTTTCTTGGTCTTGCAAGCTATTGCGAAGATTCGTTGAGAACTTCTCCAAGATTGCAAAGCCTCTTTCCAACCTCCTCCGAAGCATGTGAAGTATGTACGGTCTCCCGAGTGTGGCGTTGCTTTCAATACCCTCAAAGAGAAACTCGTCACAGCTCCATGCTCGACTCCTCTGATGAATCCAAGCCATATGAAGTGTTTACGTGATGCTTCTCTTCAAGGTCTCGGTCTGTGTTAATGCAAGAGAAAAGAGTTGTGGCTTATACCTCTCGCCGATTGAAGCCAACGAGAAGAACTACCCCACTCACGATCTTGAGTTGGCGGCAGTTGTCCATGCATTGATTACGTGGAGACATCTCTTGTTGGGAAGGAAAGTGGACATTTTCACCGATCACAAGAGTCTCAAGTACATCTTCACTCAGCCCAACCTCAACCTCGAGCAGACTCGATGGGTGAAATGATTCAAGAGTACAACCCAAGCATTGAGTATACTCCGGCAAAGCCAATGTCATTGCAGATGCTTTGAGCAGGAAAGCTTCGCAATGATCTAATCCTCAAGCCCTTTCAGCCGGATCTCGTGAATCTTTCCGCAAGCTGAATCTTCAAGTTGTTCCTCAAGGCTTTCTTGCCAACCTCATAGTATCTCCTACTTTGGAAGATCAGATTCGTGAGGCTCAACTTCGGATACCATGGTGAAGAAAGTGAAGCGTGGTATCGACAAGGGCATTTCAAGTACAAGTGCTTCGCGTTGATGACAAAGACACTCTGTTCTTTGAGGACGGATTGTGGTTCCTAAGGGTGATCTGCGAAAAGTCATTATGAACGAGGCTCACAATTCGCTTCTATCCATTCATCCTGGAAGTACAAAGATGTACCATGACCTCAAGCAGTCATATTGGTGGACTCAAATGAAGCGAGAAATTGCTCAATTCGTGAATGAATGTGATGTCTGCAGAAGAGTGAAAGCAGAACACCAAAGACCAGCTGGTCTCCTTCAACCTCTTGCTATTCCTGAATGGAAGTTTGATCATATTGAAATGGACTTCGTGACTGGCTTTCCAAAGTCCAAGCGTGGAAATGATGCTATCTTCGTTGTCATTGACAAGCTTACTAAAGTGGCTCATTTTCTTCCTATCAAAGAATCCATCACTGCAGCTCGGTTGGCGAGCTATACACCTCGAGATTGTCTCTTTGCACGGCATTCCACAAGTGATCTCTTCAGACCGTGGCAGCATCTTTACCTCCAAGTTCTGGGAGTCTTTTCAGAAGGCCATGGGCACCAACATTCGTTTCAGCACAGCTTTCCATCCTCAAACAAGTGGCCAAGTTGAGCGAGTTAATCAAATTCTTGAAGATATGCTCAGGGCTTGTGTCATTTCCTTGGTATGAAGTGGGAAGATTGTCTTCCTTATGCGAGTTCTCTTACAACAACAGCTTCCAAGCGAGTTCGGGCAAGGCCCCATTGAAATTCTCTATGGCGAAAGTGCGTACTCCTCTCAATTGGTGGGAGACAGGTGAGCGCCAACTTTTGGCAATGACTTGATCACGAAGCGGAAGAAATGTGCCAAGTCATTCGTGAAAATCTCAAAGCAGCATAATCGCGCGGAAGAGCTATTATGATGATAAGCACCGTGATGTGATTTTTGAAATCGGAGACCATGTCTACCTCCGCGTCTCTCAATGAAAGGTACTCGCCGCCCGGTATCAAAGGGAAGCTTGCCCCTAGATCGTGGGTCCTTTCAAGATCATTGGGAAAAGAGGCGATCTCGCCTATCAACTTGAGCTTCCTTCCAACTTTGCAAGCGTGCGATGTGTTTCACGTGTCACAACCGCAAGTGCTTCAAGACTCTGAACGCACTATCAACTTCAAGAGATTGACCTTCAAGAAGATCTCTCTTACCATGAGCACCCATTGCTATTCTTGAAGAAACCGAGCGCAAGACTCGCAACAAGTCAATCAAATTCCTGAAAGTGAAGTGGTCACACCATTCCGACCGAGAAGCTACACGGGGCGCGAGGATCACCTCCGTTCGAGTATCCGGAGTTCTTTCAGTCCTAGATCTCGGGACGAGATCCTCTTGTAGTGGTGGAGTGTTGTAACACCCTGGATGTAAACTTCCCCTTTTTGGGCAATATATCAATTTGACCTCATCCAAGTCTTGTGGGTTTTGTCATGTTTGGCCTCATGTTGTTTGGTTATGTGGGTTTTGCTCTTTTCTTGTTTTGCTCCTTTTACCATATTGCATTTGTGCCTCTTGTCATCTTGCTTTCCCTTCTTATCATGTGGTTGCATGTTTCATTCTCAACTTGCATTACCATCTTCTCCTTCCCTCTACTTCTTTCTTTTCCAAGTGCCATATATTTCCTTTCTATATTAATGTTCATCTTCTCCTGCAAATCTTGCTCTTTGCTCTAAAACTCTCTCGCCAAATATCTCCTCATTTGAAGTTGTTATGGTCAGGTTCAAAAATGGCACAAGTTTGAAATATTTCCAAACTTGCATTATTTTTCTACCTCTAAAAATGTCCATTACAATTTATTTAAATTGTGGTGAATTCCAGGAGTGTGGGGATATTTTCCTTTCTCTCCAACTCTTTTTCTTTTCTTTCTGTTCTTTCTTTTCTCTTCCTTTTGTTTTTAAAAGGGAAAAGAGAGAAGGAGGCAGCAGCTGCGGTGGCAGCCCAGCAGTCCCTCTCCACCTGGGCCCAGGCCTCTCCGAGCCGGCCCAGCTCCCCAGCAGCCCCGCAGCCCAGGGAGCAGGCGCGCCAGCCCGCTCGCCTCTCTTCCTGCCTTCGCGCACCCACAGCCGCATCTACCCCCGCTGGATCCCGTCCACGTGGCAGCGCCGGTCCCGCTTGGCAGCGACAGCGCTCTCCTTCTCACCCACCTTTCCCTTTCCTCTCGCCAGCGCCATGGGGACCCCGAGCACGGGGAGCGTGAGCTCGCCCCGTCGCCCTAGCCCCTACTTATCCCCTCTCGCGTGTCAAACCGCACCCTAGGGTTTCCCTCTCCCTCTCGCCGCCGCCGTCAGGTAAGAAACTACCCGATTCGCCGCCCCTCGGTCCGGCCCGAAGATCCGAGCGCGCCTCGCCGGGCGTGCTCTCCGGCCACCCCAACCATCCGCACCTTGTCCGTCGTCTTCCTCGTCGTCGACTACGTCCACGACGTCGACTACGGGGGCCCGGATCGCCAAGTTCGTCGACGCCCCTGTTCGGTCGTCTTCTAGGTCAGGTTCCCGGCGAAGATTCAGAGCACGATCTCGTCGCCGTCAGCCCGTCTCCGTCGCCGATTCCTTGTTCTAGGGTAAGGAGGTATACCCCACTTCCTCCCTGCTTCTTCTTGTCGTCGCTAGTTCTCCGTAGAGTAGGGTCCGGGTCGTGTCTTTGTCGCGCTCGGCGTGCTCCGGCGTGCTCGTAGTAGTTGGGTTCAGGGTTGTTTTGGCCGGGCGTGGATGCCACGATTCCCTTCGGCTTGTCCTTCTCGAGTCCGTGGAGTTCTCCCGTGCACCCCCAGTCGTGTCCGAGGGCGCAGAGCTCCCTGTAGCCGCCGTTGCCTCGCCGGCGTCGTCGGTAGTTGTCTCTGCCTCGAGAAGCGCCTGGTAGTTGGTCAAGTGGCCAGCTTCCCGTATCCTACCGAATCCCCTACCCTAGCCGAGCTGGTTGACTCCCCGCTCTCTCACATGGCGACACAGGTTCGAACCCCAGGCGCGCCACTCCCCCCTTTTTATCTCTGCTTTCGTTTTTTTCCTCCGGTGCGTTTACTCTGCAGCAGTAGTAGTAGAGGGCCGAGGCCCTTCCTCTGTCAGTCGCTGCCGCACCAGCCCAGTGGTAGCAGGGGCTGGAGTCCACCGGGGAGACCCGGGTTCGAATCCCCCCTAAGGCTGTTTTCTCCCCCCTTTTTAAACCTGTTAAACCCCTGTCTCTATGACAGTGGGGCCATCCTGTCAGCCTCTCAGCGCCCTCCTCCATGCATATATTTTTTCTTTTACCCCACGTTTCCATTTCCAGCCTTGTCTCTTTTCTGTTTTAGGCAAGTCCAAATCTGGACATTTCCAAATCTGGAAATTGCCAATTCTGTGAACTTCCTTTTTAGGCAGGTTTTAACTTAATGCTTTTGTGATGATTTTTCTACTGCAACCCTAACATATTATATATGTTTTTGGGGTAGAAAAATCCCACCAACTCAGTGGTTGCATTAGTTTCTGCATTTGGGCAAGTTTGTGATCATGTCTTTTTGCATCATGGTTATGTGTTGTTTTTCATGTGCATATTTAGTTGATTTGTGCTATGAGGTAGTTTTGTGCACATGCATGGCTTTGTTCATCATGCTGTTATCGTAGGTTTCTCACCATTCTTGTTTTGCCGTCATATCCAACCCGTGCATCCGTTTCCGGTGATCTCTATATCGATTTCTACGAAATCATCTCATCTTTCGATGGCATGCTTGGTTAGCCAAGATGATGCCTGGTTTTCCATTCACCTTCGGGCGCTTATATCGCTTTGCATATCACTTCCGCATATCATGTTATGTTGCATCATGTTGATTGTGCATTGCACCGTGATTTACTGTGGTTCCTTGTTTGTGTTGTTGTTTTGGGTAGAGCCGGGAGACGAGTACGTGAACGAGGAGCCTGTTGAGAACGTTTTCGAGGATCAAGCTTTTGACAACTCTGAGAACATTGCAGGCAAGATGACCATACCCTCGAAATCACTTCTATCTTTGCTATGCTAGTTGCTCGCTCTTTTGCTATGCCTATGCTGCGATGCCTACCACTTGCTATGTCATGCCACCCATATTGCCATGTCAGCCTCTAACCATCCTTTTCATAGCAAACCGTTGATTGGCTATGTTACCGCTTTGCTCAGCCCTCTTATAGCGTTGCTAGTTGCAGGTGAAGCTGAAGTTTGTTCCTTGTTGGAACATGGAGTTGTTGTTCCTTTTTGGAACATGTTTACTTGTTGGGGATATCACAATATATATATCTGCTATAATTTAATGCATCTATATACTTGGTAAAGGGTGGAAGGCTCGGCCTTATGCACAGTGTTTTGTTCCATCTTGCCACCCTAGTTTCCGTCATACCGGTGTTATGTTCCTTGATTTTGCGTTCCTTACATGGTTGGGTGATTTATGGGACCCCCTTGACAGTTCGCTTTGAATAAGACTTGTCCAGCAAGGCCCAACTTTGGTTTTACCATTTGCCACCTAAGCCTTTTCCCCGGGTTTTCGCGAGCCGAGGGTCATCTTTATTTTAAACCCCGGGCCAGTTCTCCTTCGATTGCTGGTCCAACTGGCGATGTCCGGCGCCCTGGGCAATCCAGGTTTATGCCAACCCGACGTCTTGCCCATCCGGTGTGCCCGAGAGCGAGATATGTGCAGCTCCTATCGGGATTTGTCGGCACATTCGGGTGGCTTTGCTGGTCTTGTTTTATTCTGTCGAAATGTCTTGTAGTCCGGGATTCGAGATTGATCGGGTCTTCCGGTAGAAGAATAATCCTTCGTTGACCGTGAGAGCTTATAATGGGCTAAGTTGGGACACCCTGCAGGGTAATATCTTTCAAAGCCGTGCCCATGGTTATGAGGCAGATGGGAATTTGTTAATGTCGGTTGTAGAAAACCCAAAGTTGACCTCAAATAAAATACACATCAACGGCGTGTGTAACCGTGATGGTCTCTTCTCGGGAGTCCGGAAGTGAACACGGTGTTGGAGTTATGTCGGCGTAAGTAGTTCAGGATCACTTCTTGATCAATACTAGTTTCACGACCGTGCTTTGCTTCTCTTCTCGCTCTCTTTTGCGAAATAGCCACCATATATGCTAGTCGCTTGCTGCAGCTCCACTTTACTACTCTATCCTTCCTAAAGCTTAAATAGTCTTGATCTCGCGGGTGTGAGATTGCTGAGTCCCCGTGACTCACAGATACTTCAAACACAGTTGCGAGGTTCCGATGAGGCGGTGCGAGATGATTCCACCGAGCTCAAGTGGGAGTTCGACGAGGCGTGGTCGTTACTATGTGTCGTTTCGGATGATCGAGTAGTGGTGCCCAGTTGGGGACGATTCGGGATCTGTGTTAGCATTTGGGGTATCTTCTTTTATTTTGGTTCCGTAGTCGGACCTTGAGTGTACTCGAATGATGTATGGTTATTTATGTCTTGTGTGAAGTGGCATCGTAAGCCAACTATGTATCTTTCCTTGATTATTACATGGGTTGTGTGAAGATTACCTCACTTGCGACATTGCTTTCAATGCGGTTATGCCTCTAAGTCGTGCCTTGACACGTGGGAGATATATCCGCATCGGGGGCGTTACAACTTGATTAACAACCAGATCCGAGTCGCCATAGACCATAAGGCGACGGACACCGAGTGAAATGGCCATGCGCAACCCATACAGGAGTGCTTCATATTCTGCTTCGTTGTTGGAAGAATCAAAGTGAATCTGGAGAACATACTTGAGCCTATCTCCCGGGGAAACCAATACAACCCCGCACGAACCGTTCAGCATCTTGGAACCATCGAAAAACATAGTCCAATGTTCCGAGTGAACTTGGGTCGGAAGATGCTGTTCAGTCCACTCGGCGAGGAAATATGCTATTGCTTGGGACTTGATGGCTTTCTTTGCCTCGAATTTGATATCAAGGGGAAGGAGTTCAATCGCCCATTTTGCCACTCGACCAGTTGCATCTCTGTTATGAAGAATTTCGACAAAGGGGCGTCGGCGGCGATCGTAATGGAATGATCAGAGAAATAATGAGCAACCTTCTTCGTGGTCATATAGATCCCGTAAACAAGCTTCGATAGTGAGGTATCTTTGCTTTGATGGGGTCGATGATGCCGGAAAGATAATAAACTGGGCGTTGAACTTTGAAGGTTTTCCTTCTTCTTCCCTTCGACCATAAATGCAGTCTTGACGACTTGTCCAGTGGCTGCAATGTAAAGCAGCAAAGGCTCCTTGCTGATTGGAGCAGCAAGCACCGGTTGGGTGGAGAGCAGAGCTTTGAGCTCTGCAAACACTGCATCAGATTCTAGAGTCCACTCGAACTTGTCTGACTTCTTCATCAGTCGGTAAAGAGGCAATGCCTTTTCACCGAGGCGAGAGATGAATCGACTTAAAGCGGCCAAGCATCCAAGTAAGTTTCGGACATCGTGCACACGCATTGGGGTGCTTCATTCGAGATATGGTGCCAACCTTTTACGGGTTAGCATCGATTCCTCGCTCGGAAGCGAAAACCGAGTAACTTTCCACGGGAACTCCAAATGTACACTTTGATGGATTAAGCGATATCATACCTCCCGAGATTGGAAAATGTTTCAGCAAGGTCGGTCAACAGGTCGGAACCTTTCGTTACTTGACCACTATATCATCCATGTATGCTTCCACATTCCGACTGATTTGAGTAAGCAAACACTTCTGAATCATCCTCATGAATGTGGCTCCGGCATTCTTGAGACCGAATGGCATGGTGACATAACGAAGCACCGAATGGAGTGATGAGCGCTGTTTTAATCTCATCGGGTCCATCAGATGGATCTGATGGTACCCGAGTAGGCGTCTAAAAGACAACCTCTCGCATCCCGCAGTTGAGTCGACTATTTGGTCGATGCGAGGAAGAGGAAATGATCTTCGGGCAGGCCCGATTGATATGCTTGAAATCAATGCACATGCGCAACGACTTGTCCTTCTTGGGGACCATGACAACGTTGGCGAGCCACTCGGAGTGGTAGATCTCTCGGATGAACTCTGCTGCTAAGAGCCTAGCCACCTCCTCGCCAATGGCCTTTCTCTTCTGGACGGCGGACCGCCGAAGATACTCTTTAACTGGTTTGAATTTTGGGTCGACTCGTAGGCGATGCTCAGCCAGCCCCCTGGGAACACCCGGCATGTCAGCAGGCTTCCGTGCAAAGATGTCCCGGTTCTCACGTTGGAACTGGATGAGAGCTTCTTCCTATTTTGAGTCGAGTGTTGTTGAGATGTTGGTCGGAGCGGCATCGGGATCAGTCGGGTGAATGTGAACCTGTTTCGTCTCGCCAATCATTGGAATCTGACTCCGTGGCGGGCTTCTTAGCTCGCAACAAATCACTCGGATCTGCAGTTTTACGATACTCTTGTAGCTCTACCACGCTAACCGAGCATCGGCGATCTTAGAGCCTTTACGAAGCACTCTTACGCCTTCTTCCGATTGCCCGTGACAGTGAGCACGCCCTTGGGACCAGGCATCTTCAGTTTAAGATACACGTAACATGGTCGGGCCATGAAACATGCATAAGCTGGTCTCCCCAGAATAGCGTGATAAGCGCTCTGGAAATCCACGACCTCAAAGGTCAACTTTTCTTTCCGGAAATGCTTTGAATCACCAAAAACTACATCAAGAGCAATTTTGCCGAGTGACTCAGCCTTCTTTCCAGGAATGACTCCGTGGAAGCTCATGTTACTGGTACTGAGTCTGGACATTGGAATGCCCATCCCTTTCAACGTCTCCGCGTATAATATATTCAAACCACTACCACCATCCATCAGGACTTTGGTCAGTCGAGTGCCTTCGACAACTGGGTCAACCACCAATGCTTGCCTCCCAGGGGTGGCAATGTGCGTCGGGTGATCAGACTGGTCGAATGTGATGGCGGTCTGGGACCATTTCAGATAATTGGGAGTCGCCGGAGCAACCAAGTTTACTTCCCGATTGATAACCTTCAATCGACTTTTGCTTTCGACGTCAGCAAAAATCATCAGGGTGGAATTGACCTGGGGATATCCACCATCACTGTCATCTCTATCTTCAACTTTGTCTGTCTCCTTATCCTTATCCTTGGGTTGTTTCCCTTGGAACTGCTGAATCAAGAGCCGACACTATCGAGTGGTATGTTTCGGGTAAATGAGTTTATCCTCTTCATCTTTCTTTGTATGAATATGACATGGTAAATCCAACACGTCGTTCCCATCCTGGTCTTTCACCTTCTTAGGGTTCCAAGGACCCTTGGGTTTCCCCTTGAACTTTCACAGGGTCCTTTGCCAAGGCCTCTCCGGAGCCGCTGGCTCGGCTTTGCGCTTATGCTTCCGACTGGAATTTCCTCCGCCGGTCTCATTGGCGGCCGATTTATATTTACCACTCCGGAGCCGATCCTCTTCTTCACCATTTGCATATTTGGTGGCAATCTCCATCATCCGACTCAGGGTCATATCTCGGTTCGACCAAATTTCAAACTCAATTCTCTGTTCTTGACACCTTCCTTGAAGGCCTGGTACTGGTGATCAGATACATTCTCATTGTGTGGTGCAAAGTGATCCACCTCTGGATATAATCTCTCAAGGTTTCACTCGACTTTTGCACGCACGATCGCAACTCTGTCAAACCTGCTGGTGGTTTGCAAGTTCCTTCAAATGTCACGACAAACACTCGGGCAAGATCTTCCCAAGTGTAAATCTGCTTTGGTGCTAACTGATTCAACCACATACTGGATGAACCCTCCAACATAAGAGGTAAATGCTTCATGGCTACCTCATCGTTTCCACCGCCGATCTGAACCGCCACTCGGTAATCTTCAAGCCAAGTGTCGGGCTTGGATTCTCCGATGAACTTCTTGACTCGATCGCCAACTTTGAAGTTGGGAGGAATCACCATGACCCTGATGGCCCTTTGAAACACTCGGTCTGAGACATGAACTCTACTACTGGAAGGAACATCTCTATCATGGCCGTCTCGGTGAGCTCTGTTCTGTCGACCAAACCTTGAGCGATAATGGATCTCGCATCAAAGCCTGGTTCCACAGGGTCGATTGCAACTCTTCGCCCAGCCTTTGTTTTGGCGTCGTCGTCCTGCTGCCTAGGGCGTATGATCCTGTTGGGGAGCGTAGTAATTTCAAAAATTTTCCTACGATCACGCAAGACCATGGTGATGCATAGCAGCGAGATGAGAGTGTTGTCTCGTACCCTCGTAGACCAGCAGCGAAGCGTTGGCATAGCGTAGAGGAAGTAGTCGTACTTCTTCCCGATCCAACCGATCCAAGTACCGAGCGTCACGGCACCTCCGAGTTCTGCACCGTTCAGCTCGATGGCGTCCCTCGAACTCCGATCCAGCCGAGTGTTGAGGAGAGTT
Source organism: Aegilops longissima (assembly GCA_021605205.1). NCBI lineage: Eukaryota > Viridiplantae > Streptophyta > Magnoliopsida > Poales > Poaceae > Aegilops > Aegilops longissima. Next base: position 660,887,786 of record CM038678.1, read on the forward strand.
TCGTCGACCTGACGGCGTGGTGGCGATGATGATGTTCCACCGGCGCGAGGCTTCGCCTAAGCTCCGCAGCGGTATATTCGAGGTGTAGTTTGGTGGAAGGGGCACCGCACACGGCTAAGGAGCGATCTCAATGATCAACTTGTGTGTCATGGGGTGCCCTCGTCCTGTATATAAAGGAGGGAAGGGAGGGGCTGGCGGCCACCAAGGGCTGCGCTGGGAGTCCTACTCCCACGGGAGTAGGATTCCTCCCCAATCCTAGTCCAACTAGGATTGGCCAAGTGGGAAGGAGAGAGGGCCACCCCTTCTCCTAGTCCTAATAGGACTAGGGAAGGGGAAGGTCTTGACCAGCACTTGGGCCCCTTTCCTCCTTTCCACTAAGGCCCATCAAGGCCCATTGACCCTCCGGGAGGTTCGGTAACCCCGGTACTCGGTAAAATTCCCAATTTCACCCGGAGTGATTCGAATCAAACATAGGCTTCAATATATCAATCTTTATGTCTCGACCATTTGAGACTCCTCGTCATGTCCGTGATCTCATCCGGGACTCGAACAACCTTGGTACATCAATATCATATAAACTCATAATAAGCATCATCGAAGCGTTAAGCGTGCGGACCCTACGGGTTCGAGAACTATGTAGACATGACCGAGACACCTCTCGGTCAATAACCAATAGCGGGACCTGGATGCCCATATTGGCTCCTACATATTCTCTGAAGATCTTTATCGGTCGGACCGCATAACAACATCGTTGTTCCCTTTGTCATCGGTATGTTACTTGCCCGAGATTCGATCGTCGGTATCCAATACCTAGTTCAATCTCGTTCTTGGCAAGTCTCTTTTCTCGTTCCGTAATACATCATCTCACAACTAACACATTTAGTTGCAATGCTTGCAAGGCTTATGTGATGTGCATTACCGAGAGGGCCCAGAGATACCTCTCCGACAATCGGAGTGACAAATCCTAATCTCGAAATATGCCAACCCAACATGTACCTTCGAGACACACTGTAATGTACCTTTATAATCACCCGATTCGTTGTGGCGTTTGGTAGCACCAAAGTGTTCCTCGGGCAAGCAGGAGTTGCATAATCTCATAGTCATAGGAACATGTATAAGTCATGAAGAAAAGCACTAGCAACAAACTATACGATCAGGTGCTATGCTAATGGAATGGGTCATGTCAATCAGATCATTCAACCAATGATGTGATCCCGTTAATCAAATAACAACTCCTTGTTCATGGTTAGGAAACATAACCATCTTTGATTAACGAGCTAGTCAAGTAGAGGCATACTAGTGACACTCTGTAGGTTTATGTATTCACACATGTATTATGTTTCCGGTTAATACAATTCTAGCATGAATAATAAACATTTATCATGATATAAGGAAATAAATAATAACATTATTATTGCCTCTAGGGCATATTTCCTTGATCTCCCACTTGCACTAGAGTCAATAATCTAGATTACAGTAATGATTCTAACACCCATGGAGTCTTGGTGCTGATCATGTTTTGCTCGTGGAAGAGGCTTAGTCAGCGGGTGCGCAACATTCAGATCCGTATGTATCTTGCATATCTCTATGTCTCCCACTGGACCAAATCCGGATGGAGTTAGGCGTCTTTTGATGTGCTTGGTTCTCTTGTGAAATCTGGATTCCTTTGCCAAGGCAATTGCACGATATTGTCACAAAAGATTTTCATTGGACCCGATACACTAGGTACAACACCTAGATCGGTTATGAACTCCTTCATCCAGACTCCTTCATTAGCTGCTTCGAAGCAGCTATGTACTCAACTTCACATGTAGATCCATAGCGGCGCTTTGTTTGGAACTGCACCAACCGGCAGCTCCACCGTTTAATGTAAATCACGTATCCGGTTTGCGATTTAGAATCGTCCGGATCAGTGTCAAAACTTGCATCGGCGTAACCGTTCTGACGAGCTCTTTGTCACCGCCATAAATGAGAAACATATCCTTAGTTCTTCTCAAGTACTTAAGGATGTTCTTAACCGCTGTCGATGATCCACTCTGGATTACTTTGGTACTGCTGCTAAACTTACAGCAAGGCACACATCAGGTCTGGTACACAGCATTGCATACATGATAGAGCCTATGGCTGAAGCATAGGAACATCTTTCATTTTCTCTCTATCTTCTGCGGTGGTCGGGCATTGAGTCTTACTCAACTTCACACCTTGTAATACCGGCAAGAACCCTTTCTTTGCACGATCCATTTGAACTTTTCAAAACTTTATCAAGGTATGTGCTTTGTGAAAGTCCTATTAAGCGTCTTGATCTATCTCTATAGATCTTAATGCCCAATATGTAAGCAGCTTCACGAGGTCTTTCATCGAAAAACTCTTATTCAAGTATCCCTTTATGCTATCCAGAAATTCTATATCATTTCCGATCAATAATATGTCATCCACATATAATATCAGAAATGCTCTGAGCTCCACTCACTTTCTTGTAAATACAAGCTTCTCCAAAAGTCTGTATAAAACCAAATGCTTTGATCACACTATCAAAGCGTTTATTCCAACTCCGAGAGGCTTGCACCAGTCCATAAATGGATCGCTGGAGCTTGCACACTTTGTTAGCTCCTTTGGATCGACAAAACCTTCGGTTGCATCATATACAACTCTTCTTCCGAAATCCATTCAGGAATGCAGTTTTAACATCCATTTGCCAAATTTCATAATCATAAAATCGGCAATTGCTAACATGATTCGGACGGACTTAAGCATCGCTTCGGGTGAGAAGGTCTCATCGTAGTCAATCCCTTGAACTTGTCGAAAACCTTTTGCAACAAGTCGAGCTTTATAGACGATAACATTACCATCGCGTCGGTCTTCTTCTTGAAGATCCATTTATTCTCAATTGCTTGCCGATCATCGGGCAAGTCAACCAAAATCCATACTTTGTTCTCATACATGGATCCCATCTCAGATTTCATGGCCTCAAGCCATTTTGTGGAATCTGGGCTCACCATCGCTTCTTCATAGTTCGTAGGTTCATCATGTTCTAGTAACATGACTTCCAAAATAGGATTACCGTACCACTCAGTGCGGATCTTGCTCTGGTTGATCTATGAAGTTCTGTAGAAACTTGATCTGAAGTTTCATGATCATCATCATTAGCTTCCTCCTATTTGGTGTAGGTGTCACGAAACTGTTTTACGTGATGTACTACTTCTCAATAAGGGAGTAGATACTGATTATCTCATCAAGTTCTACTTTCCTCCCACTCACTTCTTTCGTGAAACTCTTTCTCTCAAAAGTTTCGAATTTAGCAACAAAATCTTGCCTTGGATCTGTGATAGAAGGTGTACCCAACTGTCTCCTTTGGGTATCCTATGAAGACACATTTCTCGATTTGGGTTCGAGCTTATCAGGTTGAAGCTTTTCACATAAGCATCGCAGCCCCAAACTTTCGAAGCGACAACTTTGGTTTCTTGCCAAACCACAGTTCATAAGGCGTCGTCTCAGCGGTTTAGATGGTGCCCTATTTAAAGTGAATGTAGCCGTCTCTAAAGCATAACCCCAAAGCGATAGCGGTAAATCAGTAAGAGACATCATAGATCGCACCATATCTAATAAAATACGATTCTGACGTTCGGACACACCATTACGTTGTGGTGTTCGGTGGCGTAAGTTGCGAAACTATTCCGCATTGTTTCAAATGTAGGCCAAACTCGTAACTCAAATATTCTCCTCCACGATCAGATCGTAGAAACTTTATTTTCTTGTTACGATGATTTTCCACTTCACTCTGAAATTCTTTGAACTTTTCAAATGTTTCAGACTTGTGTTTCATTAAGTAGATATACCCATATCTGCTCAAATCATCTGTGAAGGTGAGAAAATAACGATATCCGCCACGAGCCTCAACATTCATTGGACCACATACATCGGTATGTATGATTTCCAATAAATCTGTTGCTCTCTCCATAGTTCCGGAGAGCGGTGTTTTAGTCATCTTGCCCATAAGGCACGGTTCGCAAGTGCCAAGTGATTCATAATCAAGTGACTCCAAAAGTCCATCGGTATGGAGTTTCTTCATGCGCTTTACACCGATATGACCTAAGCGGCGAGTGCCACAAATAAGTTGCACCATCATTATCAACTCTGCCTCTTTTGGTTTCAACATTATGAATATGTGTATCACTACTATCAAGATTAAGTAAAACAAACCATTCTTCAATGGTGCATGACCATAAAAGATATTATTCATATAAATAGAACAACCATTATTCTCGATTTAAATGAATAACCGTCTCGCATCAAACAAGATCCAGATATAATGTTCATGCTCAACGCTGGTACTAAATAACAATTATTTAGGTCTAATACTAATCCGAAGGTAGATGTAGAGGTAGCGTGCGATTGCGATCACATCGACTTTGGAACCATTTCCCCAGCGCATTGTCACCTCGTCCTTAGCCAATCTTCGCAATCCGTAGCCCTGTTTGAGTTGCAAATATTAGCAGAACCAGTATCAAATACCAGTGCTCTGCGAGTATTAGTAAGGTACACATCAATAACATGTATATCACATATACCTTTGTTAACCTTGCCATCCTTCTTATCCGCCAAATACTTGGGGCAGTTCCGCTTCGGTGACCAGCCTGCTTGCAATAGAAGCACTCGGTTTCAGGCTTAGGACCAGACTTGGGTTTCTTCTCTTGATCAACAACTTGCTTGCCGCTCTTTTGAAGTTTCCTTTTCTTTCCTTTGCCCTTTTCTTGAAACTAGTGGTTTTGTTAACCATCAACACTTGATGCTCCTTTTGATTTCTACCTCCATGACTTTCGGCATCGCGAAGAGCTCGGGCATTGTTTTGGTCATCCCTTGCATATTATAGTTCATCACGAAGCTCTTGTAGCTTGGTGGCGATGATTGGAGAATTCATCAATGGCGCAATCATCCGGAAGATTAACTCCAGTTGAATCAAGTGATTGTTATATCCGGACATTACGAGTATATGCTCCTTGTGAACCGTTCTCCTCCATCTTACAGCTATAGAACTTATTGGAGACTTCATATCTCTCAATCCGGGCATTCGCTTGGAATATTAACTTCAACTCTGGAACATCTCATATGCCCCATGGTGTTCAAAAGCAGCGTTGAAGTCCGGTTCTAAGCCGTAAAGCATGGCACACTGAACTATAGAGTAGTCATCAGCTTTGCTTTGCAGACGTTCATAACTTCGGCGCAGCCCTTACACCAGGCCGGCACCTAACGGTGCTTCCGGGGCGTAATTCTTCAATGCAGCAATAAGGATAATCCTCAAATTCGGACCCAGTCCGTGTAATTGCTGCCATCATCTTTCAACTTTGCTTTCTCAAGGAACGCATTAAAATTCAACGGAACAACAAAGACGAGCCATCTATCTACACATCATAGACAAGCAAGATACTATCGGTACTAAGTTCATGATAAATTTAAGTTCAATTAATCATATTACTAAAGAACTCCCACTTAGAAAAATATCCTCAATTCTCTAAGTGATTGCGTGATCCATATCAACTACACCATGACCGATCATCACGTGTGATGGAGTAGTTTCAATGGTGAACATCAATATGTTGATCATATCTACTATATGATTCACGCTCGACCTTCGGTCTCCGTGTTCGAGGTCATATCTTATATGCATAGCTCGTCAAGTATAACCTGAGTATTCGCGTGTGCAACTGTTTTGCACCGTTGTATTTGAGCGTAGAGCCTATCACACCCGATCATCACGTGGTGTCTCGGCACGAAGAACTTTCATAGCGGTGCATACTCGGGAGAACACTTCTTGATAATTTAGTAAGGGATCATCTTATAATGCTACCGTCAATCAAAGCAAGATAAGATGCATAAAGGATTAACATCACATGCAATCAATATAAGTGATATGATATGGCCATCATCATTTTGTGCTTGTGATCTCCATCTCAAGCACCGTCATGATCACCATCGTCACCGTAGCGACACCTTGATCTCCATCGTAGCATCGTTGTCGTCTCGCCAACTATTGCTTCTCGACTATCGCTACTCCTTAGTGATAAAGTAAAGCAATTACATGGCGTTGCATTTCATACAATAAGCGACAACCATATGGCTCCTGCCGATTGCCGATAACTTCGGTTACAAAACATGATCATCTCATACAATAAAATATAGCATCACGTCTTGACCATATCACATCACAACATGCCTGCAAAAACAAGTTAGGCGTCCTCTACTTTGTTGTTGCAAGTTTTACGTGGCTGCTACGGGCTGAGCAAGAACCGTTCTTACCTACGCATCAAAACCACAGCGATACTTCGTCAAATAGACTCCGTTTTAACCTTCTCAAGGACGGGCGTAGCACACTCAGTTCAACTAAAGTGAGAGAGCAGACACCCGCCGGTCACCTTTAAGCAGCGAGTGCTCACAGCGGTGAAACCAGTCTCGCGTAAGCGTCTGGCGTAATGTCGGTCCGGGCGCTTCATCTCACAATACCGCTGAACCAAAGTATGACATGCTGGTAGGTAGTATGACTTGTATCGCCCACAACTCACTTGTGTTCTACTCGTGCATATGACATCAACGCATAAAACCAGGCTCGGATGCCACTTTGTTGGGGAGCGTAGTAATTTCAAAAATTTTCCTACGATCACGCAAGACCATGGTGATGCATAGCAGCGAGATGAGAGTGTTGTCTCGTACCCTCGTGACCAGCAGCGGAAGCGTTGGCATAGCGTAGAGGAAGTAGTCGTACTTCTTCCCGATCCAACCGATCCAAGTACCGAGCGTCACGGCACCTCCGAGTTCTGCACACGTTCAGCTCGATGGCGTCCCTCGAACTCCGATCCAGCGAGTGTTGAGGAGAGTTTAAATCGACCTGACGGCGTGGTGGCGATGATGATGTTCCACGGCGCGAGGCTTCGCCTAAGCTCCATAGCGGTATATTCGAGGTGTAGTTTGGTGGAAGGGGCACGCACACGGCTGAGAGCGATCTCAATGATCAACTTGTGTGTCATGGGGTGCCCTCTGTCCCTGTATATAAAGGAGGGAAGGGAGGGCTGGCCGGCCACCAAGGGCTGCGCTGGGAGTCCTACTCCCACGGGAGTAGGATTCCTTCCCCAATCCTAGTCCAACTAGGATTGGCCAAGTGGGAAGGAGAGAGGCGCCACCCCTTCTCCTAGTCCTAATAGGACTAGGGAAGGGGAAGGTCTGACCAGCACTTGGGCCCCTTTCCTCCTTTCCACTAAGGCCCATCAAGGCCCATTGACCCTCGGGAGGTTCGGTAACCCCGGTACTCGGTAAAATTCCCAATTTCACCGGAGTGATTCCGAGTCAAACATAGGCTTCCAATATATCAATCTTTATGTCTCGACCATTTGAGACTCCTCGTCATGTCCGTGATCTCATCCGGGACTCGAACAACCTTGGTACATCAATATCATATAAACTCATAATAAGCATCATCGAAGCGTTAAGCGTGCGGACCCTACGGGTTCGAGAACTATGTAGACATGACCGAGACACCTCTCGGTCAATAACCAATAGCGGGACCTGGATGCCCATATTGGCTCCTACATATTCTCGAAGATCTTTATCGGTCGGACCGCATAACAACATCGTTGTTCCCTTTGTCATCGGTATGTTACTTGCCCGAGATTCGATCGTCGGTATCAATACCTAGTTCAATCTCGTTCTTGGCAAGTCTCTTTTCTCGTTCCGTAATACATCATCTCACAACTAACACATTTAGTTGCAATGCTTGCAAGGCTTATGTGATGTGCATTACCGAGAGGGCCAGAGATACCTCTCCGACAATCGGAGTGACAAATCCTAATCTCGAAATATGCCAACCCAACATGTACCTTCGGAGACACCTGTAATGTACCTTTATAATCACCCGATTACGTTGTGGCGTTTGGTAGCACCAAAGTGTTCCTCGGGCAAGCGGAGTTGCATAATCTCATAGTCATAGGAACATGTATAAGTCATGAAGAAAAGCACTAGCAACAAACTATACGATCAGGTGCTATGCTAATGGAATGGGTCATGTCAATCAGATCATTCAACCAATGATGTGATCCCGTTAATCAAATAACAACTCCTTGTTCATGGTTAGGAAACATGACCATCTTTGATTAACGAGCTAGTCAAGTAGAGGCATACTAGTGACACTCTGTAGGTTTATGTATTCACACATGTATTATGTTTCCGGTTAATACAATTCTAGCATGAATAATAAACATTTATCATGATATAAGGAAATAAATAATAACATTATTATTGCCTCTAGGGCATATTTCCTTCAGATCCGCCCCTTGGGGGAGGAGTGGGCACTCGACGTCGATCGTTGCGATCGAATCGGTGCTCATACTGCTCGCGGCCCTTGTATTGATCATCACGCCGGCCCCCACGTTCCTCACGCCTCGGGGCGATCTTGGACTATGGGCGATGGAATGAATTCGCAGCGACGGATCGGTTGTGAACCCTTTTTCATGTTGAGGATACAACTGAGTTTTGATCTCTGCCGCCGGAGCAAATCCTGATTTGCTGCAAACCTCTACCTGCCTCCGACTGGGAAGGCTGAATTGATTCTACTATACTGGCGGCAGCTGCTAAATTCTGAATCGGAGTTCGATATACCTGGGTTGGCGGTTGAAAGAGCTGGCGTCGACTGGATTCTGGAACCCTCGGTCGCGTACGCTCGTCCAGCACTCGCTGAAGATTCTCCAGTCGAGTGCGCTCAGCCAGGTTGGCCAAGCGCGCATCCTCCAAGGTGCGAGCCTCGGGGGTTTCTCCAACGATAGGAGTGTGAAGTGCATCCATGTTCCGACGACGAAGCTCCTCCCTCTGGAGCGAAGTGAGGGGCTCGGGCAAGTACTCTTTGTGGGCTTGCACCGGATCACCTCCACCGCCACCTTCATTGGTGCGGGTGAATCCAGGGGGACTGCGTGGTCCATCGACCATCAGAACCTCTACCGCCGGGTCACTGCTATCGCATTTGGACCACGGTCTCTCTGAACCGGTCGAGCAGGCCGTAGAGAGATTCGTCGGGCTCGATCGCGCGACTTGGGGATGGCCGATGGCGGGCCACCGCATGCCTCACCCACCGCTGAAGCCTCGACCAACCGGGCAGCTTGCGCGGTGGGAGGCAGGGAGTGAAGACAGCGCAGGAGCCAACCCATACTGGGTCGACGGTTGCTGCAGGAGGACGCCGCGGACACACGCTCGAAAGTGCGTCGCCCCGCGGATGGGGAGCGCGTCCACGTCGAGCGGAGCCTCCTGAAGCCAAGCGGAGTCGTCGGCGACAAATGTGAGTGCACCGAGACGGATCTCGTGGCCGTCGATCAGAACTCCACCTGAAACCATGTTGCCGGAGATCGAGAGAATCCCAACTTCTCCAACATTTCGCTAGAACACCGGCCCCACGGTGGGCCCAGCTGTCGTGGTTCTAAGTCTGACAGTACAATGGGGGGTAGGTATGGAGAGGCAAGATCCTAGCTATGGAGTAGTTGTATACGCAAGGGATTTACGAGTTCAGGCCCTTCTCGGAGGAAGTAACAGCCCTACGTCTCGGAGCCGGAGGCGGTCATTGGATTATCTGCGTATGTGTTACGGTGCGAACCCTTCTACTGTGGAGGGTGGCTTATATAGAGTGCGCCAGGACCCCAGCCAGCCCACGTAGTAGAGGGTTTAAGGTGCGTTAAAGCTAGGCGTTACTAGTAACGCCTTACATAAAGTGTCATTAAGGTCATAAAGACTATTTAACTACAGACCGTTTGGACACCGAGTGGCTCTTGGACTCTTGGTGGTCGAGTGGGTCTTCATAGTCGAGTGTCTTTGAATATGTCGAGTGGAAGCCTACCAGGTCGACTGGAAGGCTGCTTCTCTTGTGAATGTCCTTGTGGAGGGTACCTTTGGGCAGGTCTATGACCCTACCCCAGGTACATGACTTCATCACTAGGTCCTTACGTGTCTTTCAAGTTGTAGAACTTTTGACACAACCGTTAGTTTTCCATGAAGCGCCTATAAATAGCAACACCTTTGAACCTAGAAATCCCGCTTATTACTCTTGAAAATTTAGCATCTTCAAAATGGTTAGGCATCAATTGGTTAGCATCCAATTTGTGGATTTTTTCACAAGCTGGTTTGTGTCGGTGCAGAGTTCACTGCAAGTGGAAGTGTAGCTTCCCTCCAAGGAAGTAAATATCATGATACATTCTCCGGAGCTTCGGTTATCCCTAACCTTAGCTCTTTACTTGTGGCTTAATTTGGTAATTTGACCGTGCACTTACCATAGCATATTGTGTTGCTTATCTCACTATATCATTGTTATCAGCTTGTTGTTAGTACTTAAATCACTTTAGCATTTGGTTAGGCTCACATTTATATTCCACATTTTCCCAAACTTGCTAATAAGTAATTAAAATTTGTAATTGTACCTATTCATCCCCCCTCTGGGTCCATCTCGATCCTTTCAACAAGATCTACCACAAGTATTGTGCTAGATATGAGGAACTTAGCCTAAGGAAAATAAGGTGAAGTCTAAGTGACTTCAGAGCATCGAGCTCAGTCTCTCCCATGAAGACATAGAGTTGTTGCCAACAACTTGAACTTCGGTAAACAAATCCCGAGTCTCACTGCAATATTGCTACTATATCTGGCCCACTCTCATTCATATTAGTTCATATGGTGTTCTTACTTAGTTGATATTGTTTTGTAGCGCTTCAGTGTTGAATCTCTCTTTGTTTCATTGTACTTGTGCCAGTTGTTATCTGCGTGTGTCTCTTCATGTATGTCAGTACTAAATGATATCTCTCTCACTATTTTCGTTATTATCATTATCTAGAACTATTCATGTTGCTTCAATATATTTACTTAGTTTTCAATTTGGGTTAGTCAAATCCTCGGAATACTCTATTTTCAAATATAATTTTTACAATATCCTATGAATCCACCTCTAATCTATAAACCTCGACTTTCAATGTGAGACTGACTTTTCTCTCCACACGTCACATGAATGTTGATTTATTTTTGGTTCACTAATCATAGAATCCTTGCACGCCTCTCCTCCGACAATGGAGTCGACCACAGCAAACATCTCCATGACCGCAAGGCAAGGCAAGGCATGTGGTCCTCTTGGGGACGCTTGATTAAGCCATCGACCCACCACTTCTTCTGTCCGTCAATATATGATGGCAATCGTCACTAGCTTCTCTGATAGGGACGCCTCTAAAAGGACATGCGATAAGTGGTCTTGGTGTTAATGACAACATGATTAGTGATCTAACCATGTGATTAAGTCTAGAAATAGAGTGTTGGCACATTCTAAGGTGAGCATCCATGGATGGAGATCCCCCTAACTCAGAAAGAGGAAAAAGACGGCGCCTTGTTGATTTTTTTATTTTGTTAGTCGGTTGGAAAGTTGTACTATAAATAGGGGGCACACTGGTGAATTCATGGGAATCAACTCATGAACAATTAGACAAAATGTATCCACAATCTCACCCATGGAGAGAAGAGAGAGAGAGAGAGAGAGAGAGAGAGAGACCCTTAAATTCTCTGTTTTGGATTTGTTTTTGGTCCTTGGAACCTCAGGCCAACCTCCTGGTTGTCAAGAAGCTAGAACCTCTTGAGTTATAGCTCTTTGGAAAACTCGGAGTCAGCTGGGAAGGTCTGGGCCTGGAGCCTCCAGGCAACCGCCACAATCACCTGTAGTTGGCTTTAGAAGAGATGTGTGTGGGTGCATATAGTGCCCCTAGAGGATTTTGATGATTCAACACAAACAATTGCGGGACTGATATGTTTATTGGGTATACACATATGAGTAGTCCATGAAGATTTGGTTTAACCAAAGGATGTCAATTGATCAGTGACTTTTTCACTCATTTTTACACATGTTTAAGTCAGATATTCTCATATATTCATTAAAAAAGATATTCTCATATATTTTTGAGATTATCTCTTTGATTTGCCAATTAATGACTACTAAATGCAAATGACTGCAAATCTTCCTTTTTTATTTTGTTCCTTGCATAACTGGACAATTGTAGATGGAAAATCAAGCCATATATGAGATATTCTAGATATGAAGATTATTCCCATACGCTTGGGACACACAAGAGGTTCCATAGGAGAAGATGGCGCACGATACGGTTAATACTAGTCGTACCAGGTTCCCACCACCTCTGTGATGTGATCCCCAACATCTTCCGTGAAGGGACCCGGGCCTAATTCATAGTAGAGGCGCCTGAAACCCAATTCTTTCAACATTTTCCACGCAATCGTCTTCATCACCATTCCCATCTACGCATCATTCATCATCATCCCATCTCCATAGTCATTTTCACCACCATAGTCTCGCTCTTCATCAGTTTAGTTACTTGTAATCAAGAATCCATCGCGATCAGCTGTGCTGTAGGATTTTTAACCATACATCTTCAAGTAACTTTACATACAATGTCTATTGCTTGGAATTCAATCAGGATTTGCCCTAGATTCTTTATGGTTTATTAGCTACTTCATCGGGAGTTAGAGAACTCGGCTTATGGATTTGCCCTAGGTTATTTAGAGTTTACAAGTTTTCCTGCGCACTAATTTTCAATTCCGGTGGTTGTTGAAGGACTAGGTCCTTACGTGTCTTTCAAGTTGTAGAACTTTTGACACAATGGTTAGTTTTCCATGACGCGCCTATAAGAAGCAACACCTTTGAACCTAGAAATCCCTCTTATTACTCTTGAAAATTTAGCATCTTCAAAATGGTTAGGCATCAATTTGTTAGCATCCAATTTGTTGATTTTTTTCAAAAAATGGTTTGTGTCGGTGCAGAGTTCACTGCAAGTGGAAGTGTAGCTTCCCTCCAAGGAAGTAAATATCATGATACATTCTCCGGAGCTTCGGTTATCCCTAACCTTAGCTCTTTACTTGTGGCTTAATTTGGTAATTTGACCATGCACTTACCATAGCATATTGTGTTGCTTATCTCACTATATCATTGTTATCAGCTTGTTGTTAGTACTTAAATCACCTTAGCAATTGGTTAGGCTCACATTTATATTCCACATTTGCCCAAACTTGCTAATAAGTAATTAAAATTTGTAATTGTACCTATTCATCCCCCCTTTGGGTCCATCTCGATCCTTTCAACAAGATCTACCACAAGTATTGTGCTAGATATGAGGAACTTAGCCTAAGGAAAATAAGGTGAAGTCTAAGTGACTTCAGAGCATCGAGCTCAGTCTCTCCCATGAAGACATAGAGTTGTTGGCAACAACTTGAACTTTGTTAAACAAATCCCGAGTCTCACTGCAATATTACTACTATCTGGCCCACTTTCGTTCATATTAGTTCATATGGTGTTTTTACTTAGTTGATATTGTTTTGTAGCGCTTCAGTGTTGAATCTATCTTTGTTTTAATTTTATGTTTAGAGTAAGTTATGTTCTTCCTATGCTTGTACTTGTGCCAGTTGTTATCTGTGTGTGTATCTTCATGTATGTCAGTACTAAATGATATCTCTCTCACTGTTTTCATTATTATCATTATCTAGAACTATTCATGTTGCTTCAATATACTTACTTAGTTTTCAATTTGAGTTAGTCAAATCCTCGGAATACTCTATTTTCAAGTATAATTTTTACAATCTCCTATGAACCCACCTCTAGTCTATAAACCTCGACTTTCAATGTGAGATTGACTTTTCTCTCCACACGTCACATGACTGTTGATTTATTTTTGGTTCACTAATCATAGAATCCTTGCATGTCTCTCCTCCGACAATGGCGTCGACCACATCAAAAATCTCCATTACCGCAAGGCATGGCAAGGCATGTGATCTTCTTGGGGACGCTTGATTAATCCATCAACCCACCACTTCTTCTTTTGGTCGATATATGATGGCAATCGTCACTAGCTTCTCTGATCGGGACGCCTCTAAAAGGACATGCGATAAGTAGTCTTGGTGTTAATGACAACATGATTAGTGATCTAACCATGTGATTGAGTCTATAAATAGAGTGTTGGCACATTCTAAGGCGAGCATCCATGGATGGAGATCCCCCTGACTCAGAAAGAGGAAAAAGATGGCGCCTTGTTGATTTTTTTATTTTGTTAGTCGATAGGAAAGTTGTACTATAAATAGGGGGCACCCTGGTCAATTCATGGGAATCAACCCATGAACAATTAGAAAAAATGTATCCACTATCTCACCCATGGAGAGAAGAGAGAGAGAGACCCTTAAATTCTCTGTTTTGGATTTGTTTTTGGACCTTGGAACTCCGGCCAACCTCCTAGTTGTCAAGAAGCTAGAACCTCTTGAGTTATAGCTCTCTGGAAAGCTCAGAGTCAGCTGGGAAGGTCTGGGCCTAGAGCCTCTAAGCAACCTCTGTACAAAACCCAGTTTGTTAAGAGGCATGTAGTTAATGAGTTACAATTCTTTGGAAATCCCAAAGCCTACCTGAATGTTGTCTGGAGTCTCCGGGGCACGTAGAATGACTACATGATTATTGGATTTTTGGGCCACCTATATAAGCTCACTTTCTTCCCCACAAGGAAGGTGATGAATCCATTTCTCTCACCCCCATTAAAACAAATCTCAAACCTTATTACCCTCCCTAGTTCCCCCAATCTTGCTCAAACATTAGGGATAGCTAGACGAGATCCAGATCTACACTTCTATCAAAGAAAATTTTGAACCACCCTTGGATCCTAGGTAGATCTTCTTACCCTTAGAGTTTTTGGGGACGCTTGGACGGTTTGAATCCTTCCAGGCATTTTCCTTATTATGGTTTCCTCTGGAAAAGTTTGTTAATGTTCGATGGCACCTCAGGACCAACCACTAGTGGATTGAGGTCTTTCCTTTAGTGTGAAGCTCAATGAGAATATGATGAGCATACGACATCATTCGGGAAGCTCTGGCTCCTGCCTCCAGCAGAAATAAGCACTTGCCCGAGAATTTGAACTTCATGACGCACATTCGTCTCCAACTTTTGGTTAATCTATTCCCCACTCCTTTACTTTGCGCTTGTGCTTGCTAGTTAGTTGTTGCTCTTAGTTCACATGTGCAGCTACCTTTGCCTTGCTATATAGGTTGTGCTCACCTTAGATATCATATCTATAGAACTAATTTGTCCACACTTATACTTGAAATTGTGAAGAAACGCTAAACATTCATAGTCCCCTATTCAAGCCATATAGTTGATCGACTGATTACTTTAGTGTCTGTCGTAGTTGTGCGAGTGGTGTGATATGTCATTTGCAGACACTATCACAAGTCCTATGTAGATTGTCATCGAGTTCACCGGTACCTCCATCGATCAGGCAATGGGATGCCACGGCGCCACTTCAGACCATAGTGTTATCGCCCCGTGGTCCATGCTAACAGCTATTGCATCACCTCTTTAGGTGCGTATGTAGCTAGTGGCCTCCCATGCCATTGCACTGACTTTTGAAAACTATAGCTATGTCACCCCCTCGGGTCGTAGTGTCTTCACAAACGGTCAACACTGTCGCCCCCTTGCGTTGACTTCTATCTTGGCACCCATTGTGCCGTCTCCCTAGGCGCATCATCACAATTGTCCGCGCATGGTCATTGTTACTCCATTGAGTTCTCCCCCGCCTACGTCGAGCACCTCCACCATGCTTCTATTGAGAATTAGCGTGAACCCTTCAAGGTACCCATAGTTCCACTTACAATCCCTATTATGACTTTGGCACAAGCTCATCGCCAATTTTGTTGTTTCATGCCGACTACTTCGTCTACTCTGGCAACCGTGGGTTACATTGTCACCTTTTGCCCCCATATCGTTTGGCACCACAATTGTCCTATAGGCCTCCTCCGCTAGTCACTCCAACATGGCGTACAATTCATGATGATCCCCATCTACGCATTCCCATACTAGCAACATTGAGGCATTCCTTTGCCCCGACATGACCCCAAGCCTGGCAAATTCAGGGTGGAGTCTCGTATAAAATGGCTTCAACAACATCGTCTTCAACATCGACATCCTCTTCAACGATTATCGCAATAACACCCCGACTTCTTCTTGAGGCACCCATGTGTCCATGACACCACATGTGGCTACCTCGACACACTTACACCTGACCTCCAGAAATCAACACAAGGGCTAACACCTTGCCTACGCACCTCCATAGTCAAGGCATTTGCGGCATGACACCGTCTACGACACTCCCACTCCGATTGTGGGGTGATGTTAGCCCGTTGGTTCTACCTTTGATCTCTCTCCAGTTCGACCATCCACGATGCTCCCATTGTTTGCGGTACTACCATTAGGGGAGGCTATAGATATACATTTAGTAGTTAGAAATTGCACATGATTAGGCAGAAATAATTTTCATCTTATCCCTATAAGGCTTCTTTCCCTAGAAGTCTTGCACCTCTATCTATATTAGTCCTTGAAGCGTATGTATACACACATTGTATTACAACTCTTCTCTCTTTTAATACTTTTACAAATTAACTTGATTTATTCACATGTTCATCACAGTTTTGGTGTCGTTTATGGGTGATTTGGCGGGCACACTGAAACACTATACATCACCATATTTCCCATGGACTAATATCCATGTCGTTTTTCCTAAGGAAGTTCATGGCGGATTTGGAGCTATGATCACGGGAAAAGAAGCTATTATGATCAAGAAGTGTAGAATCCCGGAGTCTGTGTGTGGTTGGTTCTATACCATGCATGCATTCTTCGTATGCCACTTCTTCATGATTCGTGCCACATTATTTGTCTTGTTTCAGATTATTACGTAATGTTTCATTGATTTTTCTTCTTATTTCAAAGGACTGTGATAACTGGCAATAGTGTGACAGATTGCAAAAACCACCGCTCCCCCTCGTGCCACATGAAACCCATCCCTTCTCCCGATTTTTTGGGCCATCTCGAACCCCCGCATGAGCCCCTCCCTTCTCCCGATTTTCTGGGCCACACAGATCCCCTCGCTGGGGGCGGGCCTGTCCTGATTCTGCACACACAAGGTTGCAGTTTGAAAAAAGCGAAAAAATGCAATGAGAGGGGAATCGAACCCACAACCTACCACAACTATGTAGCAACAACAACAAACTGGGATACGCCATGTTATTGATTTCTTTCAACTTGCGCACTACTTGTATCTTTCATAGTTGAGATCGAATGAAACTGAAAATTCAAACCGACAGACTCACTTGTCCGGGATTTGGAACTTTTTCCTAGACGTTTTACACCGGTTCGAATGGTTCACAAACTTGGGCGTCCCCTTCCCTCCTTTTTCAGATGCAAATCACCACAATGTTTGTACTTAAGTTATCTGATATGAGGTTCGTATATTACCATATTGGTTTACATAGTAGTTGTCGAGTATGTATTTCGAATTTTTCCCTCTTGGTCAAATGTTACCGCGGTGGTTGTATTTAATTTATCAGGTATGAGCTTTGTATATATGAAGGAAATATGCCCTATAGGCAATAATAAAGTTGTTATTTATATTTCCTTATATCATGATAAATTTTTATTATTCATGCTAGAATTGTATTAACCGGAAACTTGATACATGTGTGAATACATAGACAAAACAGAGTGTCCCTAGTATGCCTCTACTTGACTAGCTCGTTAATCAAAGATGGTTAAGTTTCCTAGCCATCGACATGTGTGGCCATTTGATGAACAGGATCACATCATTAGAGAATGGTGTGATGGACAAGACCCATCTGTTAGCTTAGCATAATGATCTTTTAGTTTTCTTGCTATTGCTTTCTTCATGACTTATACATGTTCCTCTGACTATGAGATTATGCAACTCCCAAATACCGGAGGAACACCTTGTGTGCTATAAAATGTCACAACATAACTGGGTGATTAAAAGGATGCTCTACAGGTGTCTCCAAAGGTGTTCATTGGGTTGGCATAGATCAAGATTAGGATTTGTCACTCCGTGTATCAGAGAGGTATCTCTGGGCCCTGTCAGTAATACACATCACTATAAGCCTTGCAAGCAATGTGACTAATGAGTTAGTTGCGGGATGATGCATTACGTAATGAGCAAAGGGACTTGCGGTAACGAGATTGAACTAGGTATGATGATACCGACGATCGAATCTTGGGTAAGTATACCGATGACAAAGGGAACAACGTATGTTGTTATGTGGTTTGACCGATAAAGATCTTCGTAGAATATGTAGGAGCCAATATGAGCATCCAGGTTCCGCTATTGGTTATTGACCGGAGACGTGTCTCGGTCATGTCTACATATTTCTCGAACCCGTAGGGTCCGCATGCTTAACAATCGATGACGATTTGTATCATGAGTTATGTGATTTGATGACCGAAGTTTGTTCGGAGTCCCGGATGAGATCACGGACGTGACGAGGAGTCTCGAAATGGTCGAGAAAAAAATATTCATATATTGGAAGGCTACAATCGGACACCGGAATGGTTCGGGTTGTTTCGGAGTACCGGGGGTTACCGGAACCCCCCCCCCCCCCCGGGAAGTTATTGGGCCTCATGGGCCTTGGTGGAGAAGAGAGAGGGCTGGCCAGGAGGTGGCGCGCGCCCCTTGCCCCAATCCGAATTGGAAAAGGGGAGGGGGCGGCGCCCCCCTCCTTCCTTATCTCCTCCTCCTCCTCTCCCCTTCTCCCACTTGGAATAGGAAAGGGGGGGGGGGGCGAATCCTACTAGGTTTGGAGTCCTAGTAGGACTCCCCCCATGGCGTGCCTCCTCCTTGGCCGGCCTCCTCCTCCCCCTCCTTTATATACGTGGGGAGGGGGCACCCAAAGGCACAACATACAATCTCTTAGCCATTTGCGGTGCCCCCGTCCACAGTTACACACCTCGGTCATATCGTCGTAGTGCTTAGGCGAAGCCCTGCGCCGGTAGCTTCATCATCACCGTCGCCACGCCATCATGCTGAAAGAAATCTCCCTCGGCCTCAACTGGATCAAGAGTATGAGGGACGTCATCGAGCAGAACGTGTGCTGAACACGGAGGTGCCGTACGTTCGGTGCTAGGATCAGTCGGATCATGAAGACGTACGACTACATCAACCGTGTTGATATAACGCTTCCGCTTTCGGTCTACGAGGGTTCATGGACACACTCTCCCCGCTCGTTGCTATGCTTCTCCTAGATAGATCTTGCGTGATCGTAGGATTTTTTTTTGAAGTTAGTGCGTTCCCCAACAGTGGCATCCGAGCCAGGTCTATGCGTAGATGTTATATGCACGAGTAGAACACAAAGAGTTGTGGGCGATAATAGTCATACTGCTTACCAGCATGTCATACTTTGATTTGGCAGTATTGTTGGATGAAGCGGCCCAGACCGACATTACATGACTGCGTTCATGGGACTGGTTCTACCGTCATGCTTCGCACACAGGTGGCTAGTGGGTGTCTGTTTCTCCAACTTTAGTTGAATCGAGTTTGACTACGCCCGGTCCTTGTTGAAGGTTAAAACAACACACTTGACGAAAAATTGTTGTGGTTTTGATGTGTAGGTAAGATCGGTTCTTGCTAAGCCCGTAGCAGCCACGTAAAACTTGCAACAACAAATTAGAGGACGTCTAACTTGTTTTTGCAGGGCTTGCTGTGATGTGATATGGTCAAGACGTGATGATATATAAATTGTCGTATGAGATGATCATGTTTTGTAGAAGTTATCGGCAACTGGCAGGAGCCTTATGGTTGTCACTTTATTGTATGAAATGCAATCGCCATGTAATTGCTTTACTTTATCACTAAGCGGTAGCGATAGTCGTAGAAGCAATAGTTGGTGAGACGACAATGATGCTTCGATGGAGATCAAGGTGTCAAGCCGGTGATGATGGTGATCATGACGATGCTTTGGAGATGGAGATCAAAGACACAATATGATGATGGCCATATCATATCACTTATATTGATTGCATCTGATGTTTATCTTTTATGCATCTTATTTTGCTTAGTACGACGGTAGCTTTATAAGATGATCCCTTACTAAAATTTCAAGGTATAAGTGTTCTCCCCGATTATGCACCGTTGTGACAGTTCTTCGTGCTGAGATACCAGGTGATGATCGGGTGTGATAAGCTCTACTGTCACATACAACGGTTGCAAGCCAGTTTTGCACGTGCAAAATACTCGGGTTAAACTTGACGAGCCTAGCATATGCAGATATGGCCTCGGAACACTGAGACCAAAAGGTCGAACGTGAATCATATAGTAGATATGATCAACATAGAGATGTTCACCATTGAAAAATACTCCATCTCACGTGATGACCGGACATGGTTTAGTTGATATGGAGGGATGTCTATCTAAGTGGGAGTTCTTAAGTAATATAATTAATTGAACTTTAATTTATCATGAACTTAGTCCTGATAGTATTTGCAAATTATGTTGTAGATCAATAGCTCGCGATGTAGCTCCCCGTTTTTTTCTGATATGTTCCTAGAGAAAAATAAGTTGAAAGATGATAGTAGCAATGATGCCGACTTGGTCCATGATCTGAGGATTATCCTCATTGCTGCACAGAAGTATTATGTCCTTGATGCACCGCTAGGTGACAGACCTATTGCAGGAGCAGATGTAGACGTTATGAACGTTTGACAAGCTCGGTATGATGACTACTGGATAGTTTAGTGCACCATGCTTTACGGCTTAGAACCGGGACTTCATAAATGTTTTGAACGACATGGAGAATATGGGATTTTCCAAGAGTTTAAATTGGTATTTCAGACTCATGCCCGTGTGAATAGGTATGAGACCTCTGACAAAGTACTTTGTCAACAAGATGGAGGAGAATAGCTCAATGAGTGAGCATGTGCTCAGAATGTCTGAGTACTACAATCACTTGAATCAAGTGGGAGTTAATCTTCTCGATAAGATAGTGATTGACAGAGTTCTCTAGTCACTATCACCAAGTTACTAGAACTTCATGATGAACTATAATATGCAAGGGATAACGGAAACGATTCCCAAGCTCTTCGCATTTTGAAATCGGCGAAGGTAGAAATCAAGAAAAAGCATCAAGTGTTGATGGTTTACAAGACCACTAGTTTCAAGATAAAGGGCAAGGGAAAGAAAGGGAAACTTAAAAAGGAATGACAAGAAAGTTGCCACTACCATGAAGAAGCCCAAAGCTAGACCCAAGCCTGAAACTGAGTGCTTCTACTGCAAAGGAAATGGTCACTGGAAGTGGAACTTCCCTAGATACTTGACTGATAAGAACGATGGCAAAGTGAACAAAGGTATATTGGATATACATGTTATTGATGTGTACTTTACTAGTGTTTATAGCAACACCTCTGTATTTGATACTGGTTTAGTTGCTAAGAGTAGTAACTCGAAACGGGAGTTGCAAAATAAACAGATACTAGTTAAGGGCGAGGTTATGATGTGTGTTGGAAGTGATTCCAAGGTTGATAAGATCACCATCGCGCACTCCCTTTACCTTCAGGATTAGTGCTGAACCTAAAATAAATGTTATTTGGTGTTTGCGTTGAGCATGAATATGATTGGATCATGTTTATTGCAATAAGGTTATTCATTTAAGTCAAAGAATAATTGTTGTTCTATTTACATGAATAAAACCTTCTATGGTCATACACTCAATATAAATGGTCTACTGAATCTCGTTCGTAGTGATACACATATTCATAATATTGATGCCAAAAGATGCAAAGTTAATAATGATAGTGCAACTTATTTGTGGCACTGCCGTTTAGGTCATATTGGTGTAAAGAGCATGAAGAAACTCCATGCTGATGGGCTTTTGGAATCAATTGATGCTTGCGAACCGTGCCTCATGGGCAAGATGACTAAGACTCTGTTCTCCAGAACAATGGAGCGAGCGACTGACTTATTGGAAATAATACATGCTGATGTATGCGGTCCGATGAGTGTAGAGGCTCGCGGTGGGTGTCGTTATTTTCTGACCTTCACAGATGATTTGAGTAGATATAGGTATATCTACTTAATGAAACACAAGTCTGAAATCTTTGAAAAGTTCAAAGAATTTCAGCGTGAAGTGGAGAATCATCGTAACAAGAAAATAAAGTTTCTACGATCTGATCGCGGAGGCGAATATTTGAGTCATGAGTTTGGCCTTCATTTAAAACAATGTGGAATAGTTTCACAACTCACGCCACCTGGACCACCACGGCGTAATGGTGTGTCCGAACATCGTAACCGCACTTTATTAGATACGGTGCGATCTATGATGTTTCTTACCGATTTACCACTATCATTTTGGGGTTATGTGATGACCCACAAGTATAGGGGATCTATCGTAGTCCTTTCGATAAGTAAGAGTGTCGAACCCAACGAGGAGCAGAAGGAAATGATAATCGGTTTTCAGTAAGGTATTCTCTGCAAATAATGAACTTATCGGTAACAGATAGTTTTGTGATAAGGTAATTCATAACGGGTAACAAGTAACATGTGGATCCAAATCAGCCCCTTACGAAGCAACACATAAACTAGGGTTTAAGCTTTTCTCACTCTAGCAACCCATCATCTATTTATTACTTCCCAATGCCTTCCCCTAGGCCCAAATAATGGTGAAGTGTCATGTAGTCGATGTTCACATAACACCTCTAGAGGAAAGACAACATACATCTCATCAAAATATCGAACGAATACCAAATTCACATGACTACTTATAACAAGACTTCTCCCATGTCCTCAGGAACAAACGTAACTACTCACAAATCATATTCATGTTCATAATCAGAGAGGTATTAACATGCATAAAGGATCTGAACATATAATCTTCCACCTGATAAACCAACTAGCATAAACTACAAGGACTAATCAACACTACTAGCAACCCACATGTACTAATCTGAGGTTTTGAGACAAAGATCGGATACAAGAGATGAACTAGGGTTTGAGAGGAGATGGTGCTGGTGAAGATGTTGATGGAGATTAACCCCCTCCCGATGAGAGGATCGATGGCGATGACGACAGTGACGATTTCCCCCTCTCAGAGGGATGTTTCCCCGGCAGAACAGCTCCGCCGGAGCCCTAGATTGGTTCTGCCAAGGTTCCGCCTCGAGACGGCGGCGCTTCATCCCGAAAGCTTCCTTCTGATTTTTTCCAGGGCAAAAGACACCTTATACCAGAAGATGGTCATCGGGGGGCTTCCAGGTGGCCCACGAGGCAGGGGGGCGTGCCCAGGGGGGTAGGGCGCGCCCTCCACCCTCGTGGACAGTGGGTGGCCCCCCTCTGGTGCTTTCTTCGCCCAATATTTTTAATATATTCCAAAACTGACTTTCATGGAGTTTCAGGACTTTTGGAGTTATGTAGAATAGGTCTCTAATGTTCGCTCCTTTTCCAGCCCAGAATTACAGCTGCCGACATTCTCCCTCTTCATGTAAACCTTGTAAAATAAGAGAGAAAAGGCATAAGTATTGTGACATAATGTGTAATAATAGCCCATAATGCAATAAATATTGATATAAAAGCATGATGCAAAATGGGCATATCAACTCCCCCAAGCATAGACCTCGCTTGTCCTCAATCAGAGGCCGATATTGAAAAATACGTCCAGATGTTTAGAGATAGAGGCGTCGATAAAATACGGACATGAGGGCATCATGATCATTCTTAGAACAGCAACATACATACATATATATATATATATATATATATATATATATATATATATATATATATATATATATATATATTGTCATATAATTTCTTATGCTAAAGTAACAATCTATTCACAATGTAAAGTATGAATCAGAAACTTCATTGAAAACTAACAAACTATGATCTCAGTCATTGAAGCAATTGCAATTTATCATAACATCGGAAAGAGTCAATAGAAGAGCTTTTCAGCAAGTCCACATACTCAACTATCATTTAGTCTTTCACAATTGCTAACACTCACGCAATACATATGGGTATGAAGTTTTAATCGGACACAGAGAGAGATAGGGGCTTATAGTTTTGCCTCCCAACCTTTTACCTTAAGTGTAACGTCAATAATAATGCTTTATGAAAACCCACATCCAATTGGATATATATATATATATATATCAAGATCTTTCCAACACATTGTGCTTGCCAAAGGATAAAGTGTAAAAAGGAAAGGTGAAGATCACCATGACTCTTGTATAAGGTACAAGACAAAAATAAAAGATAGGCCCTTCGCAGAGGGAAGCAGAGGTTGTCATGTGCTTTTATGGTTGGATGCACCAAATCTTAATGCAAAAGAACGTCACTTTATATTGCCACTTGTGATAGGGACCTTTATTATGCAGTCCGTCGCTTTTAGTTCTTCCATATCACAAGCTCGTATAAAGCTTATTTTATCCACACTAATAGATCATACATATGTAGAGTGCAATTTTTATTGCTTGCAACAATTACAACTTACTTGAAGGATCTTACTCAATCCATAGGTAGATATGGTGGACTCTCGGTTTAAGGATATTTGGAAACACAAGTAGTATCTCTGCTTGGTGCAAAGAATTTGGCTAGCATGAGGGGGAAAGGCAAGCTCAACATGTTGGATGATCCATGACAATATAATTTATTTCAGATATAAGAAAACATAACCCATTATGTTGTCTTCCTTGTCCAACACCAACTTTTTAGCATGTCATATTTTAATGAGTGCTCACAATCATAAAAGATGTTCAAGATAGTATATTTATATGTGAAAACCTCTCTTTCTTTATTACTTCCTATTAATTGCAACGATGACCAAAACTATGTTTGTCAACTCTCAACAACTTTTATTCATCATACTCTTTATATGTTAAGTCATTATTCTCCATAAGATCAATATGATCTTTTTATTTCTTTTTATTCTTTCTTTTTCTTTTATTCCCTCAAGATCATAGCAAGATAGCCAAGCGCTCGACTCAAGACTAATCTTTATTATATATAGCTCACGGACTCGATTACATAGAGAAGGATCAACACAAAAACTCAAAGCTAGATCATACTAAACTTTATTCTACTAGATCAAGATATAACCAAAAGGATCGAACTAAGAAAAAGGTAAATATAGAAGTGTGATGGTGATATGATACCGGGGCACCTCCCCCAAGCTTGGCAGTTGCCAAGGGGAGTGCCCATACCCATGTATTTATGTATCTTTCTTCGGAGGTGGTGAAGTGATATTTTTGGCGATGATGCCCCTTAGGATACGGATCTCTTCCTCGAGCTTATTGACTTGCTGCTTAAGATCCATTGTTTCCTTCCGGAGTTTACCCGCGACGGCTAAAGCTTCTTTCACCCATGGATGGTGCATAGCTGTGGAGAACAAGTGACACTCTTTTTCATATTTTCATAAGAAAGAAATCTAACATTGGGAGGGATGACCGAGTTTGGAATTGCTAAGCTCTGGAGTTCCTCCATCATAAATCTGGTTTGGAGACGAGAGGTAACTTCTTGATCTTCCTCCATGGCATCTATCATTTTCAAGTCGGCCTCCATGTCTTCCTCAGTTGATGGCCCAAAGTGACCGGCATCGCTGTTTGCTTTTGGCCCCGGTGTCGGGTGAGATACCCGGCTCTCCCCGACTGACTCTTGAGAAGACATCTTGATCTAACCTGCGACAGAAACAACACAAAACAAAACAAAGTATTTTGTCGTGGTGGTCAAAACCTTCGGGGGATTCTATAATGAACTTTTACCGACCAAAAGAAGTAACGTGCAAGAAAACGGAGCCCGGAGGGCACACGAGGTGCCCACGAGGCGGGGGAGCGCCCAGGGGGTAGGGCGTGCCCTCCACCCTCGTGGACGCCTCGTGTCCTTCCCGGACTACTTATTTTCCTATGTTCTTAAATATTCCTAAACGGAGAAAAAATGCTGTTGGAACTGTTTTGGAGTCGGTTTACTTACCATACCACATACCTATTCCTTTTCAGAGTCTAAAACGTTCTTGAAAGTGTCCCTTATGTACTCCTCCGGGGTTACTGTCGGGGGTTGGGTGCGACATATGCGAAAGGATGGCTTATCATGGTGGGCGAGTAGAACGTCGCGGTGCTCGGAAACGGATGAGGCGAAGGCATGCACGCCGCGGATCTTACCCAGCTTCAGTGGCTCTCCGTGGAGATAATACCCTCATCGCTGCTCTGCATGGGTCTCCGCATGATCACTATGGCAAAGTGGGTACAAGGTTGCTCCTTGAGCTGTTCGGGGTGGGGAAGGAGAAGGGCACGGCTAGCTCCTCTCTTCCCTCTATGTGTGTCTAAGACTACTAGCGTCCAACCTCTTGCATGGGTGCCCCGGGGGGTTTATATAGGCCTACCCCCCGGGGGTACAATGGTAATCCGGCTGGGCGCGGGTCCCAGCCGTCTGTCTCTCAGGTCGCCGTCTTCTCCGCCGACTACTGTGGCCCGCTAACTAGTGGGCCCCATCGACGGGCCCAGCATGGGGCCGACAGGCCTTGTCCGCCGCGGGCGGGTCTTGCAGGCTGCGGATTACTATAGCCATGTCTCTAATGACGCTGGCTTGGTCATGGGGTCATGGCAACAGTGCCGCCGCCTGACGGGCGATCACTGCTGCCATTCCCTGTCTTGTATGGTTGATGGCGTGCGGGGCCCGTGGGAGGGGCCGGCCGACTCCTAGGGGCCGGCTCCCAACGGGTCTGGCTTGTGGCGCTCTCACCATCTTCTGCACCCCCACTGACAGGCGGGTCCCGCCGCCTCTGGGTCGTACAGACAGGCCATCGTGGGCTCAGGGCGCCGCCCATGGGGCTGACGTTAGGGCCAGCATGGCAATAGTGTCGTGCCAGATGGAGATCTCCGTCGCTACGACGCACTGTGGCCATGCTAGTTGGGAGTCGGCTTATCTCGAAGCCGTCTCTGGGTCTTCGGCCGTGAGGGGCAGTCGGCGGCTCTGCCGCCGACTCCCAGAAAGTGGTTCTTCGTCTTGGGGTCTTGAGGGGCGCAGCCTGCCCCGATGTCTTGAAAGGTCTAGGGGCTCGGGTTCGCCTACCCGTGGCCCATTACTCCGACAGTAGTCCCCGAAGCTGGTGAAGCACCGAGGGCGACAGGTTGAGGAGACTCAACAGTTTCATCCTTCTGGTGGTGGAATCTGGGCCTTGCTCGCTGCCTTCCTCCAGGCCGACTAGCTGGAGCCGGACTCGCAGAAGGCCATCTTGCCCCTTGGAGAGTTTGAAAGTCGTAGCGGGAACCAGGCAGCGTGTCTGGTAAGCTTCTTGGCGGCAGCCCGCCGCGGGCCCTTCGCGTGACGCCACGCGGCAGGGTCAGTCTGCCCACCCACGCGCGTGACGAGACAGGCCGTCAGGTGGGGCCCGCCACTACCGTGCCACGGCACGCGAACGGATCCGTTGCGGCCGTGCGGGCGGTTGGGGTTCCCACGTCGTTACTGCACGCAGTAACTTCGTGGGTTAAATCGTGGGGGGCATGGGGTCCTGGTCGCAGTTAATCCCACGTCCGCCCCATCGGCTTCTCAGCCCATGAGCCTATAAGTAGGCGGGAGGAGGGGGCGGCGAAGCACGCGCACCCATCTCCCCGCTTCCCACGCTTCCTCTTGCTTCTTCTTCCTCTTGCTGCCGCCGCGCCGAACCACGCCACGCCGCGGCGATGAGGTCTTCCTCCGCCGCTGCACCTCCTGCCGCACGCTCCGGCGTGTGGGACGGCTCCGAGGTGGACGACGACCACATCGAATTCCTCCGCCAGACGCGCCGCCTCCCCGACAAGAGCCTAGTGCGGACCCGCGCCGCACCGGCGGGTGAAATAACGCCGGCGCCGGAGGAGGGCGAGCGGGTCGTATTCCGCTCGCACCTCATGCGCGGCCTAGGGCTGCCGGCGAGTGGCTTCTTCCGCGCCTTCTAGGAGGTCCACGGGCTCCAGCTGCACCGCCTCACTCCGAACACGGTGGTGCTGCTGGCTGCCTTCGCCGCCTTGTGCGAAGGCTTCCTCGGCGTTCCCCCCACCATCGAGTTGTGGGGGGAATTCTTCCATTCCAAGCTCGGCACGCACGTCGTCGGCGTGCTGGCTCTGTGCGGCACCTTCATCGCGATGCGGAGACCGGTGGCCGACAACCCATTTCCCACCATTCCGCTGATCAAGTCGGTGAAGATGTGGCAGCGATCCTACTTCTACGTGAAGAACTCGCCCGTATATGCATCGGGTCAATCTGCCTTACTGAAGCCGGCGATCAAGGGAGGTTTCACTAGTCCCACCGGGCCTTAAGAGATGAACTAGGGTTTGGCAGGAGATGGTGCTTGTGAAGATGTTGATGGAGATTGACCCCCTCCTGATGAGAGGATCGATGGTGATGACGATGGTGACGATTTCCCCCTCCCGGAGGGACGTTTCCCTGACAGAACAGCTCCGCCGGAGCCCTAGATTGGTTTCGCCAGGTTCCACCTCGAGACGGCGGCGCTTCATCCCCAAAGCTTCCTTCTGATTTTTTTAGGGAGAAAGACTTCATATAGCAAAAGATGGGCACCGGAGGCCTGCCAGGGGGGCCACGAGGCAGGGAGCGCGCCCAGGGGGGTAGGCTGCGCCCTCCACCCTCGTGGACAGTGGGTGGCCCCCTCTGGTGCTTTCTTCGCCCAATATTTTTAATATATTCCAAAACTGACTTTCATGGAGTTTCAGGACTTTTGAAGTTGTGCAGAATAGGTCTCTAATATTCGCTCGTTTTCCAGCCCAGAATTCCAGCTGTCGGCATTCTCCCTCTTCATGTAAACCTTGTAAAATAAGAGAGAAAAGGCATAAGTACTGTGACATAATGTGTAATAACAGCCCATAATGCAATAAATATCGATATAAAAGCATGATGCAAAATGGACTTATCATTATGTATTAGAGACAACTGCATTCACGTTAAATAGGGCATCATCTAAATCCGTTGAGACGACACAGTATAAATTGTGGTTTAGCAAGAAAACTAAGCTGTCATTTCTTAAAGTTTGGGGCTGCAATGCCTCTGTGAAAAAGTTTCAACCTGATAAGCTCGGACCCAAATCGGAGAAATGTGTCTTCATAGGATACCCAAAGGAAACTGTTGGGTACACCTTCTATCGCAGATTCAAAGGCAAGATATTCATTGCTAAGAATGGATCTGTCGGGGGTTTGGGGCGACATATGCCAAAGGATGGCTTACCATGGTGGGAGCTAGTAAGACATCGCCGGTGCCTAGAAACGGGATAAGGCGTAGACAGGAATGCTGGTGCACTTTACCCAGGTTCGGGGCTCTCCTAGGACATAACACCCTAGTCCTACTCTGCGGGGTCTCCGCATGATCACCAACTCAACAAGTGACTACAAGTGCTCCTTGAGCTGTTTGGCTAGAGGAGGAAGAAGGGCGAGGCTGGCTCTACTCCTCTCTCTACGTGGTGTGTGTAGTATCTCAGGGGTTGAACCCTTTACATGGGTGCCCTGGGGGGTTTATATAGGCCTACCCCCTAGGGGTATAATGGTAATCTGGCCGGGTGGTAGGACCCGGCTGTCAGCGTCTCTAATTGCCAGCTTCTCCGCTGGCAGCTGGGGCCCGCCGCCTGGTGGGTCCCGCTCGATGTCTCGTACTTGGCTGACAGGCCGCTCCCGCCGCTGGCTGGTCTTGCCGGCTGCTTAGTACAATAGCCGTGCCACTGGTGATGTGTGCTTTGTCGAGGGGAGCGTGGCTACAGTCCCGCTGCGTAGTGGGCGTTCACTGTAGCACCTCCTCGTCTCTTCTGGTTAATGGTGCACGGACAACAAGGGAGGGGGAGGGCCGCCTGGTCAGAAGTCGGCCTCCCCGCAAGCCGGCTGATCAGGGCTTGCCGTCTTCTGGCTTCTCATGGACAGGTGGGACCCGCCGCCTGTAGGCCGTACCGACAGTCCGTCGTGGTAGCATGGCCTTCTCTGCCATAGGTGATGTCATGGGCTGCGTGGCAACAGTGCCGCGCTGGGCGAGGGGTGTCCGCGCAGTACGCTGCACTATGGCCACGCTCCACCCTGGATTCGGGGGTGGTAGACTACACTGTAGCCACGCCCCGTCTCATCGTGTTTATGTGGGTGCTAACTTCGAGGGCACGAGGGGCCGCCTGCTAGGAGCCGGCCTCTCTGGAGGCCGTCGGCTAGGAGTCGGCCCATTCAGCTATCATCTTCTGAGTTTTGCCGCCTCCTGGCAGCCGGCCGCTTGGACCAGCCGGCCCCAGGAAGGCGGCCTTCTGCCTTTGATTCTTGAGGGGCGCAGCCGGCCCCGATGTGTTGAAATACCATGGGAGGTTGATGAGGCTACCCGTGGTCATTTACTCCGACAGTAGTCCCCGAAGCCGGTGGGGCGCCGCGGCTGAAAGAGGCAAGGAGCCTCAGCAGCTTCCTACTCTGAGTGCTGGCTGATCTTGCTTCGCCCGTCTTCCGGAGTGCCGACTATCGGGAGTCGGTCGTGACCAGGCCGGCCAACTGGTGATTTTGAAGCGTCGTGGCGGGAACCAGATGGCACGCCAGCCGGGCACCAGGCTTGCCGCCCGCTACCTGTGTGCCATGCGGCGCCAGCCTGCCGGGCCATCCTGCCAGCCCACGCGTGCGACGAGACGCTGCTGCAGGCTGGGGCCCACCACTACCGTGCCTCGGCGAACGCGCGGATCCGCTGCGGCCGAGGCGGATGGTTAGGATTCTGTGCACAGTAACTACACGCCATTACTGCATGGTAATTGCGGGGTGGTGGGGTCGTGGGCGCAGTTAATCCCATGACCTCCCACGTTGTCTCCCCCTCGTTTTCGCCGCTTGGGCTATAAGTAGGGGGAGGAGGGGGGTGGCAGACACACGCGCGCCCTCCTCTCCGTTCTCCTTTCTTCTCTTTGCTACTGCCGCCGCACTCCCGCATCTTGCCGAAGTGCTGCCGCAGCCCATCGTCGCCGGGCCCGTTTTCCCCGCCGCATCGCCGCTCCGCCGCGGTCTTGCGCGTTCATCACCGCGTCGTGCCTCCATCGGCTCGAGCTCTTACGGCGCGCGAGTGGGCCGGCGACTGGGACGGCTCGAATGTCCACGACGACCACCTCTCCTTCCTCCGCCAAACGCGGCGGCTGCCTGGTGAGGGCTATGTAGAGGTACGTGCCCTGCCGGAGAAGGAGATCACGCCGGCGCCGGAAGACGGCGAACGCGTCGTGGTCCTGTTGTCCGCCTTCGTTACTCTCTGCGAGGGTTACCTTGGCGTTCTCCTCACCCTCGAGCTCTGTGGGGAGTTCTTCTACACCAAGGTCGGCACCGCCGTCAAGGGGGAGTCGGCCCAGTGCGTCGCCTTCATCGCGGTACGACGTCCGAGCTCTAGGAACAGCTTCCCGTCCATCAGCTTGACACAGTCGGTCAAGCTGTGTCACAAATCTTACTTCTATTTCAAGAATATCCACCCGATGGCCGACTTTGTGAACCTGCCGGCTTATACAGCCGGTCCGCCGGCTAAACCTTGCACCAACTAGACTTTCAAGCCGAGGACGCTGTTGGCCCCCTCCAACACTGCCATTTCTCGGCTCAAGGAGATGACGGAGTCGGAGGGCCTCAAGGGGTCGGACCTGCTGACCGCCTTCATGGTGCGCCGGGTGCTCCCTCTTCAAGGCCGGCCTCATCTGATCAACCGGATGAGCGGGCATCGAGACTCGTGTTGGACGTGCACCAAGGAGATACCGGACACGGAAGTGGCTCGGCTGGTGAACTATATCTCGAACTGCAAGCTCTCGGAAGCAGAGTGGCAGTTCAGCAAGCGACCCTACTCCTGCGTAGACACGCCACCCGCGGTGAGTCCTCAATTCTTTTCTTTATTTGTCGGGTTCTGCTTTGCCACCTGATCAGTCAGTCACGTTGCAGATCTTCACAACCCAGCTGGCAGCCGACGCCCTGGAACAGGGTCAGGAGTTCCTGCCGGACTGGCCAGTGAGTGACGCGGACGACCCCGACTTGGGGGAGGCCGCCCTAGAAGAAGACGACACCACAGGTGGTGGTGGCGGAGCAGGCGGCCTCGGAGGAGGCGGCGCCGAGGACTGGCCCAACGAATACAAGGAGGAGGCCGAACTGCGCCACTCGCAGGGCGTCGATAGGGTGGGCGTGAGCTCCTTAGCAGCGCCGACCGCACCAGGCGGCGCGCCGAAGCGCCAAGCCGGCCCGCCGCTGTTCGGCAGCCGGCCGAAAAAGCCCCGGAACACGGCCGCCGCGACCAGCGGCAGAGGTCCGCCGCCAATGCCCAGCCCTGAGGGCCCCGAAGCAGCCGCCCATGGTGTCCTCCTAAGTGTTTGCTATCTCTTGCGCTTTCTTTTTCTTCTTTCGTGCAAACTCCTTCTGAGTTTCTTCTTTTTCTTGTTTGAATAGGGCCCCGCTCTCTCTTGAGCGGTCGGACTCTGCTTCCGTGATTGGGGCGACGAAAGCTTCCGCCAACACCCGCCGTGTTGATCCGCGTGCCGAGCTCCAGGCGGCGACGGAGCGGAACGCGCAGGAGGCATGCGAGGAGCGGGAGGAGGCGGAGCGGCAGTAGGCGGCGCAGGATGAAGCTGATGCGGCCACCAAATCTCAGGCCGACGC
Organism: Aegilops longissima; assembly: GCA_021605205.1. Classification (NCBI taxonomy): domain Eukaryota; kingdom Viridiplantae; phylum Streptophyta; class Magnoliopsida; order Poales; family Poaceae; genus Aegilops; species Aegilops longissima. Next base: position 660,920,247 of record CM038678.1, read on the forward strand.
TGCAGCCAAGGAGCGGGCGGACGCGGCCTGTGACACCACAAAAAATTTAACCTTGTTTTGTTAATTAAAATCTTGCCAGGAAATTTAACTTTCCTTTTTCTTGGTTTTTCTTGATTTCAGAACCTTTCTTTTCTTGGTTATCTTGGAGTTGTTCCCTAAGATGAAAACCTTTCACTTATGATATTGGACTTGTTTACCCTCTCAAGAAAATCTTTTCTTTTATCAGAAGAATTGATTATATAATATTCTTCCTGATCCTTATTTTCTTGAAAAATGGTTTCCCATAATTTTATGGTCCCATTTGTACTACAACCCTTTTATAAATTCATTCAAAAATCCCACCAAAATTTGGAGATGTCATATGGAGTATTTGAACCACTTTTGTGCAAAAATATCTTCGGCCCATTGAATATTTTGAGCTCTACACCATATTTTCAAATCTGGTCCAGAGAGCATTTTTACACTACAACCTATTCATATATTTCTTTAAAACTTCTACCAAAATTATGGGATATCAGTAGGAGCATAGTATTCAATTTTATGCAATAGCCTAGTGATGTCCTTTGGAAAAACTGAGTGAATCAACCTCTTTTCCATTCTGGTCCAACTTGAGGAATTGTACAGCAACCACCTTTTTAGTTGCTCCTTGATCCATGATTCCTTTTCCTACTTGTTGTCCTCCCTGCCAAACCCCTAAGTCCGGAAGAGTGGACCCATTGTATGATTCCAAGTGCTTGCATCAATGCCATTTGCCTTCTGTCCAGAATTGAAGTTTTGCAAAACTTGCACTAGCAAGTTTGTGCTTTGGACAAACTAGCCTCACCATCCTCTCTTTCATCTAAAGAGACCCCACTCTGGAAGTTTTGGCCACTCCAAGGAATGCCTAAGTGCCCTTGGCATTTTGTCAAACACCTTATGGGCATGGTCTGTTTTGACATGAGTTTTTGTTTACATTATGAACTTGACCCCCTTACCAGACCAGCATGTCCCATGGTTTTGCCTTAGACTATAACCCCACCCTGCTAACTTACTTGTGGTTTGGAGCCCCCTAACTTGCCTTAGCATTCTGTCGAGCACGTTCCGTGCGTGCTCTGGGCACGCCCAGAGCGCGAGCGGAGCACGCGTTTTGCACGTGCCAAGACCGAGCCGCCGCGTCTCGCCGCACACTCATTCGGGTTCGTGGCCGATCGCAGCCAGCACGCCGCGTCCCCTGCTGCTCCCCACGAGCACCACAGCCCTCGCCACGTCTCCGGCAGGCCACCAGCTAGCCGCCAATGCCGCCCGACAGCCCCTGCAATTGCCAGCGCCGCCCGAGCACGCCGCCGCCACCGCCCTTGAGCAGTACCCACTGTCCGCTAGCTCTGCCGCCATCCCCAGCCTCGCCACGATGCCTGCAAGCTACAGAATGTTGGTCGCCGACGAGCTCATCCACTGCCGCCGTGAACCGACGTGGGAGCGCTATAAAAGGAAACCCCTCGAGCCCTCCGAGCACGGAAGCAGCCTCAAAATCACCCCCTCGTTTCCCCGTGGCAGCTAGTCGACCCGGGGAGGTTTTCTTCCCCGTCTCCGGCAACTCCTGCCGCTGCCACAGCCCCGGCCATTTTGGCGCCACCAGGACCTCCCCCTCTCCACTCTCTCCAACAGAAGCTCTCTCTTCCTCCCGTGAACCCTTCCCCCTGCTCGATTTTGATCGGGAACCACCGCAGCCCCAAAACCACTTTGCTCCCGAAGTCTCCTCCGCCGCGAAACTCACCGTCGGCGACTCTCTCCACCCCCGCCGACCCAACGACCACCAGGAGGACCGCCCCGGTCTTGCGGATCCATCCCGACTTTCTCGAGCCCGCGGGGAGCAGCCATTTGCCGGCGTTGATCGCCGTCGCCTCGCCTCCGCTCGGGCAGAGGAAGAGGAGGAGAGATGGATCGACAAACCTCACCTGGGCCCCTCGACCCACTGTCAGTGACCCCGCCCCAGTCCACGTGGGTTAAGTGAAGAAGTAAATCTCAAAGTACGTCTTCGACGTGTACCGGTTCGAAACGTTTTCTTTTCTTTTTCTGTTTTAATTAAAAACCAGGAATTTGACTAAACTTTGACTGCCTATAACTTCTTAAATATAACTCCAAATGAATTGATTCTTTTTCCTATCTCTCTCAAATTTAATCTAGTTTATTTTAAGATTTATTTGAAAAAAAAATTAGACAACTTTTTTGTGCTATTTTTAAAGTATGTGTTGTTTGAATATTTTTGAAAATAGGACTTTTGGAGAAGAAGAAAGCTTGCAAAAGTTTTTAGGATGCACCCTGCCTCTACACGACCTGAAGGCAAGCATTCTGAGCCCGGCATAATATTTTTGGGTGTGTTCGTTGACACGTTGAAAACACCACCTCATTTCGGTATACTTGTTATTTCATGTGATATGATCATTTGCATGGATGCATATAGTGATTTCCATGCTGTTGGAAATGAACACACTTGTGTTGGTAATCATCCTCATATGCCTTGCATGCATACCGGGACAAATCCGGGAAAAACCTCTGACTTGGGTAGGCATGAGTTTGTCGCCGGTCTCCGTCAAGGCGGTTATGTACGGTATGGCATAGTAAGGTATAATGAAGGTTGATTCTGTTGGTTGATATATATTTGTGATACATGTCATGCAGGGAATTTATAAACCACCTGAGTCGACTGTAGATCGAGTCTTGTACCAGTAAACCCATACTTGTTTCGTACTACCACTTGTCCCTAACGCAAGTAGGGTACGGTTCAGTCAGTCGTCAACCCCTTTCTAGCACACACGGTACAGAGAGGCCATGGTGGAAGATATCGGTTGAAGCCGATAGGCATGCCTCCTGGTCCGGGGGCATGGGTGTTTCCGGTTGAGACCGAGAGGGCAGGCCACCCCTTAGAGCGCGCGATATAAATTTGATCCCATGCTACGCGAGGTTGTAGCCTCCCCACTTAGAGTTTTGCTTAACAAGTGTCATGGGTGATTCCAGACACCGGTAAGTTAAGCTGGTGTGTGCAAGTCAGGTGTGTTTTCAATTAAAAGACAGTAGACGGAATTAGTCCCGATGGACTAAAGGAATCCGTTACTCGTGGGTAAAGAGTACACCCTCTGCAGAGATTAAACCTATTCGCAAAGTTGTGTCCTTGGTTAAGGATCACAGTCTGGGATGGGTCAAGTGTCGGTCTTAATGTCGGTCTTCGGAGGGGAAAACTGTTAAAACAGAACGGGGATCGTGACTTGAGACTTGTAATGATTATGATTATTATTTTTGTTATGGACTAACCCATTACATTATTTATCGAGTATCTCTGGGATGGTTCTACCTCCGGGATATTCATTGGGAATGTTCTCATTTTCTTTTATAGGCCCTTTATGTGGTGTCGCTCAGACGCCCGACTGTGGCATTGTTTGTTTTTATTTTCTTTTATAAGCCCTTTATGTGGTGTCGCTCAGACGCCCGACTGTGGCATTGTATGTTTTCATTTTCTTTTATAGGCCCTTTATGTGGTGTCGCTCAGACGCCCGACTGTGGCATTGTTTGTTTTTATTTTCTTTTATAAGCCCTTTATGTGGTGTCGCTCAGACGCCCGACTGTGGCATTGTATGTTTTCATTTTCTTTTATAGGCCCTTTATGTGGTGTCGCTCAGACGCCCGACTGTGGCATTGTTTGTTTTTATTTTCTTTTATAAGCCCTTTATGTGGTGTCGCTGAGACGCCCGACTGTGGCATTGTTTGTTTTTATTTTCTTTTATAATCCCTTTATGTGGTGTCGCTGAGACGCCCTACTGTGGCATGCTTGTTATTTAATTATTTTATAAGCCCTTTATGTGGTGTCGCTGAGACGCCCGACTGTGGCATGCTTATTACTTATTTTACTTTATGAGCCCTTTATGTGGTGTCGTTTAGACGCCCGACTAAGGCATGCTTGTTATTTATCATCAATTCAAGACGTCGCTTCAGACATCCGAATGGTGCATTTTATTCCTACCTGTTATTACATATTCATTGTTACATATTAATAACCTACCTGCATGCATCAAGGATTTATTTTATGACTGACGTTGTGATCATAGAATATTTTCAAAGCATAATTATCGGTTGTTATATTATACCTATGTTCATAAAGTTTGCGAGTACATTCAAAGTACTCACTGGCTTGTCCCTGGCTATTGTCTTGGCCAGATTTCTTGCGTGGAGAGGAGTGTTGCGGAGTCAGCCCCGGAACTAAGCAACGACGATAGCAGCCTCGCGAAGATAGGAGTTAACCTGGTCAGCTGTTCCCGTGGGAAATGGAGTCCCATAGACACGGATGATCCAAAACCCGCTTCCGCCATCAACCACTAGAACCATTTGTTGTACTCACAGACCAGAATGGTCTTGTACTACACATTGTGTTTTTTGCTTGGAGTTTTCTGTATCAAGTTGGTGCCTCATCAGCTAACAGTAATCCTGGGGCTGGTGAGCACGACGGCCATTTTCTGGAAATCAATACCCGGAAAACCGGTCGAGTTTGTGACGATCGGATTTTTGGGATATAATTTCAGAATGGCCACAGCTCACCAGCCCCAGGATTATCTGTTAATGATGAGGCACCAACTTGATACAGAAATTCTAAGCAAAAATACAAAATATGTGGTACAAGACCATTCTGGTCTATGAGTACAACAAATGGTTTCTAGAGGTTGATGGCAGAAGCGGTTTGTGGATCATCAGCGTCTATGGGACTCCATTTCCCACAGGAACAGCTGACCAGGTTAATTCCTATCTTCGCGAGGCTGCTATCACCATTGTGTAGGTTCCGGGGCTGGCATTGCAACGCTCCTCTCCACGCAAGATATCTGGCCAAGACAATAGCCAGGGACAAGCCAGTGAGTACTTTGAATGTACTCGCAAACTTTATGAACATAGGTACAATGTTTTGAAATATTTTAAGCTCATGACCTCAGTCACAAAAGATAATAAAAACTCTGATGCATGCACGCAGGTTATTAAAATGTAACAATGAATATGTAATGACGGAGCAGGAATAAATGCACCATTCGGATGTCCTGCTTACGCCTCAATTGATGGTAAAAGCAAGCGTGTTTCAATCAAGGCGTCGAGCGACACCACATAAAGGGCTTATAAATAAAATAAATAACAAGCAAGTACATCGCCATGCGCCTCAAATACACCACATAAAGGGCTTTATAAATGAATTAAATAACAAGTAATGTTACATCTAAGGCCATAGCGACACCACATAAAGGGCTTATAAATAAACAATAAGTATGCTACGGGCATGCCTCGAGCGATCAACACGCCTAAGATGCGACCCTATCCTAAAGGAACTCGAAGGTCCCACCAAGGATAGAAGCGCATCTTGAAGACGCTTTTGCAAGGTGGATATCATTACATCAACATTACATAATAGATGGGGATACATACATAAGGCACAAATGCCACAAGAATACATCAACATCATATACAAGATCAACATCCGACTACGGATGAAACATAAACAGAAGCTCAAACGACATCCACCCTGCTAGCCCAGGCTGCCGACCTGGAACCTATCCCCTGATCGAAGAAGAAGCAGAAGAAGAACTCCAAGATAAGCAAACATCGCTCTCGCGTCATGATCATCGCAAAACCTGTACCTGCAACTGTTGTGTAGTAATCTGTGAGCCACGAGGACTCAGCAATCCCATTACCATGGGTATCAAGACTAGCAAAGCTTAATGGGAAAGGAAGGGGGTAAAGTGGTGAGGTTGCACCAGCGGCTAAGCATATATGGTGGCTAACATAAGCAAATGAGAGCGAGAAGAGAAACAAAGGAACGGTCGTCAACTAGTAAAGATCAAGAAGTGATCCTGAACTCCTACTTACGTCAGACATAACCCAGAAACCGTGTTCTCCTCTCGATCAACCCCGAAAAGAGACGCTCACGGTTACGCACACGGTTGGTGTATTTTAGAAGAGTTTATTTCAAGTTTACTACAACCGGATATTAACAAATTCCCATCTGCCACATAACCGCTGGCACGGCTTTCAAAGTTCAAACCTGCAGGGTGTCCCAACTTAGCCCATGATAAGCTCTCGCGTCAACGAAGGATATTTCTTCTCCCCGGGAAGACCCGATCAGTCTCGGAATCCCGGCTACAAGACATTTCGACAGCAATAAAACAAGACCAGCAAGACCGCCCGATGCGCCGACAATCCCGATAGGAGCTGCACATATCTCGTTCTCAGGGCAACACCGGATGAGACAGGCTATGAGTAAAACCAAGCCTTGAGTTTCCCCGTGGTGGCCCCGCAGGCGGCTCGGTTCGAACAAGCACTTAGAGAAGCACTGGCCCGGGGGGGGGGCTAAAATAAAGATGACCCTTGGGCTCCGGAAACCCAAGGGAAAAAGGGCATAGGTGAGGCAAATGGTAAAACCAATGTTGGGCCTTGCTGGAGGAGTCTTATTCAAAGCGAACTGTCAAGGGGGTCCCATAAATCACCCAACCGCGTTAGGGACGCAAAATCCGGGAACATAATACCGATATGACGAAAACTAGGGCGGAAAGAGTGGAACAAAACACCAGGCATAAGGCCGAGCCTTCCACCCTTTACCAAGTATATAGATGCATTAATAATATAAGAGATATTGTGATATCCCAACATAACCCTGTCCACCATGGAGCAATCTTCAACTTCACCTGCAACTAGCAACGCTATAAGAGGGGCTGAGCAAAGCGGTAACATAGCCAAACAACGGTGTGCTAGGAAGGGTGACAAAGGTTAGAGGTTCATGGCAATTTGGGATGGCTTGAGCATCAAGTGATAGGTAGCGCAGCATAGCGAAAGAACGAAGCAACTAGCATAGCAATGATAGTAATGAGATCCAAGGTGACGGTCATCTTGCCTGAAATCCCGCTAGGAGGAAGGACGATTCCATGAAGAAGATGAAGCCACGAAGACGAACCAAGCGTAGACGAACGAATCCTCACGATCGCAACGAAACGGGAACTATCGAGAAGAAGCACACAACATGGTAAACACACCACACATAGACAAGACATGATGCACAACAAGCATGATGCATGACAAGGCTACATGAAGCTACTCATGGCAAGAGATGATGCAAACAAGAGCAACACATCAAAGCAAATTTAAATGAGGCCGGAAACAACATATAACAATTCCGGTAAGTCCTCATATGCAAATTTCGAAATTGGTCCAGATCTGATTAAACCTTATGTTCAAGTTGTTAAACAGCAAGTTAAGATGCACCAAGATGATCTACACGAGATTCTAGTCAAGTTACATATAAAGTTCGTTAGATTCGGAGCTACAGCCTAGAAGATATGAGCAAAACAAGATAAGCATTGCATTGATGCAAAATGCATCCAAACATCAAGCAAACCCTCTCAAACCAAGGATGCAACATGATAATATGAAACTACATGCAATTCTAAGCAAGTTTCATATAGAGCACACTCAAAACGGAGCAATGGTGCAACACACACTATACAAGGCATAACAACAATCTGTCCATAACAGCAAGTAGGCATATTGCAAGCACCTAAACAACAAACTACAGCATCTTAACATGAAAGCAAAAGGCATAGGCACGAGGTACAGGTAAAGCATTACAAAACATGATCACTGAGCTATCTCCAGAAATCACTAGAACATGCTCAAACACACATGGCAAGATTGCAAATAATAACAGTTTCAGACTTATCAGGAAATAACATCAGGTTGCAATGTTTAGAGCTATCAAACAACATGTTACAGGAACTTATCATGGCTAACAAAGGCATGTCATGAAGCTACTAAATGCATAGATCAAAAGTCCCTTACTGACCATTAGCCAAAAAGGCACAGAAAATATGATGGCACCCATGTAAACATAGCAAGTTATATGACAGATTCATACATGGCAGGAACAACAATAAGTAGGCATGTTGGTGAGCTTGAACCACTCACCACAGAGCAATACATGGCATGGCAAGGCAACTCACAGTAAGAATACATGATTATGAAGCTAAGCATGGCAAGGACAAGTTCATAGGGTGCATGGATCACTAAAAACAATCATGGCAAAATTGAATAGCAAAAGTAGAGCTTGATTCACTCAAGCTATGGCACTCCATAATTGCAAACAAGGGCATGGATGGATAGAGCAAGACATGTTTAACAAAACACCCTTAGTGAACATCTCCAGATTATGCATAGAATGACTTGTAGAAGCAGGTTAACATAGCATCATGATATAGCAGATTCAGACATGCAAAACAGCAACAGCAAGTACCCCACTTAACGAGCTTGATACACTCACTATAGGAATCACAAAAATCCATGGATGGTACCACTGTGAAGATGAAATGACATAGATCAAAACGCATGTAGAGCTCATGCTCATAGGATGCACACATCAAATGCAACAAAAATGACAAATCACCAAGTTATAACAGTTTCAGGAGATTAACATCACATAGCACTTTTGCAACGATGATTAGGGCATCAAGATGGACTCAAATGAACATGATGCAATGGAATGAAATGAATTACTCGTCGAGGCGAACAATTTGACATATTACACGAATGAAACGGAGCAGTATGCAGCAAGTTATGATGCGATGAACATGGGTACATGATGCTGAAATATCTGGGACTTAGTGGAATTTACCCTCGTCGAAAACGGGACGGAGGGAAGCGGGACGGCCGGATCCGGGACGCGGGCGCCCGTTTGGTTCGGGACCGGGTGGATCTCATCCCACCCGGCCGGATCTGGGACGGGGCTAAACGACAGCGACGGAGGATGGCGGGGCGGCGACCGGCGATCGGCGGCGAAGGGCGGCAGCCCGCGAGGGCCGGTGGCGCGCTGAGGCCCCGGTGTGGGGAGCCGGGCGCGACGTGGCACCTCCGGGTTGGGCGCGGGAAGCGGTGGTGCTGAGGTGGGCGCACTATTGGCCGAGGTGAGGTGGCGGTGGTCGTGTCCGCGGCGGCGGACACGCCCGTGGCGTGAGGAGCGGGCTAGGGTTAGGGTGAATTGATCCGAATTTCGGGAGATGCACATATTTATAGGTAGAGGGAGCTAGGAGACTCCAAATGGAGTGCGGTTTTCGCCACGCGATCGTGATCGAACGCATCGAGAGCATGGAGGGAGTTTGCTGGGTTTTGGGCCAGTTTGAAGGGTGTTGGGCTGCAAAGAGAAGGAGGCTTTGCGGTTACTTGTTAACTGTTGAGTATCAAACGACCTCCAAATGGCACGAAACTTGACAGGCGGTTCACGGTGCTATACCAAGGCCGCAGCAAACCTCGGTCCATTCGAGACCGTTTAACACCCGCACACGAAAAGAGGCAAAAGGGGACGCCGGGAGACATAGGAGTGCCGGATTGCAAAACGGACAATGGGGAAAATTCTCGGATGCATGAGACGAACACGTATGCAAAATGAGATGCACATGATGACATGATAAAAAATGCAGAAGATGACATGGCCAAGTGCAACACGCAAGCACATGACATGGCAAGGACGGTGAATAACTGGCGGACACCTGGCGCATCGAATCCGGGGCGTTACAACACTCCTCCACTAACAAGAGATCTCGTCCCGAGATCTTAGGACCGAGACGGAAGGGAAAAGAGGAAGAGGTGAAGCAAGAACTCAAGAGAAGAAGCAAAGAATCGAGAGCACTCGAGAAAAAGAGAGGAACGACGAGAATGCCGAGGATCGAAAGCTCACGGAATCAGATAGAGTATGAAACCACTCCGGTTAGAACGAGATAATAAAACGAATAAGACTGGAAGGATTTAGGCAGAACTCCGGCTAAAACATGGAGGAATAGAACACGAGCTTAAGAAGATGGAATGGTACTTGATGAAGACATGACACAAAACCTCCGGAAAGAATTGAAAGAGAATTGAATGAAAAGAATTTAGAAGGATGGGGTTGAACGGAGATGTTGAGAAAATCAACAACGAAAAGAATAAGCTTGTTGTGGTCTTATAGGTAAGATCTCAAGACCATAAGGTGATAACCGGTCACAAACGGAAATGATTGGATAGATTAGAAGAATGAAGAAATGCAAAACTCCACTTCAAAAGAATACAGAGAATTAATTACACTTCGAGACGCGAGAAGAAAAGATACTTGAACTCCAGCAACAAAATCTTGATGAAAACTTGAAGAATGAATTAAATCGTGACGAGCCACCGTGAAGAACTCCGGTAACAGAAGGACAATGAGATAGAACTGAAGGATGAAAATAATAAGATTAAAGCTTGTGATGCTTTAGATGGAGGTTCCGACGAGATGGCCAAGGAAATTTGAACTCCGGAAAAGAAAATAAGAAAACACTTGGAACTAGAACTTATTCATTAAGAACAAACTCCGAAGAAAGGGATTACTCACTTGGATGAAATAAGAATAAGATTTATTGTATGCTTATCCTTCATCAAATTAAATTGATGACCAGCAATGGATTTTGCATTCTACTCATTCTTCTTGAAAAAGGATTGAGAAGGGATAGCACAAAACTTGAGAAAGTCTTCATGAACCACCGGTAGGATTCGAAAGAACGAATGAATTAAAGTGATAATCAAGGAAAAGAATCTTGAACGAACCACCGTAAGAATTAGAAAAAGACTGATGAACGAGACTGAATCATCGGGAAGAATTAGAAGAACAAATATGCTAGAGGGGATTTAGATGTAAGAGAATGGGAAGAACTCGAGCTGATTAACAAACACTTGAGCGAAGCACCGGAATAATTGGATAACGGTAACTGAAATGTGAGGACAAAGAATTCTTCTGGAATGATGGCCTCCGGTGAAAATAAATAGAAAACAACTCCTGAAATACTACGGATGGGTGAGAAGAATTGCACAACTGGAAACAACTAGATATGATAACATCGAGCTAGCACCGCGAATCTCCGGGAGAACGGACAAGATTTAAGAGAAAAATCTACGACGGTCTTCAAATGTTGAGAATGACGACGAGAACCACCATGCAGAATTGTTGAGACGCTCCGGGAGAATGAAAAACAAAGACGTTGAGTCAACAATGAAAATGATTTGAAATCGATCTTGGAAAAACATCTGACTGATGAAATTCATACTTACGTCAAATTTCGAAAAGAATTTGAGAATAACTCCGGGGAATTAGAAGAGTCAGGTAAGATCCTGGGAAAAGACCTATGGGTTAGGGCCCACTGAAATAGAACACCGTTGGAAAGGGATGTTGAACAGATAGATGATGCACCGGAACAAATGAAATATTTGAATGAGGTGACAGCTTCGAATTAATTCGAACACAGACGAATCTCTTGAGATGTCTTCGGAACTCCGGAATGATTGAATGGCGAGAGGCAAACGAGCAAGGAGAACACTTGATCCAAGGAAAAGAATATGATCAACCGAAAAACTTGAATTGAGTCCACCGGAAAAGAGATGAAGAATGACGAACTAGACGAGAAACCACCGGTTGAAATGATTGATGGAAGACTGAAGAGGCTCCATACGAATGAAATTGATGGTCGAGAGAGAGTCAGACTCCGGGAAGAAAAGGGGTGGGAGGGCGGGAAAAACAAAGGCAACTTGGAAGGGGAAATCGACGAATATCTTGGAGAGAAAACACTGGTTGAAATTATTGAGGAAAGAAAGCAAAGACTTCGCACAAGTAGGATGGATACTCGATTACGGACTCTGGTTCCGAGAAGAAGAAGGGTGGGCGGGCGGGAAAAGAAAACAACTGAGGATTGGACTCAAAGATGGAGAGGCTCGAGTCGACTTGACGAGAAATGCACCGGATGAAAAGCGATGAGAACCAACGACCGAAAAACCAACTGCGTGATCCTAAAGAAAAATTTGAAGGGGAAGAGAAGTAATTCAAAACACCTACGTCAAGATTCCTCACCAGAGCGACGAAGGGGCTGAGGAGTAAAAAGAATTCCTACTCTCCGATATAACTAGACTCAAAAAACAGTTTTCTTCTAGACCCAACAACGGCCAAACTACACGATCAATCAAGGGGCTCCTAGGGTCGGTCGAGGCTCGATACCAACTTGTCACGCCCAAGATGCGCCCTATCCTAAAGGAACTCAAGGTCCCACCAAGGATAGAAGCGCATCTTGAAGACGCTTTTGCAAGGTGGATATCATTACATCAACATTACATAATAGATGGGGATACATATATAAGGCACAAATGCCACAAGAATACATCAACATCATATACAAGATCAACATCCGACTACGGATGAAACATAAACAAGCTCAAACGACATCCACCTGCTAGCCCAGGCTGCCGACACGAACCTATCCTCGATCAAGAAGAAGCAGAAGAAGAACTTCAAGACAAGCAAACATCGCTCTCGCGTCATGATCATCGCAAAACCTGTACCTGCAACTGTTGTGTAGTAATCTGTGAGCCACCAGGACTCAGCAATCCCATTACCTTGGGTATCAAGACTAGCAAAGCTTAATGGGAAAGGAAGGGGGTAAAGTGGTGAGGTTGCAGCAACGGCTAAGCATATATGGTGGCTAACATACGCAAATGAGAGCGAGAAGAGAAACAAAGGAACGGTCGTCAACTAGTAATGATCAAGAAGTGATCCTGAACTCCTACTTACGTCAGACATAACCCAGAAACCGTGTTCTCCTCTCGATCAACCCCGAAAAGAGACGCTCACGGTTACGCACACGGTTGGTGTATTTTACAAGAGTTTATTTCAAGTTTACTACAACCGGATATTAACAAATTCCCATCTGATACATAACCGCGGGCACGGCTTTCGAAAGTTCAAACCCTGCAGGGGTGTCCCAACTTAGCCCATGATAAGCTCTCGCGATCAACGAAGGATATTCCTTCTCCCCGGGAAGACCCGATCAGTCTCGGAATCCCGGCTACAAGACATTTCGACAGCAATAAAACAAGACCAGCAAGACCGCCCGATGCGCCGAAAATCCCGATAGGAGCTGCACATATCTCGTTCTCAGGGCAACACCGGATGAGACAGGCTACGAGTAAAACCAAGCCTCGAGTTTCCCCGTGGTGGCCCCGCAGGCGGCTCGGTTCGAACCAGCACTTAGAGAAGCACTGGCCCGGGGGGGCTAAAATAAAGATGACCCTTGGGCTCCGGAAACCCAAGGGAAAAAGGGCATAGGTGAGGCAAATGGTAAAACCAATGTTGGGCCTTGCTGGAGGAGTCTTATTCAAAGCGAACTGTCAAGGGGGTCCCATAAATCACCCAACCGCGTTAGGGACGCAAAATCCGGGAACATAATACCGATATGACGGAAACTAGGGCAGCAAGAGTGGAACAAAACACCAGGCATAAGGCCGAGCCTTCCACCCTTTACCAAGTATATAGATGCATTAATAATATAAGAGATATTGTGATATCCCAACATAACCCTGTCCACCATGGAGCAATCTTCAACTTCACCTGCAACTAGCAACGCTATAAGAGGGGCTGAGCAAAGCGGTAACATAGCTAAACAACGGTGTGCTAGGAAGGGTGACAAAGGTTAGAGGTTCATGGCAATTTGGGATGGCTTGAGCATCAAGTGATAGGTAGCGCAGCATAGCGAAAGAACGAAGCAACTAGCATAGCAATGATAGTAATGAGATCCAAGGCGATGGTCATCTTGCCTGAAATCCCGCTAGGAAGAAGAACGAGTCCATGAAGAAGATGAAGCCACGAAGACAAACCAAGCGTAGACGAACGAATCCTCACGATCGCAACGAAACGGGAACTATCGAGAAGAAGCACACAACATGGTAAACACACCACACATAGACAAGACATGATGCACAACAAGCATGATGCATGACAAGGCTACATGAAGCTACTCATGGCAAGAGATGATGCAAACAAGAGCAACACATCAAAGCAAGTTTAAATGAGGCCGGAAACAACATATAACAATTCCGGTAAGTCCTCATATGCAAATTTCGAAATTGGTCCAGATCTGATTAAACCTTATGTTCTAGTTGTTAAACAGCAAGTTAAGATGCACCAAGATGATCTACACGAGATTCTAGTCAAGTTACATATAAATTTCGTTAGATTCGGAGCTACGGCCTAGAAGATATGAGCAAAACAAGATAAGCATGGCATTGATGCAAAATGCATCCAAACATAAGGCAAACCCTCTCAAACCAAGGATGCAACATGATAATATGAAACTACATGCAATTCTAAGCAAGTTTCATATAGAGCACACTCAAAACGGAGCAACGGTGCAACACATACACTCTATACAAGGCATAACAACAATCTGTCCATAACAGCAAGTAGGCATATTGCAAGCACCTAAACAACAAGCTACAGCATCTTAACATAAAAGCAAAAGGCATGGGCACGAGGTACAGGTAAAGCATTACAAAACATGAACACTGAGCTATCTCCAGAAATCACTAGAACATGCTCAAACACACATGGCAAGATTGCAAATAATAACAGTTTCAGACTTATCAGGAAATAACATCAGGTTGCAATGTTTAGAGCTATCAAACAACATGTTACAGGAACTTATCATAGCTAACAAAGGCATGGCATGAAGCTACTAAATGCATAGATCAAAAGTCCCTTACTGACCATGAGCCAAAAAGGCACAGAAAATATGATAGCACCCATGTAAACATAGCAAGTTATATGACAGATTCATACATGGCAGGAACAACAATAAGTAGGCATGTTGGTGAGCTTGAACCACTCACCACAAAGCAATACATGGCGTGGCAAGGAAACTCACAGTAAGAATACATGATTATGAAGCTAAGCATGGCAAGAACAAGTTCATAGGGTGCATGGATCACTAACAACAATCATGGCAAAATTGAATAACATGTAAACAATCTGCCAGGAAACATTTTATAGTAAAAGTAGAGCTCGATTCACTCAAGCTATGGCACTCGATAATTGCAAAAAAGGGCATGGATGGATAGAGCAAGACATGTATAACAAAACACCCTTAGTGAACATCTCCAGATTATGCATAGAATGACTTGTAGAAGCAGGTTAACATAGCATCATGATATAGCAGATTCAGACATGCAAAACAGCAACAGCAAGTACCCCACTTAACAAGCTTGATGCACTCACTATAGGAATCACAAAAATCCATGGATGGTACCACTGTGAAGATGGAATGACATAGATCAAAACGCATGTAGAGCTCATGCTCATAGGATGCACACATCAATTGTAACAAAAATGACAAATCACCAAGTTATAACAGTTTCAGGAGATTAACATCACATAGCACTTTTGCAACGATGATTAGGGCATCAAGATGGACTCAAATGAACATGATGCAATGGAATGAAATGAATTAATCGTCGAGGCGAACAATTTGCAATATTACACGCATGAAACGGAGCAGTATGCAGCAAGTTATGATGCGATGAACATGGGTACATGATGCTGAAATATCTGGGACTTAGTGGAATTTACCCTCGTAGAAAACGGGACGGAGGGAAGCGGGACGGCCGGATCCGGGACGCGGGCGCCCGTTTGGTTCGGGACCGGTGGATCTCATCCCACCCGCCGGATCTGGGACGGGCTAAACGACAGCGACGGAGGATGGCGGGCGGCGACCGCGATCGGCGGCGAAGCGGCGGCAGCCCGCGAGGGGCCGGTGGAGCGCGGCCCTGGTGCTGGGAGCGGGCGGCGCGACGTGGCACCTCCGGGTTGGGCGCGCGAGGCGGTGGTGCTGAGGTGGCGGCGCGCTATTGGCCGAGGTGAGGTTGCGGTGGTCGTGTCCGGCGGCGGGCGGACACGTACGGCGGCGCGTAGGAGCGGGGCTAGGGTTAGGGGTGAATTGATCCGGAATTTCGGGGAGATGCACATATTTATAGGTAGAGGGAGCTAGGAGACTCCAAATGGAGTGCGGTTTTCGGCCACGCGATCGTGATCGAACGACCGAGAGCATGGAGGGAAGTTTGCTGGGTTTTGGGCCAGTTTGAAGGGGTGTTGGGCTGCAAAGAGAAGGAGGCTTTGCGGTTACCCGGTTAACCGTTGGAGTATCAAACGACCTCCAAATGGCACGAAACTTGACAGGCGGTCTAACGGTGCTATACCAAGGCCGCTTGGAAAACGTCGGTCCATTCCGAGACCGTTTAACACCCGCACACGAAAAGAGGCAAAAGGGGACGCCGGGAGACATAGGAGTGCCGGATTGCAAAACGGACAACGGGGAAAATGCTCGGATGCATGAGACGAACACGTATGCAAAATGAGATGCACATGATGACACGGTAAAAATGCAGATGATGACATGGCCAAGTGCAACACGCAAGCACATGACATGGCAAGGACGACGAATAACTGGCGGACACCTGGCGCATCGTATCCGGGGCGTTACAGCGACACCACATAAAGGGCTTATAAAATAAACAATAAGTATGCCACAGTCGGGCTTCTGAGCGACACCACATAAAGGGCTGATAAAATAAATATTAAGCATGCCACAGTCGGGCGTCTGAGCGACACCACATAAAGGGCTTATAAATATCACAGTGAATATCCAGGAGGTAGAATCGTCCCAGGGATGCTTGATAATATAACGGTTAGTCCATAACAAAATAATAATCATGGTCCTCACAAGTCACAAGTCGGTATCCAAGTTTGATTTAACAGTTTCTCCTCCGAAGACCGACACTAAGACCAATACTTGACCCATCCCAGACTGTAATCCTTAACCATGGACACGGCTATTCGAATAGGTTTAATCTCTGCAGAGGGTGTACTCTTTACCCAAGAGCAACGGATTCCTTTAGTCCATCGGGGCTAATTCTGTCTACGGCCCTTTTGTTGAAAACACACTTAACTTGCACACACCAGCTTAACTTACCGGTGTCTGGAAATCACCCACGACACCCATTAAGAAAAACTCTAAGTGGGGAGGCTACAACCTCGACGTAGCATGGGATCAAAAAATTTATACCGCGCGCAAACTAGGGGAGCTACCCCTTCGGCTACAACCGAAACACCCATGCCCCGGTCGATGGCCAGCCAGCCCGGATGCCTCCGTATCTTCCATCATGGCCTCTCCATGACGGTGTGTGCTAGGAAAGGGTTGACAACTTACTAAACCGCACCCACGTATGGCAGGGACAAGTGGTAGTCTGAAACAAGTATGGGGTTATCGAACAAGACTCGATCTATGGTCGACTCAGGAGGTTTAAGTATTCCCTGCATGATTATCATAACGAATATATTTCATCCAACAGATAGAATCACCACTCATCATACCTCTCATGCCATGCCGGACACACTCGCCTCGACGAGGAACTAGGGACAAGCTCGGGTCTACCCAAGACAGAGACTTTCCCGTCTTCCTTCCGGTAGGCACGAAAGGCATACGAGGATGATCATTATCACAAGCATGACTATTTGCACTAGCAAGTTTCTTCATTTGGCAAACTAACCTTACCACCCTCTCTTTCATCTAAAGAGACCCCACTCTGGAAGTTTTGGCCACTCCAAGAAATGCCTAAGTGCCCTTGGCATTTTGTCAAACACCTTATGGGCATGATCTGTTTTGACATGAGTTTTTGTTTACACTGTGAACCTAATCCCCTGACCAGACCAGCTTGTCCAATGGTTTTGCCTTAGACTATAACCCCACCCTGCAAACCCTCTTGTGGTTTAGAGCCCCCTAACATGCCTTAGCATTCTGTCGAGCATGTTCCGTGCGTGCTCTGGGCACGCCCAGAGCGCAAGCGTGTGACACCCCAAAAAATTTAACCTTGTTTTGTTAATTAAAATCTTGCCAGGAAATTTAACTTTCTTTTTTCTTGGTTTTTCTTGATTTCAGAACCTTTCTTTTCTTGGTTATCTTGGAGTTGTTCCCTAAGATGAAAACCTTTCACTTATGATATTGGACTTGTTTACCCTCTCAAGGTAAGGATCAGGAAGAATATTATATAATCAATTCTTCTGATAAAAGAAAAGATTTTCTTGAGAGGGTAAACAAGTCCAATATCATAAGTGAAAGGTTTTCATCTTAGGGAACAACTCCAAGATAACCAAGAAAAGAAAGGTTCTGAAATCAAGAAAACCCAAGAAAAAGGGAAGTTCAATGTCCTGGCAAGATTTTAATTAACAAAACAAGGTTAAATTTTTTGGGGTGTCACACGGCCGCCAAGGCGCAGGAGGCGGAGGTGGCCCACAGCTAGGCTCCGCAACTTGTCATCCCACTGCGCTCCGCGCCACCCGCACCCGAGATCCTGGCGCCAACTGGGGGAGCCGGCAATGACCAGTCGGTCATGGAGAGAGGATGGGGCGACATCATCATCTTGGGAGCGGAGGTGCCCCCGCAACCGCCGACTACCGACGCGCAGGGCAGTCGGCCTGAAGTGCCACCAGCGCCACCATCTCACAATGAGTTGGTAGTGGGCTCGATTCCGGTGGTCCGTACTCCAGGGCGCCGTTGTTCGGAGAAGGCGGCGTCAGCGCCAAGGCCGCTAGACTTTGGGTCCGCAAGTTCTTCGGCCCCTGATGCCGAGGCCAGCAGCGCCGCCCCACCAGGGTGTACTCCTTGGGGCGGGACGGGCGTGCTGAGCCGGGCGGCGAATGACGTCCAGGCCAATCTTCAGGCCCAAGGCGCCGCCCTCCAACAGTACACAAAGCAGTTCTTGGCAACGCGCGCAGCCATCCGGGTATGTCTCTTCATTGCTTGTTTTTTATTTTTGTGATGTTCTCAAAATATTCTGTGAGGGTGTGCCAGTGCACCCACTGGATGTAGCCCTCGAGTTCCGGGCCGGCTGCTGAGCAGGCGGCTCGGAACTTAAAAAGTAAGTTCCGAGTGCTAACCTTTCTCTTTTCTTTTCTGTTGTCTTTGTTGTAGGACTACCACAACATCTGCGCGGCCGCCTTCAACTCCCATGTCCGGGAGATGGCCAAGCAGACCGCCGACATGTCCGACAGCCGAAGTGAGCACTCTGCCCTTATTCTCGCAGGGGCGCGCCAGCGCACCCGCGGGGTGTAGCCCCTGAGATTCGGGTCAACTGCTGAGTAATCAAGCTGGATCTTCCAGTAACTACTTTTTTCTTTTGCTGATTCGCTGACTGTCTTTTCTTTCTTGTCTTCTGCAGGAGCCAATGCCACCTTGCAGCAGCAGCTGGGCGAGGCCCA
The DNA here is from genome assembly GCA_021605205.1 of Aegilops longissima. Taxonomy (NCBI): domain Eukaryota; kingdom Viridiplantae; phylum Streptophyta; class Magnoliopsida; order Poales; family Poaceae; genus Aegilops; species Aegilops longissima. The sequence continues at coordinate 660,939,373 of CM038678.1, forward strand.
AACCGCGCTGCATGCTAAGGAGGAGGAGTGTCGCAAGGCGGTCGAGGAGCACGACCGTCTGGCCAAGAATCTGGCTGACCAGGCGGATCAGCACAAGGTGGCCCTTCAGGCAACGATGGACGGCGAGGCTAGCCTCCTGGCCGAGGTCGAGACTGAGCGTTCGAGCTGAGCCGAGAAGGAGAAGGCGCTGAACGACGGCTATGGCGATGTCGAGGACATGATCGATGGTGAGTTGCCTCTTCCTTTTGAACAGCCGCCGACTGCTGCAGAAATCGGCTTCTGGCTTCTAATATTTTCTTCTTGTGCAGAATTCTTCCCTGGCTACGCCATTGCCGCCGGTCAGGCCATCGAGGCACGCCGCAAATAGCGAAGGAGCGAAGGCACGAAAATAGCTCCCAACATGCTCCGGACTCTCAACAAGCAGCTTCTCGCCATCCAGGCGCGCCTTCAGCTGGCTCATCGAATGCTTCGCCGCCTGTAGCGCGTCAGAGCCCAGGTGATGTCCGCCCTCCGGCTAGAAGCCAACATTCCGCGCACTCCCCGTCGAACTGCCGACTGGCTGGAAGTGGCCGTTGGCCGTCTTGAGGCGTGGAAAGGCTCTTCGGCCCAGGGAGGGGGGGTGCACGCAGGGCCTTGGAATTCGTCAAGGCCTGGTATCCCGGGCTGAACCTCGACCAGTTGGCCACCTTCTGATCGGAGGCCACCGGGGAGTTGGCGGTGGTGGCAGCTAAGCTTACTCAGCGTGCGACGGTGATCACCGAGTACACCAACACCGCTAACTTCATCCCGAGCTGGACGAGGAGGGTGTCGAGCTGCCGCCGAACTGGTTCGTGCTGAACCCAGCTGATGGCAAGGACTCGATGGAGGAGATCGCCTCTAGCGACGAAGGTGAGGGCGAGGATGCTGAAGACGACACGCTGGAGGACGGAGCGGATGGGGAAGTCGGAGTGGATGGCCAGCCCCAGCTCGACCGCGCCTCAAGCAACGAGCGGCGTGCGAGCACGTCGACTACTACTGAAGGCGACCAAGCCTAGACCCGCCAGCCGGCCGCTCCACCAGCGGGCGCAGCCGACTCCACCAACTTGCCGGACCCGCCTACTGCTCCTCTGGCCTAGGCGGCCAGTTTTATCTTTAACTTTTCCTACTTCATAGTTTGTTTGAACAAACTTGCTAAATTTGCGCATTTCCACCCGCTGGGGGTGTATTCAAACTTCGTCGAATGCTGGCCAAGGGCCTTTTAATATGTAAATTAAATTCCTCACAAATTGTGCTTTGCTGAGTTCCGACTTGTATTGCTTTTCTGTTCTTTGCCTTTTTCCTTTGCCGCCCTCCCTTGACTGTCGACTTGCCAGCCAGACAGCCGCTTTGTGGACTATGGCTGGGTCAAGTACTTAGTCATTTGGGAGGGCAAGTACTTTGGCCGATTGGAACGTAGCAAGCTACGTAGGAAGCCGGCTGGCCGGCTGCTCAGCAGCCGGTCGGTGGGGCGAGGAGTCGGCTTGGCCTATGTGAGTGCTTTGGTCCTTTGCCATTTTTCATGTGGGCATCGTTGCTTGCCTTTAGCTCTTGCCAGCCGAAAAGTCGCTCTGTGAATTGCGGCTTGTGGCAAGAGAGGGCTTAGATGCCAGCACATTACTTGTCCGACTGCAGGTAGTACCGACATAGTGCAAGGCGGCAAGCCCCCAGGGCGACTGGTCGAACCCAGTGCCAGGCAGAAGAATGAAATAACACATTCATAGGCATAGTAACTTATCATATAGATAAAAAGGGTAGCCCCCGAGTGCTCCTTGAGGGACCCGATGTCTTAACGCTTAATGCAAAAGGTAGCGTGGTACATATTGCGTCAACTGTAAAATCTTCGAAGGAGATTTGCATTCCATGGGCGCTCTGTTTCCTTGCCGGAGTCGTCCCTCTTGCGTGTCGTGGGCTTCTGTGCATCGATCAGGTAGTAGGAGTCGTTGCCCAAGGCTTTACTGATGATGAAGGGGAGCTTGTGTTGGCTGGCTGTTCGCTGGATCAGCCGAAGCACAAGCTCTCCCTCTTGGAAGGATCTTGGCTTGACCTTCCGATTGTGGTAGCGGCGCAGACTCTGCTGGTAGATGGCGGACCGGCTGAGTGCCAACAGTCGGCCCTCTTCCAGCAGATCGACGCCGTCTTCTCGTGCTTCCTTCGCCTCTACTTCCGTGTACATGGTGACGCGAGGTGATTCGAACTCGACGTCAGTTGGGATGACGGCCTCGGCCCCATACACTAGGAAGAAAGGGGTGAAGCCGATTGACTTGTTCGGAGTGGTGCCGAGACTCCAGAGGACGGCCAGCAGCTCGTCGATCCAGCAGTCGGTCGAGTGTTGGGGAACGTAGCAGAAATTCAAAATTTTCTACGCATCACCAAGATCAATTTATGGAGAGACTAGCAACGAGAGAGGGGAGTGCATCTTCATACCCTTGAAGATCGTGATGCGGAAGCGTTACAAGAACGCGGTTGGTGGAGTCGTACATGCAGCGATTCAGATCGCGGTCGATTCCGATCAAAGCGTCGAACGGACGGCGCCTCCGCGTTCAACACACGTACATCCCGGGGACGTCTCCTCCTTCTTGATCCAGCAAGGGGAGAAGAGAAGTTGAGGGAAAACTCCAGTAGCACGACGGCATGGTGGTGATGGAGCTCGTGGTTCTCCGGCAGGGCTTCGCCAAGCACTACGGAGGAGGAGGAGGTGTTGGAGGAGGTAGGGGGCTGCGCCAGGGAAGAGGGTCGGCTTCCCTCCCACCCCTCCACTATATATAGGGGCAAGGGGAGAGGGGGAGGCACCCTAGGGTTTCCCCTAGGGGGCGGCGGCCAAGCAGATTGGATCTCCCTAGGGAAACTCCTAGGGAGACTTGCCCCCCAAGCCAAGCATGTGGAGGCTTGCCTCCCAAGCCAGGTGGAGGTTCCCCACCTCCCCAAGTAATATGGGAAAGGGTGTGGGGGCGCACCACCCCTTAGTGGGCTGGTTTGCCCCTCCCCCTTTGGCCCATGAGGCCCTCCAACACTTGCCGGGGCTCCCGAAACACCTTTCGGTCATGCTGGCCATAGCCTGGTACCCGCCAGAACACTTTCGGACTCCAATACCCTACGTCCAATATATCAATCTTCACTGCCGGACCATTCTGGAACTCCTCGTGAAGTCCGAGATCTCATCCGGGACTCCGAACTACCTTTGGTAACCACATACTATTTTCCATAACAACTCTAGCATCACCAAACCTTAAGTGTGTAGACCCTACGGGTTCGGGAACCATGCAGACATGACCGAGACATCTCTCCGGCCAATAACCAACAGCGGGATCTGGATACCCATGTTGGCTCCCACATGTTCCACGATGATCTCATCGGATGAACCACGATGTCAAGGATTCAAGAAATCCCGTATACAATTCCCTTTGTCAATCGGTACGTTACTTGCCCGAGATTCGATCATCGGTATCTCAATACCTCGTTCAATCTTGTTACCGGCAAGTCACTTTACTTAGTCACATTGAGCTCATTATGATGATGCATTACCGAGTGGGCCCAGAGATACCTCTCCGTCATACGGAGTGACAAATCCCAGTATCGATTCGCGCCAACCCAACAGACACTTTTGGAGATGCCTGTAGTGTACCTTTATGGCCACCCAGTTACGTTGTGATGTTTGGTACACCCAAAGCGTTCCTACGCTATCCGGGAGTTGCACAATCTCATGGTCTAAGGAAATGATACTTGACAGTAGAAAAGCTTTAGCAAACGAACTACACGATCTTTGTGTTACGCTTAGGATTGGGTCTTGTCCATCACATCATTCTCCTAATGATGTGATCGCGCTATCAATGACATCTAATGTCCATGGTCAGGAAACCATGACCATCTATTGATCAACGAGCTAGTCAACTAGAGGCTCACTAGGGACATGTTGTGGTCTATGTATTCACACATGTATTACGGTTTCTAGTTAATAAAATTATAGCATGATCAATAGACAATTATCATGAACAAGGAAATATAATAATAACCATTTTATTATTGCCTCTAGGGCATATTTCCAACAGTCCCCCACTTGCACTAGAGTCAATAATCTAGTTCACATCACTCTGTGATTGTAATGAATCCAACACCCATTGTGTTTGATCATATCTCGCTTGTGAGAGAGGTTATTAGTCAACGGGTCTGAATCTTTCAGATCTGTGTGTGCCTTACAAATTTCTATGTCATCTCCTATATGCAGCTACCATGCGCCATTTGGAACTATTCCAAATAACAGCTCTACTATAGCAATCCGGTTTACTACTCAGAGTCATCCAGATTAGTGTCAAAGTTTGCATCGGCGTAACCCTTTACGACGAACTCTTTTACCACCTCCATAATTGAGAAAATTCCTTAGTCAACTAGTTACTACGGATAACCTTGATCGCTGTCCTGTGATCAATTCATGGATCACACTTGTACCCCTTGACTGACTCATGGCAAGGCACACTTCAGGTGCGGTACACAGCATAGATTACTATGGAGCCCACGTCTAAAGCATAGGGGACAACCTTCGTCCTTTCTCTCTCTTCTGCCATGGTCAGATCTTGAGTCTTACTCAATGCTCACACGTTATAACACAGCCAAGAACTCCTTCTTTGCTGATCTATTTGAACTCCTTCAAAATCTTGTCACGGTATGTATTCATTTGAAAGTACTATTAAGCGTTTTTGATCTATCCTTATAGATCTTGATGCTTAATGTTCAAGTAGCTTAATCCAGGTGTTCCATTGAAAAACACCTTTCAAATAACCCTATATCCTTTCCAGAAATTCTATAGCATTTCTGATCAACAATATGTTAACAACATATACTTATCAGAAATTCTATAATGCTCCCACTCACTTCTTTGGAAATACAAGTTTCTCATAAACATTGTATAAACCCAAAATCTTTGATCATCTCATCAAAGCGTATATTCCATCTCCGAGATGCTTACTCTAGTCCTTAGAAGGATTACTGGAGCTTTGCACACTTGTTAGCATCTTACAGGATTGACAAAACCTTCTGGTTGTATCACATACAACCTTTCCTCAAGAAAATCGTCGAGGAAAAAATGTTTTGACATCCTATCTGCAAGATTTCATAAATAGTGCAGTAGCTGCTAATATAATTCCAACCGACTCTTAGCATCGCTATGAGTGAGAAAGTCTCATCGTAGTCAACTCCTTGAACTTGTCAGAAAACATCTTAGCGACAAGTCGAGCTTTCTTAATTGTGACACTTACCATCATTGTCCGTCTTCCTTAAAAAATCCATCTGTACTCAACAGCCTTACGACCATCGAGTGGTTGTTCCAAAGTCTATACTTTGTTTTCATACATGGATCCTCTCTCGGATTTTATGGCCTCGAGCCATTCGTCGGAATCCGGGCCCATCATCGCTTCTTCATAGCTCGTAGGTTCATTGTTGTCCAGCAACATGACCTCTAAGACATGATTATGTACCACTCTGAAGTAATACGCATCCTTGTCGACCTATGAGGTTTGGTAGTGGCTTGTTCTGAAGTTTCATGATCACTATCATCAGCTTCCACTTCAATTGGTGCACGCGCCATAGGAACGACTTCCTGTGCCCTGCTACACACTCGTTGAAGTGATGGTTCAATAACCTCATCAAGTCTCCACCATCCTCCCACTCAATTCTTTCAAGAGAAACTTTTCTTCTAGAAAGGACCCAGTTCTAGAAACAATCACTTTTGCTTCCATATCTGAAATAGGAGGTATACCCAACTGTTTTTGGGTGTCCTATGAAGATGCATTTATCCGCTTTGGGTTCGAGCTTATCAGGCTGAAACCTTTTTCACATAAGAGTCGCATCCCCAAACTTTTAAGAAACGACAGCTTAGGTTTCTCTAAACAATAGTTCATATGGTGTCGTCTCAACGGAATCGCGTGGTGCCCTATTTAAAGTGAATGCGGTTGTCTCTAATGCCTAACCCATAAACGATAGTGGTAATTCGGTAAGAGACATCATGGTATGCACCATATCCAATAGGGTGCAATTATGATGTTCGGACACACCATCACACTATGGTGTTCCAGGCGGTATTAGTTGTGAAACAATTTCCACAATGTCTTAATTGTGTGCCAAACTCGTAACTTAGATATTCATCTCTATGATCATATCATAGACATCTTATCCTCTTGTCACGACGATCTTCAACTTCACTCTGAAATTACTTGAACCTTTCAATAATTCAGACTTGTGTTTCACCAAGTAAGTATACTCAGCATCTACTCAAATCATCTGTGAAGCAAGAACATAACGATATCCACTGCGTGCCTCATCACTCATTGGACTGCACACATCAAAATGTATTACTTCCAACAAGTTGCTTTCTTGTTCCATCTCACTGAAAACGAGGCCTTTCCGTCATCTTGCCCATGTTGTATGATTTGCATGTCTCAAGTGATTCAAAATCAAGTGAGTCCAAACGATCCATCTGCATGGAGTTTCTTCATGCGTATACACCAATAGACATGGTTCGCATGTCTCAAAACTTTTCAAAAATGAGTGAGTCCAAAGATCCATCAACATGGAGCTGCTTCATGCGTTTTATACCAATATGAGTCAAATGGCTGTGCCACAAGTATGTGGTACTATCATTACTATCTTATATCTTTTGGCATGAACATGTGTATCACTACGATCGAGATTCAATAAACCATTCATTTTAGGTGCAAGACCGTTGAAGGTATTATTCAAATAAATAGAGTAACCATTATTCTCCTTAAATGAATAATGATATTGTGATAAACATAATCCAATCATGTCTATGCTCAACGCAAACACCAAATAACAATTATTTATGTTTAACACTAATCTCGATGGTAGAGGGAGCAGGCGATGCTTGATCATATTAACCTTGGAAACACTTCCAACATATATCATCATCTCACCTTTAGCTAGTCTCCGTTTATTCCATAGCTTTTTATTTCGAGTTACTAACACTTAGCAACCGAACCGGTATCTTAATACCCTGGTGCTACTAGGAGTACTAGTAAAGTACACATTTAATAGAATGTATATCCAATATACTTCTATCAACCTTGCCAGCCTTCTCATCTACCAAGTATCTAGGGTAGTTCTGCTTCAGTGACTGTTCCCCTCATTACAGAAGCACTTAGTCTAGGGTTTTGGGTTCAACCTTGGGTTTCTTCACTAGAGCAGCAACTGATTTGTCGTTTCATGAAGTATCACTTCTTGCCCTTGCGCTTCTTGAAACTAGTGGTTTTACTAACCATCAACAATTGATGCTCCTACTCGATTTCTACTTTCGCGGTGTCAATTGCTCAAGGATCATCATTTCTACCCCTGATATGTTATAGTTCATCACGAAGCTCTAACAGCTTGGTGGCAGTGACTATGGAGAACCATCACTATCTCATCTGGAAGATTAACTCCCATCGATTCAAGTGATTGTAGTACTCAAACAATCTGAGCACATGCTCAATGATTGAGCTTTTCTCCCTTAGTTTGCAGGCTAAGAAACTTGTCGAAGGTCTTACACCTCTTGACGTGGGCACGAGCCTGAAATCCCAATTTCAGCTCTTGGAACATCTCATATGTTCTGCGACGTTTCAAAAATGTCTTCGGTGCCACAATTCTAAACCGTTTAACATTACACACTGAACTATCACGTAGTCATCAAAACGTGTATGTCAGATGTTCGCAACATCCACAAACGACTTTCGAGGTTCAGCACACCGAGCGGTGCATTAAGGATATAAGCGTTCTGTGCAGCAATGAGGACAATCCTCAGAATACGGACCCAGTCTGCATAATTGCTACTGTCAACTTTCAACTAAATTTTCTCTAGGAACGTATCTTAAACAGTAGAACTAAAGCGTAAGCTACGACATAATTTGCAAATATCATTTGACTATGTTCATGATAATTAAGTTCATCTGATTATTTAATGAACTCCCACTTAGATAGGCATCCCTCTAGTCATCTAAGTTATACATGATCCGAGTCAACTAGGTCGTGTCCGATCATCACGTGAGACGGACTAGTCATCATCGGTGAACATCTTCATGTTGATCGCATCTGCTATACGACTCATGTTCGACCTTTCGGTCTCTTGTGTTCCGAGGCCATGTCTGTACATGCTAGGCTCGTCAAGTCAACCTAAGTGTTTTGCATGTGTAAATCTGGCTTATACCCGTTGTATGCGAACGTTAGAATCTATCACACCCGATCATCACGTGGTGCTTCAAAACAACGAACCTTCACAACGGTGCACGGTTAGGGGGAACACTTTCCTGAAATTTTATGAGGGGTCATCTTATTTATGCTACCGTCGTTCTAAGCAAATAAGATGCAAAAACATGATAAACATCTCATGCAATCAAATAGTGACATGATATGGCCAATATCATTTTTCTCCTTTTGATCTCCATCTTCGGGGCGCCATGACCATCATCGTCGCCAGCATGACACCACGATCTCCATCATCATGATCTCCATCATCGTGTCTTCATGAAGTTGTCTCACCAACTATTACTTCTACTACTATGGCTAACGGTTTAGCAATAAAGTAAAGTAATTACATGGCGTTATTCAATGACACGTAGGTCATACAATAAATTAAGACAACTCCTATGGCTCCTGCCGGTTGTCATACTCATCGACATGCAAGTCGTGATTCCTATTACAAGAACATGATACATCTCATACATCACATATATATCATTCATCACATCCTTTTGGCCATATCACATCACACGGCATATGCTGCAAAAACAAGTTAGACGTCCTCTAATTGTTGTTGCAAGTTTTTACGTGGCTGCTATAGGTTTCTAGCAAGAACGTTTCTTACCTATGCCAAAACCACAACATCATATGCCAATTGCTATTTACCCTTCATAAGGATCCTTTTCACCGAATCCAATCCGACTAAAGTGGGAGAGACAGACACCTGCTAGCCACCTTATGCAACTAGTGCATGTCAGTCCATGGAACCTGTCTCACGTAAGCGTACGTGTAAGGTCGGTTCGGGCCGCTTGATCCAACGATGCCGCTGAATCAATATAAGACTAGTAGTGGCAAGTAAATTGACAAAATCGACGCCCACAACAACTTGTGTTCTACTCGTGCATAGAAACTACGCATAGACCTAGCTCATGATGCCACTGTAGGGGAACATAGCAGAAATTCAAAATTTTCTACGCATCACCAAGATCAATCTATGGAGAGACTAGCAACGAGAGAGAGGGGAGTGCATCTTCATACCCTTGAAGATCGCGATGCGGAAGCGTTACAAGAATGCGGTTGGTGGAGTCGTACACGCAATGATTCAGATCACGGTCGATTCCGATCTAAGCGCCGACCGGACGGCGCCTCCGCGATCAACACACGTACAGCCCGGGGACGTCTCCTCCTTCCTGATCCAGCAAGGGGAGAGGACAAGTTGAGGGAAAACTCCAGCAGCACGACGGCGTGGTGGTGATGGAGCTCGTGGTTCTCCGGCAGGGCTTCGTCAAGCACTACGGAGGAGGAGGAGGTGTTGGAGGAGGTAGGGGGCTGCGCCAGGGAAGAGGGTCGGTTGCCCTCCCACCCCTCCACTCTATATAGGGGCAAGGGGAGAGGGGGAGGCGCCCTCGGTTTTCCCCTAGGGGGCGGCGGCCAAGCAGATTGGATCTCCCTAGGGACAATCCTAGGGAGACTTGCCCCCCCCCCCCCAAGCCAAGCATGTGGAGGCTTGCCTCCCAAGCCAGGTGGAGGCGCCCCACCTCCCCAAGTAATATGGGAAAGGGTGGGGGGGGCGCACCACCCCTTGGTGGGCTGGTTTGCCCCTCCCCCTTTGGCCCATGAGGCCCTCCAACACTTGCCGGGGCTCCCGAAACACCTTTCGGTCATGCTGGCCATAGCCTGGTACCCGCCAGAACACTTCCGGACTCCAATACCCTTCGTCCAGTATATCAATCTTCACCGCTGGACCATTCGGGAACTCCTCGTGACGTCCGGGATCTCATCCGGGACTCCGAACTACCTTCGGTAACCACATACTATTTCCCATAACAACTCTAGCGTCACCAAACCATAAGTGTGTAGACGCTACGGGTTCGGGAACCATGCAGACATGACCGAGACATCTCTCCGGCCAATAACCAACAGCGGGATCTGGATACCCATGTTGGCTCCCACATGTTCCACGATGATCTCATCGGATGAACGACGATGTCAAGGATTCATGCAATCCCGTATACAATTCCCTTTGTCAATCGGTACGTTACTTGCCCGAGATTCGATCGTCGGTATCCCAATACCCCGTTCAATCTTGTTACCAGCAAGTCACTTTACTCGTTCTGTAATGCATGATCCCCTGACTAACCACTTAGTCACATTGAGCTCATTATGATGATGCATTACCGAGTGGGCCCAGAGATACCTCTCCGTCATACAGAGTGACAAATCCTAGTCTCGATTCACGCCAACCCAACAGACACTTTCGGAGATGCCTGTAGTGTACCTTTATAGCCACCCAGTTACGTTGTGACGTTTGGTACACCCAAAGAATTCCTACGCTATCCGGGAGTTGCACAATCTCATGGTCTAAGGAAATGATACTTGACATTAGAAAAGCTTTAGCAAACGAACTACACGATCTTTGTGCTACGCTTAGGATTGGGTCTTGTCCATTACATCATTCTCCTAATGATGTGATCTCGCTATCAATGACATCTAATGTCCATGGTCAGGAAACCATGACCATCTATTGATCAACGAGCTAGTCAACTAGAGGCTCACTAGGGACATGTTGTGGTCTATGTATTCACACATGTATTACGGTTTCCAGTTAATACAATTATAGCATGATCAATAGACAATTATCATGAACAAGGAAATATAATAATGACCATTTTATTATTGCCTCTAGGGCATATTTCCAACACCGGGTGCTCCAGAGGCTCGACCAGTCGGGGCTTGATGCCAGACAAGATGAGGCCGTTTGCTCGCTCGACCTGGTAGTTTGACTGCGGATGGGCAACGGACGCTAAGTCCAGTCAGATGCCCTGCGTCGCACAGAAATGGGCCAAGGCGCCTTTGGCCAAGTTTGTGCCATTGTCGGTGATGATTCTGTGTGGTACACCGTACCGGATGGTGATATCTGCGATGAAGGTCACATCAGTCAGGCCATTTAACTTCTTGATTGGCTTTGCTTCGATCCACTTGGTGAATTTGTCCACGGCGACAAGCAGATGGGTCATGCCGCTGCGTGCTGTCTTGAATGGTCCCACCATGTCCAGCCGCCACACGACAAAGGGCCAAGTGAGGGGGATGGTCTTGAGTGCAGAGGCCGGCAGATGTTGCTTTGAGCTGAATTTCTGGCATCCCTTGCAGTGTTTGACCAAGTCCTTGGTGTCTTCCAAAGCAGTCGGCTAGAAGAAACCATGGCGGAAAGCTTTGGCGACAAGGGATCTGGAGGCCGTGTGGTGGCCGCACACGCCTTGGTGGATATCTTTGAGGATTGCTTGGCCCTTCTCTGGTTCTACGCAGCGCTGGAAGACCCCAGTCACACAGCGTCTGATAAGCTCTGTGTTTACTATTGCGTAGGCTCCTGCTCTGCGCTGCACTTGCCGGGCTGAGATCTCATCAGCCGGCAGCTCTCTGTTCACCAGGAATTTGAGGATGGGCTATGCCCATGATGGTGCTTCGACTTCATGTACTTCTATCACGGCCACTTGTACTAGGGCGGTTGGGTTGGGAGGCGGTGGGTTGGAGTCGGCCGCCACTTGCTGCGTTGTTGAAGTCCCCGGGCCGAGTGCTGCAGCCCCCGGGCCGTGTTGTGAAGTCCCTGGGCCGGGTGCGACTGTTGCAGTCCCCGAGCCGCTTGGTGAAGTCCCCAGGCCGACTGCTGCAGCCCCCGGGCTGGGTTGTAAAGTCCCCGGCCAGGTGCAACTACAGAAGTCCCCATGCCGCCTACCAAAGTCCCCTGGCCGGCTGTCGCAGCCCCCTAGTCGGATCCGACTGCTTCGGGAGCATCCGGCATGAAGATGGACTCGGATTCTGGAGAAGGCTTGATTGACAGCTTGCAGAGGCACTGAAGGGAGACGCCGGATGGTATGGCTTTCCAGGTGGAGCCAATCCGTGCCACGGCATTTGCTTGCTCGTTGTCGTTCCGTGGCACATGAAGGAACTAGCACCCCTCAAAATATCCGCTGAGCTGCTAGACGAGGAAGCAATAGCTCGCCATATTTGCATCCTTGGCATCCCAATCGCTAGATGACTATTGGACAACCAAGTCCGAGTCCCCGTAGCATAGGATCTGGCGTATGCCGAGTTCTTTGGCCAGCCGGAGCCCATGTACGAGCGCCTCATATTCGGCCACGTTGTTGGAGGCAGCGAAATGGATTTGCAATGCATATATGAGCTTGTCACCTTTGGGAGAGGTAAGGACGATGTCGGATTTCGGGTTTCGGTAGACCCTCTAGGTTCGAACTCTGGGGTGCACGCGGAGATCTCACCTCCTACCTACCTACACCTCATCGGCTCGCAAGGATCTAAACTACACAAAGAGCAACACAAGGGACACAAGGTTTATACTGGTTCGGGCCACCATTGTGGTGTAATACCCTACTCCAGTGTGTGGTGTGGTGGATTGCCTCAGGGGCTGATGATGGATAGTACAAGGAAGAACAGCCTCATGAGGGTCTGTTCTTGGCAGTCTGACGAACTGCTAGGGGAGTTTGGTCTCTCTCTCTCTAGATTGCTTGATCTCTAGCTCTGTTCCGGATTCGGATCCCTCTACCCTGTGGGTGGCTAGTCCTATTTATAGGCAAAGGCCCCGGCCTCTACCCAAATATTGAGCGGAAGGGCGCCAACAATTGGCCATTTTGAAGGGAACATCTAGTACACTTAGCTCGACTAAAGTTGGTCCTCGCCGCCAAAGGCTCTGCGATGACTTGGCTTGGGCTCCACGATGACCTCCTTCCTGTCTTTGTGTTGGTCTTGGTCTTGTTGCACGAAATGGTTGCCTTTGCTTGATACTCTCGCTGCGCTTGCCTCCTTTGCACCAAAGAGGAAATGAGGACCTTTGTCGGGCTGGCGCCGCCTGGCGCCCTTGGTCGTCATGGCTTGCCTCATGGGCACCTCGTGAGGTACCCCACCTTGATCTCCCCGCCTCCTCGCGAGCCAGCCTGACGAGGCCGTGCTTGAGGAAGCTTCCTGTCGTCCGCCCTGCGAGGCTTGGCCCCTTGCGAGGGTCTTGAGCTTGTGCTGATGAAGATTGGCCGTGCTAGGCCACCCCTCGAGCCACACCACAGGCCGCAGGCAGGCAAGTCTTGGTACCCCCGTTCCCAGAACGCCGACAGTAGCCCCCGGGCCCAAGGCGCGCCTGGATTTGGCTTAGCGGAGAAGCGAAGGGGCAAGTGCGAAGCGCCGCGGGCCCTAATAGCATGCGGCCTTGGGCACCGCGTGGCGGTTGATTGGACATGGGCGTCTCCACTTCCCCACGACGCCTCGACAACGGCGCGAATTGACAAGTCCCTGCATGCAAGGCGGGTCATGATTACCTGTGATCGTGGAGGTCGACGGTTGGCCTTCCCCGGCTATAAGTACGGAACAGCACGTGCCCTTCCAGTCCATCTCTTCTTGCTTCTCCTTCTTCTCCATGGCGCCGCCGAAGAGGTTCTCGGCCGCGGAGAAAGGAAAGGCCCGCCAGGTGGAGCCTGACCCTCCCCCGGCCAAGCGCGGTCGAGGCCGTCCTCGCAAGCACCATGTGGTTCCCGTAACGGCTTCTCGCGGCCGCGGAGGCAATCTCTCGCGCGGTGACGGGTGTCAGGCCATTGATGGGGGGCGCGCTACGGCCGTGCGACCCCCTAGGCTGCGCTTCCACTCGGCAGAGGTGCTGCCGAAGTTTGTCGTGTGGTCGGCGGAGCCGACCAACACCTGGCTCCAGCTTCCCCGCTTCCTTTTAGGTGAACTTCCGGCGGTGCCCGGCGGCCTCGCTCGTGCGGGCGGTTGCTGCAGCCGGGCCTCCTGGGCTTCGCTGGAGCTCTCTGGTGCCGGGAGCGTGGCCCTGACCCGCGGCTGGCAAACTTTTGCTCGCGCGCGTGGTTTGAGCCGGCGGTGCACCCTGCACTTCAAGTTTGACGGCGATGCCACCTTCTACGTGAGGGTGTTCGGGAAGGCGGTCGCAGCTGGAAGTGCTGCCCGGGGCGGCGATCGCGGATCGGGCCTAGCCCCGGAGACGATCAGGATGAAGATGACAGCGCGAGCGTGTTCGGCGGCGTTCGGGGTTCGTCGAGCTTCGGCGACTCTTCTTCAGACAGCGGCTCCTCCAGCGGTGGCCATGCCCAGCCCCCGCGCCGCTGTGCCCGCCTGGAGGGAGGTAGCGGGTCTGCCCGCCATCGCGCCTCGGTGAAGCGCGAGAGGGAGTCCGCCTGAACTCCGGAGGCAGTTCTAACCTTCGCCGCGAGTTGGTGTCAAGCGAGCCGCGCTTGTTTTGTTCTTTTCCTTTTCCTGCGCAAAGAGACAGTAGTGTAGGGTCCCGCGGGGGCGTGCTTGGACTGTTGCTGTTAATTATCATACTGTTTCCTCTATTTCTGTATTAGGCTTCTGTGCCACACGCCTGCGCGTAGAAATTACTTAGCTTGGGGGCGACCTGTCGCGGTCTTCGCCTCCCGAGGCCGAGGCCTCGTCGAACGCTTCATGCCCTGCAAAGATTAGCCAGGAGAGGTAGCTTCCGGCCTCAGTTGTGGAGGCGACCGGCCCGGGTCCTGTGTTCGTGTTGCGGTGCCCGTGGGGCACGGACTGGAGGGGCGCTCCCGTAGTGGACCCGGCTAGGGAAACCTCAAACAATAGGGGCAGAAAACACTCGGGAGGGTGCCCGCGTTGCTCCCTCGCGAGACCCGCGCGAGAGAAATCGAGGCAGGAGAGCGAAGAAGGCAAAGAGTCACAAGCCAAAGACGGCAACAACTTCAATGAAACTTCAAATGGGGATGAACAAGCCAATTGTAGAAAGCAAATGAAAAAGCCGCGTCCGGCACCTAATCTAGTCTTCGACGTCTTCTCACCAGCGCGGAGCTAAGTGCTGCCACTGGGCGTGGGAGGGAGCCCCAGGGCCTGAGGCCGGCGCTCCTGAGACTCCGGGGCGTGTACAGTCCCAACTCATTATTACGTGAGAGTGTCACGGGCGGCGAGCTTCACAGGCATTGGCCTTCTTCACAGGCTCCGGGCCTTTCTTGGGGGAAGCGAACTTCACAGGCATTGGACTTCTTCACAGGCTCCGGGCCTTTCTCAGAAAGATAAGCTTCACAGGCGTTTGCCTTCTTCACAGGCACCGGGCCTTTCTCATGAAGTTAAGCTTCACAGGCGTTTGCCTTCTTCACAGGCACCGGGCCTTTCTCAGAAAGTTAAGCTTCACAGGCGTTTGCCTTCTTCACAGGCAGCGGGCCTTTTTAGGGGTAGAACATCCGGAGGTGCTGGATGTTCCACGCGTTCTGGATGGGCACCCCCTCCTGAGTCTCCAAGCGCGCGGAGCCGGGCCTGGAAACATGAACAACCTTGAACGGGCCCTCCCACATTGGAGAGAGCTTATGCAGTCCCTCCCTGGAGAGAACCCGTCTGAGCACGAGGTCCCCTACCTCAAGAGTTCTGGGGCGAATGTCGCGGCAGTGGTATCGCCGCAGTGCTTGTTGGTACCTCGCCGCTCGTAGCGCGGCTTATCGACGATGCTCCTCCCCCAGCACGAGGTCCGTCCCCCGCATGGCGTCCTGCTGCGCCTCGTCGAACGCCAGGACCCGTGCGGAACGACGTCTGACCTCCTGAGGGAGGACCGCTTCAGCCCCATAGACCAGGAAGAACGAGATCTCGCCAGTCGGCTTGGTCACGGTCGTGCGGATGGACCACAACACGGGCTGGAGCTTTGTCGTACCAGCCTCTGCCGCAGGCTTCCAGCTTCTTCTTGAATGTCCTGGTTTTGAGGCCCCTCAGGACCTCTGCGTTGGCCCGCTCGGGCTGACCGTTGCTCCGTGGGTGCGCTACCGAAGCGTAGCATACCTGCGTCCCAAGGTTAGCACAATATGTTTTGAAGAGGTTACTGGTGAACTGTGAACCGTTGTCGGTGATGATGCGGTTCGGCACCCCGAACCGGCTCACGATGCCCTTGATGAACTTGACCGCAGAACCTGCGGGGATGGTGCGGACGGCTTCCACTTCAGCCCACTTGGTGAACTTGTCCACGGCGACGTAGAGGTAGCGATAGCCTCCTGGCACCCGAGGAAACGGGTCCAGGATATCTAGCCCCCAGACTGCGAATGGCCATGAGAGGGGTATAGTTTGCAGACCTCCCGCCGGTTGATGGATCTGCTTGGCATGGAACTGGCAGGCCTCGCAAGCCTTCACCAGTTCCACGGCATCATTGAGCGCAGTGGGCCAATAGAACCGCTGCGGAACGCCTTGCCAACGAGGGTCCGTGATGACGAATGATGCCCACAGTCTCCACCGTGTATGTCTGCCAACAAATCCTTCTCTTGCTCCCTGGAAATGCAACGTAGGGACACATCATTTGGTCGCTTCCGGTAGAGCTCTCCATCCCTGATGCAGTACACCGTGGCTTGCCGCGCCACACGCTCCGCTTCCTCCTCCTTTTCCGGCAAGGTCCCTTGCGTCAGGTAGCTCCGGAGCTCTGTGATCCAGCACCCCTCCTGAGGCTCCAAAGATCGGAGCAGGCGCGCGCCCCGAGGCCGGGCCCGCACCCGGGCTCCGAGGCAGGTGGCTGGGGGAGCTCTTCCCGAGGCTGCACCGTGCTTGACAGCGATGGCGTGGCCGAGGGCTTGAAGAGCCGCTCCTCGAAGACGCCAGGTTCCTGAGGTAGCCGCCTGGATGCCCGTTTGGCGATGTCGTCAGCCTCTTGATTGGTGCCACGAGGCACATGCTGCAACTCCAGTCCCCAGAACCGCTTCTCCATCTTGCGGACCTCCGCGAGGTAGGCTTCCATGTGCTCATCCCTCGGCTCGTATACTTTGTTGGAGAAGTTGACGAGGAGTTGTGAATCACCCTTGATGGTAAGGCGCTTCACTCCCAGGGCAGCCGCGGCCTTCAGGCCTTCTATCAGGCCTTCATATTCTGCTATGTTGTTGGAGACCTTTTCTCCATGCTGGAAATAGAGCTGCACGGCGTAGTAGAGCTTGTCTTGAGTAGGAGATATAAGCACTGCACCAGCCCCCGCGCCGTGTCTGGAGAATGCCCCGTTGAAGTACATGATCCAACCGTCCGGTGCCTCGCTTCCCGTGGAGAGGGATCGATCCTCATCAGCATTGAGGCCCGGCGCCTCCGTCCATTCCGCCACGAAGTCCGCTAGCGCGCCCCCCTTGATGACTCTGGTGGTGCTGAATTCTAGCTGAAACGCTTGCAACTTGATGTTCCACTCAGCGACTCTTCCAGCCGAGTTGGGGCTCCTGAGCACTCTTTCCAAGGGGTACGCTGAGACAACCTTGATGGGATGGCCCTGAAAATAGTGCCGCAGCTTGCGCGAGGCCACCAATAGCGAGGAGGAGTTTACGGGGCATGGGGTACCGCACCCTCGCCCCGCAACACTTTGGCCGACGGGCACAGGGGTGTTCGACGAGGTTGGGAGTGCTGGTGTTGCTGGCGTCCCCCGGAGGCTGTGCGCCTCCTGAGACAGTGGAGTTCCCAGCGGCTGGTCGCCGGGGGGAGGGGTCTCTTCTATTCCGAGTGCGCTTCCCTGTGGCGGCTGATCCTTCTCGGCTATGGTAGTGGTCTCTGTGGGGCCCCCTTGATCCTGCTTCGCCTTGACCCGAGCAGCTGTCGCGGCTCTGGTCCAACGCTCCTCCCTAATCGCCACCAGGGCTGCGCTGGCAGAGTAAGGAGTGGCTGCAATGTAGAGCACCAGGGGCTCTTGAGGGCGCGGAGCCACCATTACCGGAGGGATGGTTAGGTACCTTTTGAGATCTTGGAACGCCTTGTCGGCCTCTTCAGTCCATTCAAAGGGGCCCTTTTTCTTCATTAGCTTGAAGAAGGGTAGCGCTCGTTCCCCCAACTTAGAGATGAAGCGTCCTAGTGCGGTCACGCGCCCAGTGAGCTTCTGCATTTCTCTGAGGGTCTTCGGTGGGCTCATGTCCTCGACGGCCATGACCTTTTATGGGTTAGCCTCGATGCCCCGGTGGGACAGGAGGAAGCCCAAGAGCTTGCCCGAGGGGACCCCAAACACACACTTCTCCGGGTTGAGCCGCAGGTTCACTGCGTTGAGGCTCGCGAAGGTTTCCTCCAGGTCTTGTATCAGGGTTCTGGCCTCCCGAGACTTCATCACAATGTCATCGACGTAAGCCTCAACATTCCTCCCGAGTTGCGGACCCAAGGTGATGTGCATTAGCCGCTGAAAGGTCGCTCCTGCGTTGCGCAGCCCGAACGGCATGCATGTGTAGCAGTACACTCCACACGGGGCCAGGAAAGCCGTTTTTCCACGTCTTCTACCGCCATCTTGATCTGTTGATAGCCAGAGAAGGCATCCAAGAAACATAACAGGTCGCACTCGGCGGTGGAATCGACGATCTGATCGATACAAGGGAGCGGGAATGGATCCTGCGGGCAGGCTTTGTTGAGGTTGGTGAAGTCGACACACATGCATTCCTTCCCCCCTTTCTTTGGCACGACAACTGGGTTAGCCAACTAATCTGGGTATCGGACCTCGCGAATGACCCCTGCCGCTTCTAGCTTGCGGGTCTCTTGGACGATGAAAGACTGCTTCTCAATGGACTGCCATCTCGCTTTCTGCTTCACGGGGCGTACGTTGGGGTACACATTGAGGTGGTGCTCGATTACGCCTCTTGGAACTCCTGCTAGCTGATCAGGTTCCCATGCGAATACCTTCTTGTTCGCGCGTAGGAACTTGACCAGGGCCTCCTCCTGCTCGGGCTCGAGGTTGGTGCCTATGGTGAAGGTGGCGTTAGTGGATCTGTCCTCGTCGACCAGTATCTGCTTGGTTTCTGCCTTGCCTTGGGTGAACAGCTGCTTCTTCTTGGCCGGCGCAGCCCCCTTGGGCTCAGGGGCGTTTGAGTCGGCGGGTTGTGCTGCCGCCGCAGTCTTGAAGACGAGCTTGAGCACTTGCAACGCATCCCCGGTGTCTCCGGAAACGGTGAGGACACCGTTGCTCCCGGGCATCTTCATGAGGTTGTACGCTGGGTGAGTCACCGCCATGAATCGGGCTAGTGCTGGGTAGCCGAGGATGGCATTGTATGGGAGGCCGATGGGGGCGATGTGAAGTCGATTAGCTCCGTGCGGAAGTTGTCATAGGTGCCGAAGGTCACCGGAAAACGGATCTGCCCCAGGGAGCCGGCTGAACCGCCCTCAGCGCCCAAGAAAGGGCCTGCTGGGCTGAAGCCGCTCCGGCGGTATGTGGAGGAGCCTGAAGGCTTCAACAGATAGCACGCTGAGGCCCGCACCACCGTTGATGAGAGTCCTGGTGACGTCCACCTGGCAGATGGTGGGGGTGCACAGCATTGGGAGCGCGCCCGAGCAGGCTGAGTTGGAGGGGTGATCCTCCGAGCTGAAGGCCAGATCGGCCTTGGGGGCCGACCGACCCGGAGGAGCCCCATGCTGCGCGGAGGCAGCGCCGATCTGGCGATGTGGCGGCCTGAAGGTGGCGCCTGTGAGCCGCCCAGGAGAGCTGCGGCGACCGGGGGCGCCGGCGCAGTGTGTTGGGAGAGGAAGAGGTCGCGCAGCTCCTCCCAAGAGGCCACGGAAGCCGCCGGCAGGTGGAGCAGCCACATGCGTGGGGCGCCGGTGAGGGCCATGGGAAGCGATTAGCCATGACCTGTCGTCGCCCCGCCGAGGACGGCCTCCAGACGCCAACAGGAAGGCCAGCGGATCAGTCGTGCCGTTGTAGCACGGTGGCGTTTCCGGCTTGAACTTGTTCGGCCACTGCACCTATCGCAGGGCTGGGAATAAGGCTTGGAGCCCCCTGGCCCCTGCGCCGGCGCTGGCGACCGGAGTGGGCGGCGCGCTGCTCATCATAGGGCGAATCACGATGTTGGCGGAGAGCGGGTTGGCGGAAGGGAAAGCTCCGGCGCACCCCTACCTGGCACGCCAAATGTCGGATTTCGGGTTCTGGCAGACCTTCTAGGTTCGAACTCTGGGGTGCACGTGAAGATCTCACCTCCTACCTACCTACACCTCGTCGCCTCGCAAGGATCTAAACTACACAAAGAGCAACACAAGGGACACAAGGTTTATACTGGTTCGGGCCACCATTGTGGTGTAATACCCTACTCCAGTGTGTGGTGTGGTGGATTTCCTCAGGGGCTGATGATGGACAGTACAAGGAAGAACAGCCTCGCTAGGGTCTGTTCTTGGCCGGTGCTACGAACTGCTAGGGGGAGTTCGGTCGCTCTCTCTCTCTCTCTAGATTGCTTGATCTCTAGCTCTGTTCCGGATTCCGGATCCCTCTACCCCGTGGGTGGCTAGTCCTATTTATAGGCAAAGGCCCTGGGCCTCTTCCCAAATACTGAGTGGGAAGGGCGCCAACAATTGGCCATTTTGAAGGGGAACATCTAGTACACTTATCCTGACTAAAGTTGGTCCTCGCCGCCAAAGGCTCTCGGCGATGGCCTTGGCTTGGGCTCCACGATGACCTCCTTCCTGCCGTTGTGTTGGTCTTGGTCTTGTTGCACGAAATGGTTGCCTTTGCTTGATACTCTCGCCTGCGCTTGCCTCCTTTGCACCAAAGAGGAAATGAGGACACTGCGCGGGCTGGCGCCCGCCTGGCGCCCTTGGTCGTCATGGCTTGCGTCATGGGCACCTCGTGAGGTACCCCACCTTGATCTCTCCGCCTCCTCGCGAGCCAGCCTGACGAGGCCGTGCTTGAGGAAGCTTCATGTTGTCCGCCCCGCGAGGCTTGGCCCCTCGCGAGGGTCTTGAGCTTGTGCTGATGAAGATTGGTCGTGCTGGGCCACCCCTTGAGCCACGCCGCAGGCCGCAGGCAGGCAAGTCTGGGTACCCCCGTTCCCAGAACACCGACAGACGATGCCGGCTCCCAAACCGGTGCGCATCTTCGAGCCGTCGAAGTGCATCGGCCAATGGGTGGAGTCGAGTGCTGGCAGCAAGTACTAGGTCTCGGCCTAGTCGACGGGGAAGTCGGCCAGTGCTTGGGACTTGATGGCGGTGCGAGGCTGGTAGAAGATGGTGTAGGGGGCCAACTCGATGGCCCACTTGGCCACTCGGCCCAATGCATCTCGGATTCCAATGATCTCGGCAATTGGAGCGGTGCAGACGACCATGATGGGGTGCTCTTGAAAGTATGGCTTGAGCTTCTTGGCGGCAAAGTGCACGCCGTAGCACATCTTCTGGTAATGGGGGTAGATCTGCTTGGAGGCTGACAGCACCTCGCTTAAGTAATACACAGGCCTCTGGACTGGCAATGCTTTGCCGTCTTATTTGCATTCTACTACCACGACTGTGCTGACCACCCGGCTCGTGGTGGCAATATGGAGGAGCATGGGCTCCTTAGCAACCGGAGCAGCCAGAATAGGCGGCGTGGTCAACATTTTCTTGAGTTGGAGAAAAGCTTCGTCCTCCTTGTCGTTCCACTCAAAGTGAGTGGTCTTCTTCATGAGCTGGTACAGGGGAAAGAACCTTCTCACCCAACCGACTAATGAACCGGCTGATGGATGCCAAGCAGCCGGTAAACTTTTGGACGTCTCGCAGTCGGGTGGGCCTCTACATCCTCTCGATGGCCTTGATCTTGACAGGGTTGCACTCAATGTCGCGCTCTGAGACTAGTAAGCCAAGGAGTTGGCCGGCTGGTACTCGAAAGACACATTTTTCTGGGCTGAGCTTGATTTGAAACCGACGCAGATTTTCAAAAGTTTCCTCGAGCTCTTCCAAGAGGGTACCACGCTTCTCCGTATTCACCACAATGTCGTCTACATAGACGTGGGCATTTCTGCCGAGTTGCTTGAGGAGGCACTTCTGCATGCAACGCTGAAAGGTGGCACAGGCGTTTCTCAAGCCGCATGTCATGGTCGGGTAACACAAAGCTCCGAATGGTGTGATGAAGGCGGTCTTCAAGCGGTCGGCCGGGTTCAACTTGATCTGGTGGTAACCTGAGTAGGCGTCCAAAAACTCAACAGCTCGCATCCGGGTGTGGAGTCTATCACTTGGTCAATCCGAGGCAAGGCAAACGGATCTTTGGGGCAAGCTTTTTTTAGGCTGGTATAATCAATACACATGCGCCATTTGTTGTTCTTCTTCAATACCAGGATTGGGTTGGCAAGCCACTCTAGAAAGAACACTTCCATAATGAAGCCGGCTACCAGAAGCCAGGCTATCTCTTCACCAACAATTCTTCTCTTCTCTTCTGACAGGGGGCGGAGGGGTTGTTTGACTGGTTTGGCATCTGCTCGGACATGTAGCTTGTGCTCAGCGAAATCCATCGGAACACCCGGCATGTCTTTGGGAGACCATGCAAAGATGTCCCGATTCTCACAGAGGAAATCGACAAGTTCGCCTTCCTATTTGCTGTCGAGGTGAGCACCTATGACGGCAAACTTCTCCGGGTGGTTCGGGTCCAAGGGAATCTTCTTGATTTCTTTGGCCGACTGGAAGGAGCCCTGAGGTTCGGACCCCTTGGGGTCTGGTGACAGGTCTGGCTGCTTGTTGGCCATGGCCACCACCCGGTCAAGGAGCTTCCTCTCGGCTGCAATCACAAGGGACTCGGCCAGCCGGCTGCTGGCTGTAGCACAGGCGGCCGAATTCTTGTAATCTCCAGACATGGTGATAATACCCTTGGTTCCCGGCATCTTCATCTTGAGGAAGGCGTAGTGCGATACAGCCATGAACTTGGCCAAAGCAGGTCGGCCAAGCAGTGCATGATAAGGGCTCTCCAAGTCAACTACCTCAAACCAAATTGCTTCGCGACGGAAGTGATCTTTGTCTCCGAAGAGGACATCTATCTTGATCTTACCAATTGGTGAGCAGGAAAGGCCAGGCACAATACCATGGAAGACAGTCCAGCTGGGCTGGAGCTGCTTCTCTTTGATGCACAACTTCTCCATAGTGTCGCGGTAGAGGATATTGATGTTGCTACCGCCATCTATCAGAACTTGGGAGAAACGAGCAGCTCGCCTTTCTGTTGCAAAGGTGGCATCCAACACCAGGGCATAAGAACCCGGAGAAGGCATCACCTCCAGGTGGTCAGCTCGGCTCCAACTAATGGGCTTCTCGGACCAGTGCATGAACTCTGGGGCTTCTGAGGCGACTGCATTCACCTCTCGGTGCTACTGACGCCGGCTATACTTGTCATCGGCCACACTGGTGAAGACGACGTAGGCTCCGTGCTCCTCAGGGAATTCATCTTGGATGGCGCCGACTGCCGAACGTGCCGCTGGCTGCGGAGGAGGCGGCGGCGGCGGGCCGGCAGGTGGAGGAGGCAGCACTCCTTCGCCCTTGGAGATTCGGGTGAGCCAGTGGCACTTCCGGGTGGTGTGGTTGGACGTCTTCGTGCCGCTGTGGAACTTGCAGGAAGCATCAAGGGTTTGCTCATAGGAGAAGGGAGGCAACCAAGCCGGCTTGCTGCCCTTCTGGCGCTTGGGTAAGGGTTGTCCCTCCGGCTGCTGATCCTCAACCGTTGCCACCTGCCGGCTGGTGGAAGCCGACTGCAGGGCCTTGCGCTTGTTGTCGTTCTGTTGCTGGCGCCGACTGTTGTGTCCAGCCGGCGTTCTAGGAGCTGGTGGGAGTACTTTTCCGGAAGCGTCCACTCGGAGCTCCGACTTCATGGAGGAATCAGCAGTGGCATACTTGTCTGTTGTGATCAGCAGCTCGTCGAGGGTGGCCGGCTCGTCGCAGAGGAGCCGGTGCTTGAGCAAGGTGCCCTCTCGGCACCCGGCAGTGAAGTACTCCATGGCTTGTACTTCGTGCACCCATTCGCAGGAGTTGCGCAGTTCAGCCCACCGCGTCAAGTAGTCGCGGGTGGACTCGTTCGGGCCTTGAACGCACAACGAGAGCTGGCGAGGCTTGGGCGGCCGCTTGTAGGTACTGGTGAAGTTGCGGATGAACACTTTAGTGAAATCTACCTAGCTGTTGACGCTGTAAGGCTTCAGGCTGTTCAGCCATGTCCGGGCCATGCCATGAAGCATGAGCGAAACATACTTCACGGCAACACGCTTGTTGTAGTTCGCTATGTTGACGGTCATGGAGTAGTCGACCAGCCAATCTTCCGGCTTCACGGAACCGTTGAACTTGGGTGTGTCTCGTGGGAGCGAGAATCCTTTGGGGAAGGGCTCGCCACGAATGCGAGGGCCGAAACAAGGCGGGCCCATTGCATCTTATTCTAACACCAGGGATCGAGCGAGGCGTTCGATCCAGTGGCGGGCATCATTCTCTCCGACTCCTTCACGGCGGCCCCGCCAGTCGCCGAGAGTCGGGTACTCAACAGGCGGCGGGGAGGCGCGCCTCTCCCCGCGAGGGGGAGGAGGAGGCGAGCGATCGCGCCGTTGTTCCACTGCTTGTGGGCGGCCGTCTTGGTCGTGCTCAACGGTGATACGAGTCCGGCTGCGGCTAGCAGCCGGCTCTCGGTCTCTCCGTTCGCGGGCGCCGCCTGTCGGCGTCCGGGAGATTGCGCCTTGATCTCGACGGGGGCGGGGGGGGGGGGGAGGAGATTCTCATCATGCGTGCCGGGCTCTGGCACGCGGCGGCCGGGTTCTTGCTGCGCTGCAGCCGCGTCGATGAGCTGCTGAACGTGCTCCGTCATGCAGAGACGCTCGTCTCCTTCCAGGCGGTCCAGCTCATCTGCCGCCGCTTGGGCAGCACGTATGTTTTCCGCGGGCGTGGCGTATACCGGGCGGTCCACCCCAAACATGCTGGCGATGGCGCCCCAATGTTGCTGGATCATTGATACATCTCCAATGTATCTATAATTTTTGATAGTTCCATGCTATTATATTATCTGTTTTGGATGCTTAATGGGCTTTAATATGCTCTTTTATATTATTTTTGGGACTAACCTATTAACCGGAGGCCCAATGCCAGTTGCTATTTTTTTTGCTTATTTCAGTGTTTCGCAGAAAAGGAATATCAAACGGAATCCAAACGGAACGAAACCTTCGCGAGGATCTTTCTTGGAACGAACGCAATCCAGGAGACCTGGAGTGGAAGTCAGAGGCGCAACGAGGCGGCCACGAGGCTGGAGGGTGCGCCCAGGGGGTAGGCTCGCCCCCCACCCTCGTGGGCCCCTTGTAGCTCGACCGACCTACTTCCTTCGCCTATATATACTCTTATACCCTGAAAACATCCAGAGGAGCCACGAAACCACTTTTCCACCGCCGCAACCTTCTGTACCCGTGAGATCCCATCTTGGGGCCTTTTTCAGTGATCTGTCGAATGGGGATTCGATCATGGAGGGCTTCTACATCAACACCATAGCCTCTCCGATGATATGTGGGTAGTTTACCATAGACCTTCGGGTCCATAGTTATTAGCTAGATGGCTTCTTCTCTCTCTTTAGTTCTCAATACAAAGTTCTCCCTGATGTTCTTGGAGATTTATTCGATGTAATACTTTTTACGGTGTGTTTGTCGAGATTCGATGAATTGTGGGTTTATGATCAAGATTATCTATGATCAATATTTGATTCTTCTCTGAATTCTTATATGCATGATTTGATATCTTTGCAAGTCTCTTCGAATTATCGGTTTAGTTTGGCCTACTAGATTGATCTTTCTTGCAATGGGAGAAGTGCTTAGCTTTGGGTTCAATCTTGCGGTGTCCTTTCCCAGTGACAGCAGGGGAAGCAAGGCATGTATTGTATTGTTGCCATCGAGGATAAAAAGATGGGGTTTATATCATATTGCTTGAGTTTATCCCTCTACATCATGTCATCTTGCTTAATGCGTTACTCTGTTCATATGAACTTAATACTCTAGATGCATGTTGGATAGCGGTCGATGTGTGGAGTAATAGTAGTAGATGCAGAATCGTTTCGGTCTACTTGACACGAACGTGATGCCTATGTTCATGATCATGCCTAGATATTCTCATAACTTTGCGCTTTTCTATCAATTGCTCGGCAGTAATTTGTTCACCCACCGTAATATATGCTATCTTGAGAGAAGCCACTAGTGAAACCTATGCCCCCTGGGTCTACTTTACATCATATAAGTTTCCGATCTATAATTCTAGTTTACTATTTATTTTGCAATCTTTACTTTCCAATCTATACAACAAAAAATACCAAAAATATCTATCTTATTATCTTTATCAGACCTCACTTTTGCAAGTGGTCGTGAAGGGATTGACATCCCCTTTATCGCGTTGGTTGCAAGGTTCTTGATTGTTTGTGCAGGTACTAGGCGATTTGCGTGTAGTCTCCTACTGGATTGATACCTTGGTTCTCAAAAACTGAGGGAAATACTTACGCTACTTTGTTGCATCACCCTTTCCTCTTCAAGGGAAAACCAACGCATGATCAAGAGGTAGTAATCGTGCCCATGCGGCTGAGTTCTCTAGCGGGCTCGTTGGAGAGTCGGATCTCGCTAACAAGATTGTCGAGGCAGCTCGCCGCGCAGGCGACTTCCGCGCCATGCAGCGCGTAGGTGCAGATTCCATCGGGCGTGTCGGGTTGGCTGCGCTCGCCAGGAAGGAACAAGGTTCCCGTCCAGAACAGATCTCCGGAAGACGGTTGATACGTCTCCAACGTATCTATAATTTTTTATTGTTCCATGCTATATTATATTATGTTTTGGATGTTAATGGGCTTTAATATACACTTTTATTTTATTTTTGGGACTAACCTATTAACCGGAGGGCCAACCCAGAATTGTTGTTTTTTGCCTATTTTAGTGTTTCGCAGAAAAAGAATATCAAACGGAGTCCAAACGGAATGAAACCTTCGGGAACGTGATTTTCGGAACAAACGTGATCCAGAGGACTTGGACCCTACATCAAGAAAGCAACCAGGAGGGCACGAGGTAGGGGGGTGCGCCTACCCCCCCTAGGCGCGCCCTCCACCCTCGTGGGGCCCACATTGCTCCACCGACGTAATTCTTCCTCCTATATATACCTACGTACCCCCAAACTACCAGATACGGAGCCAAAAACCTAATTCCACTGCCGCAACCTTCTGTACCCTTGAGATCCCATCTTGGGGCCTTTTCCGGCGCTCCGCCAGAGGGGGCATTGATCACGGAGGGCTTCTACATCAACACCATAGCCTCTTCGATGATGTGTGAGTAGTTTACCTCAGACCTTCGGGTCCATAGTTATTAGCTAGATGGCTTCTTCTCTCTCTTTGGATCTCAATACAAAGTTCTCCACGATTCTCGTGGAGATCTATTCGATGTAATCTTCTTTTGCGGTGTGCTTGTTGAGACCGGTGAATTGTGGGTTTATGATCAAGTTTATATATGAAAAATATTTGAATCTTCTCTGAATTCTTTTATGTATGATTGGTTATCTTTGCAAGTCTCTTCAAATTATCAGTTTGGTTTGGCCTACTAGATTGGTCTTTCTTGCAATGGGATAAGTGCTTAGCTTTGGGTTCAATCTTGCGGTGTCCTTTCCTAGTGACAGTAGGGGCAGCAAAGCACGTATTGTATTGTTGCCATCAAGGATAACAAGATGGGGTTTATTTCATATTTCATGAGTTTATCCCTCTACATCATGTCATCATACTTAAAGCATTACTTTGTTCTTATGAACTTAATACTCTAGATGCATGCTGGATAGCGGTCGATGTGTGGAGTAATAGTAGTAGATGCAGGCAGGAGTCGGTCTACTTGTCGCGGACGTGATGCCTATATACATGATCATACCTAGATATTCTCATAACTATGCTCAATTCTATCAATTGCTCAACAGTAATTTGTTCACCCACCGTAATACTTATGCTCTCGAGAGAAGCCACTAGTGAAACCTATGGCCCCCGGCTCTATTTTCCATCATATTAATCTTCCATCACTTAGTTATTTCTTTTGCCTTTTATTTTACTTTGCATCTTTATCATAAAAATGCCAAAAATATTATCTTATCATATCTATCAGATCTCACTCTCGTAAGTGACCGTTGAGGGATTGACAACCCCTTTTATCGCGTTGGTTGTGAGGTTCTTATTTGTTTGTGTAGGTACATGGGACTCGTGCGTGATCTCCTACTGGATTGATACCTTGGTTCTCAAAAACTGAGGGAAATACTTACGCTATTTTACTGCATCACCCTTTCCTCTTCAAGGGAAAACCAACGCAGTGCTCAAGAGGTACCAAGAAGGATTTCTGGCACCGTTGCCGGGGAGATTCGCGCCAAGTCAAGTCAAGTCAAGACATACCAAGTACCCATCACAAACTCTTATCCCTCGCATTACATTATTTGCCATTTGCCTCTCGTTTTCCTCTCCCCCACTTCACCCTTGCCTTTTTATTTGCTCTCTCTTTTCTGTTCGCCTCTTTTTCGCTTGCTTCTTGTTTGCTCGTGTGTTAGATTACTTGCTTGTCACTATGGCTCAAGACAATACTAAATTGTGTGACTTTACCAATACCAACAACAATGATTTTCTTAGCACTCCTATTGCTCCTCTTACCAATACTGAATCTTGAGAAATTAATGCTGCTTTGTTGAATCATGTTATGAAAGATCAATTCACCGCCTTCCTAGTGAAGATGCCGCTACCCATCTAAATAGCTTCGTTGATTTGTGTGACATGCAAAAGAGGAAAGATGTGGACAATGATATTGTTAAATTGAAGCTATTTCCTTTTTCGCTTAGAGATCGTCCTAAAGCTTGGTTTTCGTCTTTGCCTAAAAATGGTATTGATTCATGGAATAAGTGCAAAGATGCTTTTATCTCTAAGTATTTTCCTCCCGCTAAGATCATCTCTCTTAGAACCAATATTATGAATTTTAAGCAACTTAATCATGAACATGTTGCACAAGCTTGGGAGAGGATGACATTAATGATACGTAATTGCCCTACTCATGGTTTGAATTTGTGGATGATTATACAAAAAAATTATGCCGGATTGAATTTTGCTTATAGAAATCTTTTAGATTCGGCCGCGGGAGGCACTTTTATGGAAATCACTTTAGGAGAAGCTACTAAACTCCTATATAATATTATGGTTAATTATTCTTAATGGCACACCGAAAGATCTACTAGTAAAAAAGTGCATGCGATAGAAGAAATTAATGTTTTGAGTGGAAAGATGGATGAACTTATGAAATTATTTGCTACTAAGAGTGTTTCTTCTGATCCTAATGATATGCCTTTTTCTACTTTTATTGAGAATAATAATGAATCTATGGATGTGAATTTTGTTGGTAGGAATAATTTTGGTAACAACGCGTATAGAGGAAACTTTAATCCTAGGCCATATCCTAGTAATTTCTCTAATAATTATGGTAATTCCTACAACAACTCTTATGGAAATTTTAATAAGATGCCCTCTGAATTTGAAAATAGTGTTAAAGAATTTATAAATTCGCAAAAGAATTTCAATGCTTTGCTTGAAGAAAAGTTGCCTAAGATTGATGAATTGGCTAGGAACGTTGACCGAATTTCTCTTGATGTTGATTCTTTGAAACTTAGAGCTATTCCTCCTAAGCATGATATCAGTGATTCTATCAAAGCCATGAGAATTTCCATTGATGAGTGCAAAGAAAGAACCGCTAGGATGCGTTCTAAGAAAGATTGCTTTGTGAAAACGTGTTCTTCTAATTTCTATGAAAATAAAGATGAAGATCTAAAAGTTATTGATGTGTCTCCTATTAAATCTTTGTTTTGCAATATGATTCTTGATAATGATGGGAGTGAATATGATCCACCTTTACCTAGAAGGCGTTTCAAAAAATTGGAGTTTTTAGATCTTGATGCTAAAATTGATAAAAGTGAGATTGAAGAAGTTAAAACTTTAGATATCAATGAACCCACTATTTTGGATTTCAAGGAATTTAATTATGATAATTTCTCTTTGATAGATTGTATTTCCTTGTTGCAATCCGTGCTAAATTCTCCTCATGCTTATAGTCAACATAAAGCTTTTACTAAACATATCGTTGATTCTTTGATGCAATCTTATGAAGAAAAACTTGAGTTGGAAGTTTCTATCCCTAGAAAACTTTATGATGAGTGGGAACCTACTATTAAAATTAAAATTAAAGATCATGAATGCTATGCTTTGTGTGATTTGGGTGGTAGTGTTTCCACGATTCCAAAAACTTTGTGTGATTTGCTAGGATTCCGTGAATTTGATGTTTGCTCTTTAAACTTACACCTTGCAGATTCCACTATTAAAAAACCTATGGGAAGAATTAATGATGTTCTTATTGTTGCAAATAGGAATTATATGCCCGTAGATTTTATTGTTCTTGATATAGATTGCAATCCTTCATGTCCTATTATTCTTGGTAGACCTTCCCTTAGAACGATTGGTGCAATCATTGATATGAAGGAATGGAATATTAGATTCCAATTTCCGTTAAGGAAAGGCATGGAACACTTCCCTAGAAACAAAATAAAATTACATTATGAATCTATTATGAGAGCCACTTATGGATTGCCTACCAAAGATGGCAATACCTAGATCTATCCTTGCTTTTATGCCTAGCTAGGGGCGTTAAACGATAGCGCTTGTTGGGAGACAACCCAATTTTATTTTAGTTTTTTTATTATTTTTGCTTCTGTTTAGGAATAAATATTTGATCTAGCCTCTGGTTAGATTTGTTTTTATGTTTTAATTAGTGTTTGTGCCAAGTTAAACCTATAGGATCTTCTTGGATGATAGTTATTTGATCTTGCTGAAAATTCCAGAAACTTTCTGTTCACGAAAATAATTGTTAAAAATCGCCAGAACGTGATAAAATATTTATTCCAATTACTTCTGATCAATAAACAAATTTTATAGGTCTTCCTATTTTGGCTGAATTTTTTGAGTTCCAGAAGTTTGCGTTAGTTACAGATTACTACAGACTGTTCTTGTTTTGACAATTCTGTTTTTCTTGTATTGTTTGCTTATTTTGATGAATCTATGGCTAGTTAAATAGTTTATAAACCATAGAGAAGTTCTAATACAGTAGGTTTAACACCAATATAAATAAATAATGAGTTCATTACAGTACCTTGAAGTGGTGTTTTGTTTTCTTTCGCTAACGGAGCTCACGAGATTTTCTGCCAAGTTTTGTGTTGTGAAGTTTTCAAGTTTTGGGTAAAAGATTTGATGGATTATGGAACGAGGAGTGGCAAGAGCCTAAGCTTGGGGATGCCCATGGCACCCCAAGATAATCTAAGGACACCAAAAAGACTTGGGGGGCATCCCCTCTTTCGTCTACTTCCATCGGTAACTTTACTTGGAGCTATATTTTTATTCACCACATGATATGTGTTTTGCTTGGAGCGTCTTGTATTATTTGAGTCTTTATTTGTTAGTTTGCCACAATCATACTTTCTGTACACACCTTTTGAGAGAGACACACTTGATTCGGAATTTGTTAGAATACTCTATGTGCTTCACTTATATCTTTTGAGCTATATAGTTTTTGCTCTAGTGCTTCACTTATATCTTTTAGAGCACGGTGGTGGATTTGTTTTATAGAAACTATTGTTCTCGCATGCTTTACTTATATTATTTTGAGAGTCCTAAAAAACAGCATGGTAATTTTCTTAAATTGAAATTAGTCCTAAAGTAATAGGCATCAAAGATTAGTAAAAATTATCTTATGAGTGTGTTTAATACTATGAGAAGTTTGGTGCTTGATAATTGTTTTGAGATATAAAGATGGTGATATTAGAGTCATGCTAGTTGAGTAGTTGTGGATTTGAGGAATACTTGTATTAAAGTTTGTGATTCCCGTAGCATGCACGTATGGTGAACTGTTATGTGATGAAGTCGGAGCATGATTTATTTATTGATTGTCTTCCTTATGAGTGGTGGTCGGGGACGAGCCATGGTCTTTTCCTACCAATCTATCCCACTAGGAGCATGCGCGTAATACTTTGCTTTGATAACTTGTAGATTTTTGCAATAAATATATGAGTTCTTTATGACTAATGTTGAGTCCATGGATTATACGCACTCTCTTCCTTCCACCATTTCTAGCCTCTCTAATACCATGCACTTTTCGCCGGTATCATAAACCCACCATACACCTTCCTCAAAATAGCCACCACACCTACCTATCATGGCATTTCCGTAGCCATTCCGAGATATATTGCCATGCAACTTACCACCGTTCTGTTACTATGACACGCTCCATCATTGTCAAATTGCTTCTCATGATCATGTAGTTGACATCATATTTGTGGCAAAGCCACCATTCATAATTATTTCATACATGTCACTCTTGATTCATTGCATATCCCGGTACACCGCCGGAGGCATTCACATAGAGTCATATTTTGTTCTAAGTATTGAGTTGTAATTGTTGAGTTGTAAGTAAATAAAAGTGTGATGATCATCATTTTTTAGAGCATTGTCCCAAGTGAGGAAAGGATGATGGAGACTATGATTCCCCCACAAGTCGGGATGAGACTCCGGACGAAAAAAAAGAGAAAAAATAGGCCATAAAAAAGAGAAAAGGCCCAAATAAAAAAATTAGAGAAAAAGAGAGAAGGGACAATGTTACTATCCTTTTACCACACTTGTGCTTCAAAGTAGCACCATGATCTTCATGATAGAGAGTCTCTTATGACATCGCTTTCATATACTAGTGGGAATTTTTCATTATAGAACTTGGCTTGTATATTCCAATGATGGGCTTCCTCAAAATGCCCTAGTTCTTCGTGAGCAAGCGAGTTGGATGCACACCCACTTAGTTTCTTTTGTTGAGATTTCATATACTTATAGCTCTAGTGCATCCGTTGCATGGCAATCCCTACTCACTCACATTGATATCTATTAATGGGCATCTACATAGCCCGTTGATACGCCTAGTTGATGTGAGACTATCTTCTCCTTTTTTGTCTTCTTCACAACCACCATTCTATTCCACATATAGTGCTATATCCATGGCTCACGCTCATGTATTGCGTGAAGATTGAAAAAGTTTGAGAACACCAAAAGTATGAAACAATTGCTTGGCTTGTCATCGGAGTTGTGCATGATTTAAATACTTTGTGTGGTGAAGATAGAGCATAGCCATACTATATGATTTTGTAGGGATAACTTTCTTTGCCCATGTTATTTTGAGAAGACATGATTGCTTAGTTAGTATGCTTGAAGTATTTTTATTTTTATGTCAATATTAAACTTTTGTCTTGAAACTTTCGGATCTGAATATTCATACCATAGTAAATAGAATTACATCAAAAATTATGCTAAGTAGCATTCCACATCAAAAATTTTGTTTTTATCATTTACCTACTCAAGGACGAGCAGGAATTAAGCTTGGGGATGCTTGATACGTCTCCAACATATCTATAATTTTTTATTGTTCCATGCTATATTATATTCTGTTTTGGATGTTAATGGGATTTATTATACACTTTTATATTATTTATGGGACTAACCTATTAACCGGAGACCCAGCCCAGAATTGTTGTTTTTTGCCTATTTCAGTGTTTCGCAGAAAAAGAATATCAAACGGAGTCCAAACGGAATGAAACCTTCAGGAACGTGATTTTCGAAACAAACGTGATCCAGAGGACTTGGACCCTACGTCAAGAAAGCAACCAGGAGGGCACGAGGAAGGGGGGCGCACCTACCCCCCTAGGCACGCCCTCCACCCTCGTGGGGCCCAAGTTGCTCCACCGACGTACTTCTTCCTCCTATATATACCTACATACCCCCAAACTACCAGATACGGAGCCAAAAACCTAATTCCACCGCCACAACCTTCTGTACCCGTGAGATCCCATCTTGGGGCCTTTTCCGGCGCTCCGCCGGAGGGGGCATTGATCACGGAGGGCTTCTACATCAACACCATAGTCTCTCCGATGATGTGTGAGTAGTTTACCTCAGACCTTCGGGTCCATAGTTATTAGCTAGATGGCTTCTTCTCTCTCTTTGGATCTCAATACAAAGTTCTCCACGATTCTCGTGGAGATCTATTCGATGTAATCTTCTTTTGCGGTGTGTTTGTTGAGACCGATGAATTGTGGGTTTATGATCAAGTTTATCTATGAACAATATTTGAATCTTCTCTGAATTCTTTTATGTATGATTGGTTATCTTTGCAAGTCTCTTCGAATTATCAGTTTGGTTTGGCCTACTGGATTGATCTATCTTGCAATGGGAGAAGTGCTTAGCTTTGGGTTCAATCTTGTGGTGTCCTTTCCCAGTGACAGTAGGGGCAGCAAGGCACGTATTGAATTGTTGCCATCGAGGATAACAAGATGGGGTTTATTTCATATTGCATGAGTTTATCCCTCTACATCATGTCATCATACTTAAAGCATTACTCTGTTCTTATGAACTTAATACTCTAGATGCATGCTGGATAGCGGTCGATGAGTGGAGTAATAGTAGTAGATGCAGGTAGGAGTCGGTCTACTTGTCGTGGACGTAATGCCTGTATACATGATCATACCTAGATATTCTCATAACTATGCTCAATTCTATCAATTGCTCAACAGTAATTTGTTCACCCACCGTAGTACTTATGCTCTCGAGAGAAGCCACTAGTGAAACCGATGTCCCCCGGCTCTATTTTCCATCATATTAATCTTCCAACACTTAGTTATTGCTTTTGCCTTTTATTTTACTTTGCATCTTTATCATAAAAATACAAAAAAATTTATCTTATCATATCTATCACATCTCACTCTCGCAAGTGACCGTTGAGGGATTGACAACCCCTTTATCGTGTTGGTTGCGAGGTTCTTATTTGTTTGTGTAGGTACGAGGGACTCGCGCGTGATCTCCTACTGGATTGATACCTTGGTTCTCAAAAACTGAGGGAAATACTTACACTACTTTACGACATCACCCTTTCCTCTTCAAGGGAAAACCAATGCAGTGCTCAAGAGGTAGCAACGGTGCACCTAGCCCCATGGTGGGCGCCAAATGTCGGGGTTTTGGGGCGACATATGCCAAAGAATGGCTTATCATGGTGGGAGCTAGTAAGATGTCGCCGGTGCCTGGAAACGGGATAAGGCGTAGACACAAACACCGACGCACTTTAGCCAGGTCCGAGGCTCTCCTAGGAGATAACACCCCTAGTCCTGCTCTGTGGGGTCTCCGCATGATCACTAACTCAACAAGTGACTACAAGTGCTCCTTGAGCTGTTTGGCTAGAGGAGGAAGAAGGGCGAGGCTGGCTCTACACCTCTCTCTACATGGTGTGTGTAGTATCCCAGGGGCTGAACCCTTTGCATGGGTGCCCTAGGGGGTTTATATAGGCCTACCCGCCAGGGGTACAATGTTAATCTGGGCGGGTGGTAGGACCCGACTGTCAGCGTCTCTAATCGTCAGCTTCTCCGTCGGCAGCTGGGGCCCGCCGCCTGGTGGGTCCCGCTGGATGTCTCGTACTTGGCCGACAGGCCGCTCCCGCCACTGGCGGGTCTTGCCGGCTGCTCAGTATTGTAGCCGTGCCACTCATGATGTGTGCTTTGTCAGGGGGAGTGTGGCTACAGTCCCGCCGCCTGGTGGGCGTACACTGTAGCCACACCTTGTCTCTTCTGGTTAATGGCGCACAGACTCCAAGGGAGGGGGAGGGCCGCCTGGTCAGGAGTCAGCCTCCCTGCAAGTCGGCTGATCAGGGCTCGCTGTCTTCTGGCTTCTCATGGACAGGTGCGACCCGCCGCCTGTAGGCCATACCGACAGTCCGTCGTGGGAGCATGGCCTTCTCTGCCACAGGTGATGTCATGGGCTGTGTGGCAACAGTGTCGCGTCGGGCGAGGGGTGTCCGCCCAGTACGCTCCACTGTGGCCATGCTCCACCCTGGATTTGGGGGTGGCAGACTGTACTGTAGCCACGCCCCGTGTCGTCGTGTTTATGTGGGTGCTAACTTCGAGGGCACGAGGGGCCGCCTGCTAGGAGCCAGCCTCTCTGGAGGCCGCCTGCTAGGAGTCGGCCCATTCGGCGGTCGTCTTCTGAGTTTTGCCGCCTCCTAGCAGCCGGCCGCTTGGACCAGCCGGCCCTAGGAAGGTGGCCTTCTGCCTTTGATTCTTGAGGGGCGCAGCCGGCCCCGATGTCTGTAAATACCATGGGAGGCTGATGAGGGTACCCGTTGTCATTTACTCCGACAGGATCCTTTCTAGATAAGGAGTTTCTCTCGAAAAAAGTGAGTGGGAGGAAAGTAGAACTTGATGAGGTAATTGTACCTGCTCCCAAATTGGAAAGTAGTTCATCACAGAAATTCGTTCCAGTGATTCCTACACCAATTAGTGAGGAAGCTAATGATGATGATCATGAAACTTTAGATCAAGTTACTACTGAACCTCGTAGGTCAACCAGAGTAAAATCCGCACCAGAGTGGTATGGTAATCCTGTTCTGGAGGTCATGTTACTTGACCATGATGAACCTACGAACTATGAGAAAGTGATGATGAGCCCAGATTCCGCGAAATGGCCTGAGGCGATGAAATCTGAGATAGGATCCATGTATGAGAACAAAGTATGGACTTCGATTGACTTGCTCGATGATCGGCGAACCATTGAGAATAAATGGATCTTCAAGAGGAAGATGGATGATGATGGTAGTATTACTATCTACAAAGCTCGGATTGTCGCAAAAATGTTTTCGTCAAGTTCAAGGTGTTAACTACGATGAGATTTTCTCACTTGTATTGATGCTTAAAAGTCTGTCCGAATCATGTTAGCAATTGCCGCATTTTAAGAAATTTAGCAAATGGATGTCAAACCTGTATTCCTTAATGGATTTCTTAAAGAAGAGTTGTATATGATGCAACCAGAAGGTTTTGTCAATCCTAAAGGTGCTAACAAAGTGTGCAAAGCTCCAGCGATCCATCTATGGACTGGTGCAAGCATCTCGGAGTTGGAATATACACTTTGATGAGTTGACCAAAGCATATAGTTTTATACAGACTTGCGCTGAAGCATGTATTTACAAGAAAGTGAGTGGGAGCACTACAGCCTTTCTGATAAGTATATGTGAATGACATATTGTTGATCGGAAATGATGTAGAATTTTTTGAAAAGCATAAAGGGGTGTTTGAAAGGAGTTTTTTCAAAGAAAGACCTCGGTGAAGCTGCTTACATATTGGGCATCAAGATCTATAGAGATAGATCAAGACGCTTAATTGGACTTTCACAAAGCACATACCTTGACAAAATTTTGAAGAAGTTCAAAATGGATCAAGCAAAGAAAGGGTTCTTGCCTGTGTTACAAGGTGTGAAATTGAGTCAGACTCAATGCCCGACCACTGCAAAAGATAGAGAGAAAAATGAATGTCATTCCCTATGCTTCAGCCATAGGTTCTATCATGTATGCATGCTATGTACCAGACGTATTGTATACCCTACCCTGAGTTTGGCCAGGGAGTACAATAGTGATCTAGGAGTAGGTCACTGGACATTGGTCAAAATTATCCTTAGTGGAATAAGGATATGTTTCTCGGTTATGGAGGTGACAAAAAGTTCGTCGTAAAGGGTTACGTCGATGCAAGCTTTGACACTGATCCAGATGACTCTAAGTCTCAATCTGGATACATATTGAAAGTGGGACCAATTAGCTAGAGTAGCTCCGTGCAAAGCAATGTAGACATAGAAATTTGCAAAATACATACGGATCTGAATATGGCAGACCCGTCGACTAAACTTCTCTCACAAGCAAAACATGATCACACCTTAGTACTCTTTGGGTGTTAATCACATGGTGATGTGAACTAGAATATTGACTCTAGTAAACCCTTTGGGTATTGTTCACATGGCGATGTGAACTATAGGGTGTTAAATCACTTGGCGATGTGAACTAGATTATTGACTCTAGTGCAAGTGGGAGACTGAAGGAATTATGCCCTAGAGGCAATAATAAAGTTGTTATTTATATTTCCTTATATCATGATAAATGTTTATTATTCATGCTAGAATTGTATTAACCGGAAACTTGATACATGTGTGAATACATAGACAAAACAGAGTGTCCCTAGTATGCCTCTACTTGACTAGCTCGTTAATCAAAGATGGTTAAGTTTCCTAGCCATAGACATGTGTTGTCATTTGATGAACGGGATCACATCATTAGAGAATGATGTGATGGACAAGACCCATCTGTTAGCTTAGCATAATGATCTTTTAGTTTTATTGCTATTGCTTTCTTCATGACTTATACATGTTCCTCTGACTATGAGATTATGCAACTCCCGAATACCGGAGGAACACCTTGTATGCTATCAAACTTCAGAACGTAACTGGGTGATTATAAAGATGTTGTACAGGTGTCTCCAAAGGTGTTTGTTGGGTTGGCATAGATCAAGATTAGGATTTGTCACTCCGTGTATCGGAGAGGTATCTCTAGGCCCTCTCGGTAATGCACATCACTATAAGCCTTGCAAGCAATGTGACTAATGAGTTAGTTTTGAGATGATGCATTACGGAACGAGTAAAGAGACTTGCAGGTAACGAGATTGAACTAGGTATGATGATACCAACGATCGAATCTCGGGTAAGTAACATACCGATGACAAAGGGAACAATGTATGTTGTTATGTGGTTTGACCGATAAAGATCTTCATAGAATATGTAGGAGCCAATATGAGCATCCCGGTTCCCCTATTGGTTATTGACCGGAGATGTGTCTCGGTCATGTCTACATAGTTCTCGAACCCGTAGGGTTTGCACGCTTAACGTTCGATGATGATTTGTATTATGAGTTATGTGATTTGATGACCGAAGTTTTTTCGGAGTCCCGGATAAGATCACGGATGTGACGAGGAGTCTCGAAATGGTCGAGAAATAAAGATTCATATATTGGAAGGCTACATTCGGACAGCGGAATGGTTCGGGTCGTTTCGGAGTATTGGGGGTTACCGGAACCCCCCAGGAAGTTATCTATTTATATATAAAAAGTGATTGATGGGTTAATTATAAGCAAGAGAATTAGTCTAGAAAATTCTACGTTAATTAGAAAATACCGTCCCTCGATTTGGTGGGTCTTCTAAAATTATAATTGTACAACCGTTAGATATGTGCAACATATTTCATAAAAAAAAGGTATGTGTAACATATATATAGCATTGTCCAAATGGACCATGAGTCGTGTCATGCCTCAATTTTTTTCGATATTTTTTTCAGGATAGATGCTAACATGTCATACCTGGTCGCTCTCTTAACCCTTAAATCAGTTTTTTTTACATGCCAACATGTCATACATGGTCTCTCTCATTTGTCTCAAAAAAATCCCACAAAAATTAGTAACATGGGCCATCTATTAACTGGGTCCTCATTGTTAAACTTTCCATAAACGGATTCGATCTAGCTCAGAAAAAAGGATTGCACTCATGTGGGCTTCCACATGATCCTGGGTACAGATCCGTTCTATTCAGTAAACTGATTAGATGTAGCTCAGAAAAAAGGATTGCTCCCGAACGATCATTTCCTACATGGCCTCTAGAGTCATAGAGGTCCACTTTTTGGCGACACACATCTTGGCCATCGTCTCCTCCAGTTTCCATAGCGAGCACTTGCATTGTTGTTACAGATCTAAATCCCCAACGCCGTCTCACTCCCTTCCCTTAATCCCTTCTTATACTTGGATGTTCTTTCGTCCATAGTCACACAGATCAGACTGCACCACCCCTAGGGACCTGATCCGAGGTAATTCTTGGTCTTCTCCTTGATGATGAAGAGTAGTAGCGCCGATCTTAGGTTTCCCATCCGCATCAGCTGTAATTCCTCCTTATCATCATTGTCCCTTCTAGAAGGCTTTTGGGTGCAGGTCCACATGAGTACTGATGGCTTCCTACAGGAGAAGATCTAGAGCTGCGGACTAGAGGATTGTGACAACAAGGAGGCTGCCTGGGAGACAACAAGGTGACTCTGAAGTCTAAACATGTTGATAGCGTGATGCTAATGTTCGATGTGTTCCACGAATAAAAGTCCCCACCCATGACGCTTTTAAATTCTGTTACTAGCATCACCTACATGGGAGGTTACGATCGTGGACGAGCACATCAATTAGCTGGGTTTGTATATGCTGCTAAAGGAAGTGCAGATATTAGCATCTTGGCGCAACAGTATCATTCACACACATTCATAATTGTACATTGAGGAGACATTATTAACAAGAAAATGTTTTTGCTGGAGTTGTTTTTTTGTATATCCAAAGATGTTTAGCGAATAGGTGACGAATGCCATGAGTTTGATGACTTGGAAATCTTATTCAGAACATTTATACATGAAGACAAGTTTAGGAACCAACATTAATTTCCTAAAGTATGGAATCACCATTTTTCTTTTCTTTCACATGGTACATAAGAAGAGAATATGCATCAGGCATGAAACTATGGATTGCTCGCTAGATTACAATACCGATGGATATTTTTTTCGATAAAGGACATTTCATTGAATAGATATATCGAGGTGATACAATTGCATCGAAAGAAAGCCCGGCCTTTACATAGCTAGATGCACACAGCCAAAAAAGTCCAGAGTATCCTAAAAGCAAAAAAATAATTCGATACAATGCCAATCAAAAAAAATTCCAGCCTAAGGAGTGGCAGATCCTATCCGTAGGTCACACCGCCATCCATGGGGGTAGAAAACCTCCCTGGCCGTACGCTCCAGCCGTGTAGACGCCATCATAAAAAGGTCTCTGTCCTCCGGCCTCTGCAGGATAAACCAAGTACGGAGCCATCGTGTGCACACATGAATAACCTGCATAGGAGATGAGACACATTTGTTATTAAAAATCACATCATTCCTGGTAAGCCACAATGCCCAGCATAAATCATTCGTGTACCGCTGGATATATGTCTGTCCATGGAATTTTGTACCCGCTGGAAACAGTACATCGATATTATAAATTTATGAGTGACGTAGTGGTTCATGTACAACCTACCTCATATGTCGGCGTTCTGGGAACGGGGGTCCCCAGACTTGCCTGCCTGCGGCCTGCGGCGGGGCTCAATGGGGGGCCCATCACGGCCCATCTTCATCAACACGAGCCCAAGACCCTCGCGAGGGGCCAAGCCTCGCGGGGAGGATGACAGGGAGCTTCCTCAGGCGCGGCCTCATCAGGCTGGCTCGCGAGGAGGCGGAGAGATCAAGGCGGGGTACCTCACGAGGTGCCCACAAGCCATGACGACCAAGGGCGCCAGGCGGGCGCCAGCCCGCGCAGTGTCCTCCTTTCCTCTTTGGTGCAAAGGGAGCAAGCGCAGACGAGGGCATCAAGCAAAGGTGTCCATTTCGGTGCAACAAGACCAAGATCAGTCCAACGGCAGGAAGGAAGGCATTGTGGAGCCCAAGCCGGCGTCACCACCAGAGCCTTTGACAGGCGAGGACCAACTTTAGTCAGGATAAGTGTACCATATGTTCCCCTTCAAAATGGCCAATTGTTGGCGCCCTTCCCGCTCAATATTTGGGAACAGGCCCAGGGCCTCTGCCTATAAATAGGACCAGCCACCCACAGGGTAGGAGAGGCAGAAAGATAGCAAGAGAACAAGCGAGAGAGATAGAGAAAGGCGACTGAACTCCCCCTAGCAGTTCATCGCACCAGCCAAGAACAGACCCTCGCGAGGCTGTTCTCCTTTGTATTGTTTATCACCATCAGCCCAAGAGGCAATCCACCACACCACAAACTAGAGTAGGATATTACACCACAATGGTGGCCCGAACTAGTATAAACCCTGTGTTTCTTGTGTTGTTCCTTTCGTAGTTTAGATCCTAGCGAGGCGGCGGGGTGCAGTAGGTGGAGAGCGAGATTCCGCAAACACCCCAGTGTTCGAACCTCAAGGGTCTGCTGGAACCCGAAGTCCGACATTTGGCGCGCCAGGTAGGGGGTGCGCCGGAGTTTCCCTTCCGCCACCACCACGGCCCGCCTCGCGATAAGCAGCGCGACGCCCGCTCCGGCCGCCAGTGCTAGCGCGGGGGCCAGGGGGCCCCGAGCCCTGGCCCCGGACTTGCAACGGGTGCGGTGGCCGGACAAGTTCAAGCCAACGACGCGCCGCGCTACAACGGCGCGACCGATCCGATGGCTTTCCTGCTGGCTTACAAGGAAGCCGTCCTCGAAGCTGGAGGTGATGACAGGGTCATGGCCAACTGGCTCCCTATGGCCCTCACCGACGCTCCGCGCGCGTGGTTGCTCCACCTTCCGGCCGCCTCCGTGGCCTCTTGGGAAGAGCTCTGCGGCCTCTTCCTCACCCACCACGCTGCGCCGGGCGCTTCGTCGTCGCGCCCTCTGGGCGGCTCATGGCGCCGCCCTCGAGTCACCGTCAAGCCGTTAAATCGCCGGGTCGGCGCCGTCTCCACGCAGCAGAGGCCCCACAGGACGGTCGGCGCCCAAGGCTAGCCTGACCTTCAGCTCGGAAGACCACCCCTCCAACTCAGCCTGCTCGGGTGCGCTCCCCATGCTGTGCACCCCCACCATCTGCCAGGTGGCCGTCACCAGGACTCTCATTGACGGCGGCGCGGGCCTCAACAAGCTCTCAGTCGAGGCCTTCAACCTCCTCTGCATACCCCGGGAGCGGCTGCAGCCCAGCCGGCCTTTCTTGGGCGTCGGGGGCGGATCATCCAGCTCCTTGGGACAGATCCGGCTCCCGGTAACCTTCTGCACCTACGACAACTACCGCACGGAGCAGGTCGATTTCGACATCGCCCCCGTCGGCCTCCCCTACAACGCCATCCTCGGCTACCCAGCACTGGCCCAGTTCATGGCCGCGACTCACCCGGCGTACAACCTCATGAAGATGCCCGGGAGCAACGGCGGCCTCATCGTGCCCG
The DNA here is from genome assembly GCA_021605205.1 of Aegilops longissima. Taxonomy (NCBI): domain Eukaryota; kingdom Viridiplantae; phylum Streptophyta; class Magnoliopsida; order Poales; family Poaceae; genus Aegilops; species Aegilops longissima. Next base: position 660,982,196 of record CM038678.1, read on the forward strand.
GGGGACACCGGAGATGCGCTACGAGTGCTCAAGCTCGGCTTCAAGACGGCGGCGCCAGCGCAACCCGCTGACGCAGAGACCCCTGAGCCCAAGGGGGCTGCACCAGCCAAGAAGAAACAGTTGTTCACCCAAGACAATGCAGAGACCAAGCAAATACCCGTCGACGAGGACGGGTCCACTGACGCCACTTTCACCATAGGCGCCAACCTCGAGCCCGAGTAGGAGGAGGCCCTGGTCAAGTTCCTGCGTGCAAACAAGAAGGTATTTGCCTGGGAGCCTGATCAATTGGTGGGGATCCCTAGGGGCGTAATCGAGCATCACCTCCACGTGTGCCCCAACGTACGCCCCGTAAAACAGAAAGCGAGGCGACAGTCCATTGAAAAGCAAGCCTTCATCGTCCAGGAGACCCGCAAGCTAGAAGCCGCCGGGGTCATTCGCGAGGTCCGGTACCCGGATTGGTTGGCCAACCCTGTTGTTGTACCAAAGAAGGGAGGGAAGGAGCGCATGTGTGTCGACTTCACCAACCTCAACAAGGCATGCCCGCAAGTTCCGTTCCCGCTTCCCCGCATCGACCAGATCGTCGATTCCACCGCTCAGTGCGACCTGTTGTGCTTCTTGGATGCCTTCTCCGGGTACCACCAGATCAAGATGGCGGTAGAGGACGTGGAGAAGACGGCCTTCTTGACCCCGTGCGGGGTGTACTGCTACACGTGCATGCCATTTGGGCTGCGCAACACTGGGGTGACCTTCCAGCGGCTGATGCACATCACCCTGGGTCCGTAGCTCGGGAAGAATGTTGAGGCTTACGTCGATGACATTGTGGTGAAGTCTCGGGAGGCCAGAACCCTGATACAAGACCTGGAGGAAACCTTCGCGAGCCTCGACGCAGTGAGCCTACGGCTCAACCCGGAGAAATGTGTGTTTGGAGTCCCCTCGGGCAAGCTCTTGGGCTTCCTCGTATCCCACCGAGGCATCGAGGCTAACCCAGAAAAGGTCAAGGCGGTCGAGGCCATGAGCCCGCCAAAGACCCTCAGGGAAATGCAGAAGCTCATTGGGCGCGTGACTGCGCTAGGGCGCTTCATCTCCAAGTTGGGGGAATGAGCGCTGCCTTTCTTCCAGCTAATGAAGAAAAAGGGGCCTTTTGAATGGACTGAAGAAGCCGACAAGGCGTTCCAATGTCTCAAGAGGTACCTGACCATCCCTCCGGTCATGGTGGCCCCACGCCCGCAGGAACCCCTGGTGCTCTACCTCGCCGCCACTCCCTACTCCGCCAGCGCAGCTCTGGTGGCGGCTAGGGAAGAGCGTCAGACCAAAGCCACAGCAGCAGCCCAGGTCAAGGCAAAGCCGGAACAAGAAAGACCCACAGAAACCACTACCGCGGCTGAGAAGGGTCAGCCGCCGCAGGGGAGCGCGCTGGGGGAGGAAGAGGTCCCTCCCCCAGACTGCCAGCCTCTGGAGGCCCCATCGCCTCAGGAGGCGCCACGGTCCCCGGAGGGCGCCAGCGGCACTGGCGCACCAAACCTCGTTGAGCACCCAGTATACTTCGTCAGCACGGTGCTGCGGGACGCGAGGGCGCGGTACCCCATGCCTCAGAAGCTCCTCCTCGCGCTATTAGTGGCCTCACGCAAGCTGCGGCACTATTTTCAGGCTCACACCATCAAGGTCGTCTCAGCATACCCCTTGGAAAGGGTGCTCAGGAGCCCTAACTCAGCCGGAAGGGTTGCTGAGTGGAACATCGAACTGCAAGCGTTTCAGCTTGAATTCAGCACGACCAGAGTCATCAAGGGGGCCGCGTTAGCGGATTTCGTGGCAGAATGGACGGAGGCACCGGGCCTCAAGGCCGACGAGGATCGGTCCCTCTCTCCAGGAAGTGAAGCGCCGGAAGGCTAGGTCATGTACTTCGATGGGGCGTTCTCCTGGCATGGCGCTGGGGCTGGGGCGGTGCTCATATCTCCCACTCAGGACAAGCTCTACTACGCTGTGCAGATCTGTTTCCAGCAAGGTGAAAAGGTCTCCAACAACATAGCGGAGTATGAAGGTCTAATAGCAGGCTTGAAGGCCGCAGCAGCCCTGGGGGTGAAGCGCCTTACCATCAAGGGCGATTCGCAACTCCTTGTCAATTCCTCCAACAAGGTGTATGAGCCAAAAGATGAGCATATGGAAGCCTACCTTGCGGAGGTCCGTGGGATGGAGAAGCAGTTCTGGGGGTTGGAGTTGCAGCATGTGCCCCGCGGCACCAATCAGGAGGCCGACGACATCGCCAAACGAGCATCCAGGCGGTTACCCTAGGAGCACGGCGTGTTCGAGGAGCGGCTTTTCAAGCCCTCCGCCATGCCATCACTATCAAAGACGGCGCAACCTCGGGAGGAGCTCCCACAGCCACCTGCCTCAGGAGCCCCGGTCTGTGGCCCGGCCTCAGGAGCACGCCTGCTCCTGACGATGGAGCCTCAGGAAGGGTGCTGGATCATAGAACTCCGGAGCTACTTAATGCAAGGGACCCTGCCGGAGGAGGAGGAGGAAGCGGAGCACGTGGCGCGGCAAGCCACAGCATACTGTATCAGAGATGGAGAGCTCTATCGGAAGCGGCTGGATGATGTGGCACTGCGCTGCATCTCCAGGGAGCAAGGGAAAGAATTGCTGGCGGATATACACGGTGGAGACTGTGGGCATCACTCGTCATCACGAACCCTCGTGGGCAAGGCATTCCGGAGCGGTTTCTATTGGCCTACTGCGCTCAACGACGCCGTAGAGCTAGTGAAGGCTTGTGAAGCCTGCCAATTCCATGCCAAGCAGATCCATCAGCCGGCAGGAGGCCTACAAACCATACCTCTCTCGTGGCCATTCGCAGTCTGGGGGCTGGATATCCTGGGCCCGTTTCCTCGGGCGCCAGGGGGCTATCCCTACCTTTACGTCGCCATGGACAAGTTCACCAAGTGGGCTGAAGTGGAAGCCGTCCGCACCATCCCCGCAAGTTCTGCGGTCAAGTTAAATCAAGGGCCTCGTGAGCGGTTGGGTGCCGAACCGCATCATCATCGACAACGGTTCGAGTTCACCAAGAACCTCTTCAAACATATTGTGCTAACTCGAACTCAGATATGCTACACTTCGGTGGCGCACTTCGGCAACAGCCAGCCGAAGGGCTAACACAGAGGTCCCGAGGGGCCTCAAACCGTAACATTCGTGAAGAAAGCGGAGGCTGCGGCAGGGGCTGGTACGACGAGCTTCAGTCTGTGCTGTGGTCCATCCGCACGACCACACCCAAGCCAACTGGAGAGACCCCATTCTTCTGGTCTATGGAGCCGAAGCGATCCTTCCTCACGAGGTCAGACGTCGTTCCGCACGGGTCCTGGCGTTCGACGAGGCGCAGCAGGACGCCATGCGGGGAACGGATCTTGTGCTGGGGGAGGAGCGTTGTCGAGAAGCTACGTTGCGAGCAGCAAGGTACCAACAAGCGCTGCGACGATACCACTGCCGCAACATCCGCCCCAGAACTCTCGAGGAAGGGGACCTCGTGCTCAGGCGGGTTCTCTCCAGGGAAGGGTTGCATAAGCTCTCTCCCATGTGGGAGGGCCCGTTCAAGGTTGTTCATGTTTCAGGCCCGGCTCGCTCGGAGACTCGGGAGGAGTGCCAGTCCGAACGCGTGGAACATCCAGCACCTCCGGAGGTTTTACCTGAAAAGGCCCAGAGCACTGTGAAGAAGGCGAATGCCCGTGAAGTTGTCTTTTAGAAAGGCCCGAGCCTGTGAAGAAGGCGAATGCCTGTGAAGCTGTCTTTTTGGAAAAGGCCCAGAGCCTGTGAAGAAGGCGAATGCCTGTGAAGCTATCTTTTTGGAAAAGGCCCAGAGCCTGTGAAGAAGGCGAATGCCTGTGAAGCTGTCTTTTTGGAAAAGGCCCAGAGCCTGTGAAGAAGGCGAATGCCTGTGAAGCTGTCTTTTTGAAAAAGGCCCGGAGCCTGTGAAGAGGGCCAATGCCCGTGAAGCTTGCTTCCTCCAAGAAAGGCACGGAGCCTGTGAAGAAGGCCAACGCCTGTGAAGCTCGCCGCCCGTGACACTCTCACATAATAATGGGTTGGGGTTGTACACGCCCCGGAGTCTCAGGAGCGCCGGCCTCAGGCCCTGGGGTTCCCTCCCACGCCCAGTGGCAGCACTTAGCTCCATGCTGGTGAGAAGACGTCAAAGACTAGATTAGGTGCCGGACGCGGCTTTTTCATTTGCTTTCTGCAGTTGGCTTGTTCGTTCTCATTTGAAGTTTTATTGTCAGGGGTTGGGTGTGACATATGCCAAAGGATGGCTTATCATGGTGGGGGCGAGTAGAACGTCACCGGTGCCTGGAAACGGGATGAGGCGAAGACATGCACGCCGGCGGATCTTACCCAGCTTCAGGGCTCTCCGTGGAGATAACACCCCTACTACTGCTCTGTGGGGTCTCCGCATGATCACTATGGCATAGTGGGTACAAGGTTGCTCCTTGAGCTGTTCGGGGTGAGGAAGGAGAAGGGCAAGGCTAGCTCTTCTCTTCCCTCTATGTGTTTCTAAACTATTAGGGTCCAACCTCTTGCATGGGTGCCCCAGGGGGGTTTATATAGGCCTACCCCCCGGGGGTACAATGGTAATCCGGCTGGGCGCGGGTCCCAGCCGTCAGTCTCTTAGGTCACCGTCTTCTCCGCCGACCTCTAGGGCCCGCCGACTAGTGGGCCCTGCCGACGGTCCAGCATGGGGCCGACAAGCCTTGTCCGCCGCGGGCGGGCCTTGCCGGCTGCTGATTACTGTAGCCGCGCTTCTAATGACGCGGGCTTGGTCATGGGGTCATGGCAATGCGAACGCTGACGACGGGCGATCACTGTTGTCATTCCCTGTCTTGTCTGGTTAATGGCGTGCGGAGCCCGTGGGAGGGGCCGGCCGACTCTCGGGGGCCGACTCCCAGCGGGTCCGTCTTGGGGCGGTCTCGCCGTCTTCAGACTCTCGCCGACAGCGGGTCCCGCCGCCTTCGGGTCGCATGCAGACAGCCGTGGTGGATGTGGATCTGCCCATGGGGTTGATGTCGGGGCAGCGTGTGCCTTGCCGGACGGAGATCCCCGTCAAGACGGGCGATGCTGTAGCCATCACTCGCCTTTGTGGCGGGGGGCAGGGCGGGCTGTCTTGGCGGCCACATCCCGCCCCATCCGTAGTTGCATAGGCAGGAGGTGGTTGGAGTCGCGGGCCGACTCCCCATAGCCGGCTTCTCCGGAAGTCGCCCGCTGGGAGTCGGCTCATCTCGAGGCCGTCTCTGGGACTCGGTTGGGAGGCGATCAGGAGGCGGCTCTGCCGACTCTCGGAAGGCGGCTCTTCGTCTTGGAGTCTTGAGGGGCACAATCTGTCCTGATGTTTTGAAAGGTCTAGGGGCTCGGGTTTGCCTACCCGTGACCCATTACTCCGACAGTAGTCCCTGAAGCTGGTGAGGCACCGAGGGCAACATATCGAGGAGCCTCAACAGTTTCATCCCTCTGGTGGAAGAATCTGGGCTTGGCTCGCCGTTTTCTCTTAGGCCGACTAGCTAGAGTCGGACTCACAGGAGGCCGTCTTGCTCCTTAAAGGGTTTGAAGGTTGTGGTGGAATCCGGGCAGCGTGCCTGATAAGCTTCCAGGCAGCTGCCCGTCGCGGGCCCGTCACGCGGCGCCACGTGGCGGGTCAGTCTGCCCACCCACGCGCGTGACGAGACAGGCCCGTCAGCAGGCGAGGATCGCCACTACAGCGCCTCGGCGCAGGCGGATCCGTTATGCCGCTGCGGCGGTTGGTTCCCCGTCGTTCTCGCATGCAGTAACTTCATGGGTTAAATCGTGGGGGCGTGGGGTCTGGCGCGATTAATCCCGCCGCCCATCGGCTTCTCAGCCCATGGGTCTATAAGTAGGCGGGGAGGAGGGGGGCGGCGAAGCACGCGCACCCATCTCCCTGCTTCCCCCGCTTCCTCTTGCTTCTTCCTCCTCTCGCCTCTTCTTCCGGTTGCCGCCGTCGCACTGAACCGCGCCGCGCCGCGGAGATGAGCTCCTCATCCGCGGCGCTATCCCGCCCAGCGCCCGGCGTGTGGGGCGGCTCACGAGGTGGGCGCGACAACATAGAGTTCCTCCGCCAGACGCGCCGCATCCCCGGCAAGAACTTAGTGCAGACCCGTGCCGCTCCGGCGGGCAAAATAAGGCCGGCGCCGAAGGAGGGCGAGAGGGTCATATTCCGCTCGCACCTCATGCGCGGTCTGGGGCTGCCGGCGAGCGGCTTCTTCCGCGCATTCCTGGAGTTCCACGGGCTCCAGCCGCACCACCTCACTCCGAATACGGTGGTGCTGCTGGCCGCCTTCGCCTCTCTGTGCGAGGGCTTCCTCGGCGTTCTCCCCACCATCGAGTTGTGGGGGGAATTCTTCCAGGCCAAGCTCGGCACGCACGTTGCCGGTGTGCCGGCTGCGTGCGGCACCTTCATCGCGATGCGGAGGCCGGTGGGCGACAACCCTTTCCCCGCCATCCCGCTGATCAAATCGGTGAAGATGTGGCAGCGCTCCAATTTCTACATGAAGAACGTCGCCCCGGAAGGCGACTGGGTTAATCTGCCGCCCTATGAAGCCGGCGTGCTGTCGGGGCGGCTCCCTAGCTGGTCCCATCGGGCCAGGACGCTGACTCCTGCAGGCACCGCCGCCGTCGCGCGACTCCGAGAGCTGACGCAGTCGGAGGGCCTGACTGGGGCCGACTTGCTGGCCGCCTTCGTGGCGCGCCGAGTTCTTCCGCTCCAGGCCAACCTCATCGATCCGCTGATGAGCTGCCACCGAGACCCAATCGGTGTGCTCAAGGACATGCCCCACGGGGAGGTGGCGGACACGGTGAACTTCCTGGCGAACTGCAACCTTACGGCGGACTGGCAGTTCGGCAAGGAGCCATACTCGTGCGCCAACCCCCCGCCTGTGGTAAGTCATCTCTTTTCCTCTTCTGTTTTCTTTTTCAGCCGAATCCGACTTCTTATCTTCTTTGTTTTTTTGGTCAGAATCCTCATGCAGCCCTCGGCCCGGCACCACGGGCCGCCCCACAGGTCGCCCCCGACCGGGGAGAGCGACGCCGACGACCCTGACTTGGGGGCGGCGGCGATGGAGGCCGACGCCGAAGGAGGGGGAGGAGGAGGAGCTGACGACTTCAGGCCCTCGGCTACCTTCGCCGACTGGCCTGAAGATGATGGCGAGAGAGAAGTCGTCCCTGCCGCCAACGAAGGTCGGCCATCGGCGAGTTCCTCCGCCCGGCTTAGGTGGTCGGCGCGCTAAGAAGCGCCGGGCCGGGCCGAGTTCGCTAGGCGGCCGGCCGAAAAAGTTTAAGGGAACGGCCGCCGCGACCCAACGTGAAGAGGCGGTCGCGAAGGCTAACCGCTTCCGCAAGGAAGTGAAGAAGCCGCCTCTAGTATCTGCGTAAGTGTTTTTACTTTGTCTTGTTTTCTTCTGATTCATCTTGTCCAAATCTTTACATGTCTTCTTCGCATCAGGGCTCCCCTTACTCTAGAGAGGGTCGCCGCCGCCTCCGTCATGAGGTCGGCAGAGACGTCCGCTAACACTCGGCGGATTGACCCCGCTGCCGACCTCCGGGAGGCGACGGAGCGGAACGCGCAAGAGAAACGCGACAAGGAGGAGGCCGCCCGTCTGGAGAAGGCGGAGGCCGAGAAGGCGGCCGCTTCCGCCCAGAGGAAACTGGAGGATGCCGAAGCCGCCGTCACGGCTAGGCAGCGAGCCGAGGAGGCCGCGCGCCTCCAATCGGCGCTGTTCGTCACCCCGTTGAGCTCTGCGCCGCCACCGCCGGAGTTCACGGGGCAGACGGAGGGAGCCGGCAGCGAATTCCCCGTCATGGAGAGGGGAGGCGGCGAGTCCTCCATGTCGGGCACGGCCGTGCCGTCGCCGTCGCCTTCGCCGCCGTCTGAGAGCGCGCGAGGTAAACAACAGGCGGACCCGCCGGCGCCGCCGACTGAAGACGAAGCTGTGGCGAAGCTACTCCTTCAAGTCGCCTCAAAGACCGGGCGCCGTCTTGAGAAGCGACTTCAGCGCCCGCGCTTTTGAGACCCGCGCCGCCAGCTCGGCCATTCCAGAGGCCGAAACGCGCCGCGCCGTTAGGTGGAGTGCGAGGCGGCGCACAGTCCGCTGAACACGGGCGCTTCGACGTCCCAGCGAAGCTGCGAGCTGAGGGCGACGCCATCGAAACTGCACCAGCGCACTGGCGTCGCGAGCCGCCCGTCTTGAGTATGTTTTCTTCTTTGAGTTTTTCTTGTTCTTCTCGTGAAGCGCCAACAGCCCTGCTGGGTGTAATCCCGAGTTTGGGCGGCTGCTGAGCAGCGGCTCGAACTCTATCTGATGATTTCCAAATTTTACCTTGTCCGAAATGCTTATCGCGGAGTATCACAACCTCCAGCGCCACGCCTTCAATCGCAGCGTTGAGGAGCTGGGCAAGCGGACCGCCGACTTGTCGAGAAGCCGGGGTGAGTCTTCTTTCTTCTTCGCGGGGGCATGCTGGCGCACCCGCGGGCTATAGTCCCCGAGATTCAGGCCGACTGCTGAGCAGTCGGGCCAGATCTTCCTAGCGACCTTCTTAGTTGACGACTTAACGTCCCTTTCCTTTTTATTCTTAAGAGGCCAACGCCACTCTCCGACGGGAGCTGGCGCAGCGCGCCGCCTTGCAGCGTCAAGGGAGAGTGCAGCAAGCTCGCCGCAGAGCGCGACCTGCTAGCTATGCAGCTGGCGGAGCAAAGGGAGCTGCTTAAGAAGGCGCAGGACAAGGCGGAGCAGAGAGAGGCTGCTCTCCTGGCCAAGTTCGAAAGCGAGCGCTCTTCCTGGACCGACAAGGAGGCACAGCTGACCTCCGGCTTCCACGAGATCGAGGACATCGTCGACGGTGAGTTTCTTTACTTTCCTTCTTTGAGCCGCTGACTATTGGTCAGGCCAACTCCTGGTTTTTTTATTTGCTTCTTCTTTGTCTTGGCAGACTTCTTCCCCGGCCATACACAGGCGGCCAATCAAGCTATCGAGGCTGATCGCGAGGCGCGAAGGGTGAGTGGTGCTGAGATCGCTGCCAACGCCCCCCGGACCCTTGACGAGCAGCTTCTGAGCATTGAGGCTCGCCTGCGGCCGGCCCACCGGATGCTGCGCCGGCTTCAATGCGTCGGCGCCCAGGCGATCGCTACCCTGTGGCCGGACATGCCGGTTCTGCGCACTCCCAGCCGGACTGCCAACTGGCTGGAGGCTACGGCTGGTTGTCTTGAGGCCTGGAAGGGTTCCGCGGCCCGGGCTGGAGCGCGCCGGGCCTTGGAATTCGTCAAGGCGTGGTATCCAGGGCTGGATCTGGACCGGCTGGCTGCGGAAGACGCCCTCGTCGAGCATGCGGCGGCGATCACCGACTACACGGACACCAGCGTCTTCGTCCCTTAGCGGGCTGAGGACGGCAGGGAGGCGCCGCCGGAGTGGTTTGGGATGAACCCGGATTACGACGAGGATTCGGCGGAGGTGATTGGCTCCAGCGCCGAGGAGGAAGGCGAGGCGGAGGACGGAGATGAGATGGAGGTGCCAGAAGACGGGCGGGCGACCAGCCTCGGCTTCGACCAAGGCCTCCAAAGAACGAGTCGCGCCCGTCTGGGCGGCTGCCGCGGAGATGATCAAGCCAAGACTGCCCAACCCGGCCGCTCGGGCTCGACACCGTCGTCTCCTCCCGCCCTCAAACCGTCTGCCGCTTCCTAGGCTGCTGTCTCGTCTTTATTTTATCTGCTTTGTTAGTCTTTTGAAAAAACTTGTTAATTCGCACATTTCCACCCGCGAGCTGTATTTTTGAACTTCTGCTCGAAGATTCGGCCAAGGGTCTATGCTGTGTAAATATTATCTAATTCTATCTATCCTTTCTCATTGCTCTTATGGCTCTTTCCTTTGCCGCCTTCCCTTAGTCGCCGCCTTGCCCATCGGACAACCGCTCTGCGGACTGCCGTTTGGATCAAGTGATTGGCTACTCTTGGGAAGGCAAGTACTTGGCTGTTTTTTAGAGTCTTTAAAACAAGTTGGATAGAAAGCGGCAAGCCGACTACTCAAGAGTCGGTTTTTGCAAAAAGGGGCTGGAAGTCGTCTTAAGCTATGTTTATGCTTTGGGTCCTTAGCCATTTTTCATGTGGGCGCCCGTTCTTCCTTACTCCTGCCCACCAATAAGTCGCTCTGCGAGCTGCGGCTTCTGACAGGAGACGGCTTAGGCACCGCACACTACTTGTCCGACTGCAGGAAGCATTCATAACGCAAGGCGGCGAGTCCCAGGGCCGACTAGTCGAGCCCGGTGCCAAGCGGCATAACAAAGAGTAACATACTTGAAGGCATAATTCTTAGCATACAGATAACAAAAAAAAGGGCAGTCCCCAAGCTCGTCTCGGGGGGGGGGGGGACAAAGTCTTGGTACATTAACACAAAAGGTAGTGTGGTACATACTGCATCAACTGTAAAATCTTCGGAGAAGATTTGCGTTCCATGGCCGCTCCGTCTCTTTGCCGGAGTCAGCCCTCTTGCATGCTCGGGGCTCCTGAGCGTCGATCAGGTAGTAGGAGTCGTTGCCCAGTACTTTGTTGATGATGAAGGGGCCTTCCCAAGGCGCCGACAGCTTGCGCTGGCCGGCTGTTCGCTGGATCAGCCGGAGCACAAGGTCGCCCTCTTGGAAAGATCTCGGCTTGACCTTCCTATTGTAGTAGCGGCGCAGGCTCTGCTGGTAGACGCTGGACCGGCTGAGTGCCAACAGCCGGCCTTCTTCCAACAGATCGACGCCGTCTTGGCGTGCTTCTTCTGCTTCCTCCTTGGTGTACATGGTGACTCGCGGGGAGTAGAACTCTATATCCGTTGGGATGACGGCTTCGGCATCGTAGACGAGGAAGAAGGGTGTGAAGCCGGTTGACTTATTTGGAGTCGTGCGCAAGCTCTAGAGGACAGCTGGCAATTCCTCAAGCCAACAGCCGGCCGAACGCTCCAGTGGTTCGACCAATCGCGGCTTGATGCTAGACAAGATGAGGCCGTTCGCCCGCTCCACCTGGCCGTTTGACTGCGGATGGGCAACGGACGCTAAGTCCAGTCGGATGCCTTGTGTCACGCAGAAACGGGCCAGGGTGCCTTTGGCAAAATTTGTGCCATTGTCGGTGATGATGTTGTGCGGTACGCCGTACCGAGTCGTGATGTCGGCGATGAAAGTCACTGCGGTTGGACCATTCAACTTCTTGATGGGTTTTGCTTCTATCCACTTGGTGAATTTGTCCACCGCGACAAGTAAGTGAGTTAGGCCGCCTCGTGCTGCTTTGAATGGTCCCACCATGTCCAGGCCCCAGACAGCGAAGGGCCAGGCGATGGGGATAGTCTTGAGTGCGGAAGCCGGCTGAAACGGCTTGGAGCGGAACATCTGGCACCCCTTGCATTTTTGAACTAATTCCTTGGCCTCTTCTAGGGCAGTTGGCCAAAAGAAACCGTGTCGGAAGGCTTTGGCGACGAGTGCTCTTGAGGCCGCATGGTGGCCGCACTTGCCTTGATGAATGTCTTTGAGAATTGCTTGGCCTTGTTCTGGCTCGACGCAACGCTGGTAGACACCAGTGACGCTGCGTCTGACCAGCTCTCTGTTGACTATAGTGTAGGCTGCCGCTCGGCGTTGTACTTGCCGAGCCAAGATTTCATCAGTTGGTAGCTCTCCGCTTACTAGGAACTTCAGGATGGGCTGGGCCCATGAGGGTGCTGCTATTTCTTCAACTGCCAAGATCTGCCACTTGGGACGAGGCGGCTGGGCTGGGAGGCGGTGGGCTGGAGTCCAGGCCGCTTGTTGGGTTGATGAATTCCTCGGCCGATGGCGCAGTCCCCGGCCGAGTTCGAGTCTTCACGATGGTCGCCCAGATCCCCGGCTGGGTTTCAAGTCCGGCCGCGGCCGATCGCGGCATTCTTGGGGCCGTCTGCAAGAATTCACGTGTTGCCCATCGAGGCTTTGGAGTCGGACCCGACTTCTTCAGGGGGAGCCGGCACAAAAATGGAGTCTGATTCTGGTGAAGGCTTGACAGATGGCTTGAGGAGGCGCTGAAGGGCGACGCCGGATGGTATTGCCTGACGGGTGGAGCCGATTCTTGCCAGGGTATCTGCTTGGTCGTTGTCGTTTCTTGGCACGTGGAGGAACTCGCACCCCTCAAAATATCCACTCAACTGCTGTACCAGGAAACGGTAGCTCGCCATGTTCGCGTCTTTGGCGTCCCAATCGCCAGATGACTGTTGGACCACCAAGTCGGAGTCGCCATAACACAGGATCCGGCGAATGCCAAGTTCTTTGGCAAGCCGGAGCCCGTGAATGAGCGCCTCAGATTCGGGCGACGTTGTTGGAGGCGGCGAAATGGATAAGTAGCGCATACTTGAGCTTGTCGCTTTGGGTGAAGTGGGGACAACGCCGCTCCCAAGCCGGTGCGCATCTTGGAGCCATCGAAATGCATCCGCCAATGAGTGGAGTCGGGCGGCGGGCGGTAGTATCGGTCTCGGCCAATCGGACGAGGAAGTCGGCCGGTGCTTGCGCATTTGATGGTGATGCGGGCTGGTAATAGATGGTGTAGGGAGCCAATTTATGGCCCATTTGTCCACTCGCCGAAGCGCCTCGGCCACGATAATCTCGGCAAGTGGGGCTGTGCAAACCACAAGTGATTGGATGCTCTTGAAAGTAAGGTTCAACTTCTTGGCGGCAAAGTGCACGCCAGAACACATCTTACGGTAGTGGGGTAGTTCGTTTGGAGGTCGACGAAGACCTCGCCGTGTAATATCTTTGGTCTCTCGGACGGTAGCGCCTTACCTTCCTCCTTGCACTCAACTATAACGATCGTGTCTTGACTACTCTGCTGGTGGCGGCAATGTACAGGAGCATGGGCTCCTTAGGAGTCGGGGCCGCCAGCACGGGGGGAGTAGTCAGCATTTTCTTCAACTGGAGAAAAGCTTCATCCACCTTGGGGTTCCATTCGAAGAAGGTGGTCTTCTTCATGAGCTGATACAACGGGAGAGCTTTCTCGCCCAGCCGACTGATGAATCGGCTGATGGACGCAAAACAGCCGGTGAACTTTTGCACATCTAGCAGTCGGCGGGGTACTTCCATCCTCTCGATGGCCTTGATCTTCACAGGATTGCACTCTATGCCGCGTTCGGAGACCAGGAAACCAAGGAGCTGGCCGGCTGGTACTCCGAAGATGCACTTTTTAGGATTGAGCTTGATCTGGAATCGGCGCAGGTTCTCAAAGGTCTCCTTGAGGTCTTCCTGCAGTGTTCCTCGCTTTTCCGTCTTCACCACCACATCATCCACGTAAACGTGGGTGTTCCTGCCGAGCTGCTTGTGGAGGCACTTCTGCATGCAACGCTGAAAGGTGGCGCCGACGTTCCTTAAGCCGAACGTCATGGTCGCAGCGTAAGGCTCCAAACGGGCGTGATGAAGGCGGTCTTCACCGTCGGCCGGGTTCAGCTTGATCTGGTGATATCCTGAATATGCATCTAAGAAGCTCAACAGCTCGCATCCGCCGTGGAGTCTATCACCGATCAATTTCGGCAGAGCTTAACGGGTCCTTGGGGCAAGCTTTGTTGAGGCTTGTGTAGTCAATACACATCCGCCACTGCTTGTTCTTCTTCAGTACCAAGACCGGGTTTGCTAACCATTCTGGAAAGAACACTTCCATGATGAAACCGGCTGCTAGGAGCCGGGCTATCTCTTCTCCAACAACTCTTCTCTTCTCTTCTGACAGGCGGCGCAAGGGCTGCCTGACGGGCTTCACATCAGAACGGACATGTAACTTGTGCTCGGCGAATTCCGTCGGTACACCTGGCATGTCTTTAGGGGACCATGCGAAAATGTCCCAATTCTCACGGAGGAAATCGACGAGCTCGCCTTCCTATTTACTGTCAAGGTTTGCACCTATCACAGTGTACCTCTCCGGGTGCTCCGGGTCCAAGGGTATCTTCCTTGTCTCTTTGGCCAGCTTGAACGAGCCCTCAGCTTCCGACTCCTTGGGGTCGGGCGATATTTCGGGCAGCTTGCCGGCCATCGCCACGGCCTGATCAAGAAGCCGCTTCTCAGCTGCGATCACCAGGGACTCGGCCAGCCGACTGCTCTCTGCTGCACAAGCGGACGACTTTTTGTAGTCGCCGGCCACGGTCAGGATCCCCTTGGAACTTGGCATCTTCATCTTGAGGTAGGCGTAGTGGGGGACCGCCATGAATTTGGCCAAAGCAGGTCGGCCAAGCAGAGCGTGGTACGGGCTTTCGAGGTCCACCACTTCGAACCAGACTGGCTCTCGGCGGAAATGATCTTTGTCCCAAAAAAGGACGTCTATCAGGATCTTGCCAATCGGTGAGCAGGAAAGCCCAGGTACAATGCTGTGGAACACAGTCCGGCTATTCTGAAGCTGTCTTTGCTTGATTCCTAACTTCTCCATCGTGTCCTTGTACAGATGTTGATGTTGCTGCCTCCGCTCATCAAGACTCGCGAAGCGAGCGCCCGCCTATCCGCTGCAAGGGTGGCTCCCAAGACCAGGCGTAGGAGCACGGATTCGCATCACTTCGTGATCAGCTCTGCCCAACCGATAGGTTTCTCGGACCAAAGGCATGAACTCGGAGTATCTCGATGCTCTGCATTCACTTCTTGCTGCTGCTGCCGCCTGCTGCGTCGGTCATCGGCCATACTGGTGAACACCACATAAGCCCCATGCTCTTCTGGGTACTCGTCTAGCACTGCGCCGACTGGACTGATAGTCGGCTGCTGGGGCAGCGGTGGAGGCGGCGGCCCTGCAGGCGGGGGAGGCAGGAGGCCGTCTCCCTTGGTGATCCTGGTGAGCCAGTGACACTTCCGGGTGGTGTGGTTTGATGGCTTCGCGCCGCTATGGAACTTGCAGGACCATCTAGAGTCTGGCCAGAAGAGAAGGCCGCAACCAGTTGGACTTGTCGCCTCGGGTCGCTTGGTCGGAGGCTGCCCTCCGCTGCTGGTCTTCGATCGCCGCCACCTGCCGGGTTGCCGGAAGCCAGGCTGCGGGCCTTGCGCTTATGGTCATTCTCTGCTGCCGCCGATCGCGTCGCCTCCACCGGAGTTCGGGAGCCCGAGGAGCCACCTTGCCAACAGACCGACTCCAATCTCCGTCTTCATGGAGGAGTCGGCCGTGGCGTACTTGTCTGCTATGATTAGCAGCTCGTCGAGGGTCTCTGGCTCGTCACAAAGGAGCTTGTGCTTGAGGAGGGTGCCTTCTCTGCACCCGGCGGTGAAGTACTCGATAGCCTGCACCTCATGCACGCCCTCGCAGGAGTTCCGGAGCTCGGCCCAGCGCATGAGGTAGTCGCGAGTTGACTCATTGTGGCCTTGCACGCACAAGGAAAGCTGGCGAGGCTTGGGAGGTCGCTTGTACGTGCTCGTGAAGTTGCGGACAAAGGCCTCGGTGAAGTTGACCCAGCTGTTGATGATGCGGGGCTTCAGGCTGTTCAACCATGTCCGGGCCGTGCCCTGGAGCATGAGGGGAACATACTTCACGGCAACACGCTTGTTGCCGTTCGCTATGTTGACGGCCGTGGAGTAGTCAACTAGCGATCTTCCGCTTTATGGAGCGGTATACTTGGGCGGTCTCGGGGAGTGTGAACCTTCGGGAAGGGCTCGCCTCGAGATGCGAGTTCAAATAGGGCGGACCCAACTCGTCTTCTTCTTCCAGCGCCAGGGATCGGTGGAGTCGGTCGATCTGGTGGCGGGCGTCGTTTTCTCTGACTCCTTCTCGGCGGCCAAGGCGGTCGCCGAGAGTCGGATGCTCGACGGGCGGCAGGGAGACTTCGCCTTTCTCTCGGGAGGAGGAGGCAGATAGTCGCCCCGCCGCTTCCATCGCTCTTGGGCGGCCGTCTTGGTCGCGCTCGATGGAGATGTGAGTCCGACTGTGGCTGACAGCCGGATCCTTGTTTTTTCTTCCGCGGACACCGCCAGTCGGCGTCCGAGACGTCGCGCCTTGTTCTCGGCAGGGACGCAAGTCGTCGCGGCGCCTCCGTGCGGCAGCCGGCTTCATCCTGCGTGGCAGCCGCGTCGAGGAGCTGTTGGACTCGCTCCGTCATCAGGCGACGCTCCTCACCCTCGAAGTTGTCGAGCTCATCCGCCGCCGCCTGGGCGGCGCGGATGTTCTCCGCAGGCGTGGCGTACAGAGGGCGATTGGCCCCGAACAGGTTGGCGATGGCTACGCCGCGCTGCTGGACAGCGCCAAGGCGGCTAGGCCCCGTCGGGGCCGGCGAGCCGCCGACAACGTGATCCATCTCACGTTGGTAGGCTTCTGACAAGCGCCTCATGCTTGCCAGATTTCTCGCGCCTTCGATGAGCTGAAGGCGGCGTGCCTCCAGCATCTCGGTGTCAGCGTCCTCCGGAATAGGCGCGGTCAGGTCTCGCAGAGCCGCGTCGAGGGGGTCGTGAGCTCCTTCGCCGGAATGCTCGCTATGACCGATGGCAAGCACCTCTGTGACGGTGCTTATGCCGCTCCCCTCGCGAGGGAGCGGCTCGTCGTAGACCACCACGTCGGTGGGGAACGCGTCGAGCGAAGCGGTGTCGGAGTCGACCAACATCGGGTCGGTGGAGCCTACAGACTCCAAGTCCGTGGCAGGCTCGCCGGCGACGTGGAGTTGCTCGAGGAGGCCCGCGAGGAGTTGGGTGCGACATATGCCAAAGGATGGCTTATCATGGTGGGGGCGAGTAGAACGTCGCCGGTGCCTGGAAACGGGATGAGGCGAAGACATGCACGCCGGTGGATCTTACCCAGCTTCAGGGCTCTCCGTGGAGATAACACCCCTACTGCTGCTCTGCGGGGTCTCCGCATGATCATTATGGCAAAGTGGGTACAAGGTTGCTCCTTGAGCTGTTCGGGGTGAGGAAGGAGAAGGGCAAGGCTAGCTCTTATCTCCCCTCTATGTGTGTCTAAACTATTAGGGTCCAACCTCTTTGTCGGTGTCAAAACCGGCGGATCTCGGGTAGGGGGTCCCGAACTGTGCGTCTAGGCGGATGGTAACAGGAGACAAGGGACACGATGTTTTTACCCAGGTTCGGGCCCTCTCGATGGAGGTAATACCCTACTCCTGCTTGATTAATATTGATGATATGGGTAGTACAAGAGTAGATCTACCACGAGATCAAGGAGGCTAAACCCTAGAAGCTAGCCTATGGTATGATTGTTGTTCGTCCTACGGACTAAAACCCTTTGGTTTATATAGACACCGGATAGGGTTAGGGTTACACAGAGTTGGTTACAATGGTAGGAGATCTACATATCCGCATCGCGAAGCTTGCCTTCCACGCCAAGGAAAGCCCCATCCGGACACGGGACGAAGTCTTCAATCTTGTATCTCCATGGTCTAGGAGTCCGGCCAACGGTGATAGTTCGGCTATCCGGACACCCCCTAATCCAGGACTCCCTCAGTAGCCCCCGAACCAGGCTTCAAATGGCGAAGAGTCCGGGTTCTTCTCCAAATTCCATATACTTGTCGGGTTCTTCTCCAAATTCCATATACTTGTCGAATAGTGTCCGGCTTCTGATAAATGCTGCGCTCCTTGGCTTCTACGCCCAATAATGGCCATCTTCCACGTATTTGAATGAATGCGAAACGCCAGGGTATTTTTACACTTACCCCCTTGGCTGCGCAAATGAGCCGCCTATAAAAGGGACGAGGATCTAGATCTGAGTCACACCATCCCCCCTCCGCGAGCTTTCATCGGAGTGCCTCTGACAATGACCCATTCCATCATGGACAGTCGACGCGGCTCCTCTTCTCGCGCTCCCAGCCCTCAGCCCAGAAATTGGGAGAGATGCTCAGTCCCGCATAGCGAGCTAGTTATAGTCCAAACCAAGGGATTTCTTCCCCCGACCTTCATGGTTCCGGTTCGAGCCGGACTTGCCACCTACAAGGGCGGAAAGCAAGCGGAGAGTGTCCCCGATCCCTCTAAAGGAGAGTGGGTATGCTTTATCTCTTATCTAGTAAGAGGACTCGGATTTCAAATCCATCCGTTTCTCCGGGGGCTCTTGGAGTTCTACGGCCTCCAGTTGCACCACCTTACGCCTGCCTCCATTTTGCACATCGCGGGCTTCGTGGCCCTTTGCGAACTGTTCTTGGGCATCGAGGCTCATTTTGTGCTGTGGAAGAGATTATTCTGCCTAGTACCCCGCTCTCATGAGGGGTCAATATATCAAGTGGGCGGAGCGAACTATGGCGTGATCGCCAGACCGGATATCTATCCGAACCCCAAGAAGGCGCCCAAAGACTGGCCTTCGAATGGTTTTACATGGAGGACGCCCCACCGCCGGATCCTGTTGGATCGGCCTTCCGGAGTTTAGCAATGCTCCTCTCAAGAAGCGCCTAAGTTGGCGCCCACGGAGCCCAGAGGGAAAATGACCGGGCGTCCTTTACTTGATGAGCCGAACAAGATTACTGGCTCATGCCGGATTGACCATGATTGGAGTCATGGCAATCTGCATTATGAGGGGAGTGCAGCCGCTCCAATATAGGGGCCACCCCATGTGGGACTTCAACGGGGAGGACGACGCCACCCGCCATGGCCGCAAAGGGCCGGGATCGGTCACCGAACTGGTGAAGACCTTGTCCGCCATGTACAACGGGGAAGAGGAGGATTTTCTCCGTGTCAATCCACTGAGCGGGTTTTCTTCGAATAACCCTCGAAGTTGGGTAAGCAAATATCTTTGTGGCCTGTCCGATCCATGTTCCCGTGGTTAAATATTTCATTTTATGGTTTCTACGAAGGAACTGCGCCGGGCTGTGGAGAAGATACACAGCCCGCCTCCACAACCCGAGGATCCGGAACGGTCCCTCGATCCGGCCTCCGAAGAGGACCCGGATATAAAGGTGGAGCTGATCGACGGGGTGTTCCACGAACTTAGGATCGACAATGCTTTGGTTGCCATTACGGACGACTACCCCGGATTATTTCCGGCTTCCCAGGTAACCGTGACCGAAGTCCGGATACCATGACCCATCCGTGCTTATATTTTTTATCACCGTATACCAATGGTGTTTCGCAGGGGGTGCCTTCGAGGCAGGAGGCCGAGCCCGCAGCGGCTAGCCAACAAGGGCACACGCCCCAAGTTAAAAAGAAGTGCGGTCCGGATCGAAACTCCGCCGCAACGGTATGGCGCGTCACCATATTCCTGCATTGATTCCTGGAAGGCGATTAACGCTGGTGCTCTTTTCGTGAAAAAGCGCCGCCGGACTAAGTCCGGAGGGTTTATAATCGAACCTCCGCCAGCCAGGCTCCAAAGCGGGTCGAGAGGGGAGGCGAGCACGAGGCGCAAGGCCAAATGCTCCTCCGACAGAGGATGCCGACAGACTGTCCGCCACCAACTCCGAGGTGGAGAGCGCCATGAATCACAGGCGCCGCCAGACAGTTCTTCGTGATGCATGTTTCTCCCAAGAGGCCTTGAATGCCTTTAATTCGGGAGATGCGCACCTCCGTGCCGCTCAAGATGGTCTAGCCAGAGCCACGGAGCAGTATGTAAAGGACATACTGGTGAGGAAATTTGTGATTATATATGCCAAGAGTCCCGAGACTTAAAATAGTTAGAGTAACTGATTTAAGGATCATTTGTTATGCAGGATCTTACCAAAAGAATACCCACTGTCCTGGGAGCTTGAAGAATGCAAGGCCCAACTTGAGGCCGCACTAGCCGCCTGAGGGCAGCCACAGAGACCCCCTCTGGTAATATATGCTTCAAAAGATAAATAGTTTATGAAGTGCGGCGTGTGTGTAAATCTGACAATAATATTGCAGATGGCACCGGACTAGATCGGACAAGCAACAGCTCTGCGCCAGCTAAAGGCCGGCGAGAGCGTGCTTACGAGGTGCGGCGGGGAGAAAATAACCTCCAAGATGCCAACACCCAACTGGGTGAGGAACTAAAGGATGTTCGCGCCCAGTTGTCTAACTCCGTAAAGGAGAATCGACGGCTTCGTCGCGGCATTTTCAGTAAGTGCTTGAACGAACTTTAAAAGAGTTCGGTGAGGAAGGCGACTAACATAAACATGTATGTAGGTTTGCTCACAGGTCGTCCTGAGGAGGAGATGCCCAGTTCTTCGGGTGATCTTCTTCCCGAACTGCATCAGCTGCACGAACGAGTTCGGCAGGTGATGAAAGGCGTCGGCCAGGCCTTGTGGCCATCCATCTCCCTGCCCGAAGGCATTGGGGAGCTGGCAGAGCGGCTTCAAGGAGCACGGCGGCGTTTCCGACTATGGAAGATATCAGCCTGCCGTCAAGGCGCCAGGGAGGCCTGGGCCATGGTAAAGACGCGGTACACAAAGGCTGACCCAAACCACATGGCCGAGGTCGGACCTGTGGGGCCTGATGGGAAGGAGATCCCTGTAAGCTTAGTGTACGACCAAGTGGAATTGGCCGCCAAGTATTCCCAGAAAGATTGTAAATTAGATAGCCTATTAGATGGCATTGAGGAGGAATACAATGAGTCGAGTTGACTATGTAATTAAATATGACATGAAAAATGTCTTCTAGTCGGATTGTAGATCGTTTGTCGTAGCGGACCTTTTCGCTTCGACCTCGGGACCCAACAGTCCGGAGTGTGTCCGAATACCCTCGCGTTATATAAGAACCGGGCATGCATGGAGACAAGGCGAGGGTCATTATTGCTGTATCGCATAAGTGCCCAACTAGTTATGTTATATTACATGGATAGTAAGAAACATCTTCCAGGAGAATAGTTCCGTTAAGGGTTCCTTTCGCTGGGAGGCATGCCCTAAAGTGCATGTCAAAACTGCTAAGAAAGCAGAAAATCATCCGGGGCAGATGGATAAATAGTTAAAAATCATCTTTCAGTTCACCGACCGAATATTCCCTTAAGAACGCTTAGCTTCGGCTTCACCCACCGAGGCACACATCCGCTGACCGGCAGTAATAATCGCAGAGGTGCTCCTTTACCACCTAGCCGAACAATCGGGAACGAGGGGTAAGCACAGGAGCGAGCAACCCAGCTTGGCCAAAACTTAAGTCATATCGATGCATATAATGGTGAATAAAAGGTACATGCGGAAGTTTGACACATGTGTTGGGCATGAAGCCCAGATAAATAAGCTTCGTTAAAGAAGCCCCAGTATAATGAGCGCGGACAGCGCGTCAAATATGTGCGAACAAAGCGCAAACGAGCCTCTAAAGGCTTCAAGAAGAAGGAGGAGGAAGGAGAGAAATAAAAGACAGCAAAAATATAAAATGTGGACGGAGGAAGGAGACAAACTTGGAGTCCGGCGCTTAGGCTTAGAATCTTCGTAGACGGGCTGCGTTCCATGGTTTGGCTCGAGTCGGTTATCCGATGCGTTTCGCAGACGGTATGCTCCGCCGGTGAGGACCTGGTCGATGATGAAGGGACCTTCCCATTTGTGCTTGAGTTTGTCCTTTTTCTTGTCCGGCAGGCGTAGAACTAGTTCGCCAACGTTATAAGCTTTGGCCCGTACTTCCCTGCTTTGATATCTTCGAGCCTGCTGTTGATAAAATGCGGAACGAGCTTTTGCCATGTCGCGCTCCTCCTCCAGTGCGTCCAAACTGTCCTGCCGATCGAGCTTGACTTCTCTTTCTTCATACATGTGCACGCGAGGTGAGTCATGTATTATGTCGCAAGGAAAGACTGCCTCTGCGTCGTACACCATAAAAAATGGTGTGAATCCGGTAGTACGATTCGGTGTGGTCCGCAGCCCCCAGAGTACGGAGTCGAGCTCCTCAAACCAGTGTGTGTTAGATTCCTTGAGGGACCACACTAGTCTGGGTTTAATGCCTCTCATGATTAGACCGTTTGCTCGCTCGACTTGACCATTGGTTTGGGGGTGATAGACTGAGGCGTAATCGAGCTTGATGCCCATGTTTTTGCACCATAATTTGACCTCATCGGCCGTGAAGTTGGTGCCATTATCAGTGATGATACTGTGGGGGACGCCGTAACGGTGCACTACCCCGATAAGAAGTCTATCACCGCCCGGATTCGCCGTTTTAACGAGCTTGGCCTCTATCCATTTGGTGAATTTATCCACCATGACCAATAGGTATTTTTGCTTGTGGGTTCCTCCCTTAAGGGGTCCAACCATGTCAAGCCCCTGCATGCGAACTGCCGGTGATGGGTATAGTTTTGACGGCGGTGGGTGGCATGTGGCTTTGGTTAGCAAAAAGCTGGCAACCGACGATCGTTGGACTAAATCCTGCAAGATCTGCCAGGCCGTCGGCCAATAAAATCCTGTACGGAAGGCCTTGCCTACAAGGGCCCGGGCTGCGGCGTGGTGCCCACCCAGTCCGGCATGAATTTCAGCCAGGAGGTTTCGCCCTTCCTGTTCGGAGATACACCATTGAAGGACTCCTATTGTGCTTTTCTTATATAGCTCTCCCTCATAGACTTTATAGGCTTTGGATCGACGTACTATGCAACGAGCCTCATTTTGGTCTTCGTGGAGTTCCTGCCTAGTTAGGTAGGCTAGGAATGGTTCCGTCCACGGGGCGATAACCGCCATTATTTCGTGGGCGGAGGACGTTATCTCGTTGGCAGAGCCTCCGATTGTGTCAGAGTGTTCGGTGTCAGGCAGTGCGGCTGGGTCCGGATTGTTATTTCCGGACTCCCTTCCCATAGTACGGATGGCTTGAACAGCCGCTCTGGGAAGATGTTGGGCGGGGGCGGCATCACGTTTTGCGCCGATCGTGCGCTAATACGTCCGCCGCCTGGTTGTTATCCCGGGCTATATGATGAAACTCGAGCCTTCGAACGCGGTTGACATTTTAGGACCGCATTGCGGTACGCTGCCATTTTTGGATCTTTGGCATCAAAATCTCCGCTTATTTGAGATATCGCGAGGTTGAATCCTCGCGCACTCTAGGCGCCTAATGCCCATAGAGATCGCCACCCGGAGGCCGTGCGTAAGGGCCTCGATTCGCTGCGTTGTTGGAGTCCGTATACATTATCTCAAGGACGATGGACTGTGTCCCGGTTGGGGACGCCAGACGACGCCAGCCCCATGCCGCCAACATTTTGGAGCCGTCAAAGTGCATGAACCAATTGAGTATGCGCCGCATTTTATGGAGTTCGCCGTCCATTCGCCACGAAGTCGGCCAAAACCTGCGACTTAATAGCTCATCGTGGCTTATAGGTTATGTCGAATGGAAGGAGCTCTATGGCCCATTTAGCAATCCGCCCGTCGACGCGCGTTGTTTATAATGTCATTAAGAGGTACTTCGAGGCTACCGTTATCGAACACTCTTGAAAGTAGTGTCGTAGCTTCCGGATGCCATGAACACCGCGATGCTATCTTTTGATAATGTGGGTACGGGACTTGCATGGAGTTAGGACAGGGACACATAGTAAACCAGTTTTTGAAGAGGGAACCGTGTCCGTCCGCTTTCGTTCGACGACGAGCACCGCTACCGACAACTTGATGTGTTGCGGTGATATATAATAGCATTGGTTCACCCACGTTGGGCCGCCAGGACCGGATTTGTTGCCAATATGGCTTTTATTTCTTCGAGTCCGTCGTGGCGCATCCGCCCACTCGAAGTGTTCGTCGCCGGAGGAGGCGGTAAAGGGTAACGCCTTTTCCCCCAAACGGGAAATAAAGCGGCTTAGAGCCGCTACGCATCCAGTCAATTTTTGTATTTGTTTGAGGTCTTTTGGAATATCCAATTGTAACAGAGCTCGGATCTTGGCTGGGTTTGCTTCAATTCCTCTACCGGACACAATGAAGCCCTGGAGCTTTCCGGCTGGAACGCCGAAGACGCATTTTTCCGGATTGAGCTTAATGTCATACTTTCGGAGATTGTCGAATGTGAGCCTCAAGTCGTCTACTAGAGTTTCGACATGCTTGGATTTGACGACCACGCCATCTACATATGCTTCCTTTGCCTTGCCGATCTAGTTTGCCAGACATGTCTGAATCATGCGCTGATATGTTGCGCCGGCGTTTTTGAGCCCGAAGGGCATTGTGCTGAAGCAGAAGGGATCCTTTGGGCAAGCCTTATTAAGGTCTTTGAAATCAACACATAGGCACCAGGATTTGTCCTTCTTTGGTACCATCACCAGATTTGCTAGCCAGTCCGGATGTTTTATATCTCCGATGAATCCGGCCTTAAATTTGGCTAGCTCCTCTCCCATGGCCTGTCTCTTGGGTTCGAAAAGCGCCAAGAGCCTGCTTGATGGCTTGAACTTTTAGGATATTTAGGCTGTGCTCGCCAGCCGACGTGGGATTCTGGCATGTCTTAAGGGTGCCTGCAAAATGTCCCAGCTTTTCTCATAGAAATTCTCGTAGTGTGGCGCCTACATCGGGTTTAATTGTGCCCCAATGGAGGCCATCTTTGCAGGTCCGCTGGGTGGAGTTGAATTTGACTATTTCATCCGCTGGTTTAAAAGAGGTGGACTTGGATCTTTTATCAAGTATCACATCGCCCCTGTTCACCGTGGAGCGCATCACGGTGAATTCCTCGCCGCTAGGGCTTCGGATAGTGCCTCGAGGGCTAGTACGGCTGTCTTGTTCTCGCACGGAGTGCTATGTTCGGATCACTAGCGAGAGTGATGATTCCGTTAGGTCCGGCATTTTAAGCTTCATGTACCCATAATGGGGTATAGCTTGAAAAATTGTGAATGCCTCTCCCCTAATAAAGCGTGATATCCGCTGCTGAACGGGCCACTTGAAATGTGACCTCCTCGGACCTGTAATTGTCCGTGAGTTTAACACTACGCCAAAGGTGATTTTTCTGTGCAGCATGCTTCCGGCTAGGGATTATTCCTCTAAAGGTTGTACTGCTTCGCTCAATGCGGTTCCAGTCTATTTCCATTTTTCGGAGGGTTTCTCAGAGATGAGGTTTAGTCCGCTGCCGCCATCCATGAGTACCTTAGTAAGGCGAAAGTCGCCCACTATTGGACTGAGAACCAATGCGGCTGGTGCTCGGGCTATTCGAATTTGGGTTCACACCGGCATTAAAGGTAATAGCCGTGTCACCCATGGATTTATTGTTGCTACTTGGTAGACTTCGCAAGGTTATGGAGTGTTCGCTTCGCATGTTATTTGATGCGAAAGTCTCAAGACTGTTAATACCGATTGGTGTTGCTGGGCTGGGATTTCGAGGCTAGAAGCTCTTCGCCACTTTTGGCCACCTACCGTAGTATCCAACATGCTCAAGGCTATGAGTTGGAGTGGCGCCCTCTGTGTTATGAATTTTGCAGGTCCGCTTAGCCAACCCTCCAAGACAGTTCCGCACCCTTTAGGGGTTTTGGTTTTTGGTGTTTAACCTGTGTGCTTGGTGATGATGCACCCTTTTATTTCGGACTAGGGATGTATTCGGGGCGGATTATCCCAAAATTTACTTTCGGTTTTCCAAGCACTCTCCATCGCACAATACTTTTGTATTATGGTCACCAAGTCATCAAAGCATGTAATTTCCGACGACTTATGGCGCTTAGGATTCCTTGTCCGTGCAATTATTGCGAAAAGTGAGATTGCGTCCTTCTCTCGGCAGTCCTTTATCTTGTCCATAACCAGGAGGAATCGCCCAAGAATGATGTACAGCTTCAGCGGCTCTTGCCAATTCGGGATAGATCGCTAATGTTTGGGTGGGCGGGTGGAACTAGATCCGGAACCCCGTCCAATTTAAGACTCAGGGGCCGAGAAGCTTCCGAACATGGAAGTTCGGATTTTTGAATGCTATCCAATGAATCCAACCCACCTCCTGACTTTAAGTTCAGGGCTTGATCGACATCCGTCCCTCTACGGGAATCCGGCATGGAGGGATCGGGAATCCGGACATAGATAGTCCTTAAGATAGAAGAAGAGTCGCCACATTGCTCCTCTATCACAGCAACATGATGGGTAGCCTGGGGAGATTTGATCTCTCTCAGATCGGTTTTAGGCCTGATCTGGTCATAGTCTGTGGCGACTCCTGTGATGGCGATGCGATCCAAGAGCTCGCTTACGGAGGAGAGCTCGATCGATCTAACTGCTCGCAAGTTCCGAAGTTAACGGAAGATTGGTTTCGGCGACTCGAGAAGTCATCGCCGGGGCAGGTGGCGAACTGGCGGTCATAAGAAACCACCTAGTCAAGAGTCGACCAAAGGGCCAAGGCCTTTGGCGACATGATCGTATTTAAAGACGGGTGAGGCATCCTTCCCGACGGCGACGCACGCAGGAACTCTCAATGAAAGCACCAATGTCGGTGTCAAACCGCGGATCTCGGTAGGGGGTCCCGACGTGCGCCTAGGCGGATGGTAACAGGAGACAAGGGACACGATGTTTTTACCCAGTTGGGCCCTCTCGATGGAGGTAATACCCTACCCTGCTTGATTAATATTGATGATATGGGTTGTACAAGAGTAGATCTACCACGAGATCAAGGAGGCTAAACCCTAGAAGCTAGCCTATGGTATGATTGTTGTTCGTCCTACGGACTAAAACCCTCCGGTTTATATAGACACCGGATAGGGTTAGGGTTACACAAAGTCAGTTACAATGGTAGGAGACGGGACACGGGACGAAGTCTTCAATCTTGTATCTTCATAGTCTAGGAGTCCGGCCAACGGTGATAGTTCGGCTATCCGGACACCCCCTAATCCAGGACTCCCTCACTCTTGCATGGGTGCCCCAGGGGGTTTATATAGGCCTACCCGCCGGGGGTACAATGGTAATCCGGCTGGGCACGGGTCCCAGCTGTCAGTCTCTTAGGTCGTCGTCTTCTCCGCCGACTTCTGGGGCCCGCCGACTAGTGGGCCCCGCCGATGGTCCAGCATGGGGCCGACAAGCCTTGTCCGCCGCGGGCGGGCCTTGCCGGCTGCTGATTACTGTAGCCGCGCTTCTAATGACGCGGGCTTGGTCATGGGGTCATGGCAACAAGATCGCTACCGACGGGCGATCATCACTGCCATTCCTCGCCTTTGTTCGGTTAATGGCGTGCGGAGCCCGTGGGAGGGGCCGCCGACTCTGGGGCCGACTCCGGCTGGTCCGTCTTTGGGCGCTCGCCATCTTCTACACTCCCGCCGACAAAGCGGTCCCGCCAGATTTGGGTCGTGACAGACAGGCCGCCGTGGGTACAGGATCTACCCATGGGTTGATGTCGGGGCGGCGTGGCAACAAGGCCGCGCAGACAGAGATCCTCGCCAAGACGGGCGACTATAGCCATGCCTGCCCTTCGTGAGCGGGGCAGGGATGGGCTGTGCGGCGGCCACATCCCGTCCCGTCCGTAGTTGCATAGGCAGGAGGTGGTTGGAGTCGCGGGCCGACTCCCCATAGCCGACTTCTCCGGAAGTCGCCAGTTGGGAGTCGGCTCATCTCGAGGCCGTCTCTGGGACTCGGCTGGGAGGGGCAGTCGGCGGCTCTGCTGCCGACTCCCGGAAGGCGGCTCTTCGTCTTGGAGTCTTGAGGGGCGCAATCTGCCCCGATGTTTTGAAAGGTCCAGGGGCTCGGGTTTGCCTTCCCGTGGCCCATTACTCCGACATTTATCAAAGCTCTTTTCGACTTGTGGCTCTTCGACCTTTCGCCCTCTTACCTCGATTTCTCTCGCGCAAGGTCACGCGAGGGGGGCAGCCTGGGCGCCCCCGCGAGTGTTCTCTGCCCTTATTATTCGAGGTTTCCCAACCCGGGTCCACTACAGGAGCACCCCTCCAGTCCATGCCTCACGGGCACCGCGACACGAACACAGGACCTGGGTCAGTCCCCTCCACAGCTGAGGCCGGGGGCTACCTCTCCAGACTAACCTTCGCAGGACATGAGGCGTTCGACGAGGGCCACGACAGGCGCCCCCGAGCTAAGTAATTTCTACGCGCGAGCGTGTTGCACAAGGGCATAATACCAAGATAGCAGAAGCAATACGATAACTAACAGCAATAGTCCACGACGCCTATGCGGGCCCTACGCCATCGCTTTTGGCGCAGAAAAGGAAAAGGACAAAACAGCGCGGCTCGCTCGACACCAACTCATGGGGAGGCTCGAATGCCTCCGAGCTCAAGCGGACTCCCTCTCGCGCTTCACCGGGGCAAGACGGCGGGCGGACTCGCTACCTCCCTCTAGGCGGGCGCGGCAGCGCGGAGGCTGGTCGCGACCACATTTGGAGGAGCCGCTGTTCAAGAAGAGCCGCCGGCTCGACGAGCCCCGGGCGCCGCCGACCACGCAGCATCGTCGTCTTCATCGCCGCTGAGGCTGAACCCACGGCCACGGTCGTCGTTCTCAGGGCAGCACCCGGTGCGGCGACCATCTTCCCCGAACACCCTCACGTAGAGTGTGGCATCGCCGTCGAACTTGAAGTGCAGGGTGCATCGCTGCTCAGACCAAGGCTGGCAAACGCTTGCCAGCCACGGGCGGGGCCAGCCTCTCGGCTCGCAGAGACCTCAAATAAGCCCAGAGGCCCGACGCAGCAACCATCCGCCTGAAGCGTGAGGCCGCCGGGGCACCGCCGGAAGCTCACCTAGGAGGAAGCGAGGGAGCTGGAGCTAGGTGCCGGTCGGCTCCGCTGACCACACCACAAACTCCGGCAGCACCTCTGCCGAGTGGAAGCGCAGCCTAGGGGGCACACGGCCGTAGCGCACCCCCCAGCAGCGGCCTGCCGCCCGCCACCGCGCGGGAGGTCACCTCCACGACCGCGAGGAGCCACCATGGGAGCCGCAGGGTGTTTGCGGGGACGGCCTCGGCCGCGCTTGGGCGTGGGAGAGTCAGGCCCTACCTGGCGAGCCTTCCCCTTCTCTGCGGCCGAGAACCTCTTCGGCGGAGCCATGGGGAAGAAGAAGAAGCAAGGAGGAGATGAAATAGAAGGGCAGGCGCCGTCGCGTACTTATAGCCGGGGAAGGCCAACCACCGACCTCCACGATCGCAGGCAATCATGACCCGCTCTGCATGCAGGGACTTGTCAATTCGTGCAGTTGTCGAGGCATCGTGGGGAAGTGGAGACGCCCACGTCCAATCAACCGCCACGCGGCGCCCAAGGCCGCAGGCTGTTAGGGCCCGCGGGCGCCAGACTTGCCCTTCGCCTCGCTCGCCAAGTCCGGCGCGCTTTGGGCCTGGGGCTCTTGTCGGCGCTCGGGAACGGAGGTCCCTGCACTTGCTGCGCCTGCTGCCCGCGGCGGGCTCAAAGGGGGGCCCATCACGGCCCATCTTCATCAACACGAGCCCAAGACCCTCACGAGGGGCCAAGCCTCACGGGGAGGACGACAGGGAGCTTCCTCAGGCGCGGCCTCATCAGGCTGGCTCGCGAGGAGGCGGAGAGATCAAGGCGGGGTACCTCACGAGGTGCCCATGACGCAAGCTATGACGACCAAGGGCGCCAGGCGGGCACCAGCCCGCGCAGTGTCCTCCTTTCCTCTTTGGTGCAAAGGGAGCAAGCGCAGGCGAGGGCATCAAGCAAAGGCGTCCATTTCGGTGCAACAAGACCAAGACCAGTCCAACGGCAGGAAGGAAGTCATTGTGGAGCCCAAGCCGGCATCACCACCAGAGCCTTTGACAGGCGAGGACCAACTTTAGTCAGGATAAGTGTACCATATGTTCCCCTTCAAAATGGCCAATTGTTGGCGCCCTTCCCGCTCAATATTTGGGAAGAGGCCCAGGGCCTCTGCCTATAAATAGGACGAGCCACCCACAGGGTAGGAGAGGCAGAAAGATAGCAAGAGAAAAAGCGAGAGAGATAGAGAAAGGCGACTGAACTCCCCCTAGCAGTTCATCGCACCAGCCAAGAACAGACCCTCGCGAGGCTGTTCTCCTTTGTATTGTTCATCACCATCAGCCCAAGAGGCAATCCACCACACCACAAACTAGAGTAGGGTATTACACCACAATGGTGGCCCGAGCTAGTATAAACCCTGTGTCTCTTGTGCTGTTCCTTTCGTAGTTTAGATCCTAGCGAGGCGGCGGGGTGCAGGTAGGTGGAGAGCGAGATTCCGCGCGCACCCCAGTGTTCGAACCTCAAGGGTCCGCCGGAACCTGAAATCCGACATGATACATTGTTTTTGTGACTTTACATTTTGATTAGAAAAAAGGATGAGGTCCACAAGAACATGATTGTGTTGTTGAATCGAGGAGCATCGTGAGGGATTAATCAAGATACGATAAGCATACCCATCAGAAATATGTCTGCTGAGCAATAACAGGTTATAGCTTATGTCTACATTAACTGAATAAATGATTTAATCCACTGATGCTCCGTCGTGATTTCGTGAACTTGCTTTGAGAATTTTGTAACACTCATATATACCCACTTTTCATCAAAACTTGGCTGCACCACATGACTACACAACACACCAACAGAGTAATCCACATGACCTGCTCAGTACTCCTATATTCAGTTAGCAAGATCCACAAGATTATATTTCAAACTTCCTAAAATTAAGAATTTCCTCTTCCATGAAACATTCGCATCATCAGTCTTTCAAGATTACAGGCATCTCTTTAGGCACAGATGACCAACACGCGTACTACCATAAAATAGTAGCTTCTGAAAATGATTTGTCAAACACCGACAAAAGTACAAATTTGGTATAGCCTCTTTTGACCATAAAGTGCAGTAGTGTAGACATTCCAAATGTACTGAACTAGCTAAATGTATCTGCATGTTTAAGAAAAAACTAGAATTCACATCTACTTGCATGCATAATTTCAAACTTTCGATTAAAAAATTCAAACAGTCTGATCTACATCATGGCACCTGAGATATACATGTGATACATAATACATGTAGGCTTTAAGTAAACAAATAGGAATAAGTCTTAGTTTGAGCTTTATTTTTTCACTTGAAACGGACATCAGATAATTGATAAGCTAAAATATTGTTGTGCTATATTCATACGTGTTTATATTTTCTTCTCAATAAAATAGAATTTGGGACGAACCTACTACCAAATGAACATCTATTACTAAATGAACACAGTGTATTGCTACATATTTAACCATTATGATGTATTAAAAACTTCATCAATTTCCATATTTCAACAGTAGAATGAAGTAGGTACAAATTTTAAAAGGATTGACAGTTAAACCTTTTATTGGATCAACAATGCATTTTTAATATAAGTAAATAAGTACTTTAGGTGTTGTTCACACAACTATGTTTGCAAAAGAATTAAATTTGTAAAAGTCATCAAACTTAATTATAATTTTTCTTCAGACTAATAAAATAATATTATATCCATCGCAAATTAGTTGACTTAGTATCTTCAATTTATTGAACTTTATAAAAACTAGCCCGCGCATCGAGCGGGCCACTTTGCTAGTTGGGCCTCATGGGCCTTGGTGGAGAAGAGAGAGGGCTGGCCAGGAGGTGGCGCGCACCCCTTGCCCCAATCTGAATTGGACAAGGGGAGGGGGCGGCGCCCCCCTCCTTCCTTCTCTCCTCCTCCTCGTTCCCCCTTCTTCCACATGGAATAGGAAAGGGGGGGCGAATTCTACTAGGTTTGGAGTCCTAGTAGGACTCCCCCCATGGCGCGCCTCCTCCTCCCCCTCCTTTATATACGTGGGGAGGAGGCACCCAAAGGCACAACAGACAATCTCTTAGCCGTGTGCGGTGCCCCACTCCACAGTTACACACCTCGGTCATATCGTCGTAGTGCTTAGGCGAAGCCCTGCGCTGGTAGCTTCATCATCACCATCGCCACGCAGTCGTGCTGACAAAACTCTCCCTCGGCCTCAACTGGATCAAGAGTATGAGGGACATCATCGATATGAACGTGTGCTGAACACAAAGGTGGCGTACGTTCGGTGCTAGGATCGGTCGGATCGTGAAAACGTACGACTACATCAACCGTGTTGATATAACACTTCCGCTTTCGGTCTACGAGGGTACGTGAACACACTCTCCCCGCTCGTTGCTATGCTTCTCCTAGATAGATCTTGCGTGATTGTAGGAATTTTTTTGAAATTACTGCGTTCCCCAACAATATTAACATGCTATTTGTATAGAAATTACCATGCAATATTTTCCCGGAACTTTTTTCTCCTTGTTCAAAAATGTTACTGTGTTGTTTGTACTTAAGTCAACATGCTATATTTCTCAGCAACTTTTTCCTCCTTGGTCAAAAATGTTACCACGGTGTTTGTACTTAAGATATCAGGTATGAAATTCTTATAGTATCATGCAATTTACATAGAAATTACCGTGCTATACTTTTCAGCAACTTTTTCCTCCTTGGTCAAAAATGTTACAGCGGTGTTTGTACTTAAGTTATCAGGTATGGAATTCTTATATTACCATGATATTTACATAGAAGTTACCGTGCTATATTTTTCAGCAACTTTTTCCTCCTTGGTCAAATATGTCAGGTGGTGTTTGTACTTAAGTTATCAGTATGGAATTCTTATATTACCATGCTATTTACATAAAAATTACCATGGTATGCTTTTCAATAGTTGTTCCCCCTTCATCAAATTTACCGCGTTGTTTATACGCAAGTTATCAGGTGAACGGTTCGTATATTAGCATGCTATTTTCACAAAAGCTATCGTGAGTATATTTTTGAACAACTTTTTCATCCCTTGGTTAATTTTACCGGGCGCTTTGGTTTGTAAATTATCGAGTATGTGGGAGGTATATTGGCAACTATTTCCCCTTTGACCGAAGTTAATGTGATGTTTGAACGTAAATTATCATGTATTCGGTGTGATATTTTAACAACATAGAAGTTACCGAAGAATGTTTTTCAAAAACTTTTTTCCCAAGGGTCAAAAGTTACCATAGTGTTTGATGTGAGTTATCATCCTTATTATGCGTAAATTATCATGCTATTTACATAGATTTTATGGAAAGTATGTTTTTTAACAACTTTTTTATCGGGTCAAAAGATACCACGGTGTTTGTGCATAAGTTATCACGTCAGCGGTTCGTGTATTATCAGGTTATTTAAACTATTCCCCCATGTCAAAAGTTACCTGGTATTTATATGTGAGTTGTCACCTCTGTTGTGTGTTAATTATCATGCTATTTACACAAAAGTTATTGAGGTAAAATTTTCAACAAATTTTTTACCGGGATAAAAAGTTTACTATGGTATTTGTACATAAGTTATCAGGTCAATGGTGCGTATATTATCATGCTATTTACACAGAAATTACCGAGGGTATGTATTCAATAACCCATCCCGGCCCCCTTGGGTCAAAGTTACCGCGTTGTTTTTGCGTAAGTTATTAGGTCTCCCGTTCTTAATTTATCATGTTTTTACACAAAAGTTACCGAGGTAATTTTTCAACAACTTTTTTTACCGGGTTCAAAAGTTAACGCAGAAGTTATCAGGTCTGTGATGCACATATTATCATGCTATTACAGATAAGTTTCCGCACGTATGAAAAATGCCATCTTATCTTTTTCAGAAAAACAATGGAAGTACATCCGCAT
Organism: Aegilops longissima; assembly: GCA_021605205.1. Taxonomy (NCBI): domain Eukaryota; kingdom Viridiplantae; phylum Streptophyta; class Magnoliopsida; order Poales; family Poaceae; genus Aegilops; species Aegilops longissima. The sequence continues at coordinate 661,015,538 of CM038678.1, forward strand.
AGTTATACAACTCCAGATCAATAACACTTGCACAAAAAACTAACAAATGTTTTTACCCTTGAAAACAAACCCCCAAATTTTGAAAATGCATCAGTACATGCTGACAGTTTCAGTTTTCAGAAAGCAATAGAACTTGCTAAATACTTACTACTCATGTACTTACTAGAACCGCACATATCCAAATAGTACTCATGTGCTCTAGATCATGATGTGAATGTCACACTCCACGCAAATATCCTAAAAAGTTCAGCTTCATTCAGCAACAATGAAATGCAAAATAAAATGTTCATTTCCTGTAGGCATAACAACAAACAGGAAAGTGCACCAAAAATAAACACCGAAACAAATATATTTTTTCTGCATCAAACTCGCCATAAGAAACAACCTTTTTTGAGATTTGCAATTGATGTGCTAATTCATAGGGAGGTCATACTCTACCTAAGAGGGAGGAGGATAGGCAGATCGTGAGGATGAGAAAGAAGTGCGGCTTGTACAGAGTCAGAGAGAGGACAACTCATGAGAGAGAGATACGAGTAGCAGTGATGTGATTGGGAGAAGGTGGTAGTAGTAGCTAAGGATGTCAATGGGTAGGGTATGGGGCGGGTAGATCAATACCATACCCATACCCATGTAGTTAATGGGTACAAAATTCAACCCATACCCGTACCCATGGGTATGAAACTTTACCATACCCATTGGCTACCTAGTGGGTAGATCACAAAGTCACTACAAAAAAAATACACTTCCGTGATGATACGTGTTTGTCACAGTAGGTCACGTTTTCTGTCATGCATGTACATCCATGACAAATTTATGACAGAATCAAGATAGTCATACTTGTCCTGTCGTAGAAGTGTTCCATGACATTACTAAAATTATCATCACGGAACTGTCCACTTCCATGACGGTAAATCGCGTGTCACGGAAGTGCTTTCGTCAAGGGTGACCGACACGTGGCAACCACCGTAATGGAACGCCGTTAAGCTATCGGGTACGATTTTGGATCCGATACCCCATTAACAGCCCCGACCAATGGGGATTTTCCACGTGTAAAATCATCATTGGCTGGAGGAAACACATGTCGGCTCACCGTTGGACAGATGTCATCCACTCATTGGACCCAAAGCGCCTATGATACGTCGACACGTGGCACGGCCCAACAGAGGCCCATTCCTGTGAAAAGGCCAACATGTGGCACGGCCCATTCGTCAAAAGGTGGCGGGCCGGCCCACGGCAAGCCTGTTAACGGTCTATTCGCATATAGCCCATTTACAGCCCGCTAACCCAGGGCCTGTTTACGGCCTATCCGAATTAGGCCCTATAGCGTCATCTGGGCCGTCCAATATAATTCCAGCCCGTTTTAACTTCCGGCCCATGTATGGCCCATGACGTATTTCGACCCATATGAGGCCCTTAGTAACTTCGGCCCATTAACGGCCCGTGGTAAAACTGGCCCGTAATGAACAATGTATCACTTTATACCCATTAACTGCACGTGGTGAAACTGTCCCGTAATGAATAGTGTATCACTTTATACCCATTAACGGCCCATTATTCCGTTGGGCCATTTCCAGCCCATGTTAACTTTCGGCCTTCTCAGGGCCCATTTATTCTTGGGCTCATTACCAGCATTCGTTTACTTACGGCCCGTTACTATCATTTTCTGCTTGTGGGCCAAATTCAGCATGTGGTTACAGTCGGCCCGTTTGTGGCCCGTTACTACGTTGGGTCGTTTCCATAGCGTAATCAAATATGGACGATTAACGACGGCCCGTTATGGTCGGCCCATGAACGGACGATTTCAACTCTAGCCCATTTACGGCCATAATATGGTCTATTATTGGCCCATGTATGGCCAACCGATCATACGGCCTGTAGAAGGCCCATTGATGATACGACCCGTAGAAGGCCCATTGTGTCTATGGCCCGTATAAGGCCCATTGTTTCTACGCCGCAGAAGGCCCATTGTTTCTACGACCCTTAGAAGGCGCATTGTTTCTACGGCCCGTAGGAGGCCTGTCGGGGATATACCCCGTGGTATAAACCGCCGAATGTATGACCCGGCTGGAGTTTGGCGATTCACTGGCGACCCGCTTGGACCTGGCGGTTTACAATTCATTTATAATCCGGTAGGCGGGTTAGAGGAGTGACAAGACCCGGTGGCCCAATGGGTGGTTCATGAAAGGTCGGCTCATGTTATGGTGGGCCGGTTTAAGAGGAAGACGTAAGGAATATTCTCCTACAAAGGAAGCAAGACTAGGACTCCACTTGTAATAGAGTAATCCTAATCCAACTAGGATTAGTCATGTAAACCGCCCCTTCAACATATATAAGGAGGGGCAGGGCACCCCAAAGAGGGACAGGCAAGAAGAAACAATCTCTAGGGCTAGACACAAAGAGCCAGTTTACCGGCGACTCCCTCGTGATGATAATGAGACTTAGCCTCAAACAACATGTAAGGTTGTTATCGGATGATGTTTCCCGAGGCCCGAAACTGTCTAAACCCCTGTCTTGTGTTGCGTCCATCGATTCCGCTCAACCCCTCTCAAGCTACCACATAGATGCGTTGGCCTCACGACTAAGTCCTCACCCTAGGACATCTGCCGTGACAAATCCACGACAGTTGGCACCCACCATGGGGCTCGCGCACGGTGGTGTTGAGTTCTTGGAGGGATTTCCTCTAAAGGATCAAAAAATTCATGATTTTCTAGATAAAAGCGCCGGTTTGAAGGATCCGTTTTAGCATCGGATTCACCAGCCGGGTCAGTCAGCGTGCAAGGATCTACATCGTCGACGAGCGGTTGGAACAGCGTGTTACGCTGAGACGGACAAAAAAATCTTTATGGGGGTCGTTTTACCCAAGCTGCCGCCACCGTGACCGCTCCGCCTCTCATTGTCTGCTTCAAGTTCTGAGGCGGTTTGTTAAAGAATCTGGCCTCCTACCTTGACCCGGTCTGGACCGGTGTAGATGCTAGTATATAAAAAACAAGGGCTTGTGGAGCGCCCGAGGACTGTACATGCGCGTACCGGAGGGAATACTATAAAATTTTATCATCACGTCAAGATAAAAGGAAGGAGTACTTTGCGTTCAGATCAGCTATCATATCCGAATTCTACTCAGTGCTGGTGCATGTCCAACAAGACAGAAACAAATCAGATGGCTGCCTAATTAGCCGATCTAGTCTGGAGCAAAGGTGATTCAAACCTGGATATCTGTGTACGAGGGAAAGGCCAGTCTATGCTTATGTTCGAGGCGTGTGCCCGCTAGCTCCGTTCGATGGTGCACGTACATGCTAGGAAAGTCAAACCAACCAAAAGGAGTACTAGTATTCATTACTACTTGGAAAACTACTAGTACATACACGGATTCTGAGATGATTTACAAGAAAAAGGATCCATCAGAGGAAGATGATAATAGGAAGCTGGCACCTCTGAGACGCCACGGCTGCACTCTGTTGCTACCTATGATCAAACCGGACCTGAATTAGTCACCTATTGAGTTGCCCCTCGCTAGCGTGTCGAGCGACTGCCTCGGCCACACCGTCAAATCCGAAAAGATGACCAATTCTTACTGCAGTCGTTTGACGTCAAGGCTGACAAGAATTGTGCTACGCTGTCATCGCCGGAGCCTGGCCACCTTGGCCAAGCTGCTATCAACATCCGAAAAATACCAGGTGCTATTTATCCTATTTATTTTTAAAACATGTATTAATTCATGCGAGCGAAACTACTTTGCCCTGCTGTGTTTTATATGCATGGAAATTATTCGTCACAAGGTGGCATTATACCGCCGAGATGGAGGCATGCCAACATCATTTGGCACGGGTGGCCGTCCTTACTCAACGGACTCCTGCACCGGCTTACAAACACCGTGGCTGGCTCGCTCGTCCGCACCGCTTTACAACGCCACGGGCGACTTGCCCATCCGCCCTCACGGCCGGTTCACGCGTCCGCACCGGCTTACAACGCGGGGGACTACTTGCTCGCCTTCACCGGCTTACAACGCCTCGGCCGACTCATCTGTCTACTCCGCCATGATTGATTTCAGTGTCACCATGGTGGTTATCAACTCCGCTGCGGATAATTTCCGGCCTAACATATCAGGTGATATCCATCTAAGGCCTATTCTATTAGCTCATGTTATTTTTGTCAAGGAACAATTACTTTGGCATGTGATATTTTTTGAAGCAGGACAATTGTTCATTACAAATGAGGCGTTATATTACGGGCATGGAGCACGTGCTAGCAACATTCTGCACTGGCGTTTCATCCGTGTCATACCACCTGGTGCATGAACGTGAGCAAGCCGCCGTTTATATCAGCTTGCCAGGACCGCACCCGCGATTAACTCGCCTGTCCGTGCCGGTTTATGACACCGGTGCCGATTTTCCCCGTCCGCACCCGTTTACAATGTCGCGGCCGACTCATCTATCCGAGTCGCCTCTGATGTTGCGGTCGTCTTTGTCGTCCATCTCTCGCAGCCTAGTCTACATCAACATACCGGGCCGCACCTGTCTGCATGAGCTGTTTATCGAGTATGAGCAAGTCACAGCTTGGGTAGCCCGGTTTTTCTTTCAACAAAATGGAGGCAAATCGTCATATACTATCAACCGCCATCTGCACTGGGTGGCTCAATGGGCAGGCGCACAAGTCGCCGCCACTACAATTTGATTAACTTCAAATCGCCAGTTGGAAGGAACCATTGGTCGAGTTGCTGACACGGCTCATACGGGATCATTTATAACCCGCCGCAGTCACCTCAACCTTCTGTGGATTCATAGCGTGCTGTCAACACCAACGATATACAACTTATGCCGGTTTATATCACGGTCAAATATGGAAATTCTCAAGCCAACTCCTCGAGTCACCTTTGAGACTCGGGGGCTACGATGACATGACTCAGCAAATCTTGCCAGTTTCAGCAAATTTAAGAACCCCAGGACGATGGAGGGAAAGATAACCCGATCTCGGAGGCTACTGTTATATTGGTGAAAATTTAAAGGCCGTCAGAAAATTTCTGGCTTAGAAAGTATATGACAGTTACAAAATCCGGCTCAATGAAGAAGTTCCGGGTCATCAAAAAATCCGGCTCAAGGGAAGTCAGTCTCACTTAAGCTCTCAAATATCCGGTTTACAATCTGGTTCAAGGGAAAGATGTCTCCCATAAAGTTTTGAAGCTCTCAATATCCGGTTTAACATCCCGGTTCAAGAAGAATTTATCTCTTGCAAAATGTTAAAGGTTGCCGAAGAGGACCTGCTGCCATGATGTGCGGTTCAAACATGGGTATCCTGCCTTATTGGCTTATCATATTATTAATCACGTGGGGGCTTATGTTTATAAAGCGGCATCCGGTTTACCCCTTGATTCAGCTTATAAAGCCTTATATAAAAATCACTTGGGGGCTTGGTCCTATTCGAACCATAGTCACACCTCTTGATCGGCTCAAAGCCAAATTATTTCGGGGCAAAAGAGAGTGTTGTAAAAGAACAACTCAAACATAGGCACCCACTGAGCACAGCTCAAAATGTTACTTGGGGATTCTTTGCTGTCGCAATGAACAAAGAATCTACACTTGTAATAGGCTATCAAGCCACGGCTTGGAAGCCTGGTGTATACACCTAAAACCCCGGGTTAGCCTGCCTTCTTAAGTAAGTCACTCCGCCCAGGTAAACCTGGTATGACCCGTCGAACTTTGACAAGTTACTCTGATAAGATTCTGAACTTGTCAAGTTAAAATGACGATTGGTTAAGGATTGAGGACCATCTTAAAAGGCTTTGCAAAATGGTTTAACTCAGTGGCCTGGCAGCCCATGAAAAGCCTCGAATTTGGGGCATGGCAGCCCGTGAAAAGCCTCGACTACAAGTTTTCATTTGCTTTTTGCCAAGTTTTTCTCTCTTTTGATAAGAATTATGAGGTTTTTTGATAAACCAGTGTTCATCAACCCGGCTCATTTTTCAACTACAAGTTGTAAGTACATGATCAATTATAATCCGGTGTTTATTAACCCGGTATGGTTTCGACTATAAGTCGCCAGTATTATATATGGTTAATCCGGTGTTTATCACAACCCAGTACGGTTTTATCATAAACCGACACAGTATGAAAGGAGTTATCATTACTCAAGATTGGGGTTATCACCCTTACTATAAAAAGTTGGTAAACCAACGATGTGATTCAATGTCACAGGTATGATATATTACATATTTGATTATTCTTAAGTGCAGCCTTGGTTATAAACCCGGTTATATGTTGGGCATTATGATTCCGTCCGTGTAAACCGCCAGACACTTTAAACTTGTTGTATGCAGAAACAGGTTGAATAAAGCATGATTATAAATCACCGGCGTTTATTAACCCGGCCTGGCTTTCGACTATAAGTCGCCAGTATGATGATAAATTATCCATGGTTTATTAACCCGGACTGGCTTGGGATTATAAGTCGCCAGTAGATATTTGGATTGCGCCATTGGAATCATGCGCTCATAAATCATTGGATTATATTATTCAAATCTTCAAATAGCCAACATGGCTGGATTTTTATTATGGTTATCAATAACAAGTATTATGATTAAGTTTTTCAAATTCGCTTTAGCGCAATGGCTATTATATTATCAATGGATATGATTTATTAGACAATGGAAGGAATAGTCCCGAGTCGCTGCAAGCTTACGACCCAGCACTTGGGGGCTACATTATTCAAGTTGAGATTACATCAAATATGCAAGTCTCATGTCGCTGCAAGCATACACCATGACACTTGGGGGCTAATGCAAAGTCATTTTTTGCTCACCTTATTGAAGACCTGACTCATCACATCATAATCAGCCGGCCCTTGGGGGCTACCAATTGCTCCTGTCAACAATTCAAGGTACACAAGTTTTAAAACCAAACAGGTTCGCTGCTCAGTTGGTAAAGCACAAAGCTCTTCACCTTGTGGACGTGGGTTCAAAGCCCCATGCCGGAGTTACATCATATGATGTTATTTTCAATGAAGCATGATCATATTTATAAAGTCCCCGCTCATTAGGGGCTACATAATATGGAATATTCAGTTGTGACTAATGACTGAGATGAACAATCTGGATTTCTTCAAGGTTGCAACATTTATATTGAAGCAAGTCTTAAGCCATCACTTTGTTCTGCTCAAGACTTGGGGGCTACAGCTATTATATTATTATCGAAGAAATATTTTGAAATTCTCTGTTTGAGCAAACCATATTGACCCGGTGTCACCAATCATTAGGACCCTGTGGCTGCAAACCGGAGTCATCAATAATCATGAACTGGCGTTGGTAACAATCATGAACCGGTGTTGGCAACAATCATGAACCGGCGTTGGCAACAATCATGACCCGGAATTATCAGTTTTTATAACCCGACGATGGTGGTAATCATAAACTGGCAAGTTCTACATCTTCAAGCCGGCTGAATATCAGTTGAATATTTGAAGACCAATATTTTTGTCAAATCAGAGCATTGAAGGCCGATTTAAATGGATTCTTTATTTGCAATATTTCTTCTACAAGCAAATTGATTATGAAGCTGGTATAATGACCCGGATTTTCTAGAAGAAGGAATTAACAAGGACTTAAGGATGATCAGATGCCGGCTTACAAGAATATTTAACCCAAAGCACAACCTGTCAAATTCATTCTTGTGTTTATGTTGCAGGATCAGTTTAACATGGATAAATCCAAATTAAACTGGGGTCTAATGTCGGGGATATACCCCGTGGTATAAACCGCCGGATGTATGACCCGGCTGGAGTTTGGCGATTCACTGGCGACCCGCTTGGACCTGGCAGTTTACGATTCATTGGTAATCCAGCAGGCGGGTCAGAGGAGCGACAAAACCCGGTGGCCCAACGGGCCGTTCTTGAAAGGCCGGCTCATGTTATGGTGGGCCGGTTTAAGAGGAAGACATAAGGAATATTCTCCTACAAAGGAAGCAAGACTAGGACTCCACTTCTAATAGAGTAATCCTAATCCAACTAGGACTAGTCATGTTAACCGCCCCTTCAACATATATAAGGAGGGGCAGGGCACCCCAAAGAGGGACAGGCAAGAAGAAACAATCTCTAGGGCTAGACACAAAGAGCCGGTTTACCGGCTACTCCCTCGTGATGATAATGAGACTTAGCCTCAAACAGCATGTAAGGTTGTTACCGGATGATGTTTCCAGGGGCCCGAAGCTGTCTAAATCCCTGTCTTATGTTGCGTCTCTCGATTCCACTCAACCCCTCTCAAGCTACCACATAGATGCGTTGGCCTCACGACTAAGTCCTCACCCTAGGACATCTGCCGTGACAAATCCACGACAAGGCCCATGTTAACTATAGTAAATATGTAGCCCATGGTTATTGTGGCCTAGTTTTAAAAAATAGGTTATTGCGGCCACAAGCAAACCGCGGAAAAAGAACTGCACTGACTACAAGAAAACAAATAAACAAGAAAATAAGGAAATAAATAAGCAAGCAACTTACGCTAGGCTATTACACATATTACATCCACCGGGCATCAAAGTTCGCCACCAGTGCAAATATATGGAACAAAGCAGCATATAAACGCAGCAGCAAAACAAGTCCAGAACTGAAACCACTTCAGAAGAGCTCAAGAAACAATATCCTGGGTACTCATAATGCTGGCAAGATGCTTAGCAAGCTTATTAACTTTCTCTTGTTTGGCCCTTAAATCCTCCAGCACTTGTTGTTGCACCAGAAAGTGTGCATCTGAATTCTGCAGGGACATACTCAGTCCTTCGGCTTCCTGTCGCATAACATCTGATCGATGTATTTCAACTTGAAGTTGAGACTCAAGAAGCCGAACTGATTCAGGCAGCGAGTTTGAAGAGCTGGTGCTAGCAGTAGTAGCCAGTAACTCGAACACTACATCAAGACAGGACTTTGGGGTTGTCTCAGTGTCTTCAACATAGTTTTTATCAGCTTTCTTGGAGACCAACAGGGATGTCTCACTATCTTGAACCATATCTGCATTACTTCCTTTACCATTGCATAACGGGGTACTCTTCTCCAATATATTATCCGCGTTCTAAAAGAGAAACAAACAAACACATCACAGGTTTACAATGTAGTATATGAAACTCATTTTGGTAAACCAGTTCAGTGGTAAGGTGGACAGGATAAAAGCATGAAACAAACATATATCTATGTAGTATGGTCATTGTATGGTTTATATCATTCTAGTTTATGTTGCCAAATCAAGATAGATACAGTTCGAATCATATCTATTTAAGACAAACCAGCATAGACAGAATATAAGTGTGGGAAATTACACAGCAATAATAACACTTATCATGTGCATGGCATGAGAACATAACTGTTTATTCAATTGAAACTGAAATCAACATAGAGCAAGTTTCAACAGGAAACACGTTAAAGAAACAGGTTTAAAACATACCTGTTGCGCCATTGGAGTTTCAATTGCATCCTTCAAATTTGAAATTAGTTGGTATGAGTAAATACAGTGATGCAAGAGCAAAGTAGTATGAACCATAGCTATGGAACCTGACCTGAGAACAAGTCTTCTTCTGCTTTAAGCGTTGACTTGGGGTTCGGAGTGGTGGTCCTCGTGCTTTGGGCACTGCAGTTGCCTTACTAACTGCTCGTGTTTGGGTGCTCTGTGTTGGAGACAGTGCTGTGTCAACGGGAACTAGGTTACTATCTACTGGGGTTGGGGTTAGAAGGGGTGTAGCTGGTTCTCTGTCCAACTGGGTAGAGGTACAATCTGCGTGAGTCTGGGTTATGTGTGGTGGGGCTGGTTCTTGGGCAAGTACAACCTGGTTCTATCTCCATCGACAGGTAGCACGATCTTTTCCGAAGACCGTGTTTTTACTCCCACAGATACTGCCATCACCCCCTCCAATTGAAATGGCTGATAAACAAGAAAAGTAATTGAATGTATAGACATTGTAAGATAGATAGGTGCAATGGATAGTAGGGAAGAAAACAGGGCATGAAATAATTCAATTTATGTTGTCTAACCAAACAGAATAGCAGGACATAATTTCACATATATGATGGCTAATTAAACAGGATAGCATGACACAATTTCACATGTATGATGGCTAACTAAACAGGATAGAATGACATACTTCAAAATATGATGACTATGTAAACAGGATGACATGATATAACTATACGATGTGTCTATTAAAGTGGTTGGCATGCCATAAATCACAAACATGCCGTCGATGGAAACATGATGGCATGATATAATTCACGGATAGAATGACATAATTCAAAATATGATAACTATGTAAACAGGATGAGATGATATAACTATGTTATGTCTTTAGAAAATGGGTTGGCATGCCATAATTCAGATACATGCTGTCTATGTAAACATCCTGGCATGATATAATTCAAATATATGATTTATGTACTAAGGAAGTGAGCAGAGGGCAATCGCATATATGATGTGTCAACTAAGGAGATGGCATTCAATATCGTGTATATGATGTAAAAACTAAGCATTGCAATACAACATATGCATGATATGAGTAATATAACCCTGCCAAGTTTGAGCATACACCTCAGGGGGATAATAGGACTGGTCATCTGCCTCTAAATCCTCCTCTGAAGAGCTATCTAAAACCAGCAAGATATCTTCTTCAGCAGGTAGCATTGTCTGCTCTGAAGACCTTGTTTTCACTCCAGATTTCTCCATCACCAATTCAAATGGCTGATGCACTGGAAGAGCAGTTGAATATACAAACATTGTCGACAAAAGCAATGAGAAATACAAAAAAAAAAAGGACGGCATGATATAATTCACATATATGACACTTGGCTAAACAGCATGGCATTGCATAATTCACATATATAATGCCTTGCAACAAGACAGCGTTGCATAATTCACATATATAATCTCTTGCAACAAGATGGCATTGCATAATTCACATATATGGTAATTAGACATTAAACAGGTGGCATTCACACAAAGCATGTCTAAACTAAGCAAATGACATAGCAATGCAAGATACCATACGCATGATATAAGCAACATAACCTTGCCAAGTTAGAGCATGCACCTCGGGGGTGGAATAGGACTGGTCATCTCTCGAATCCTCCTCTAAGGAGCTATCTCAGAATCAGCAAGACATGCGCTTCGTCAGATAGCATTGTCTACTCTGAAGACCTTGTTTCCACTCCAGATTTTTCCATGACCGTGTCGAATGGCTGATGCACAGGAAGAGTATTTGAATGTACTAAAATTGTTGACAAATTTAACACGTAATAAAAAATGATGTCATGATATAATTCACATATAATATGACTGGCTAACCAGGGTGGCATTGCAAAATTCACATATATGATGCCTGGCTAAACAAGATGGCATTGCATGATTCACATATACGATAAAGAAACTAAACAGATGGCATTGACACAAAGCATGTCTAAACTAAGCAGATGACATCTTTGATGTATACAGTAAGCAATGCAAGGCACCATATGCATGATATTACCAACATCAGCATGCCAAGTTAGAGCGAAGACCTCATGGGGTAAATAGGAGTGGTCTTCTGCTTCTGAATCCCCCTCAGAACAGTTATCTTCCTCTTGATTACGATCTGAAATGGGTGGAGGGGGGCTGCCTTTGCGCCCACCATGGAGCGACGTCTGCATGAAATTTTATTGCCATGCAAGGCTTGTCTCTTTTGCTCTACATGTTCAGTTCCATTGTGTACAACAATTGACATGCATAGGAATAAAACATAGTGAGATTATGTAAGGAGTGCATGCACAAATCCAGAGTGATGGTAGCAAACTGTGGACAGACCCAAAACCAATGATAGCAGGCAGATAATAGCTTTAGTTAAAAAATACAGATAATGGCTCCTTTAATGTTTGTTTGCACCCAACATGAAACTCATAGTAGACACCGAGATTAACCAGATAGTAGACAGATAGTACTGATTGCTGCCCCAATATGTACCCCATAACCATTTACAAACTCAAGTTTCAGCATAAGTTTGGACCTGACTTGTAGTCTAATAGGTGAACACGATGATAAAGTAGCATGTCATCATATTAAGCGATGCATAACGTAAGCACACACGGAAGAGTGCGACCTCTCTTGCGGACCCGTGTAGTCCTCAAGGTCATCTCGCTCGATTGATGATGGTAATGCAGTTGTCGTGTTGCCGGCGGCAAGGGAAGAAGATCTCGAGATACCGAGAGCGGATCCTCTTGTGGTGAACCCCTCTGTCGTTGTAACATCCCAAATTTTCAATTTGGAATGTTATACATAGAGCATCATTACATATCATATTTTTCATTTGCTTTTTGCTCGATCCTAGAAATTCTACACAACTCAAGGACCCACGGAGAGAGTTGGGGGTTTCGTTATTTTCATATTTGAGCTTTCTCAAATTTTGAAAATAGGATCATTTGATTTTAATTATTTTATCTTCAATTATTTCTATTACAAAAATATGAGAGAGGGAATAAAATGACTTTCCCAAAATAAAGAAATAATGAAGATTTAATAATAAAATCAAATAAGATTTTATTTTGGAGTTTTTCGCCTTTTTATTTGAATTTAGGAAAAATCCGCGTTTTTCAAAATTGCATTTAGGCCCCACATAAATCTTCATTAAATCCGGCTTGATTTTAGACGCCGGGGAAAATTTATTTCGGGATTTTTGGAGTCCGTTTAGTACTTCTTTTTATATTTTTTTCTACGCGTAATTATTTAAAAAAAACGTGCACCGCCTTAGCGGGCCGTACCCGAGCGGGACTCCGCTCGGGGGCGCCTTTATAAGCGCAGCCGCCCGAGCGCCCCAGCCCACCCGAGCGCCCCGGCCCGCCCCCGAGCCAAACCCTAGCCGCCGCCCGCCACCACCGCCGCCGCCGCTGAGCCACCGCCGCCGCTGCACTCCGCACCGAGGTTCGCCGCTGCCTCGATTTCCGTGCCAGTTTTTTTATATAAAAACCGGGCGGTTTTCTTTGTTTTTTCGGTTTTTTTATTTATTTTATTTTATTAGTTTCGGTTTTTTCGGTTTAGGCTAATTAACGAACATCCGTTCGTTAATCCGTTCGTCGTTTTTCTTTTTTCGGATTTAATCCGCGATTTTTCTGATCGCGATTCCAGATCCGATTTTCGTTTTAGTATAACTTTTCGCTCGTTTATCGGAATCAGGCGATTCAAGCGCCTGGAGTTTCGTCTTGAAACCCTCTTTCCGAATAATCTACTTAAACAAGTTTTTCTTCTGTAAAATTTGACCTAGATCCAGATTAGTAAAACGAAGCTGTTTTCTTCCGCCGCTTGACTTTCGTTGTTCGCTTGATTTGATTCTTTTGCAAACCGGAGTTCTTAAGTTGAACTATCTGGTTAGATCTATTTGAGTTTTACCTATGCATTAGATGAGTACTTATGGTATGCTTGTTTGTTTGTCTGCGATAGAATACCCGGAGTGCGCCGCTTGTTACTTCGAGTCTCTAGGTTTCACGGATCATCAGCAAGGCAAGTAACACTTTGATCATACCTCTTCTCATACCCAGTTTTTATGCATTAGATCTATCCTCAAACATTGCATGATTAGGATCTAATTAAATTGTGGGATGGGAAGTAGTTGAGGTAGTACCTATTACCTGTTTTATTATCAAACCCTTGGCAGTTACTTCTACGTTTGCTTATTATGCCATGCTATGCTAGTAGAGGTGGATTGGGTGAGTGTATCCATGACAGATGTGAGATTTTTATTTAATGGTTTATTTAAGGTGGCAACTTAAACACACATCTAGGCGGATTGAGGCACCTGGTTTCTATCAGGGCTTGCATGTATTTCTTCGGACCACCACCCAGGCTCAAAGGGATCATGAGATTATTCGAACTAGAAACTTCCGTGTGCAGCCACAAGCCATTATGGGCTCTGGCGTAGTTGACTAAGTTGTGCGAACTCTTACGGCTAGACTAGCAGATGTAGGGGATGTAGGTTGGTACGGTCTACCCACACGTAAGGTGCTAGCGCTTCTGAAAGACTATGTCTCGGTCATCCGTCTCTCAAACACCATGTAGTGAGAGAAACCAAGCGGAGGCGATCGAGTCTTGAGGGGAAAAGTGCGCAAACCTCTGCAGAGTGTATAAACTAATCATGGTTAGCCGTCCCGGTTATGGACATCTTGAGTATCTAGTAGTTGGATATCATGTGAATCTCATCATGTTACTTCTAATTAATATTGTTTGGTTGTTAATGAGTACTTTTAATTGGGATTGAGAATGCTGTCAATCATTCTCAATGTTTCACAACCACCATGATAGTTAAATAAATTTATTCCTTTGAAGTAGGGAAAAATTGGCTTTACGCAAAACTGTAACCATAGAGCTTTCCACCAGCCATATATGCATATAGTATAGCTTATTCATTCCATTATCCTCTATGTGTTACATTGCCAGCATATTCCATGAGTTGACCCATTTTCGGGCTGCAACGTTTCATGTTGCAGACTTTTCAGACGACGAGTAAGGTGCATAGGTAGTGGTTCTATACTCAGTGATGCCGTTGGAGTTGATGGACTCGCTTATTCTTCCAAGCCTTCCGCTGTTATCGTTATTAGATGGCCTTAAGCCATATTTATTTTATTAAGTTCTCTCTTGAGACATTCGATTGTAATAAGTGTGTGATTGCTACTCTGTTATAAATCCTTCGAGTACTGTGTGGTGTCAGCATTACTGATCCAGGGATGACACTGAGCACAGAGATCAGACTGTTTGAGGTCTGGTCGCTACAAAGATGGTATCAGAGCACACGCTGACTGTAGAACACGACCATTAAGCTAAAGCCCTAGATCACTACTCTCTCTTCTCATTTCTAACTCCTCATCTTTTCTATTTTTTTAGGATGACGGAAGCGAGGATCAAGTTCACCCAGCCGGATGAAGATACACCCTTCGGACGACACCTGAAGGAAGTCACTAAGTACCTTAACATTGGATTACCAAGCTTCACCGGGACCTACAATTCCACTTTACCCGAAGAGGAGCGCTGGAAGATTCAAGCTCAAGTTCCCGGAAGGACATTTGCACCAATCACGGAGCCCATAGAGTGTGTTTTCAATGCACCAACCTGGAGTCTGGGAAAGAGCATGGCAGCTCACATAACCATGGGACGCATTGGAGAAGTTTACAAAGAAGACCTCAAGGATACTATCTACCAGATTTGCGGACGCCGAGATGAACAATGGGAGATAGTTGGCACTAAGAAGGATAGATCCATTGCAGCTTTCATCCAGGAGTTAAACCAGCACATTCGACGCCAGGAGAACCAGATGTGCGCAGACATGATGGAGTTGAAGACAGCAAAAGCCAAGATTATCGAACTAGAAGGAGAACTGAAGGCCACTCGCAAGGACTACATGGAGGAGATTGTAGCTCTAGTGGGACAAAACGGCGATCTTAACTAGAAGATTGAAGAACTCATGGGAAATTCAGCACCTGGAGGAGAAGATGAAGATAGCACCTGTCCAGAGAACTACATCATCATCGACGACACCGATTCTGATCCTAGTGATGATGATTACGAAGATGAAGCTGGAGCAGATATCATGGAGTCTTCATCGGAGCAGTTTTTCTAGTTGACCACCATAACAGTAGTAGATTACCCCCATGTTATATTAGTTTTAGTTTCAGCACTTTGTAACGATAGATAGACCGTTGTATGCCCTTGTTTGAATTGATTGGAGTGATATTGTGTGATTTGTCTCATGTGCATATGGGTAGTGTTTCTCTCTAGACCTCATTCTATTCTAAATTCTCGTCTTTTCTTTAAACCCCTCAGATGCCTCCGAGACGCGACCCCGGATTTGTTTTCCCGCCAGAGATCACTCAGTTGATTCAGCAGCAGAATGCCTTCATTCAAACATTGGTACAGAACCAAGGCAACAACAACAACAACAACAACAACCCACCGCCACCACCACATGTTGACCATTTGACCCTTTTCTTAAGGCTGAATCCGCCGGTGTTTTCCAGTAGCACCGAGCCGATTGTTGCAGATGATTGGCTCCGTAAGATAGGGAGGGAGTTGACCACTGCAGGATGTACAGATGGAGAAAGGGTGAAATTTGCCGCACATCAGCTAGAAGGACCCGCAGCAGCATGGTGGGAGAATTTTACAGCCACTTACCATGTAGACACTGTCACATGGGATCAGTTTCAGCAAGCTTTCCGTACTGCCCATGTTTCAGCAGGAGCTATGGCCATGAAGAAGCGTGAGTTTCGCAACTTGCGCCAAGGAGGACGGACAGTTGGCCAGTATGTAGATGATTTCAGTAAGCTAGCACGTTATGCACCAGATGACGTTGCTACAGACGCAGCTAAACAGGAGAAGTTTCTAGAAGGACTGAATGATGAGCTGAGCATGCAGTTGATGGTAGCCACCTTCAATGACTACCAGGAGTTAGTAGATCGTGCTCTCATGATTGAAGGGAAGCAGCAGCAGATTGACAATCGCAAGAGAAAGTATGGACAGGGGAAGAATAACTCTGGAGCTCAGCAGAAACTTCGCTTTACCCCAAAGATAGGAGGACAATTTCAGCATACCCATGGAGGAGGTTCGCACAACCATAATGGCACCAAGAATGGGAACGGGAATGGAGGAAGAAATGGACAAATACGCACCAACCCGTCAACACCATCTAAGGTAAACCTGAGCCACATCACCTGCTTTAAGTGCCGCAAGACTGGGCATTATGCAAACAATTTTCCAGAAGGCCAGAATGGAAATGGCAATGGAAGCTCAGGAAAGAAGCCGAACCCTTTCAACAAAGGACAAGTGAACCACGTCACCGTGGAGGAGGTTGAAGCTCAGCCAGATGCAGTAATAGGTAAGTTTCTGGTTAAGTCATTTACTGCAGTTGTTCTTTTTTATACTGGTGCATCGCATTCATACATATCAAGGGGATTTGTGGATAAGTATAAATTACCAACCGAAGCCCTTAGGTCACCCATGCTAGTAACCTCACCCGGAGCAGAATACCTAGCTAGTATATGGTGTGATCGACTGCCATTAAGGATTGGACACTATGTATTTCCCTCGGACCTAATAGTTCTGGAATCCCAAGGATTGGATGTGATATTAGGAATGGATTGGTTATCGAAGTATGGAGGGAACATAGATTGCGCCAGTAAGTCAATTTTTCTTACCACCCGAAGGAAGGAGAATCAAGTATGTATCACGGCATGAGCCGAGGAGAGCACATGTAAATTCCTTATCGAGTTGTGCAGGAGGAAGTACCGTGGTAAGGATTACCCGGACGTGTTTCGGAAGAGTTGCGTGCATGCCACCGGATAGAGACATTGAGTTTCGATTGAACTATCTGCCGTGCACCGGGCCGATATCTAAGAGACCATATAGGATGCCAGCCCAAGATTTGGAGGAAATTAAGAAGCGATTAAGGAGTTATTGGATAAAGGTTTTATTCGCCCAAGTTCTTCACCTTGGGGATCACCAAGACTTCTAGTGGAGAAGAAGGATGGATCATTAAGAATGGTTGTTGATTATCGAGGATTGAATGAAGTGACCATTAAGAACAAGTACCCACTGCCGATGATCAATGACTTGTTTGACCAGTTGCAAGGAGCTAAGGTGTTTTCCAAGATCGATTTGCCATCAGGGTACCATCAGTTGAAGATTCGAGAGCAGGATATACCTAAGACGGCTTTTACCACTGTGCACGGGCTGTATGAGTACACCGTTATGTCATTTGGTCTGACTAACGCACCTGCCTATTTTATGAACATGATGAACAAAGTGTTTATGGAGTTTTTGGATAAGTTCGTCGTGGTGTTCATTGATGATATTTTGGTTTACTCAAAGAATGAATAGGAACATAAGGAGCATTTGCGTTTGGTACTCGAGAAACTCAGAGAACACCAGTTATATGCCAAGTTCAGCAAGTGTGAGTTTTGGTTGAAGGAAGTTGGATTTCTTGGACATGTTATATCCGGAGAAGGTATAGCAGTAGACCCCACTAAAGTTGTCACCGTAACAAACTGGGAAGCGCCAACAATAGTTGGAGAGATCCGGAGGTTCCTTGGACTCGCAGGATACTATCGGAGATTCATTGAGAATTTCTCAAGGATTGCGAAGCCTATGATAGAATTGTTGAAGAAGGATACCAAGTTCATTTGGACCGAGGAGTGTGAAGCTAGTTTCCAAGAGTTGAAGAAACATTTGGTTACCTCACCAGTGTTAATTCTGCCAGATCCGACCAAGGATTATGAGGTGTATTGCGACGCTTCACGCAGAGGACTTGGAGCAGTGCTTATGCAGGAGGGAAGAGTTGTTTCGTATGCTTCACGACAGCTTAAGCCTCATGAGCTAAACTATGCCACTCATGATTTGGAGTTAGCAGCCGTTGTGCATGCGTTGAAGACATGGAGACATTTCCTCATTGGAAATCATTGTGAGGTTTATACGGATCACAAGAGTTTGAAGTACATCTTCACGCAGAAGGAGCTAAATCTCAGGCAGAGGAGATGGTTGGAACTTATCAAAGATTATGATATGAGATTGCATTACCACCCCGGAAAGGCTAACGTTGTAGCAGACGCGTTGAGCCGTAAGAGTCATGTCAACACATTAATGACGGGATAAATACCAAAGGAGTTAGCCGAGGATCTTCGAGAGCTATGTTTGGAAATAGTTCCGAGAGGCTATGTAGCAGCATTGGAGATTCAGTCAACTCTGATGGACAAGATCAGGGAAGCTCAGAAGACTGACAAAGCGATTGCCTCTATAAAGGAGAGAATGAGTGAAGGAAAAGCTAAAGGATTTCGTGAGGATCAGCACGATACCCTATGGTTTGAGGACCGTGTTTATGTGCCCAATGACCCGGAGATCAGGAAGTTGATTCTACAATAGGCACATGATTCACCATATTCGATTCACCCAGGAAATACCAAGATGTATTTGGATTTGAAGAATACCTTCTGGTGGACCGGAATGAAGAAGGATATTGCAGAGTACGTAGCAGTTTGTGATGTATGTCAGAGGGTGAAAGCAGAACATCAGAAACCAGCAGGATTGTTACAGCCATTGCCTATACCCGAATGGAAGTGGGATAAACTAGGTATGGATTTCATCACGGGATTGCCCAGGACTTGTTCAGGCTATGACTCGATTTGGGTTGTAGTCGACCGTTTAACGAAGGTAGCTCATTTCATTCCAGTAAAGACTACTTACAGCAGTGCCAAATTGGCTAAGATATACATGACCAGGATTGTATGTTTGCATGGAGTTCCGAGGAGTATCGTATCAGATAGAGGAACCCAATTCACCTCAAAGTTCTGGAAGCAGTTACACGAAACTTTAGGAACCAGGCTAGAGTTTAGCACAGCTTTTCATCCACAGACAGATGGACAAACCGAGAGAGTCAACCAGATTTTGGAGGATATGCTTAGAGCTTGTGCTTTGGATTATGGATCAAGTTGGGATGACAACTTTCCTATGCGGAGTTTTCTTATAACAACAGTTACCAAACCAGTCTGAAGATGGCCCCTTTCGAAGCCTTGTACGGAAGGAGGTGCAGGATCCCGTTGTTGTGGGATGAAGTAGGAGACCGCCAGTTGTTTGGACCAGATTTGATTAAGGAGTCTGAACAGAAAGTAAAGTTGATACGCGATAGGCTCAAGGTAGCCCAGTCAAGATAGAAAAGTTATGCGGATTCAAAATGCAAGGAGACAGAATACAAAGTCGGAGACAGAGTTTATCTTCGAGTATCGCCACTTCGAAGAGTTAAACGTTTTGGAGTTAAGGGAAAGTTAGCACCCCGATTTGTAGGACCTTATCGTGTTTTGGAACGCATGGGAGAAGTTACATACAAGTTGAAATTACCCGAAGGATTGTCAGGAGTTCATGATGTGTTTCATGTTTCTCAGTTGAAGAAGTGTCACGCAGAGATGGCCGATATACCACTGAGAGATACCGTGCCACTAGAGGCGATTCAGTTGAATGATGATTTGACCTATGAGGAGAAACCGGTTAAGATTCTGGAGTATGCCAGCAGAGTCACCCGCAGCAAGGTCATTAAGTTTTGCAAAGTTCAGTGGAGCCACCACACTAAGGATGAAGCCACCTGGGAGCGAGAGGAAGATTTGCTTAAGGACCACCCTCACCTATTTTCTAGCCAACGCGAATCTCGAGGGCGAGATTCATCTTAAGGGGGTAGGTTTGTAACATCCCAAATTTTCAATTTGGAATTTATACATAGAGCATCATTGCATATCATATTTTTCATTTGCTTTTTGCTTGATCCTAGAAATTCTACACAACTCAAGGACCCACGGAGAGAGTTTGGGGTTTCGTTATTTTCATATTTGAGCTTTCTCAAATTTTGAAAATAGGATCATTTGATTTTAATTATTTCATCTTCAATTATTTCTATTACACAAATATGAGAGAGGGAATAAAATGACTTTCCCAAAATAAAGAAATAATGAAGATTTAATAATAAAATCAAATAAGATTTTATTTTGGAGTTTTTTGCCTTTTTATTTGAATTTAGGAAAAATGCACGTTTTTCAAAATTGCATTTAGGCCCCAAATAAATGATCATTAAATCCGGCTTGATTTTAGACGCCAGGGAAAATTTATTTCGGGATTTTTGGAGTCCGTTTAGTACTTCTTTTTATTTTATTTTTTGCAGAATTATTTAAAAAACGACACCGCCTTATCGGGCGTGCACCGAGCGGGACTCCGCCGGGCGCTTTATAAGCTTTAGCCCGAGCGCCCCAGCCCACCCGAGCGCCTGCCCGCCTCGAGCCAAACCCTAGCCACCGCCCCGCTTGCCGCCGCAAGGCTTGGAGCTTACCACGCCACGCCGCCGCCCGAGGTTCGCCATTGCCTCGATTTCGTGCGGTTTTATAAAACCGAGCGGTTTTATTTCGATTTTTTTATTATTATTTTTTGATTTTATTAGTTTCGGTTTTTTCGGTTTAGGCTAATTAACGAACGTCCGTTCGTTAACCCGTTTGTCGTTTTTCTTTTTTTCGGATTTAATCTGCGATTTTTCTGATCGCGATTCCAGATCCGATTTTCGTTTTAGTATAACTTTTCGCTCGTTTATTGAAATCAGGCGATTCAAGCGCCTGGAGTTTCATCTCGAAACCCTCTTTCCGAATAATCTACTTAAACAAGTTTTTGCTTCTGTAAAATTTGACCTAGATCCAGATTAGTAAAACAAAGCTGTTTTCTTCCGCCGTTTGACTTTCGTTGCTTCGTTTGATTTGATTCTTTTTGCAAACCGGAGTTCTTAAGTTGAACTATCTGGTTATATCTATTTGAGTTTTACCTGTGCATTAGATGAGTACTTACTGTATGCTTGTTTGTTTGTCTGCGATAGAATACCCGGAGTGCGCCGCCTGTTACTTCGAGTCTCTAGGTTTCACGGATCATCAGCAAGGCAAGTAACACTTTGATCATACCTCTTCTCATACCCAGTTTTTATGCATTAGATCTATCCTCAAACATTGCATGATTAGGATCTAATTAAATTGTGGGATGGGAAGTAGTTGAGATAGTACCTATTACCTGTTTTATTATCAAACCCTTGGGAGTTACTTCTACGTTTGCTTATTATGCCATACTATGCTAGTAGACGTGGATTGGGTGAGTGTATCCATGACAGATGTGAGATTGTTATTTAATATTTTATTTAAGGTGGCAACTTAAACACACATCTGGGTGGATTGAGGCACCTGGTTTCTATCAGGACTTGCCTGTATTTATTCGGACCGCCACCCAGGCTCAAAGGGATCATGAGATTATTCAAACTAGAAACTTCCGTGTGCAGCCACAAGCCATTATGGGCTCTGGTGTAGTTGACTAAGTTGTGCGAACTCTTACGGGTAGACTAGCAGATGTAGGGGATGTAGGTTGGTACGGTCTACCCACACGTAAGGTGCTAGCGCTTCTGAAAGACTATGTCTCGGTCATCCGTCTCTCAAACACCATGTAGTGCGAGAAACCAAGCGGAGGCGATCGAGTATTGTGGGGAAAAGTGCGCAAACCTCTGCGGAGTGTATAAACTAATCATGGTTAGCCGTGTCCCCGGTTATGGACATCTTGAGTATCTAGTACTTGAATATCATGTGAATCTCATCATGTTACTTCTAATTAATATTGTTCGGTTGTTAATGAGTACTTTTAATTGGGATTGAGAATGCTGTCAACCATTCTCAATGTTTCACAACCACCATGATAGTTAAATAAATTTATTCCTTTGCAGTAGGGAAAAATTGGCTTTATGGAAAACTGTAACCATAGAGCTTTCCACCAGCCATATATGCATATAGTATAACTTATTCATTCCATTATCCTCTATGTGTTACATTGCCAGCATATTCCATGTGCTGGCCCGTTTTCGGGCTGCAACGTTTCATGTTGCAGACTTTTCAGGCGACGAGTAAGGTGCATAGGTCGTGGTTCTATACTCAGTGATGCCGTTGGAGTTGATGGACTCGCTTATTCTTCCAAGCCTTCATTGTTATCGTTATTAGATGGCCTTAAGCCATATTTATTTTATTAAGTTCTCTTTGAGACATTCGATTGTAATAAGTGTGTGATTGCTACTCTGTTATAAATCCTTCGAGTCTTGTGTGGTGTCAAGACATCGATCCAGGATGACACGAGCACGTAGATCGACTATTTGAGGTCCGGTCGCTCTGATCGTTGGAGCAACTGAGCTGGGTGGAACACAAAGACCACAGGAGCTGGACAAACCACACAAGGTTTTCTTTGACACATATCTGTAACAGAAGTAATTGTGTAAGGGCTTGTATGAATTTGAGGATTCTAGCAATGCAGGGATAGGAAATAGACAGGAATAGGATAGGAATGCATGTGCAAAACAGAGAATTTAAAAACACAGTATTTCAGCCAATCTGGGTGTTTGGTTCACAAGAATTGAAAGAACACAAGATGCAAAGAAGCATGGTGAGATTAAGTCAAACCGCAAGAAAATGTATGGTTATAATGCTATTATGCTACTATCTCTTAGTCTTGTGCTTCATGAATGGGAATTTGAAAAGGAGGACAAGTGGAAATTAAAATTCCTACGGTTTTTCTTTCAAGGAGACACTGAAGGAACAAATCCAACAGTTTTCCTTTGCTCCATTCCTTTGCACCAAATTCATGAAAAGTAGTACCATAGGAAACTTTCCAATTCCTATGTTTTTCATTCACTTTTCCTTTCAAGCACTAGCGATTCTAGTAGGCAGGCTTGAGAAAGGAAAAGCCTACACTAAAAAAATGTTTTGTGCTACTTCTATTACTTTGGACCCAGGCCACTGCCCTACTAGCTCAGCTCCCAGGGCCATCGACAAATGCACAGCTCAAACGCGCAGAGATAAATAATGATGGCGTTCAAGAGATTCCATCACGGATAGCTAAGTTGCTTGGTACCTCACTGCTTGTCATATAGTAGGATAAAATAATCGTATTTCCTGTTACTCCGTGTGCTCACTGGATAATATATAACATGTAGAGTAAAAATAGATGCAACAAGTGTACAACCTCTTTGGCGAAGCCATGTCGAGCTCAGCGTGATTGGGTTGGCCGGTGACGATGCTCCGGCTGACTTGGCTGTCGGGGGAGGGGAAGAAGATCTTAGGCGTCTGAAGATGGAGCTCGAGGTACTGCTCCGCTGTGATGGAGGGTTTCGTCGTTGGAGCAGCACCGGTGAGTTGTACGACGCCAAGGCTGAAGTAGGACAAGAGAGACAAGGTTAACCTGAGTGGAATTCTAATAGCATCTCCAATAGATGACGTAAAATACATAACCACAAAGTGCTAGATGTAAAATACATCAGCCGCTCATCTCTGAACTTAACTGTCGAAACTGAATTTAACTATCAAAACTGAACTTAACTGTCAAAACTAAATTTTGCTGTCGAAACTGAATGCGCTAGAGGTGAGGCTACACGTCAGTTGACTGATTTTTTCATCTCTGGTCAGTCGATTTTGCAGCCGTTGGATATGAAATCAAGGGCATGTAGTTCATCTTCAACCTCCACCCCCCTGAGCCGCCAGCCACCACCGGCCAAACAGCCGCCCCCCGCCACCCGCGGTCGGCGGTGTGCCGCCCCGCCCGCCCTGAAAACACTCCCCACCGCCGGTCCGCCTCCGCCCTGCCATCCCTCTAGCCCCCGTGCCGAGTTTTTCTCCGGTGATCCCATGCCACCGCCCCACCACCGCCGCGACCACCTCCCCACCCTTAACCCTATGATAGATAGTGGGGTACCTCTCTGTGAGCCCCCCGTGCCGAGTTTTTTCTCCGGTGATCCCCATGCCACCGCCCCACCACCGCCGGCGACCACCTCCCCCACCCTTAACCCTATGATAGATAGTGGGGTACCTCTCCGTGAGCCCCCCATTGTGGCTGGTTCTTCCTTAACTCCGGCGAGCCCCCCACCCCTTGAAAATCGACTGACCCAAAATTCGATTCAGTCGACTGAAGTGTAGCTAAATCAGAGCAGCATCGCAAGCAAGAGCAAGAGTGAGAGCAACAGCGCTAGCAAGAGCAAGAGCAGACAAGTCAAGGGACCGAGATCAAGAGCAGAGTAGCAGCGCGAGCGAGAGCTAAAGCAGCAGTAGCTCCTACTAATGTGGACGTCACCGCCGAGGGAGCGACACCGTGGAGGAAGTGGCCGGCGATGCCTCCGTGGATGGAGCCGCGCCGTGTCGGCTCGGGACCGAGTGCCGGCAGCACCGTGAGATCGAATCAAGAAGAAAATGTGACGATTAGTGTACAACCTCTTTGGTGGCGCCGATTAGGCCGCAGCTTCATCCGAGGAAACGGTGATGATGATGCTCTTCCGGTGGTGCAGGTGAAGACGGCGGTGTGGGAATGGAGGTGGCGCGAAAGACGAGGGGAACGTCGGGGCAGCTCCTTGGAGTTGGAGGACGGGGTGGCTGAACCGGCGGGATGACCAGATCGACGACGGATCCTCATCTGGTACGGTGGATGAGGGACGTCGAGGTGTTGTTGTGGACAACGTCGTCGGGGAAGAGGCTCCAGCTGGGTGGCGGACGGAGGAGGGTGTGGGGCTTCGCGGGTTTTCCCGGCCTCGGTGTACGAATGGGTGGGCGGATGGAATGGGAGTGGGGAACCATGGCTTAGGGATGCGCTTGTCCAAAATGTGGGAAAGTTACGAAAGTACCCCCACCGATTTGAGGCGGTTCTTTCGGTTCAGGGGAATCATGGGCATTTCGCGTGTCAGGATTTCACAGGAGGTGGGAGTTCGCGCACATTGTAATTTTGGAATAGCAAGGCGCGGGTTGAGATGGAGGGTGTTGTCGGAGCACAACGAGACAAAGATATATCTTACATATTTCGGGCTAACAAGGCGGGGGTTGAAATTTCTAGACAAGCCTAACGTGTACTGTACCAAATCAATTCGCACTACAAATGTCATTCAAAACTTTGAATTCATGTTATGTTCAATTAAAATATTTTGCTACGTGTATAATGCATGCAACCTACTACTCAAATGAACGTGTTAGTGCATTCCAAACATATATACTACCGCTTAAATATGAACTAAATTTGAATTTGTTTATCTATTTGAATAAGATCTACAGTAATGATTGTTGTGAAGTCAAAGCATTTGAATTCGTTTCTCTATTTTAATCAGATCTACAATCGTCATTGTTGTCAAGTTAAACCATCATTTGTGTATTATCTTCACAGCACACCACATGATTAGTCTCGAGTTACATATGAACTATGTGTACTATATGAACTCGAACTCGATTTTTTGAATCCACTTTATGTTGATTTCAAATCATAGTAAATTTCAAGCTCTAGCTAGATCTTCATAATCTAAACCATGTCTCATATGTATAATGTGTTTATCACATTATGTATGGTGCCCCGCCCCCTACTCCTACAAGTATTTAGATGTGAGTTGCAAACACCACACATTATCACAAATTCAAATAAAATGTGAGAATGTTCGATATATAGTATTGTTTAGATTGTTCGATATTTAGTTGTAAGCTGCAAATGCCACACATTATCACAAATTCAAATAAAATGTGAGATTTTTTGATGTATAGTATGGTTTAGATTGTTCGACATTTAGCTGTGAGTTGCAAACGCCATGCATTATCACATTATGGTATAACATGTGCAAAACCACAACACGCGTATCACCTCTATATTCATGCATGCATATGTTTAAAATACTATGATCTCCTATTCAAATATATGAATCCACTTTCATATAAAATTATGATCTTTGTTAGTCTCTTACACCCACACAATCCTCTAACCTTTGTAGCTACCACTAACTTCCTATCGTGCATGCCACGCCCTCCTCGCCCTCCCCCTCCCTCAGCATTCTATCCATCACGCACATTCATATTTTTTCTTTAGGTCGTTCTCCCACAGTCTCCACAAATCCTTTCCGACACACACCTATCAATAAAACTCTCCAGCGATGTCTGCCTACAACATACACACGCACCTTCAATCTCCTCCTTTATGTGTCCTTGCCTCGTGCCTCTCATACGGTCCCACACATGTGTAAACTCTCGCCCCTCTTTTCATCGATATCACAACCGCACACTCCTCCCCCTCTCTAGCTAGTAGCTGGGCCTCTCGCACCACCTCCCAGCTCCATTCTCTCTGTCTATCCGTCTCGCCGGGCCTTATTTGCCTCTAACAAATGGACGTACACCGACCGATCTCACGCTATACATATAGCTAGCTAGGTCCTTATAACTCATTTTTCCCCACGCGTTGATCGATCTACCTCATTAGTTATGTCTCTCCCTTCCTCCGACAAACAACAATTGATCTACCGATCTAGTTAGGTTTGCTTACCAAACACCTGGTTCCCCTTCATCATCCATGGATGCGTCCCGACACATCTATCACGCACAGGTATACACAAAAACACAACCCCACTCTTATTGATAATATTGCAGTTCCACCCTCAGTTTGTCTAGTAGGCCTCTCCCACCATCTTCGAGAAGCAACTCCATCACCCATCCAGCACTTTACCCCTCTCCCTCCCTCTCTCTCTCCTCTCTCTCTCTCTCTCTGTGTCCCATCCTATTTCCCGTCCTTCAGTTATGTATGGATGTCGACCGATCTCCCTCAAGACATAGCTGGGTCTCTCCTTCTCAACACATATACGAGTCGTTCTACCCCTATAGTTAGGCCTCTGCCTACCCCTGCCCCCACCCCCCTCCCACACACACACACCGATACATCGAGCGCTCAAGTCATGTCTCCCTGCCACACACAAACTTGACATGTGCCCTCTGACGTTCCGGTAGGTTAGTCGCCCTATATCTTTGACTTGCACACACACACAATTTCGATGGCTCTCTTCATCGGTCTCGCACCCACCCACTTGATCCTCTCTTCGACTCGATTGATATCTATGACCCCTCCCTCTCTTCTCGTGGATCGCCCGGCCCTCTATATATGATATGGATAGGCCTCCATTTCACACACATTGCATGCAAAATTTTGTTTGAGATGTCATCGACACATATTCCCACAAATACATTCACGAAATCAACCTCCCCCCCCCCCAAAAACAAAAAACACTCACGAACGCACAAGTCATTTGTCTAGGTTTGTATCTCTCAACACACACCCACGTAGGTGGGGGACATACACGAAGAGAAGAGGTGCACGCACGGCGCACGTACTCCCATCTCTTTCCCAACCACACCCGCGCTGGTACACGGTGGAGCTCATTTCTGTACGAAAAGGCAGCCTACGTGGTAATTTGACATGTGTACTGGTTGTCCACTAGATGGAGGGAGGATCGTCTACCACGGGTGAACAAACAAATTGCGACTTGACGCGTTATGTTAAAAAAGAGGCAAACCATGTGGGGCCTACCTTAGAGGCAAGGCTCTATACACTGTAGTACTTTTGATGTGTCTCGTCAACTCGCAGAACGAGGAGAAGCTTGCTTAGTATGCCGTCTCCCCCGCCCATGGGCGCGGTGGCTCGCAGGATGAGGTGAAGCTTGCTTACTAGTAGTAGTACTGTACGCCTTACGCCCGCTCCCTCGCCCACGCGCGCGGTGGCTCGCAGAATGAGGAGAAAATTTTACTACTCCCTCTGTTTACTCCTCGTCCCTACTACCTTGGTTAGAGAGATTATCATATTTTTTGGAATATATATGTCCTTTAGTAGATTCCAATATGATTTACTAGTACATACTCTAAACACTGATGTATATAGACGTATTTTAGAGTGTAGATTCACTCATTTTGCTCTGTATGTAGTCCATATTGAGGCCCTGTTTGGTTCATAAGTCCTAGTACTTTTTCTAGTCCCAACTAAAAAGTCCCTACTTAAAAAGTCCTTCCATGTTTGTTTTCAGGGACTAAAAAGTCCCTAGTCCCTCCCTAGAGGTTATTGAATGACCATGTTACCTCCAGTATACAGAAAAATAACAACCAAACAACACCATGGGGCGGCGGGGCAATGGGTGCAGGGAGGGGCATTGTTGGAAAAGTCCCAAAAAAGACTCTCCTTGAGAGTCTTCTTCATTACGTCCCAAAAAGCAAGTTTTAGTCCCTAGTAGTCCCTCCTGTTTGGTTAAAAAGTCTCTAAGAGGGACTTTTTCTAGTCCCTACACTAAAAAGTCCCTGGAAACAAACACCCCCTGCATAAAGTTGAGACACTTATTTTGGAACGGAGGGAGTACATATTTGCTATGATCTGTCAATCATTGAGATGCAATAGCATGCATGTTAGTCTCCTTTGTATTTGATGAAATGTTGCAACGGGCAACCTTGGACGCAAGATACATGTAACAGAAGCTGGAAGCTTCATAGCATTGTACTATCTCGCTGATAAATTACAGTACGTACTATACTAGTACTTCCTCTGTTCCTAAATACAAGTCTTTGTAGAGATTTCACCATGAACCACATACGGATGTATATAGATGCATTTTAAGTGTAGATTCATTCATTTTGTTCTGTATGTAGTCCACCTAGTGGAATCTCTACAAAGACTTATATATTTAGGAACGGAGGGAGTACTATGTAAAGATTTAGGTGTCGCACTGTGTCCAGAAAAAATGGTGATAGTGTGAGGTGGGCCATGTAATCACTGTGCCTGCGTGTTTTCACTTCTATTTCACTCCTCCGCTGTAAGAATGGAGAAAATTGTAATCTAGTAGTACCTCCTTTCGCCGAAAGCATGGGACATCCAGCACTCCTACCACCTCAGTAATAATGACCAATGAGCCGTCAAATCACATAGACCCAGCAGTAAGTTGGACGGACGAAGCAACCATCACTCTTGAATCGCTTCTCCCTTCAACGCAGGCGCCAGTGAGAGGTTGCGTCCGCTCTTCCCGGGCATGAATGCGGCACCGATTCTGTGGAGCGGCGCTGACCGTTTCGGGCGGGAAGCGCGCACGGGCGATGGAGGGGCTTTGGGTGGGCCAGGATGGTCAGGAGCGGGCATGGCAGTTGTCCGCCTGTCCCTACCTGACGCCCGGAAACGAGAGGATGCACCGACTCTCGCGGCTAAAATCGTACACTACACACCATCTCTGTAGGAGTAGGTCGATCTGTCGCTCTCTCTAACACACACACGCGCGCGCACACGCACACACAGGTTCATAGAATAGGAAAATCGTGCGAGTGAGAAGCCACAGGAAGTGAGATACAAATGGAGTACGTACAAGAAGCGAAGAGGTGACGAATATTCCATCAAACCTGGACTGAGGAGTAGTACTCCCTCCGTGTAGGTGTTAAGTCATCTTATGGAAATCAGATATTCCCAAAATGTTTAGGCGTCGTCCATTAACTTCGCATCGCAATCCCCTCCTGGCCTCGTTGCTAGCGAGCGTTGTTACTTAGGGAGCGTTTGGATCCTTAGCAAGAACAGCTTATAGCATAGCCGGGCAAGGTTAGGCGTTTGGAAATATTAAAATATGTTAGCTTTTGTGGGCCAGCTAGCTTGGGTGGGCTAGAAAAACCTTGCTAGCTCAGGAGAGCCAGATCGGCTCGCTTCCGACGGCAAACTTCGCGTAGTAGTAACATAGACTAGTAACATATGCATGTTAGTCCAAGTTACTCACCACTATGACCAGCCTAAGCAATGTAACCAAACGCTCCTTACTCTGCCTTGTTATCTCCCCCGGAAACCCAATGCATGGAGCGCAACTACGCGTTGATCAGTCAAGAAATCAAAGTCGCCTTGCATGCGAGTTAATACGTGGCCCTGCATGGTAGCTAAAACGGCATCTCTTAGTTGTTTCGATTAATTGTTGCGTTTAGAGATAGAAATCAGGGCTTTGATTGGAGGAATGACCGGTGAAGTTTCTCCTTCTCCTCCAATCTGCTTGCACCTTGGTCCCGCTG
Organism: Aegilops longissima; assembly: GCA_021605205.1. Taxonomy (NCBI): domain Eukaryota; kingdom Viridiplantae; phylum Streptophyta; class Magnoliopsida; order Poales; family Poaceae; genus Aegilops; species Aegilops longissima. The sequence goes on from CM038678.1 coordinate 661,045,910, forward strand.
CACCTTCTAACGTTACTTATTACACCTAGACGGAGGGAGTTGTATGAGATATGGTGGCACACTGACTTAGGTTGAATACAAGTGCCCAAAATTGTGTGCATGTTATAATAAGGATTCACTTAATATAGTACGTGAGCAAACAGAGGGATCAATTGGACAGTGTTCCCGAGCAGTAGCGAGATGTGTGAGGTAAGATACACCGTTGGCGCTTTTAATTTTTCTTATTAATTTGTTTGTTTCACCCTCTGACTGGTGGGACCCAACGTACTACATGGAGAGAGGTAAGGTGACTAAGGCTGCATTATTTCTGCACCACTATGGATAGTCTTACCACCAAAGCCACATGACACGATTATGATTTAAATCCCAATGACTCCCACACACAAAAAACACGGCATGCTTGTCACATGAATGCAGGAATGTATAAAAGGTTATTTTCCTCTCGTTGAACATAACGGGAGGGTTGTGTAGCTGGTTAGCCTGTTCGCTCATCGAACTTGAGGTCTCGGGTTCGATAACTACACTTGAGCATATTTCGTGCCAGGAGGATTCTTTGACTACTCAAAATGGATGATACGGAGCTATATGATCAGCTACAGCCTCATCGCTTGCTTTCTAGAGTTTGCACTCTTCACACTCTCTCCAGTATATATATACACGTTGCAGCCTCAGCCTTGTAGTTGCTCTCTTCACACTCTCTCACCCTCTCCGGATCTAAACAAGACTTCGTTGGCCTCTCTCTCTCCCCTCACTGTTGGTCTGCTTGTAGTTGCTCTCTTCACACTCTCTCACCCTCTCCAGATCTAAACAAGACTTCGTTGGCCTCTCTCTCTCCCCTCACTGCTGGTCAAAGAGCTGGCAGGATCCGTCCGCCGGGAAGGGAAGGAGGCTTAACCCTGTCGCCGTCGGTGAGGGAGGGAATCCACTACCGGCACAGTTGTTCACTTTCACCCAATGGCGGCGCGGGAGGGCCTCCGACCCCTTCTTCTTCGCCGTCGTACATAGTGTGGGCCGAACAGCCTCCGTTCGCTCACCGAACCACACCCCAAGAACATTAAGGTATAATTTACTTATTCCACATGCATTGCTCTAGCTGCATGTGGGCTTTTTCCGCTTCTGCACTCGAATCTAGGTGTTGGATCAAACAGGAAAGTAGTGGGGAAAGTTGTATACCATGAATCTAGGACGTGGTTCAAAGAGGAAAGGAAAGGGGGAAAGTAGTGGGTAAAGTTGTAAAGCATGAATCTAGGACGTGGTTCAAAAAGAAAAGGAAGGGGGAAAGTAGTGGGGAAAGTTGTATCGCATGAATCTAAGGCGTGGTTCAAAGAGGAAAGGAATGGGGGAAAGTTGTGGGGAAAGTTGTATAGCATAAATCTAGGATGTGGTTCAAAGAGGAAAGGAAGGGGGAAAGTACTAGTACAGACTGGCTATCCAGCACCTACGTTGGTCGAAAAGGGAAAACAATGACAAACGCAGTACACACATGTGTAACAAACTAATTTATGCAACACATTGGTCGAAAAGGAAGGGGGACAAGGTAGTAGAGTTTGAGCAGGACTAGATTTGCTGCGCTCACATAGGGAAATTCGTCTAAAGATAACAAAACTGGGACCAACACAAATATTCTCCTTGGTTGTTTGTTCTTTGTTGCAACAGATTGTGCATCACCCCAGTACATCGGTAGATGCACATGGTGCTGGTGCGTCCACTGTCCCGTGCAACTCTTTAGTTGTTGTTGATCTAAGGCCCTGTTTGGTTAAAAACTCCCTAGTCCCTACCTGCTTGGTTCCAGGGACTAAACATGGACTAGAGGTTATTAAATGACATGCTAAAAGACCATGTTACCCCAAGTAATGAACTAATAGAGACAAGGTGCGATGCGTGGCAGGGGCAACTGTTGGAAAAAAGTCCCAAAAGACTCTCCCTCGGGGTCTTCTTTATTTAGTCCCAAATGCCCTCTTTTAGTCCATAAAAGTCGCTCCTGTTTGGTTTAGATGGGACTGACACGGATTTTTTTTAGTCCCTCCACCAAAATGTCCCTGTAAACAAACACCCTCTAATAAAGCCGCTGGAAAATTGATGCAATGCCATAGTTAAAAGCAAATTACATGTTTAACAAATTTTATTCTTAATATAATCTCTCTGTTAATATTAATCAATGCCACCATTTGAGAAATGCTACTGTCTTGCTTTCTTTCCCATTTAGATAAGGTAGATGCTTCTTTTTGTTGGCTTCTGTGTCATCCACCGTTATTAACCACTAGTTGTTTCCATTGCACCTCTGTGTAAACAGGGTTATCTACTTCACCTCATTGCCATTGTGACCTTTTGTTGCACTGCACAAAACACACTTTTGTTTTAAGAGTGTTTTGTGCAGTTCAACCAAAAATTCACACCGACAACGTTGCTTGATTGCTTGATCTTAGTGGAACTGCACAAGAGGAGATCTTACTTCCTATCCATGTTGGCAAATTTGGTTCAGATCTTCTTCTTGTGAGTTGTTTGAATTATGTGTCATGAGAGGTCAGTACTAGCCTTCTTTCACATGATTCTGCAGTGTGCTTTCATATGTTGTGCTACTTGTACGGTAATGTTGCTTGATTTTAGTGAACTGCACAAATGGAGACAAGACTTCCAATCTGTATGTGCACCGTATATCACATTGAGGTAAGATAAGGATATTTCACAACTGTTGGCCTGTATTTTGCCACTTTCATCAGAAAATTAATGTCATTGTTTAGTGCTATACTTGTGCAACCTAATTGACATGCCAAATCTTACATTGAAGGCGAAGCTTGTCTGTTATCGAACCAAGTGATGAAGGGGAAGAACAAGCGGAAGAAAAACAAAAATCAACTCCCGGTGCTGTAATGAAGCACTGGAACTGTAATGACACAAGTAATGATATAGTTTTCCATCTTAATTTGTTGCTATGGGTGGAACGAGCAATTGTTTTGCCACTAATTTGATGCCACTCTTAATGTAATACGTAATTATCTCTACTTGTGCAAACAGGGATCTTCTTTGAAGATACCATATATTTTAGTGGAACTACACAAGAAGATGTTGGAAACATTAAACTAATCGAGGAGTATATAGTAAGCATGGCCACCACAATAGATAGCAACAGATGGTTCCGGAGAAGTGCTTCATCTGTATGGTCTACACAATAAGCCTCCTGACAAAGGTTGGTACTCGCCCACTGATTTCATCCATATGATTGAGCTTTGTCATCTCTATTGGTGTTGTGCTACAGTTTAGATACTGTCATCAAAAAGTGGTATTGTCCTTGAGAAGTGCTTCATCTGTGCTGTTTTAAATATTTCCTTTCCTTTTTTTCGAGCAAACAGGGATGCTAGCATTTAGTTGTCCTCTTGTCTTTGCACAACAGGATCATCCTCCTCTGAAGAAGAATATGGAGTACGTGAAGTGACTAGTTCCGATTATGCCAGGATGAAGAAGCCCTGTCTATCTTCTCATCAGAAGGAGCAGTTGAAGGATGGTTACATTACCCCCCACAAGACCAAACTAACTTCAGCTCAGAAGGACTGACAAATCTCCATTTTCTTGATGTGATGCGCGAGTAAAATGTTCTTCTAGGATTCTTTCCGGTGAGTTCCATTTTTCTAAAAGTGTGCTCTACATGGACCATGTAGGTGCCTGTTTAAACTGTCAATTCATAGTACAGTTTGCTTTATACTAATCACTTTTTTGTATTTGTGCAAATAGGGGTGCTCAGCTTGATTTCAATGGGAACTGCACAAAATGTTCATGAATACATCAAATCATTCATTTCCACCACAAGAAAGGAGGTTCCGCGCGAATTTGGTTGATTTTGGTGGAACTGCACAAGAAGAACAGCTGGTTTATTTAGCACGAGGTGCCATGTCAATGTCCAAACTGATGGCAAACCCTGCCCATAACACAATCGTAGGCATTTGATACTGGAATGGGACAACCTTGTCAAATTTTGCTCATTGATTTTAGCAAGAAGACATGCGTTTGATATTTTCGAATGGGACGCCCTTTGCTATCAGCAGCGTCGATCCATTTTTTCTTTAGTTGTGAAGTAAATATTGGCTCTGACATGTGAATCGCTGAGATGCATAATCATCGATTGTTTTGAATGTTCTCTATGAATTGCCAGGCTTGTGTGTTTGATTGCAATGTACAGGAACGCTAAAAAGCTGCTCAAACTCTTTGTACTCCTTTTGTTCCTTTTTACTTCACACATTGTGAAAGTTCATACTTTTTTCTGTAAGATTGGTCAAAGTAGAGATACTTTGACTGCACACAAAACTTGTATGCAGACTAGAAAGGACCGGAGGGAGTACATGTGAAACTGCTGCAAACGAGGTGATCACCCTGGGAATAATGCTAGTACGTATTGTTTTGCATGTTCATCCAATGCCAGTGATACAAGAATTCGAACTAATCGAAATAAATTCATTCATACATGGTCGGATTTCATATAAACATGTCGGATTTCATTACATTTCATACATTCTTCAACTAAAAAGGGGTGCACTAGAGGTATAATTAATTAACCGAAGCTACCCACCTGTGTCCGGCTGAGCCGAACAGAAGCTTCAGTGACTTAACTGCAGGTGCAGTTGTGTAAGTGACATGTGGCCCAGATGCCTGTTGGGCCCACGTGTTAGTCAGCCAACTGCACCAGCAGTTAAGTAGAAGCAGCGTCCTTCTCCAACATAGCTCTCCGACTCCACGTTGCTGCCAAGAAGCTAACCGGCCGTCAGTGGTCAACCCGCCTAGCTTGTCATAGATATTAGGGCAACTAGGAGCCCAATGATCAGGATCCCCGCATGACAAACACCTTTCTTCTTGTCATTCTTCTTCTTGAAGTTCGTGTGTTGCACAGCCTTGTTCTTCCCATCAAACTTTGCTTTACCATCAAACTTGCCCTTGTTCTTGAACTTGTGGGGCTGGAACTTCTTCTTCTGTAACAGATTGGCACTAGATCCTCCCTCAATTCCTCGAGCACGTGTGTCCTTTGCTCTCGCCTTTTCTTCCACATCAAGAGTGCCAATGAGATCCACGAAGGAGGAAGTTTAGTGATGATACCTCCGGCAACAAACTTGTCCGGTAGCATAGAAGTGCTCAAGTTCTCTAGAAAATGACTGTATCTCTTGAGCTTGCTCAACCACGGAGCGCTCTTCAATCATCCTGTAATCATAGAATTGCTCCATGATGTACAGCTCAGTGCCAGCAACCGGAGGGTAGCAGCGGTGGCCTTACTTGGACCCGAGCGGCGGTGACCTACCGTGTTCTACTCTTCCTCGTTTTCTATGTGGCGTGGCCTCATTGGTAGCGGGGTGGCGCCTCGGCGGAGCCGGCGATGTCCTCTGTCTCGTTGCCAGTGGGCGGAGCGGGGGAAATCCTTCCCCTCGTTGTCGGCGGGGTGGGGCCTCGGCGAAGCCGGCAGTGTCCTCTGCCTCGTTGTTGGCGCCGCGGGGCCTCGGCAGAGCAGGGCCTCGTCGACATCAGTGGAGCGGGGACTCGTCGGAGCCAACATTGTCCTCTGCCTCATCCTCGGTCTCGCCAAACAGCGCCTCGCCCGCTTCATCGCCCTCTTTGTAGGCGGCCGCTGTCGGTGTAAAAACCGGCGGATCTCGGGTAGGGGGTCCCGATTTGTGCGTCAAGGCTGACGGTAATAGGAAGCAAGGGACACAGATGTTTACCCAGGTTCGGGCCCTCTCGATGGAGGTAAAACCATGCTTCCTGCTTGATTAATATTGATGATATGGGTAGTACAAGAGTAGATCTACCACGAGATCGTAGAGGCTAAACCCTAGAAGCTAGCCTATGGTATGATTGTTGTATATCATCTATCGACTAGCCTGGCCTCGGTTTATATAATGCACCAGAGGCCCAGCATAACAAGAGTCCTAGCCGAATACGCCGGTGGGGGAGGAGTCCTTGTCTTGATTGCCAAGTCTTGTGGAATCTTCCTCGTATGTGGCAGCTGTCCGAACTGGCCCATGAGTATACGGCCATGGGGGTCCTTGGCCCAATCTAACAGATCGGGAGATGGCGTGGTCAGTACCCCCTAGTCCAGGACACCGTCAGTAGCCCCCTGAACCGGTCTTCAAGTTAGGGACGCTCCTCGATTCTTCCGAACTGTTCTTCATCTTCGGTCGTCGGTCTTGAAAACTGGTTCAACAAATCTTCTCGTCTTCGATCTTGAGGATCGCCGAAGTGCATCTGAAGAGTTTACACGTCGGGTATCCGAGGAGCCCCTTTAAGTTTCCGGCCTTTATCAATGCCTCGTTATTTTTATGCCACGCCTCGGGTTTGAAGTTGTTCCCGGGAGGCAGTGTCCTCTTGTGTCCGAGCTCCAACGCCGGACTGCATTCGAGGTATCCTTTGCAGCCGAGCACCAATGTCGGACTGCTTTCGAGCTCCAACGCCGAAATGTATCCAAGCTCCAACGCCGGACTGTGTCCAAGCTCCAGCGCCGGACTGTATCCGAGCTCCAACGCCGGACTATATCCAAGATGACATAGATCATCTTGGTACAAAAAGGTTGAAGGAGTTTAGCCCAGCTTAATGTCGGAAATGCCCTCTATGGAACTAGCCGCTAGCGCCCGAGCTTTATGCCGGACTGCTTCCAAGGTGGTGCACCACCCCGACCGCGGGCTCATTTTTTGTGAATATTAACTGGTGCAGTTTATTCTCTGTCGATGTATATCCAGTAGCCCTCAAGGTGCTGATCAGTCTAAAACCCGAGATGCACCAAGGCAAGCATAAAACCGTTGTTCCCAAGAGCCTCGAGACTCGGTCGATGCGTGAAATCGGCTCGAGGATCAATTCTAGCTCGGCAAAGCATACATAGGAATAAAACGCAGTGTAATATATTAGAGATAATAGTGATCGCTAACGGGCCCCAAGAGAGGGTCGTGAGAAGTCGCCACAATGTACTAGCTTGATGCGGATAGGTCCATATGGTACCTATTATTGTCCGAAGACATGCATGCGCATAGTTCGGTCAAGCAACATCGAGCACTTTGAATTCTCGCATTGAATAAGCAATGCAGTAGCCCCGAGATCTTGGCGGGTGGCAACACCAGATCAGGGGATCGATGTGCCCCTTTAATATTTATAGATAATGAGCGCAAAGCCCAGTAGCCCCCGAGCCTTAATGTGGGCACGGGTGGCCGAATTAAGGATCAATATCCAGAGTAAAATCACAGATTATATGTAATGATTCTATGTATCCAAGTACTTTACATCATTATTTTGACTCCATTGTGACCGTTTATCAGTTGAAAGTGGCCCATCTTCGGCTTCTACCCCTTTGTAGATACTATGCAGGGTGTTTCCGCAATAACAAAGCAACCCTTAGCCGATGTCTCGGTGCCCGAAGGCGGTTGTGTTAGCGGAAACGAGGCAATCAGATATGCGGGCCTTATAACTTTCGCTTAGTCATAGTAGCTTTAAACTGGGGAAGCTAGTTATGAGCCCCTAGTTAGTGTTCGGCGACATCCGAGGTCAAGCCGTAAACACTTCGGCCAATGTTATGAACGGCCCGTCATTCAACATAGTCATCGGATCGCTGACCAGTTTACGCCTATTGTGACAGTCAGTTTTCGTCCTTCTCCACTGAGGTGCTTAACCATGCGAGCTGGAAGCACAATCACAGTGGTTCTCTCTTTGCACGACTAGCCGAACAAAGCAGAACGTAGGAGGCAAGCACAGGAGCCGGGCAACCCAACTATTGACCGAAGACACAATTCGAAACCGATGCATATATAGCAATGTCCGAGAATGTTTTTGCCGAATCCCTAAAGGTGTCCGTCATTGCAATGTGAGACTAATGCTGGAAACGCACAAATAGTTTAAAAGTGCCATAGGATCGAAAAGCCAAAAAACTTATTCAAAAGTTTAATGTCCGAACTAGATCAAGTGTTCGGTGCCAATCCGAAAATTGGACTTTTTAAAAAAAAAAGGTGCTTCTGCCGTGCTTTAACGTGACACATCCTATCTCAAGACTTCAAGCGGGTCAGCCTACGGCTTCAACCTCCTTATCCCGAAAGCGGAGTGCTTCTTCGAGGCTAGTTTAGCAAATTGCACTCGAGCGGATTTAGAGAGAAGCAAGGCTATTCGGCTACTGACCACACACTTGCATCGAGAAAGGAGTGATAGAAAAAGACTTTGCAACAACTAATAAGAAGAACACTTATTATAAAACAGCTCACATAAATTTAAGAGCCCCCAAGTGACTTGGGTAAAAGAATGATTGTATGGACCGAAGTACTTATATCATATCTATGTTCACCCGAACTTTAAACGCGTCTTAACCGACCGTCGGCTTCTCCCTCTTCGGTCAAGGACCGAAAAGTGTTATGTACTACACCTATCGAGAATATCGACGGTGTTTCCGATAACCAGGCAATCAGGTCATAAGGCTGTAACAGACAAAGCGCGCTCAGGGAACTTATGCTATATTACTGATGCAGTGTAAGAAGCATCTTCAAAGAAAATAGTACCCCCACCGATACCTTTCTTCGGTGCTCATTGTTAATATGAGACTTGTGCAATAGATTTTTTGTACTCATGAGTTCCGCTGTGTGCCGACCATAATTGAAAATAGTAAGAGCGCTAGCTTTCGGCTTCACCCAGTCTGAGGTCCGGCTCGGGTAACCCGATCGTGACAATCGCAGAGGTGCTCCCTTTACTCCCTAGTTGAACAATCGGGAACGTAGGGGTAAACACAGGAGCAAGGCAACCTAGCTTGCAAATCACTTAGGTCAATATGGTGCATATTGTGGCGTAATACACGAACAAGGAACGAAGCCGTACAAGTATAATCATATGCAAGAGGAAAAGCTCCAGCAAGGGAGCCCCCAAGTAAACGGGGTATTTGAATTTGTGCGTCACAAACAAAGTTTGGACAAGGAAACTTTTACAAGCAACTTTTTTCCAAAAAAAAGTATAATGCTTGGTCGAACCGAACATAAATTAAAAATTTAAAACTTTGAGCATGAAGGCAACTTAGCTGGTTAATGTGTTCGGTATTGATGACGCGGTCCGAGCTTGATGCGGGAAGAGGTTCCATCCCCCAAGCCGGCCCCGAGCTGGCGGAGCAAAGAGCTCGGCACTCCGAAGTAGTGACATAGCATGGTCAATGCAGGCCGGCAGAGTGATGCCGAAGTCCCCGGCATGGGGTAGTGAAGTGTTGGCGAACCCCCCGTCCAGCCGAGGTGACGCCAAAGGATATAGTCCGGCTGGATCATTTTCATGTGCACAAAAAATAGTGCAGACCGGGGATAATACTAATAATTAAAAAAAATGTTGCATAATAAATAATTTATGCAAAGTGAGTAATAAAAGAAATATGGCCTGGCGCCGAAGTCAATGTCGGTGCAGGGCGTCAGCGTGATGCGGTAAAGGCATGGCAGAGCCTGAATTCACAGGTCGGTCTGTAACACCCCAAAAATTTAGCCAAGTTTTCAATATTAAAATTTTGCCAGGAGTTTTAAAAATTTTATTTCCATTGATTTCAGAGCTTTTCTTTTAATATTAGGTGTCTTTTCCATGTGGAGCTTTCCAAAATATATTGGACTTCTATGCCATCTCATTAAAACAATTTCTAAATCAGTAGATTTATTTATTAAAATTATTTCACCCTGAGCTTTAATCATTAAAATGGCTTGTTTTAAATTTTGGAGCTCTGTTTGTACTGCAACCAGTTGATAACTTTAACTAATATTCCAACCAAATTTTGGAGATGTCATGTGATGCCCCTAGATCACTTTTGTGTAATAATAAAATTATTTCATTGCATATTTTGAGTTTTTCACATGTTTTTCTTCTCTGGTCCAGTGGACATTTTTGCACTGCAGCCCAATTAAATCTTTACCTAGAGCCTCCACCAAAATTATGGGATGTAAGTGGTAGCATGCCATTAAACTTTATGCAAAAACATAGTGATGTTCTTTGGATAAATTGAATGAAGCAGCCTCTTCTTCATTCTGGACCAGACTAGTGTTTTCTACTGCAACTCTGTTATTTCTTGCTCTAGTGACCTTGTGTTTTCTCATGCTTGTGGTCAACCCTGCAAAACCCCTAAGTCCAGGAGCATGCTCTATTTAGAACACTTTTGGTCCTTGTAATGATGCCATTCACTCCCTGTCCAGAATTGTAGTTTTGCAAAACTTGCACTAGCAAGTTTCTCCTTTTTGCAAACCAACTTCACCACCCTCTCTTACATCCATAGAGACACTGATCTAGAGAATTTGGCCACTCCAAGTACTACCTAGGTGCGTTTGGCATTTTGTCAAACACCCTGAGTGCACAGCCATATTTGGCATGACTTCAAGTTTACTTGGTGAACTTGAGCCCCTGACCAATCCACCATGTCCCTTGATTCCATTGCTAACCCTAGACTAGACCTGTTTATTGCCAGCCTCAATCATGACCTCTAGGCTGCCCCGGCATTTCGTCGAGCATGTCCGGGCGTGCTCTGGGCGCGCCAGAGCATCGCTTGGCACCCACGCAGTCCGAGTTGCCACACACCCGACTCAAACCGGCCCGTGACCGATCAGTAGCCAAGACGCCGTGTCCCTTGCACCGCCACACCACCCGACCAACCTGGCACCCCACGGCGCCACCGTCAGACGGCGTAGCAGTTAGCAGCTAGTGGCGGCCGCTTGTGCCCGGCCGTGTAGGCGCCGCCCAAGCCGCCAACGCTCGCCACCTGCCTCCTAGAACAGTGCGTGCTCATCCGCAATCGTGTCCCCTAGCGCTCGTCGCCGCCACGTCGCCCAAGCTACAGCAGGGCGGTTCGCCGTCATCCTTATCGCCGGCCGCCTCGAAACCGACCTCCACCGCCTATATAAGGAGGCCCCAAGCTCAAACCCGCACGCAGGTAGCCTCACGCCATCCCACTCGTGCCCCCTTAGCCGTCAATTGAGAGGAGAGAGTCGTCTTCCCCCTCTCCGGCAACTCCAGCCACCGCCACTAACCAGGCCATTCCGGCGCCACCAGGGCCTCCCCCTCTCCACTCTCTCCACCAGGAGCCTTCTCTTCCTCCCCTGAACCCTTCCCCCTACTCCATTTCGATCGGGAACCACCGCGGCGCCAAAACCACTTCGCCCCCGAAGCTTTCCTCTGCCGCGGAGCTCGCCGCCGGCGATTTCCTCCATCCCTGTCACCCCCTCGACTACCGGAAGGACCACCCTAGTCTTGCGGATCCATCCCCGCCCTCCAGAGGCCGCGAGGAGCCGCCGCTCGCCGGTGTTGGTCGCCCGAGCCCCCGCCTCTGTTCGGCCAGAGGAGGAAGGAGGCGGGGGAGACTAGTCAAACCTGACTAGTGGGCCCCCTGGACCCACTGTCAGTGACACCCCGCGCGTCCACGCTGGATAAGTGGAGGCGTAATTTCAAAATACGCCTTCGACGTGGTCAGTAATCGAACCGTTTTTCTGTTTTTTCTGTTTTATTTTAAAATCAGATTTTGACCAGGACTTTGACTGTCTATAACTTTTTAAATACAACTCCAAATGAATTGATTCTTTTTCCTACCTCTCTCAAATATGATCTAGTTTATTTTAAGATTTATTTGAAAAAAAATCAGAAAACTTTTTTGTGCTGTTTTGTTTTTATGTAATAATTCAAATATATTCTTTTAAATAGGATTTTTGAAGATTTCAAGATGTTTTGGATCCACCCTTCTTTCCCATGACTTGAAGGCAAGCATTCTGAACCCTGGTGAAATTTTGTGTGTGTTGCATAGCACGGTGGCAACACCACCCCGACATATACATGCGTCATTTTATGTGAGGATGTGATCCTATTCATGGGTGCATATTAATGAGTTTATGCTAATGAAGTTGACATGATTTGTGATGGAAATCACCGTCATACGTCTTTCATGCATACCGGAAGGGAAGACGGGAAGGCCTCTGTCTTGGGTAGACACGGTCTTGTCCCTAATCCTCCGTCGAGACGGTCGTGTCCGGTATGGCATGAGGGGTATGTCGCGTGATGTTTCCATCTGTTATTTGAAATATATGCATTGTTATGCTAATCATGCAGGAAATATTACAACCTTCTGAGTCGACCTTAGATCGAGTATTGTGCCAGTAAACCCCATACTTGCTTCGTACTACCACTCGTCTCTACATTAAGTAGGGTACGGTTCAGTAAGTTGTCAGCCCCTCTCCTAGCACACACCATACAGAGAGGCCGTGGTGGAAGATACTGTAGGCATTCGGTAGTCATACCATCGGGTCCGGGAGCATGGGTGTTTCGGCTGTAGCCCAAGGGGGTAGCTGCCCAGTTTGCGCGCGGTATAAATTCTGTGATCCCATGTTACGTCGAGGTTGTAGCCTCCCCACTTAGAGTTTTGCTTAACAGGTGTCGTGGGTGATTCCAGACACATGTGAGTTAAGCTGGTGTGTGCAAGTTAGGTCTGTTTTCAACAAAAAGACCGTAGACGGAATTAGTCCCGATGGACTAAAGGAATCCGTTACTCATGGGTAAAGAGTACACCCTCTACAGAGATTAAACCTATTCGAATAGCCGTGTCCATGGTTAAGGATTACAGTCTGGGATGGGTCAAGTGTCGGTCTTAGTGTCGGTCTTCGGAGGTGAAATTGTTAAACCTGGAATCACGATTGTGACTTGTGATAAATTATGATTATTATTTTCGATGTGGACTAACCCGTAATACTTTTTTTGTATTATCGAATATCCCTGGGATGGTTCTACCTCCTGGATATTCACTGTATTTATTTATAAGCCCTTTATGCGGTGTCGCCGACGCCCGATCTATGCATTGTTTTTGTTTATTTATAAGCCCTTTATGTGGTGTCGCTCGACGCCCCGATCTATGCATTGTTTTTGTTTATTTATAAGCCCTTTATGTGGTGTTGCTAAGACGCCCGACTGTGGCATTTCTTTTAAAGCCCTTTATGCGGTGTCGCTAAGACGCCCGACTGTGGCATTTCTTTTAAAGCCCTTTATGCGGTGTTGCTAAGACGACCGACTGTGGCATTTCTTTTAAAGCCCTTTATGCGGTGTCGCTCGACGCCTCGATCGTGGCATTTCTTTTAAAGCCCTTTATGCGGTGTCGCTCAGACGCCCGACTGTGGCATTTCTTTTAAAGCCCTTTATGCGGTGTCGCTCAGACGCCCGATTGTGGCATTTCTTTTGAAGTTCTTTATGTTATTTATTTCATAATTTTAATACTACCACATTATTGCATATTCACAAATAACATGCTTGCACGTATCAGCGTTTTATTTATCTTTTGTGACTGACGCCCTAAGCATAAAATATTTTCAGCACATCATTGTTTATTATACCTGTGTTCATGATGTTTGCGAGTGCATTCAAAGTACTCACTGGCTTGTCCCTGGCTATTGTCTTGGCCAGATTTCTTGCTTGGAGAGGAGCGTTGCGATGACAGCCCCGGAACCTAGGCAATGGTGATAGCAGTCTCGCGAAGATAGGAGTTAACCTGGTCAGCTGTTCCTGTGGGAAATGGAGTCCCATAGACGAGGATGTTTCGTAACCCGCTTCCGCCATCAACCTTTAGAACCATTTGTTGTACTCACAGACCAGAATGGTCTTGTACTACATATATTGTATTTTGCTTGAAATTTTTGTATCAAGTTGGTGCCTTATCAGCTAACAGTTATCCTGGGGCTGGTAAGCACAAGGGCCATTTTTCTGGGATTAACACCCGGAGAATCGGTCGCCACAGACTTGGTATCAGAGCCAGGCTGACCATTGGCTAATCCTATCTTAGCCAGGTCAATAAACTTAGGCTAACAACCCACCAAGCCATAACCAAAACCTTAGCCAAGCTTCTCGCACAAGATAGCCACACAGTGACCCGACGCTTTTGGCAGTCGGTGCCCAACCTATCAACCTAGCCCGTCTATCACCCACCAATGATTAGCACCAAAGGCGTCTCATTCGCAAGCGTGCGAAGGAAGACTCCATCCCATTTTTCTATAAAAATGACACGCTCGCCTCAACCCAGCCCAGCACAGCCGCTACCCCAAAACCAAGCCACAATGCCTGGTCCCGTAGTGCACCATGAGACTACAGCAACCAACCTGGGAGGTTTTGTGACCATACTGCAAACCTCACCCGTCGTGCCTATCGTTAGAAGAGCCACCCGAATATGTTGTGTACCAAGGACCCATAAGTGGTGAGAGCCACAATTCGGGCCATCAGACATATCTACGGTGAGGGGTCGGCACCGAGCGCCCTACTGAGTTCACCGGAAGGACAACTTCCTTTGAGCCACAAGCCATCCAACTAGCTGCTCGAGAGGCTATAGTTCATCTCAGGCACCTGTCGCCCAGAGTTAACTGTCGCTCGTTCCACTACTACCCCAGGCGTGAAGGGTATGGTAGACCACCCCAAGTTGCCAACGGAGATCACGAGACGGATCCCGCATTGCTGCACCTAGTGCGCTATGTAAGTGCACTGGAGGACCTATTCGATCAAATCACCATTGATCTGATCGCAGCTCGTGGAGAGCTGGTTCGTTGAGCCCCAGCAAGAGAGGAGATCGAGCCCAACGCAGACAACCCAGTCGTGCTGTTTGGACAACCGATCGAGACCCTGAGGTCAGCCCCAGCCGTCAGCCAAAGTGCTTTGATGACCCCAGAAGTGCTTTGCCGCCTCGAGCACACTCCAACGGGTTGTAGTCAACAATCCCGCGATGGTCATCATCACTACCACGAGCCTGCAGCCCTCAGCCCTCTCCGGCTAATTCGACGGTGAGAACCGTGGAGAAGCCTCGACATCCACAAGGGACGCCCGCTTGGATGTAAACGAAGTGGACTAAGTCACTCGAGTAGTGGCGAGTCCCCGTGTATCCTCACATTGTAATCCTGTGATCCCTTAAATTAACGCAGCCTGGCATCGTGCATCTGTTTTATATAGTAGTCTTGCATGAATGTATTAGCATGCAGTGTGTTTTCTCTATCCTTGGCGCAACCACCAAAAACCGCCCCGACAACACCCACAGTGATACGTCACTTTAGTAAGATGTGTGTACCTGTGGTTGACCCCGAGCTGAGCCGGCCAATTCTTTGCTTTTTACCACGGTAAATGACCCAGCCACGGTGCTATATAAAGGGCCACCGAGTGACCTTGCCAAGCACCCCTCACCTTGTGCACCATCCTCACAACCATTTCTTGCCATGCCGAGCCCTAGTATTTATCTGAGGACTCCAGATGCTACCCCAGGTAGTTTTGTCAAGATATTGTGGGATTTTACCCGCAGTACCATGGGCGCTACCCAGCCACCCCAGTACGAGCTGTTCAAATCAAGGATCACCCCTTCCACCTCAAGATATTGGGCAGCCGTGCACATCCCGCCCGTAAACCCAAACCAAGATCCAACGGAGGTCTCCTTCGTAGGAAAATCTATGCCAACCCCAGATATGGCCGTAGAAGCTGCTACGTATGAAGCACTTGCTCGCCTTTGATTCGCGGTACCCTATGCCAGCGAACGAGGGTATTATTATTTTCCGAGCCGTGCAGCACCCGGGGGAGTAACATCTTTTCCAGGTGGACGTATTGAGAGAGACCCAGTCTTGGCCAACCTCGTACAATACGTCATCGCTCAAGAACGTTTGACACAACACGTGATGGGTTACCTACAAAGCCTCGCGGATTTAAATCCTCAGATTGCCATCGGCAGATCACTGAGGCCCGACCAGGAGAGACACATTCATCGACTGGTCAATCCACTTCCTCCGATAGAAGAAGAGTGTATTCCAGTACCGAAAACGTTTTCTCAGGACCCCGTCTAGTTACCGTTTTCAATTTAGATACACCGCAACTTTTATTTATGTGTTGTAACTTATGCTTAGTACCCCGAGTTTCGCAGCGAGTATATCATTAATGTAAGTAGCTCTATCGCGGTTTGACTCTATTGTATTACTGTTTTCTCTCGCAAGAAATCCTGGAGTGAGATTTATTTTCCCTGAGTTGTCGCATCGAATATTTTCTCACGACATAGATTATTTATTTCACGCAGCCCCACGGCAGCAGACTCACCACCACGATTACACGGACACATACACCGCTTGCAAATTTTTTGCAAACTGTGTCGCATCTAACTAAGCACCTCCGGACAACAGTTATCACCCGGCACACTCCACCTACTCATCATGGTCACCGCCACCGCGGAGAGCCAGCAACCAAGCAGCGGCATCGCGATGATCGTCGAGGATCATCGCGCACAGGAGCACGAAGAGCCCCATCACCGCTGCCAGCCCTCCGCACAGCAAGATCACGTACCAGTCCGGCACCACCTCCGCCATTAGAGCCTCGTCTCGAGCTCCGGCAAACGGAAATAGAGGAGAGAGAAGGAGGAGCGAGGCCAGGTGTGAGGAAGAAGAGGAGAACGCCGCGGTCGTTTTTATAAGCCCGAGCTCGGTGTATGGTGGGCGAGGTCCACCAGCGCCGCTCGTCGCCCGACCACCGGTGTTCGGAGGCGAATCCACGAGCAAAGGCCGACACAGACACCTGGCTCATGAGGTGAGTGCACGCTGCACGGCAGCTAGCGCCACAAGACTACCGCAAGGTACACCCTAGGTGCCCTACGCGCTAGGCGTCGCCGGTGGAGAAAGCGCGGGAGAGCGTGCGGGAGAGAGGAAGAAGAGAGAGCCGGAGGAAGGAGAAGAGGCTGACCATGGGCCCGGGTCCACCAGTCAGCCAGAGAGAGCACTGTGCTCTCGGGTGCGACCAGCGTATTCTAAGATTTAGAATTTTTTCTAAGTTTATGACCAGTGTAGAAATCGCTAGTTTTTCCCCAAAACCGTGGATTTTTCCCCACACCGCGCCAGTATCCCACACTGTATTTTAGCACCACTTATTGCTCTCACTGTAGCCACTTCCGTTTTAATTCTTATTCATTTAAATTAACTCTTAGCAAATCTCGAGGACGAGATTTTTCTTAAGGGGGGTAGTAATTGTAACACCCCAAAAATTTAGCCAAGTTTTCAATATTAAAATTTTGCCAGGAGTTTTAAAAAATTTATTTCCATTGATTTCAGAGCTTTTCTTTTAATATTAGGTGTCTTTTCCATGTTGAGCTTTCCAAAATATATTGGATTTCTATGCCATCCCATTAAAACAATTTCTAAATCAGTAGATTTATTTATTAAAATTATTTCACCCTGAGCTTTAATCATCAAAATGGCTTGTTTTAAATTTTGGAGCTCTGTTTGTACTACAACCAGTTGATAACTTTAACTAATATTCCAACCAAATTTTGGAGATGTCATGTGATGCCCCTAGATCACTTTTGTGTAATAATAAAATTATTTCATTGCATATTTTGAGTTTTTCACATGTTTTTCTTCTCTGGTCCAGTGGACATTTTTGCACTGCAACCCAATTATATCTTTACCTAGAGCCTCCACCAAAATTATGGGATGTCAGTGGTAGCATGCCATTCAACTTTATGCAAAAACATAGTGATGTTCTTTGGATAAATTGAATGAAACAACCTCTTCTTCATTCTGGACCAGACTTGTGTTTTCTACTGCAACTCTGTTATTTCTTGCTCTAGTGACCTTGTGTTTTCTCATGCTTGTGGTCAACCCTGCAAAACCCCTAAGTCCAAGAGCATGCTCTATTTGGAACACTTTTGGTCCTTGTAATGATGCCATTCACTCCCTATCCAGAATAGTTTCTCCTTTTTGCAAACCAACTTCACCACCCTCTCTTACATCCATAGAGACACTGATCTGGAGAATTTGGCCACTCCAAGTACTACCTAGGTGCCTTTGGCATTTTGTCAAACACCCTGAGTGCACAGCCAGATTTGGCATGACTTCAAGTTTACTTGGTGAACTTGAGCCCCTGACCAATCCACCATGTCCCTTGATTCCATTGCTAACCCTAGACTAGACCTGTTTATTGCCAGCCTCAATCGCGACCTCTAGGCTGCCCCGGCATTTCGTCGAGCATGTCTGGCGTGCTCTGGGCGCGCCAGAGCGTCGCGTTGGCACCCACGCGCCGAAGTCGCCGCGTCACACCAAGACTCAAATCCGCCCGTGATCGGCCAGTAGCCAGCACGCCGTGTCCCCTTGCACCGCCACACCACCCCGACCAACCTGGCACCCCACAGCGCCACCGTCAGGACGGCCGTGGCGGCTAGCTGGCGGCCGCTTGCAGGCCCGGCCGTGTCGGCGCCGCCCAAGCCGCCAACGCTTGCCACCTGCCTCCTAGAACAGTGCGTGCTCATCCGCAATTGTGTCCCCTAGCGCTCGTCGCCGCCACGTCGCCCAAGCTACAGCAGGGCGGTTCTTTTGGGGAACGTAGTAATTTCAAAAAATTTCCTACGATCACGCAAGACCATGGTGATGCATAGCAACGAGATGAGAGTGTTGTCTACGTACCCTCGTAGACCAGCAACGGAAGCGTTGACGCATAGCGAGAGGAAGTAGTCGTATTTCTTCCCGATCCAACCGATCCAAGTACCGAACGTCACGGCACCTCCGAGTTCTGCACACGCTCAGCTCGATGACGTCCCTCGAACTCCGATCCAGCCGAGTGTTGAGGGAGAGTTTCACGTCGACGACGGCGTGGTGACGATGATGATGTTCCACCGCGCAGGGCTTCGCCTAAGCTCCGCAACGGTATATTCGAGGTGTAGTTTGGTGGAAGGGGGCACCGCACACGGCTAAGGAACGATCTCAATGATCAACTTGTGTGTCATGGGGTGCCCCCTGCCCCTGTATATAAAGGAGGGAAGGGGAGGGGCTGGCCGGCCAGAGAGAGGAGGCGACAGGGTTTCCTACTCCTACTAGGAGTAGGATTCCCCCCCAATCCTAGTCCAACTAGGTTTTCCCAAGTGGGAAGAGAGAGAGAGAGGGGGGCGCCCCCTTCTCCTAGTCCTAATAGGACTAGGGAAGGGGGGAAGGTGCGGCCAGCACTATGGCCCCCTTTTCTCTTTCCCACTAAGGCCCATCAAGGCCCATTGACCCCGGGAGGTTCCAGTAACCCGGTGCATCTCTAAAATTCCCAATTTCACCCGGAGTGATTCCGAGTCCAAACATAGGCTTCCAATATATCAATCTTTATGTCTCGACCATTTCGAGACTCCTCGTCATGTCCGTGATCTCATCCGGACTCAACAACCTTCGTACATCAATATCATATAAACTCATAATAACTGCCATCGAAACGTTAAGCGTGCGGACCCTACGGGTTCGAGAACTATGTAGACATGACCGAGACACCTCTCGGTCAATAACCAACAGCGGGACCTGGATGCCCATATTGGCTCCTACATATTCTACGAAGATCTTTATCGGTCGACCGCATAACAACATACGTTGTTCCCTTTGTCATCGGTATGTTACTTGCCCGAGATTCGATCGTCGGTATCCAATACCTAGTTCAATCTCGCATTGGCAAGTCTCTTTTTCGTTCCGTAATACATCATCTTACAACTAACACATTTAGTTGCAATGCTTGCAAGGCTTATGTGATGTGCATTACCGAGAGGGCCAGAGATACCTCTCCGACAATCGGAGTGACAAATCCTAATCTCAAATATGCCAACCCAACATGTACCTTCGGAGACACCTGTAATGTACCTTTATAATCACCCGATTACGTTGTGACGCTTGGTAGCACCCAAAGTGTTCCTCGGCAAACGGAGTTGCATAATCTCATAGTCATAGGAACATGTATAAGTCATGAAGAAAAGCACTAGCAACAAACTATACGATCAGGTGCTATGCTAATGGAATGGGTCATGTCAATCAGATCATTCAACCAATGATGTGATCCCGTTAATCAAATAACAACTCCTTGTTCATGGTTAGGAAACATAACCATCTTTGATTAACGAGCTAGTCAAGTAGAGGCATACTAGTGACACTCTGAGGTTTATGTATTCACACATGTATTATGTTTCGGTTAATACAATTCTAGCATGAATAATAAACATTTATCATGATATAAGGAAATAAATAATAACATTTATTATTGCCTCTAGGGCATATTTCCTTCATCTCCCACTTGCACTAGAGTCAATAATCTAGTTCACATCGCCATGTGATTTAACATCAATAGTTCACATCTATATGTGGTTAACACCCATAGTTCACATCGACATGTGACCAACACCCAAAGGGTTTACTAGAGTCATAATCTAGTTCACATCGCTATGTGATTAACACCCAAAGAGTACTAAGGTGTGATCATGTTTTGCTTGTGAGACAATTTTAGTCAACGGGTCTGTCACATTCAGAGCCGTAAGTATTTTGCAAATTTCTATGTCTACAATGCTCGCACGGAGCTACTCTAGCTAATTGCTCCCACTTTCAATATGTATCCAGATTGAGACTCGAGTCATCTAGATTAGTGTTAAAACTTGCATCGACGTAACCTTTTACTTATTTAACCCTTTTTTTTTCACTTCCATAATCGAGAAACATATCCTTATTCTACTAAGGATAATTTTGACCGCTGTCCATTGATCTACTCCTAGATCAATATTGCACTCCCTTGCCAAGCTTAGTGGTAGGATATGCAATAGATCTGGTACACAAGATGACATACTTTATAGAACCTATGGCTGATGCATAGGAATGACTTTCATTCTCTTTCTATCTTCTGCCGTGGTCGGGTTTTGAGTCTTTACTCAATCTCACACCTTGTAACACAGGCAAGAACTCTTTCTTTGACTGTTCCATTTTGAACTACTTCAAAATCTTGTCAAGGTATGTATTCATTGAAAAACTTATCAAGCGCCTTGATCTATCTCTATATATCTTGATGCTCAATATGTAAGCAGTTTCACCGAGGTCTTTCTTTGAAAAACTCCTTTCAAATACTCCTTTATGCTTTGCAGAATAATTCTACATTATTTCCGATCAACAATATGTCATTCACATATACTTATCGAAATGCTGTAGTGCTCCCACTCACTTTCTTGTAAATACTGAGGCTTCTCCAAAAGTCTGTAAAAACCATATGCTTTGATCAAATCATCAAGCATATATTCCAACTCGAGATGCTTGCACCAGTCCATAGATGGATCATTGGAGCTTGCACATTTTGTTAGCTCCTTTAGGATTGACAAAACCTTCGGTTGCATCATATACAACTCTTCTTTAATAAATCCATTAAAGAATGTAGTTTTGACATCCATTTGCCAGATTTCATAAAATGTGGCAATTGCTAACATGATTCGGACAGACTTAAGCATCGCTACAGTTGAGAAAATCTCATTGTAGTCAACACCTTGAACTTGTCAAAACCTTTTTGCATAAGTCGAGCTTTGTAGATAGTAACACTACTATCAACATCTGTCTTCCTCTTAAAATCCATTTATCTACATGGCTTGCGATCATCGAGCAAGTCAATCAAAGTCCATACTTTGTTCTCATATATGGATCCTATCTCAGATTTCATGGTCTCAAGCCATTTCGCGGAATCTGGGCTCATCATCGCTTCCTCATAGTTCGTAGGTTTCATCATGTTCTAGTAACATGACTTCCGAATATGATTACCGCACCACTCAGTGCGGATCTTACTCGAAGACCCACGAGGTTTGGTAGTAACTTGATCTGAAGTTTCATGATCATCATCATTAACTTCCTCACTAATTGGTGTAGTAATCACCGAACTGATTTACGTGATGAACTACTTTCCAATTCGGGAGAAGGTACAAATTACCTTATCAAGCTCTTTACTTTCCTCCCACTCACTTCTTTCGAGAGAAACTTCTTCTCTAGAAAGGATCCATCTTAGCAACGAAAAAACTTGCCTTCGGATCTGTGATAGAAGGTGTACCCAATAGTCACCTTTGGGTATTCTATGAAGACGCACTTCTCCGATTTGGGTTAGAGCTTATCAGGTGAAAACTTTTTTCATATAAGCATCACAACTCCAAACTTTTAAGAAACGACAGCTTAGGTTTACTGCTAAACCATAGTTCATACGGTGTCATCTCAACGGATTTTAGATGGTGCCCTATTAAACGTGAATGCAGCTGTCTCTAATGCATAACCCCAAAACGATAGTGGTAAATCGGTAAGATACATCATAGATCGCACCATATCAAAATAAAGTACGGTTATGACGTTCGGACACACCATTACGTTATGGTGTTCCATGTGGCGTGAGCTGTGAAACTATTCCACATTGTTTTATATGAAGGCCAAACTCGTAACTCAAATATTCTCCTCCACGATCAGATCGTAGAAACTTTATTTTCTTATTACGATGATTCTCCACTTCACTCTGAAATTATTTGAACTTTTCAAATGTTTCAGACTTGTGCTTCATTAAGTAGATATACTCATATCTGCTCAAATCATCTTGTGAAGGTCGAAAATAACGATACTTGCCGTGAGCTTTAACACTCATCGGACCGCATACATCAGTATGTATTATTTCCAATAAGTCATTTGCTCGCTCCATTGTTCCGAGAACGAGTCTTTAGTCATCTTGCCCATAAGGCATGGTTCGCAAGCATCAAGTGATTCATAATCAAGTGATTCCAAAATCCCATCAGCATGGAGTTTCTTCATGCGCTTTACACCAATATGACCTAAACGGCAGTGCCACAAATAGGTTGCACTATCATTATTAACTTTGCATCTTTTGGCATCAATATTATGAATATGTGTATTACTACGATCGAGATCCAATGAACCATTTTCATTGGGTGTGTAACCATATAAGGTTTTATTCATGTAAACAGAACAACAATTTATTCTCTTACTTAAATGAATAACCGTATTGCAATAAACATGATCAAATCATATTTATGCTCAACACCAAATAACACTTATTTAGGTTCCACACTAATCCCGAAAGTATAGGGAGTGTGCGATGATGATCATATCAATCTTGGAACTACTTCCAACACTCATCGTCACTTCCCTTCAACTAGTCTCTGCTTATTCAGAACTCCTGTTTGAGTTACTAATCTTAGCAACCGAACAGTATCAAATACTCAGGGGCTACTATAAACACTAGTAAGGCACACATCAATAACCTGTATATCAAATATAACCTTGTTCACTTTGCCATCCTTCTTATCCACCAAATATTCAGGGTAGTTCCGCTTCTAGTGACCAGTTCCATTGCAGCAAAAGTACTCGGTCTCGTGCTTAGGTCTAGACTTGGGCTTCTTCACTTGAGCAGCAACTTGCTTGCCGTTCCTTTTGAAGTTCCCTTCTTCCCTTTGCCATTTTCCTTGAGACTAATGGTCTTGTCAACCATCAACACTTGATGTTTTTCTTGATTTCTACCTTCGCCGATTTTAGCATCGCGAAGAGCTCGAGAATCTTTTTCGTCATCCCTTGCATACTATAGTTCATCACGAAGTTCTACTAACTTAGTGATGGTGACTAGAGAATTCTGTCAATCACTATCTTATCCGGAAGATTAACTCCCACTTGATTCAAGCGATTGAAGTACTCGGACAATCTGAGCACATGCTCACTAGTTGAGCGATTCTCCTCCATCTTTTAGCTATAGAACTTGTTGGAGACTTCATATCTCTCAACTCGGTATTTGCTTGAAATATTAACTTCAATTCCTGGAACATCTCATATGGTCCATGACGCTCAAAACGCCTTTGAAGTCCCGATTCTAAGCCGTTAAGCATGGTGCACTAAACTATCAAGTAGTCATCATATTGAGCTAACCAAACGCTCATAACGCCTCAGATCCGCTCCTGCAATAGGTCTGTCACCTAGCGGTGCATTAAGGACATAATTCTTTCGTGCAGCAATGAGGATAAACCTCAGATCACGGATCCAATCCGCAATATTGCTACTAACATTTTCAATACAATTTTCTCTAGGAACACATATAAAAACATAGGGAAGCAACAACGCGAGCTATTGATCTACAACATAATCTGCAAAATACTACCAGGACTAAGTTCATGATAAATTAAAGTTCAATTAATCATATTACTTAAGAACTCCCACTTAGATAAATATCCCTCCAATTCTCTAAGTGATTGCGTGATCCATATCAACTACACCATGACCGATCATCACGTGTGATGGAGTAGTTTCAATGGTGAACATCAATATGTTGATCATATCTACTATATGATTCACGCCGACCTTTCGGTCTCCGTGTTCGAGGTCATATCTTATATGCATAGCTCGTCAAGTATAACCTGAGTATTCTGCGTGTGCAACTGTTTTGCACCCGTTGTATTTGAACGTAGAGCCTATCACACCCGATCATCACGTGGTGTCTCAAAGACGAAGAACTTTCGCAACGGTGCATACTCGGGAGAACACTTCTTGATAATTTAGTAAGGATCATCTTATAATGCTACCGTCAATCAAAGCAAAATAAGATGCATAAAGGATTAACATCACATGCAATCAATATAAGTGATATGATATGGCCATCATCATCTTGTGCTTGTGATTCCATCTCAAGCACCGTCATGATCACCATCGTCACCGGCGCGACACCTTGATCTCCATCGTAGCATCGTTGTCGCCTCGCCAATCTTATGCTTCTACGACTATCGCTACCGCTTAGTGATAAAGTAAAGCAATTACATGGCGCTTGCATTTCATACAATAAGCGACAACCATATGGCTCCTGCCGATTGCCGATAACTCGGTTACAAAACATGATCATCTCATACAATAAAATATAGCATCACGTCTTGACCATATCACATCACAACATGCCCTGCAAAAACAAGTTAGACGTCCTCTACTTTGTTGTTGCAAGTTTTACGTGGCTGCTACGGGCTGAGCAAGAACCGTTCTTACCACGCATCAAAACCACAACGATACTTCGTCAAATAGACTCCGTTTAACCTTCTCAAGGACCGGCGAGCCACACTCGGTTCAACTAAAGTGAGAGAGAGACACCCGCCGGTCACCTTTAAGCAACGAGTGCTCACAGCGGTGAAACCAGTCTCGCGTAAGCGTACGCGTAATGTCGGTCCGGGCCGCTTCATCTCACAATACCGCTGAACCAAAGTATGACATGCTGGTAGGTAGTATGACTTGTATCGCCCACAACTCACTTGTGTTCTACTCGTGCATATGACATCAACGCATAAAACCAGGCTCGGATGCCACTTTTGGGGAACGAGTAATTTCAAAAATTTCCTACGATCACGCAAGACCATGGTGATGCATAGCAACGAGATGAGAGTGTTGTCACGCTCGTGAGACCAGCAACGAAGCGTTGGCGCAACGAGAGGAAGTAGTCGTACTTCTTCCCGATCCAACCGATCCAAGTACCGAACGACGGCACCTCCGAGTTCTGCACACGCTCAGCTCGATGACGCCCTCGAACTCCGATCCAGCCGAGTGTTGAGGGAGAGTTTCGTCAGCACGACGGCGTGGTGACGATGATGATGTTCCACCGGCGCAGGGCTTCGCCTAAGCTCCGCAACGGTATATTCGAGGTGTAGTTTGGTGGAAGGGGGCACCGCACACGGCTAAGGAACGATCTCAATGATCAACTTGTGTGTCATGGGGTGCCCCCTGCCCCTGTATATAAAGGAGGGAAGGGGAGGGGCTGGCCGGCCAGAGAGAGGAGGCGCACCAGGGTTTCCTACTCCTACTAGGAGTAGGATTCCCCCCCAATCCTAGTCCAACTAGGTTTTCCCAAGTGGGAAGAGAGAGAGAGAGGGGGGCGCCCCCTTCTCCTAGTCCTAATAGGACTAGGGAAGGGGGGAAGGTGCGGCCAGCACTATGGCCCCCTTTTCTCTTTCCCACTAAGGCCCATCAAGGCCCATTGACCCCCCGGGAGGTTCCGGTAACCCCCCGGTACTCCGGTAAAATTCCCAATTTCACCCGGAGTGATTCCGGAGTCCAAACATAGGCTTCCAATATATCAATCTTTATGTCTCGACCATTTCGAGACTCCTCGTCATGTCCGTGATCTCATCCGGACTCGAACAACCTTCGTACATCAATATCATATAAACTCATAATAACTGTCATCGAAGCGTTAGCGTGCGGACCCTACGGGTTCGAGAACTATGTAGACATGACCGAGACACCTCTCGGTCAATAACCAACAGCGGACCTGGATGCCCATATTGGCTCCTACATATTCTACGAAGATCTTTATCGGTCGGACCGCATAACAACATACGTTGTTCCTTTGTCATCGGTATGTTACTTGCCCGAGATTCGATCGTCGGTATCCAATACCTAGTTCAATCTAACGTTCTTGGCAAGTCTCTTTTTCGTTCCGTAATACATCATCTTACAACTAACACATTTAGTTGCAATGCTTGCAAGGCTTATGTGATGTGCATTACCGAGAGGGCCAGAGATACCTCTCCGACAATCGGAGTGACAAATCCTAATCTCGAAATATGCCAACCCAACATGTACCTTGGAGACACCTGTAATGTACCTTTATAATCACCCGATTACGTTGTGACGTTTGGTAGCACCCAAAGTGTTCCTCGGCAAACGGAGTTGCATAATCTCATAGTCATAGGAACATGTATAAGTCATGAAGAAAAGCACTAGCAACAAACTATACGATCAGGTGCTATGCTAATGGAATGGGTCATGTCAATCAGATCATTCAACCAATGATGTGATCCCGTTAATCAAATAACAACTCCTTGTTCATGGTTAGGAAACATGACCATCTTTGATTAACGAGCTAGTCAAGTAGAGGCATACTAGTGACACTCTGTAGGTTTATGTATTCACACATGTATTATGTTTCCGGTTAATACAATTCTAGCATGAATAATAAACATTTATCATGATATAAGGAAATAAATAATAACATTTATTATTGCCTCTAGGGCATATTTCCTTCAGGTTCGCCGTCATCCTTATCGCCGGCCGCCTAGAAACCGACCTCCACCGCCTATATAAGGAGGCCCCGAGCTCAAACCCGCACGCAGGTAGCCTCACGCCATCCCACTCGTGCCCCCTTAGTCGTCAATTGAGAGGAGAGAGTCGTCTTCCCCCTCTCTGGCAACTCCAGCCGCCGCCACTAACCAGGCCATTCCGGCGCCACCAGGGCCTCCCCCTCTCCACTCTCTCCACCAGGAGCCTTCTCTTCCTCCCCTGAACCCTTACCCCTACTCCATTTCGATCGGGAACCACCGCGGCCCCAAAACCACTTCGCCCCCGAAGCTTTCCTCCGCCGCGGAGCTCGCCGCCGGTGATTTCCTCCATCCCTGTCACCCCCTCGACTACCGGAAGGACCGCCCCAGTCTTGCGGATCCATCCCCGCCCTCCAAAGGCCGCGAGGAGCTGCCGCTCGCCGGTGTTGGTCGCCGGAGCCCCCGCCTTTGTTCGGCCAGAGGAGGAAGGAGGCGGGGGAGACTAGTCAAACCTGACTAGTGGGCCCCCTGGACCCACTGTCAGTGACACCCCGCGCGTCCATGCTGGATAAGTGGAGGCGTAATTTCAAAATACGCCTTCGACGTGGTCAGTAATCGAACCGTTTTTCTGTTTTTTCTGTTTTATTTTAAAATCAGATTTTGACCAGGACTTTGACTGTCTATAACTTTTTAAATACAACTCCAAATGAATTGATTATTTTTCCTACCTCTCTCAAATATGGTCTAGTTTATTTTAAGATTTATTTGAAAAAAAATTCAGACAACTTTTTTGTGTTGTTTTGTTTTTATGTAATAATTCAAATATATTCTTTTAAACAGGATTTTTGAAGATTTCAAGATGTTTTGGATGCACCCTTCTTTCCCATGACCTGAAGGCAAGCATTCCGAACCCTGGTGAAATTTTGTGTGTGTTGCATAGCACGGTGGCAACACCACCCCGACATATACATGCGTCATTTTATGTGAGGATGTGATCCTATTCATGGGTGCATATTAATGAGTTTATGCTAATGAAGTTGACATGATTTGTCATGGAAATCACCGTCATATGTCTTTCATGCATACCGGAAGGGAAGACGGGAAGGCCTCTGTCTTGGGTAGACACGGTCTTGTCCCTAATCCTCCGTCGAGACGGTCGTGTCCGGTATGGCATGAGGGGTATGTCGCGTGATGTTTCCATCTGTTATTTGAAATATATGCATTGTTATGCTAATCATGCAAGAAATATTACAACCTTCTGAGTCGACCTTAGATCGAGTATTGTGCCAGTAAACCCCATACTTGCTTCGTACTACCACTCGTCTCTACATTAAGTAGGGTACGGTTCAGTAAGTTGTCAACCCCTCTCCTAGCACACACCGTACAGAGAGGCCGTGGTGGAAGATACTGGAGGCATCCGGTAGTCATACCATCGGGTCCAGGAGCATGGGTGTTTCGGTTGTAGCCGAAGGGTAGCTCCCAGTTCTTGTGCATGTATAAATTCTGTGATCCCATGTTACGTCGAGGTTGTAGCCTCCCCACTTAGAGTTTTGCTTAACAGGTGTCGTGGGTGATTCCAGACACATGTGAGTTAAGCTGGTGTGTGCAAGTTAGGTGTGTTTTCAACAAAAAGACCGTAGACGGAATTAGTCCCGATGGATAAAGGAATCCGTTACTCGTGGGTAAAGAGTACACCCTCTGCAGAGATTAAACCTATTCGAATAGCCGTGTCCATGGTTAAGGATTACAGTCTGGGATGGGTCAAGTGTCGGTCTTAGTGTCGGTCTTCAGAGGTGAAACTGTTAAACCTGGAATCACGATTGTGACTTGTGATAAATTATGATTATTATTTTCGATGTGGACTAACCCGTAATACTTTTTTTTTGGTATTATCGAATATCCCTGGGATGGTTCTACCTCCTGGATATTCACTGTATTTATTTATAAGCCCTTTATGCGGTGTCGCTCAGACGCCCGACTACGGCATTGTTTTTGTTTATTTATAAGCCCTTTATGTGGTGTCGCTCAGACACCCGACTGCGGCATTGTTTTTGTTCATTTATAAGCCCTTTATGTGGTGTCGCTAAGACGCCCGACTATGGCATTTCTTTTAAAGCCCTTTATGCGGTGTCGCTAAGACGCCCGACTGTGGCATTTCTTTTAAAGCCCTTTATGCGGTGTTGCTAAGACGCCCGACTGTGGCATTTCTTTTAAAGCCCTTTATGTGGTGTCGCTCAGACGCCCGACTGTGGCATTTCTTTTAAAACCCTTTATGCGGTGTCGCTCAGACGCCCGACTGTGGCATTTCTTTTAAAGCCCTTTATGCGGTGTCGCTCAGACGCCCGATTGTGGCATTTCTTTTGAAGTTCTTTATGTTATTTATTTCATAATTTTAATACTACCATATTATTGCATATTCACAAATAACATGCTTGCATGTATCAGCGTTTTATTTATCTTTTGTGACTGACGCCCTGAGCATAAAATATTTTCAGCACATCATTGTTATATTATACCTGTGTTCATGATGTTTGCGAGTACATTCAAAGTACTCACTGGCTTGTCCTTGGCTATTGTCTTGGCCAGATTTCTTGCTTGGAGAGGAGCGTTGCGATGACAGCCCCGGAACCTAGCAATGGTGATAGCAGTCTCGCGAAGATAGGACTTAACCTGGTCAGCTGTTCCTGTGGGAAATGGAGTCCCATAGACGAGGATGTTTCATAACCCGCTTCCGCCATCAACCTTTAGAACCATTTGTTGTACTCACAGACCAGAATGGTCTTGTACTACATATATTGTATTTTGCTTGGAATTTCTGTATCAAGTTGGTGCCTTATCAGCTAACAGTTATCCTGGGGCTGGTAAGCACAAGGGCCATTTTTCTGGGATTAACACCCAGAGAATCGGTCGCCACATGGTCCGAGTTCCGTATGCGGCGTTCGCCGGACTATGTATGGAAACTGACTGAACCACCATGCGATCGTCGTTAATGCGGCCACCATTTGGTAGACCTGCGTACATATGGTGGACAAACCAGAGTAATAATTCCTTGGGAAAAATGAACCCAAACAAGCAAAAAATATTAGGATTAATAGCACCTGGTTTATTTATTGTAGCAATCCGAAGGAAGGTGATTCCCAAAATTGGGACTCGATCCGCATACCCATTGCCTGACGGGTGATAAAGCGACAGCATGGCAATGCTAGCAAAGGTTGACTCGCCAAGGCAAAGCCCTTGGTCCAGCTAACGTGACGGAGATGGTCGGCCAGTGACGCCGAAGTCTCTGGAGTATAGGTTGATGAAGAGATGGCGAAGCCCCCGGTCCAGCCGAGATGTCGGAGCCTCGATGTCAGCCGATGAGTCGAAGTAGGTCGGCGTGATGGACACCGGCTCGAAGGAGCAACGGTGCGGCCCTGCCGATGTAGGTCGTGACGTGGTCAATGTCGGCTTGATGAAGTGAACGTGCGGCGATGCCGGTGTGCCTGCTCCGTGTAATCCATGGGGTGGCGACGTTGGTGATGATTTATCCTTTCCGATGCCGAACTCTTGTTTGGCTTGCCGAGATGATGATCCGAAGAAGTTGAGCTCGGCTCAACAAAGTGACGACGTGTTTACCGCAGGTTGGCGACCGTGGAGCAATATTGCCGGACTGGTTTGACACCAGTATGATGTTTAAGATCATGTTCAAAATATTTTAAAGTTAGCGGGATGTGTTCAGAAACAAAACACAATACCCCATACAAAACTTCCTTCAAAAAGGATGTCCGAAATCCCATTCATAAAAAAGACGAACTTGGGTCGGATTCGTTTTCGCGCAGAAAATAGATCCGAAAAGTGATGCACTAATCGAAAGGTTCCCGGAGTTTGGACGGTCGGATCGAGCTGAAATTTTGAGGGGTGGTAGATATAGAAATTCCGCAGCCGATCAATGGTTGGATCTTCCAAAGGACGTCCGAGCTAGAAGCTGGACACCACGCCCTAAACTCATCCAGAGTCTCGTCCAGATTTAACACGGCTTCGGTATATCGCGGATTGCCAGAGATTCCTCTATCGAAACTCGACAAAATTTTCCAGGGTTGTTGTAGACCCAATTCCGCACAATTACACTGTAGCAATTGTTAAAACGACACTTGAGGAGGCGACGGCGGACACAAGTTCCTGTCCAGAAAAACAGCACGGTCGCCCAAGGGCAATGTTGACGTTGAGCCCTCGGGCTCCCTGGATGATTCCTCCATGATCTTGATAGAGATCGGAGCTGATGTTGATGAAGGCCCTCATCCGAACATGACGATCGGAGGTAGGGCGCAGTCTTTGGTCAAACCAAGGTGACCAGTCGAGCTGGTGACGAAGATGCCGAAGTCGCAGTTGATCTGCAGGCGAGCCATCGACCTTTTGCCGAACACACAGCGAATCTCTCAATGAAAGCACCAATGTCGGTGTCGAAACCGGCGGATCTCGGGTAGGGGTCCCGATCTGTGCGTCAAGGCTGATGGTAACAGGAAGCAAGGGACACAGATGTTTACCCAGGTTCGGGCCCTCTCGATGGAGGTAAAACCCTACTTCCTGCTTGATTAATATTGATGATATGGGTAGTACAAGAGTAGATCTACCACGAGATCGTAGAGGCTAAACCCTAGAAGCTAGCCTATGGTATGATTGTTGTATATCATCTATCGACTAGCCTGGCCTCGGTTTATATAATGCACCAGAGGCCCAGGATAACAAGAGTCCTAGCCGAATACGCCGGTGGGGGAGGAGTCCTTGTCTTGATCGCCAAGTCTTGTGGAATCTTCCTTGTATGCGGCAGCTGTCCGGACTAGCCCATGAGTATACGTCCATGGGGGTCCTCGGCCCAATCTAACAGATCGGGAGATGACGTGGTGACTACCCCTGTCGATGTCAAAACCAGCGGATCTCGGGTAGGGGGTCCCGAACTGTGCGTCTAGGCGGATGGTAACAGGAGACAAGGGACATGATGTTTTTACCCAGGTTCGGGCCCTCTCGATGGAGGTAATACCCTACTCCTGCTTGATTAATATTGATGATATGGGTAGTACAAGAGTAGATCTACCACGAGATCAAGGAGGCTAAACCCTAGAAGCTAGCCTATGGTATGATTGTTGTTCGTCCTATGGACTAAAACCCTCCGGTTTATATAGACACCGGATAGGTTAGGGTTACACAGAGTCGGTTACAATGGTAGGAGATCTACATATCCGTATCGCCAAGCTTGCCTTCCACGCCAAGGAAAGTCCCATCCGGACACGGGACGAAGTCTTCAATCTTGTATATTCATAGTCTTGGAGTCCGGCCGTGACGATAGTCCGGCTATCCGGACACCCCCTAGTCCGGGACTCCCTCAGTAGCCCCTGAACCAGGCTTCAATGACGACGAGTCCGGCGCGTTGATTGTCTTCGGCATTGCGAGGCGGGTTCCTCCTCCGAATACTTCATAGAAGGTTTTGAACACCAGGATAGTGTCCGGCTCTGCAAAACAAGTTCCACATACCACCGTAGAGAGAATAACTTTTGCACAGATCTGCTGACGTATTCCGCGGCGTGACATCACACCATGGCCAGGCCTTTTTATGAATCGTTTTTACCGCTCCACCCTAAGCGCTTAGCGAGGCGGTTTTTGGCACGCCTTATCAAAGCATAGATCGTGCCCCTTATTCCGGGATTCCCGTCAATACGGACGTGGGTAACCCAACCGTGCCCGTCGGCATGCCTCCTCTATCAGAGGCGAGTCCTAATCGACCACGGGGTGGGCTCTTGGTATTCAACCTCTTTATAATGAGACCAAGGCCCTCTTCTTTTTACACCCTCCATCGAGTTCGCCTCGCACTTCGAGTTCTAACACCCAAAGCTTCAGATTTAGGCGCTTCGGACCTTCGACGATGTCCGACTCCGACCAGCACGGCCGATGGATGTCTTCCTCCATTTCAGAAGAAGATGTGCTAAAGCTATGAGACGCCAGGTATCTAACCGGCGAGATCTCGCATAGGCTGCCTGCTCCAGGGCAGGTCATTCCCACTCCCAAGCCCGGCGAGAACGTGGTGTTCGTGTCTCACTTCCTTCGGGGTTTAGGCTTCCCGACGGATCCCTTTGTGCGGGGCCTCATGTTTTATTATGGGCTGGATTTCCATGACTTGAATCCGGAGTCCATCCTCCATATCTCGTCATTCATGGTCATATGTGAGGCCTTCCTCCATATTACCCCCCACTTTGGATTGTGGCTCAAGACCTTCAAGGTGGAGCCAAAGATGATCGAGGGGCAACAAGCAGAGTGCAGAGGGGCGATCATAAGCAAATGTGCTGATGCTCCATGGCCCGAGGGCTCTTTTCAAGAGGAGCTTGGTTTGTGGCAACGGGAGTGGTTTTATATAACCGCTCCCAGGGGCACCAAATGGGTGGCGCCCCCCGCCTTCCGCCAGTCCACCACAGCGGCTGGCGTCATGGGTCAACAAGAGGCTCGACTGGGGCCGCCCAAGGACGCCCTTGCTGCAGGGCCGATTCGAGACCTCCAAAAAGGAAGATCAATCTGGTTGCGATGGCACGAGTTATGTTGATCCGGCGTATACGCCCTGCAAACGTCGCCCCTCCGCCTGTGGGAATTCAATCCGGAGGGACCACGAGCTCTCCAAAATTTTATGGGCACGACGCCCGTGGAGATGTATAAATTGTTCTTAGGATCACCAGAGAGGTGTCCGGACCTGACTGAGGACGCAGGACTAAGCTGCAATCGCCCAGATACTCAAGTAAGCAGTCCTGTAACCGGACAAGCTGTTCATTCATTTATCCTTTATATATGTATGCCCTTTAAAGGAGCCGTTTCTTGAACAGGAGTGGATAGCCAAGGCAAAGCTAATAAGGTGTCCGGCTCCCCTCCCCGAGACCACGCCGGATCCCATGCTGGCCAAGATGTTAAAGGCCGCGCCCTTTGAAGAAGGCGAAGGGGGAGCGGGGAAGCAACTGCCTCCACGGAGGAGGCTATCAAGGAAGGAGGGATTAGAAGTCCCATCCTTCGAGGAGAGAAAAGGACCGCTTCAGAAGATCCGGAGGTCAAGGCCTCAAAGAGGGGAAAGGAATCTTCGTCAGAGAGTCCGGCGCTGGGAAGTAACCCAGCCGCACTATTTCCCCAAGGGGATCAGCCCTCCAGCGAGTCGTAAGTGAAAAGAAGGGGTCTTGTGAATAAGGAACATCCCTGTATTTATTTATGAAGATAACCGAAATTGTACCTTGTAGTTCGGATCTCAGCCCTTCTCAGCAGAGCTCGTCTTCGGGGGATCTTCTTCCGGAGATGATGGAGAGCGAAATGCCTCCACCAGTCGCACCCTCATGCGAGGCGGACGATCCTGAGGTGTCATCGCGGAGGGTTCCCCCAAGTCCGGCGAGGCCGGAAGGTTCGGCGCCAAGTGGTGTGCGGTCGGAGGAGCTGAAGGATCTGCTCGGGCGAGCGGCTATCTCAGAAGATCACCGTGCTCTAATGGGTACGGTGATTGAAAGAATTGCATCCGCAGAGAGCGGATTGCATGAAGCCGTCAGAAGCTTACTGACGGGGTTCGAGGTACGCAAAAATGATGTACCTTCTGACAGTTATGCATATAAAATGCGCCCTGTATAGATAGTAGCCCCTGAGACTCGGTGTGTTGTCAAAATTGATAGCGTGCCGAGGATCAAAATCTCAGTTATAACATATCGCCGCTCCTAAACAGGTGGAGGGCGTCCGTGGCCAGCCGGATCGATGAATATGCCGAACTAAAGCGCAATCGGACGAGGCGGATGCGGACATCGCGCTGGTCAATAAACGGTTTGACGAGTCACAAGGTATGCGACTTCGACGCGGACACCTAGTAAGGGAGCTTGACGCCCATGTCTTACTATTTGTATGCTTAATGCAGATGGTGCCGCTGCTGTGGAAGAGCTGCGGGCGGAACTCGCCTGAGCGAAAGAGCAAGCCAGAGATAGTAATGCGGCCGCTTTAAGGGCGGCCGAAGAGCTAGAAGCCGAACGGGCTGCTCACTGCCGAAGCAAAGAGGAAATGGCCGAAATGGCCAGAAAATTGAAGGATACTACCGACCGCTGCGAGGTTCTTGAGAAAGAACGCCAAGCGGAGCAAGAGGGCCTGAAGAAGGCCGCCGCCGAATCCAAGAATGCCCATTCGGCTTTGAGAGCTGCCAAGGAGGAGCTGAGTCAGGCCGGGGCAATTGCGGCTGGAAAACCGTTTCTGCTGCGGAGAAAATATACGGATCCAAAGTATGCTCAATTGGACAAGTTGTGGAGTTTGGAGGATGCTTATCTGGACTTAACAGCAAGCGCTGCGGACGCGATTGAGCACTTCCGAGGCCAGAAGGGGCACAGAAGGGAAGAGCTATATTGGTCACAATTCCATAGTCCGGAACGTCTTCTTCCGTTGACCGATCGGTTGGCCGAATGGGCCGAGCTGAATCGACTATCCGGACTTGCCATGAAGCATGTCATGACTCATTTGTGGCCGGGCGGATCCCAGCCGAAGATTTATTGTGCGGTACCGCGTATCAACGCAATAAAGCGGTCGGCGTGTATTGAGGGAGCGTGGATGGCTCTGGCCCGTGTCAAGACATACTGGGCAGATATGAAGGCCACCGACGTTGCATCCCAAGATTCGGACAGAAGCCGAGTACCTGCCGAGCACTACTTTGAGGAAGTCTGCGGGCGCTCGTTTAATAGAGACGCGATGCTCAAGGATATTATGTTTAAATGAAATGTATGATTTGTGAAAACAATGTTTTGATATAATATAAGAGCTTTTTATACTTGTGCGTTCAAGTAGTAAACTACTCCCTATGCAGCCGCTTATGTATATGTATATATAACCGAAAGATGGCAGTCCTTGGTTTTAGCCCCACGCACATAGTGCGGGGTGTCTGCAAAGAAGGCGCTTTTTCACACTTAATCCAACGCCTTGGTCCTGTTAAGGAGGTGGTAGCGTAGCAAACTAGGCAACCGGACTATAATGCTTTATCACTTTCACTTAGCCATAGGAGTTCGAGGGTGGGGCTACTATATAGCCCACGGGCACCATGATCTCCCGAATTGGGTGCGTGTGTGCTCGATCAAAACCGTCCTTCGTTAATGCGGAGGAATTCTAAACATTCCGATGAGTCATCGAGTGGTTGACCAGTCTCGCTATATCATGACAGTCAGTTTTGGCTTTCATCGAGGTGCTCGCCCGGCGAATCGGGCACAATCGCAGAGTTCTCCGGTGCCGCGTTAGCCGATAAACGGAACATAAGGCAGCAAAACACAGGAGCCGGGCAAACCCAACATTTGACCAAAGACATGATTCGAGCTGATGCATATAAGGCCTAATCTCGAGACGCCGAATACTCCCTAAGGTATTCGGTCTTTATAAAACGGGCGAATAATGCCCTAAGCCCCGTGTCCGTGCACGCGCAAAAATTCTGGTGCGGCCAATGCCAAAACGCCAGCTTCCTCCTCGGTTATAGTAAGAAACCGGGGGATGTTTATCAACAAGAGACAGTAAAAGAGGTTTACGCAGGGTCTTAATCTGAAAAGAATCCTTGCAACGGGTCCCTCCGCACGTCTGCGCTGTGTCTCCGTTGTGCGTATCCGGACGGGTGTAGCACGTTGTTCATCTGTAAAAGAGAGGAACTTAGTTTAAAAGAAAAAGGATCGTGTGAAAGATGTACTTTATATTAAATAAACAGAGTACGATTCTAAGAAGTGAATAACATTGAGCTTTATTGTCTCTTGAATACATGCATGCAGCCCCTTGTATGGGGTAATGCCGCTAGTAAGCGCCGGACTCGTCTAGCCGTGTCCGGGGTTTGAATGACCAATTCAGGTTCTTTGACTAGCGGAGCCGGATAGGTGTGGGGTTGTCAAGGCAGTCTCACGTTCCTCCGGGCTCAAATAACACTTAATACTCCTTTTTAATGAGATGATGCCGCGTGGACCGGGCATTTTAAGTGTAAGAGATGCATAATGCAGTATTGCGTTAAAGCGGGCGAAAGCTTCGCGTCCCAATAGTGCTTGATGGCTACTTTTAAACGGGGCGACATGGAAGATTAACTTTTCGCGGCGGAAGTTGTCGGATGAACCGAACACGACCTCTAGCAGTAGGGAGCCCGTACAATGGGAATATGGGCCTGGCATTACCCCTTTAAAGGAGGTGTTGCTATGGCGAATTTTGGTTGGGTCTATCCTCATCCTGCGGATTGTGTCCTGATATATCAGGTTTATGCCACTGCCACCATCCATGAGGACTTGTGTAAATTTGAATCCGTCGATTATGGGATCCAATATCAAGGCAGTCCATCCTGCGTCCGGATACTTTCGAATAGTCCGATGGTGAAGGTGATTGGTTTTGACAACCAGCAGCGGCGCTGCGTTCTAGTGGGCGCCGCTCTTTTTCCCTTTGATCACGTGAAGTGAGTTTACTGTTTTAACTTCTTGTGGGAAATTCTTTTGTTTTCCGGGGCTCTGCTTGTGGTGCTCGTCATCATCTTCACTTGGTGTATCGAGCCCCTTGTGTTCGGCGTTGAGTCTGCCGGACTGTTTGAAGACCCAACAATCTTTGTGGGTATGGTTTGCAGGCCTCCCGGGAGTACTGTGGATTTGACATATCTTGTCCAAAATTTTGTTTAAGTTGGATAGCTCATCGCTATTGTCCTTAAGGGGCAGTTTTTTATTGTTCTGCCATGAGCT
The DNA here is from genome assembly GCA_021605205.1 of Aegilops longissima. Classification (NCBI taxonomy): domain Eukaryota; kingdom Viridiplantae; phylum Streptophyta; class Magnoliopsida; order Poales; family Poaceae; genus Aegilops; species Aegilops longissima. The sequence goes on from CM038678.1 coordinate 661,083,431, forward strand.
TTTGAATCCGGCGTTGACTGTTGTGCTCTTTGGATCGTTCCTTTTAATCTGGCGCTGGTCCTTGTTGCGCCGTGGTTTCCCGTTTCCATCTCTGACTTTGGATGTACTTGGGTCGCTGGTGCTGCATCTTGCTAGCCAGCTATCCTCTCCCGCGCAAAAGCGGGTCATGAGGCTTGTTAATGCGGCCATTGTTCTTGGCTTCTCTTGGCCGAGGTGTCTGGCGAGCCATTCGTCTCGGACGTTATGTTTGAAAGCTTCTAGGGCTTCGGCGTCCGGACAGTCGACTATTTGGTTCTTTTTAGTAAGGAACCTGTTCCAGAATTTCCGGGCTGACTCTCCGGGCTGTTGAGTTATGTGACTTAGATAAATCAGATCCGGAGGGCGGACATAGGTCCCCCGAAAATTTGTCCGAAACGCATCCTCGAGCTCTCCCCAGCTTCCAATGGCATTTTCGGGGAGGCTTTTAAGACAATGCCGAGCTGGCCCTTTGAGTTTAAGGGGTAAGTATTTTATGGCGTGGAGATCATCTCCTCTAGCCATGTGTATGTGGAGGATGTAATCCTCAATCCGACTCTGTGGTTTGTTGTTCCGTCAGTATGCCTCTATGTTTACGGGTTTGAATCTCGCTGAAATTCATGATCCAAGACCTCATCGGTGAAACATAGGGGATGTCTGGCGCCTGTATTTGGGTGTGCCGTGATGTTCGGATATTTGGCGGTTGCATTGCTTTGAAGAGCTTGCTTTTCAGCCCATAGATGGACGAATCGGGCCATCCTTTTGATGTGAGTCCTTATGCGGATCGCATATCGGCTTGTGTCTTGGCGCCATTTGTCGCTCTCTTTTTTGCCGTGGGGACGCCCATCCGACCGGTGGCCTTCTTACTTTTTGATTGTGGTTGCTCTAAGGCCTCCTCGTCAAATTCGGGCAGGAGCTTTTGGGTAGCTCTTTGTTCGGGCGATCGTCGCCGATTTGTCCGCTGTGTTGAATACTTTGCTCCATTTGATCCTGAGTGCATCTTCGCTGTTTTGAGCTTCGCTTACGCTTTTTCAGGCTACGCGCGATGGCGACGCAGCCTTTCTCGAGGTTATTTTGCTCCAACAATTTGTCCGGCGTGAGATCGTCCCGGACTGTTGTCTTCGCCGGGGACGGGTTGTTTATCCAGGTTGTCTTGTTCGGACGATTGCTCGATAGCGTGCTCGTCGTCCACCGGTTCGCCCTGCTCTATGGCTGGGTCTCTGTTGAGGCGGGACTTGGTTCGGCGTTTACGCTGCCGTTTTGACTGCTTTTCGAAGGATTTATCCTTCGTAGCGTCCCGTTGTTCCTCGTCTTCATTTCCTTTAGTTGTATCCACCATGTATACATCATGAGATGAGGTGGTTGTCCAGCATCCTATAGTTGCTGGTTCATTGTTGTCTCCTACATCGTCGTCTAGACCGTCGATGTCTTCGGAGTCGAAATTGAGCACGTCGTGTAGGCTTTCGACAGTGGCTACGAAGTGGGTGGTGGGTGGTGGGTGGGCGTTGAATTTGTTCGTCGTCCGCATCCCAACCTTCCTGTCCATAGTCCGGCCAGGGCTCTCTGGATAAAGAGAGAGACTTTAGTGAATTCAGGATGCCGCCAAAGGGCAAGTGCTGAAAGATGTCCGCGGCAGTAAACTCCATGACCGGCGCCCAATCGAATTCGATTGGCAGGGGCGCGGAGGGTTCGGAGTCCGGAGAGGAGTCCGGCACCCTGGAGTCGAGGTCTTCGTGAAGGACAGGGATGGAGTTCGGCTCAATCGCCGAGAGATGGTAGCCCCGAGGCGGTGTCCAACCACTCGCCCTCGATCGGGAATCCGCCCGGATTAAGGGTCGGAGCGAAGCGGTGCGGCCTCGTGGCACTCGTCGGCTGCAGAGCTAGATCATGCCCATCGAGACAAGGCGGCATGCTTGGCTGCGGCTCGAATCCGTCAAGATCAAGTCTCCGCGAATATGGGTCGATAGTTCAAACTTCCAAACCTGACACGATGGCGGGCGTAGCTTTGATCTACTCCGGATGGCTGCTTAATTGGCCCGATGCAAAGCCGCCGAATACGAAGATCTGTCCGGGAGAAAAGTCTCACCCGGACCGCGTCGTTGTTGATGATCGAAGGAGCCATCGGGCCTGTCGGTGACGCTACGCAGGAACTCTCAATGAAAGCACCAATGTCGTGTCAAAACCGCGGATCTCGGTAGGGGGTCCCAATCGTGCGTCTAGGCGGATGGTAACAGGAGACAAGGGACATGATGTTTTTACCCAGGTTCGGGCCCTCCGGATGGAGGTAATACCCTACTCCTGCTTGATTAATATTGATGATATGGGTAGTACAAGAGTAGATCTACCACGAGATCAAGGAGGCTAAACCCTAGAAGCTAGCCTATGGTATGATTGTTGTTAGTCCTATGGACTAAAACCCTCCGGTTTATATAGACACCGGATAGGTTAGGGTTACACAGAGTCGGTTACAATGGTAGGAGATCTATATATCCGTATCGCCAAGCTTGCCTTCCACGCCAAGGAAAGTCCCATCCGGACACGGGACGAAGTCTTCAATCTTGTATCTTCATAGTCTTGGAGTCCGGCCGTGACGATAGTCCGGCTATCCGGACACCCCCTAATCCGGGACTCCCTCAACCCCCTAGTCCAGGACACCGTCATCCGCAGCCTCCGCCACCCGTATGCGGTACCGCCAGCGCTCGAGGCAGCCCTCGCAGGCGGAGCGGTACGAGTCGAGCAGCGCCTCCTGCTCCGCCCGCTCCGCGGTGATCTGCTCCTCCGCCTACAGGTGCTCCTGGAGGACATGGTGGTTGTAGGCGGCGTCGGCCTGCGCCTCCCAGAACTGCTCCTCACGGTTATGCCTCACCGTGTCCATATATTGGGCACGGACCTCGCCGATGGTCATGGTGCAATGCACCGGTGAGGATGGCGCGGAGGAGGGGGTTGGCGCCGGATCGTCGACTACCATGTTCTCCATTGGGACATCGTCATCCTCCGGCTGCCTGCCGGCCAGCCAGTCGGCAGCAATGGCTGCCATCTCCTTGTGGTCCGTCGTCCGCCTGTCTCAAAGAGTGCTGGAGCGCGAGGAAGCCATGGTGGGCAATAGTGGTGTGGACAGGAGAAAGGGGACGAATGCGGATGACTGCGGGTATGGCCGGCACAGCAGTTTATATAGCAATGGTGGGTGGCGGAGGGACGGATGTGTGGCGTCAGAGTAGCCGCCTCGGCAACCGCGTATCATTAATGTGGGCGGCAGAAGGATGGACGGACGGCACTTATGTCGTTTGAAGGCGGAGCAATCGCCTGCACTGGGAAGCGGGGCGGGCGGCGCTGACTGTTTCGGGCGAAAAGCGCACGCGGGCTAGGGAGGCGGTCTGGGTGGGCCAAGGTAGTCAGACTCATGCTTGGCAGCGGGTCAGTCCACCAGCCGGACATGCTGGCTCGCCAGCTAGCTCGCCAAGCTGGGCGACGACAATCAGAAGATGGACGTAGCTTCCGACCAGGAGTCGGGGCCACTGTCCAAGCCGGTTCATGTCGTGTTCACCATAGAGCAGGTGCGGCCGCACTTCGACGCCCTAATGGCGGAAGAGCTACCAGCGCTAGAGGACCTGTGCTGCAACCTCCGTCTCCTCAACGAGCACTGGTGAACAAGCGAACGACAATGCCGTCACGGACATGTGGCGCTATGATCCTGGCTTCCCGAATGAGCAGCGGGCGCTGTATCAGACCATCCGTAGGGCCCGCGAGGCCCTCTCCATCGTCCTTCGAGTTGTTGCGCTCGCCGTGGCACCGCCGTCTCGCGTTGTCAACATGGTCAACGGACATGAGGATAAGGAGATGACTTTACTTGGAGAGGATGACAGTTGAGACCCACCAGGGCCATAGCCACACGTACGCAAGTGCCTCCTTATTAGTATATAAAACTATATTTTTTTTGCTTCCTCCTGGTTTCCTGATATCACGGTCCCACACCATTGTCAACCTATAGTCAATAAACAAGAGAATTGCAGAACAAGCGGCCAACAGCTGGGACCAAGCAGCTCGAGTAGTATTTGTGTTTTTGAGGTGTGAGCACTGCAGAGTTTTTCTTGAGCGATGTTTAGCCCAGATATTAATTTTTCTCCTCTGAACAACAACAAAAACATCGCTGCAGCTATTAATCTGGCGGGCTGTGGCCCGTCTAGCCGAGCCGATATCCAGCCCAGATATTAATTTTTTCAAGCTGAAAATGGCTAGCCCAGCTATACTTTTTTAGGAATACCTGTGCAAGGTCAAGTTATTATTCTCCGTCCCGCTGGGCTGCAAATCTTTCCTAGGAGGGATGCATTAGGCTTAACAAGAAAATGGGCTTTAAGAAATAATAAATGGGATGTAATTATAAAAACTGGGCAGTAACTATAAAAAATGCATCAAACACGTAATTACTTTATAATTTTTTTTTTGGATATTGAAAATTTTAATTTCATTAATTGTTGCGAGCGCAATGTTTCGTTGGATTTTTACATAATATAAATTATATTGAAATCGTATTTAATCTGACTAGAAATTTCGGGATAAAAATATTTCGGATCCCATCAAAATATGAGAAATTTTATTGAATTTTGTTTTGAACGGTTGGTTGAAATGGGATGTACTTTTAACAAACTGTAAATGGGTTGTAGTAAATTCCATTAGAATTCAAAAATTGGCTGCACATTCTTAAAAATCTCAAATGGGCTATAAGTTCTTTGCCACACACTTGTGGCCTTACTAAGTTGACGCATCCCTAAAAAAAGAGTTGACGCGTATGCAAGGCTTTGTGAACTTATAGTCAACACACGGTCCTAGCAGCAGTGGCCGTTGGATGTCCATCCAACAGATGCCGTGCTTCTTCTTCAATCTCGGATATTCTAGATTCACCCGCCTAAAAAATGATTCCTCCCCCTGACATCTGGGGCGCACCATTTCGGAAGCTGATCTGTGGGCCTACTAAGTTGACGCGTACCAAGGGTTTTTCTAGTCAATATAAACGATTCTAGTTGCAGTGACCGTACGATGTCCATCCAACGACCATCGTGCTTCTTCAACCTCTGGTCTTCTTGCTTCAGCCGCCCAAAGTAGCGCCGGTCGTGCCGCCTGCTCCTGCCTCCCGTGTCCGGCTGTGCTGCCACGGAGGCCTCACCGCCCCTACTACTCCCACCGCTGGCCAGGCCATCCCTCCACTCACCCACACCCCTTGTTATTCTGCGGTGACGGCAGCCTCACACCGCAGCCGAACCAGTGAACCCTCGTACTCCTCTCCGCGTGGGTATTCACTGTCGCGTCTTCCCCAGCTCCGCGTCGTCCCCTTCCAAGTCCTCGCCGTCGTCCACCGCCGTGGTGCTCTCGGCGCGGCATGGTCAATGTGGTCTACGACCGACTTCCATCGGAAGAGTACTATACGTGGAGAGGCTGCCAGCTGGGTCCACGGCAGCCGCAAGGAAGTGCCTCTTTATTACGTGCAAAATAATTATTCCTGCACCTGACAGCGGGGACCCATCGAATGGGCCACCGTATTTCATGAAAAAAACGTTTTCCCCCTGACTGCTGGGACCCACCAGCTACATCTTCACACACAAGGAAGTGCGTCCGGGCAAAAAAAACGATTTGCCCCCCTGACTGTTGGGACCCACCAGCTACATCTTCGCACGCAAGGAAGTGCATCCGGGCAAAAAAAACCGATTCACCCCTGACTGTTGAGACCCACCAGCTCTATCTTCGCACGCAAGGAAGTGCCTGACAGTCGGGACCGACCTGGTCGAAGCGTACGTAGCGTTGTCATTCTGGTCGAGAACATGTACGTACATACTGGTCGATGAGAGCGCGCACGTGTCGTAGTAGAGGCGTGCATGTAGGATGTACACGTACGTACAGCGGCCAGTGTGCAAGAAAGAAAATACGGCCACGTACGTACATACGGGGGGGGGGGGTCTCGAACGCCTACTCGCGCATACGTACGGTCAGGGTTCGTGTACATGGCTGGGTCGGAAAGGAAAAACAGCATCGTCGTCGCCCGTAGAAAAACAACAACAACGTCGTCGTCGTGTTCATGGGGAGGCAACAGAATGCGTCGTGTTCATCGCGAGGCAACGGAACGCGTGGGAGCCAACCGGCTTGGATGGAACAGCCGATGGAAACGAGGCCTGGCGTACCGCAGAACGGAGGAAACGGCCGGCCACGTTACGGGATCCTGTTCATCGGGAGGGTTCTGGCGTACCGCAAAACGGAGGAAACGGACCTCCTACGATCGAAATGGGGGTCCTGTTGATCGGGAGGGGTGTGGCGTACCGCAAAACAGAGGAAACGGACTTGTGTTGGAGCGCTACGGTCGACACGGGGGTCCTGTTCATCGGGAGGGGTGTGGCGTACCACAAAATGGGACTCCACGGGATAATGTTCATCTCCACCGTCGACCCCTCCAGCCTCCACGGGCTACTGTTCATCCACCGTCGACCTCCTCCAGCCTCCACCTGCGACTGCTCATCCACGGGCTCCTGCTCATCCAGCCTCCACCGCGCGCTACTCCACCGCTCTCGCTCAACCAACCCTCTCCACGGGCTCTGCTCAACCACCCTTCGACGGGCTATCGCTCATCCAGCCCCGCACCGCTCATCGCTCATCCAGCCCTCCGAGGATGGTCCTGTTCATCCAGCCTCCACGGAGTCCTGTTCATCCAGCCCCAACCGCTCGATCGATCGGGGTCCTGTTCATCCAGAGGCAACACCACGGGTCCTGTTCATCCACCCCACCGAACCTGTTCATCCAACCCCCCCAAAGAACGCCATCGCTCATCCAGAGGCAGAGATCGATCGGCTTCGCTTAGCAGCGAAGGCGGCGAATCGCCGATCGGGTTCGATTAACAGCCATCGATCGATCGCTCGGGTTCGAGAACGCGTAGCTGCGGTGCAATCACTCGGGTTCGATTAGAGCCCAACGCCCGCACTCACGCCGCATGCGTGTACGAGAAACGCGCGATCGCCGCCCCGACCACCCACCGTAACCGGGAACACCCCGATATTTTCCTCGCCCTCGCTTCTATGACGGGTTTTTTCATCATGGATTGCCCAAAGAATGTCATGCAGCTGCGTCTCCGGCCCGCCCAGGACGAAAAGCCCATTTTCTGTCATCATTTTTTGTCATAGAAGTAGGAGCCCACCACATCTATGATGATACCGGGTTTTGTCACAATTATCATCATAGAAGTGTCATAAGTATGACAGGAAAAAAATTCGTTCGGCCCAAAATGTCACGGATGTGTCTTTTTTTTGTAGTGAGTACACAAGTTATTCACAATTATACATTCATTGATAGTACATTTGACAAAAAAAATATCTCAACTCAATAACAGATAGATGAGTACATGTGAATTATCTCAATTCAAAATGACAATTGATGATAACTTTATGTTCACAAGTTCACGACACACTTCACGGATAAGGTCCACCTGTCAGGATAATATGGGTATATCCATAGGTACAAGGTTATACCCATGCCCTACCCACGACTTAGCGGGTAGGGTATAGGTACTACCCATGGGTATAAAATTATGCCCATATCCTGTTCATGCGGGTACGGTATCCGCGGATACTCGTCCCCGTGGGTAAAATTGCCATCCTTATAGTAACTTGTGTAAGATAAAGATGAGCAGCAACAAGAAGATACACAGAGAGAGAAGCAGCAGCCACGACCTGCTCGTGGAGCTCAAGCGCAGCAGAGAACACGAATGGCAGCAAGTGGATTTGGTATGGCGAGTTGGCGTGGCGACACAACGTCTCTCTATTACAAGCTTGCTTGTGACGCCCCTGCAGGGAAGCAAGGTGTTGAGCAAGCCAGAAAGGGCGTGTAGCGGTGCGACGCATCGGCTGGGAACCGGTGACAGCAGGGAAACAATGTGGTGGCCACCACCGGTGTGTTGTGTGGTGGCGCGCGAGGTGGCTTCGGGCGGCCAACTTTGCCGCGCAATTGGCCGCGCGAAGTGATCCGATGGCATGTGGTGATCAGGCCGCGTCATCCATGGCCGGCGTCAAGTGGCTCATCGGCAGCGGGAAGAGCGCTGGCAGGTGGGGGTAGATCGGTTGGGGGTCGACCGGCGGTGGCGGGAGGCGCGCTCTGTTCGTGAGGTGGGGCTCGGGGAGGTTCGGGATGAACAGTGGAGAGCGGGCCGCAGATGCTCTACAGCAGCAGCCCACGCGTGTGACACCGGACAGTAGCGCGTGATCTAAATCGTACGGCATCAGATGCGTGTGGCAGTTTTGCAAAAGCGATTCCGATTGCCAGATACATATCTGGTATTTCAAAATGTACCATGGTATTTCCTTCTGTACCAGATAGTAAGAGTGGACTAATTTCTGATCGAATTTGCTGTTGCGCGGTGGTAGACAACAACACGTTATGTTATAGTACTTCAAAAATAGAGAAAGAAAAACTGATGTAACACTCCAAAATAATAATAAGATAGAATTTGTTTAAACCATAAAACGTAGCATGAACCAACAATGGACGGTGGATCCACGGTATATCCGTGCATGATCAAATGTCAATTCTCCTAATTACAGTGTGTCTCTCAACACTCTTTTTTTTTTTATAAATGGTGCTTTATTATCTTAAAATATAGCATCAAGCGGATACAATATGCCTGAGATATCGCTCTTTGGCCTAGATACTTATTGTGCAGTAGAGTTTGCCAAACACCAACATCGGTAAGTAGCTTGAATAGCCATTTACTAAGTAAGCCATCGTTTTTGACCTGGAGGTCCTGAATACCTAAACCTCCCTGGTCCTTAGGTCGACAAACCACGCTCCATTTGGTTAGCCTATACTTTTTCTTTTAACTGTCTTCTTGTCAAAAGAATCTAGATATGAAGTAATTAAGTCTTTGCAGAACCCCTTTGGGAAGTTGGAAAACTAAGAGCATGTAAAGAACTTGATTAAAACTAGTCGTCCTCCAACGAAGAGCAACCTGCCTTTCCAATTACTCAACCGTTTCTCCAGTCGCTTTTTAAAATGTTTCCACTCTGCGTTAGTTAGACGCCGATAATGAACTGGAATTCCCAAATATTTAATCGGGCTTTGGCCTTGTGCACAACCGAATAATTTAGCGTATTGTGCAGCCGCGTCCGTGGCTTCTCCAAAACAAAACAATTCACTTTTATGAAAGTTAATTTTCAGACCAGACATTTGTTCAAAAGCTGAAAGCAAGATTTTCAGATTTCAAGCCTTATCTAGGTCATGTTCCATAAAAAGAATCGTATCGTCCGCATATTGCAAGATAGAAAGTCCCCATCCACAAGATGTTGCACTAGTCCTGCAATTTGGTCGTCTTGTTTGGCGCATTCTATCAAAGTAGCCAACATGTCAACGACAATGTTAAGTAACATCGAAGACATAGGGTCACCCTAACGTAATCCCTTTTTCGTCTGGTAGTAATGGCCTACATCATCATGACTTTGATATCCACACTACCCCCATTAACAAAATTTTGGATCCATTCACACCATTTATCGGAGAAGCCTTTCGTTCTGAGGGTCTGTTGGAGAAACGACCATTTGACTTTATCGTATGCCTTTTCAAAGTCAATTTTTAATACCATCCCACTCATGTTCTTCCAGTGCATCTCATGAACAGTCTCATGAAGGATAACAACTCCATCGAGTATATTTCTTCCTTGCATGAAAGCCATTTGGGATGGCCGTACAACATGATCAGCAATCGCGTTGAGCCTATTAGTCGCCACTTTTGTGAAGATTTTGAACCTGACACTAAGGAGGCAGATTGGTCTATACTGCTGGATCCGGTTAGCCTCCTTAGTCTTTGGGAACAAAACAATCTCGCCAAAATTTAGCCTGGATAGGTCAAGCTGGCTGGCGTGAAGAAACTCGAATAATTCCATCAGGTCATTCTTGATGACATCCCAGAAGTTCTGATAGAACTCTGCGGGAAGCCATCAGGGCCTGAAGCTTTGTTATGTTCCATTTGAAACACTGCAGCTCGCACCTCCTCTTTAAAGAAAGGTGTCGTGAGGATATCATTCTCTTCTTCCGTGACTTGTGGAATATCATTTGTTTGGGTCTCATCAAGAGTGAAGTTCCCTTCATATGGAGCCCCAAACCAAGACTTATAGTATCGAGAAATATAACGCTTGAGCTCCGCCTGACCCTCGATCCGTCCCTCATCCTGTTGGAGACTAAAAATACACTTTTTCTTGTGCCGCCCACTGGCGAGCATTTGAAAATATTGTGTATTGTCGTCTCCCTTCAAAATGAATTAGGTGTCGGATCTTTGGTACCACTTGATTTCCTCTTCTCGCAAAAGACGTGCAATCTGCTAATTGGATTGTTTTTCATATCAATCTCCTATTGAGACAAAGTGCGAGTTTCAGCGATTTTATCGGGGTCAGCGATAATAAAGGAAAGGAGTTGCTTTTCCCTTTTATACATACCACTCGTGTGTTTAGCCCATCCAGTTAGGAACTTCCTTGTGGCATGGATTTTGAAGTTCCATCTCTGAATCGGTGTGCGACCAATGGCAGGACTTTCCCATACTGTCTTGATAATATCCGCAAAGCCATCCTCGTGTAACCATCCCAATTCAAATTTGAATGGGCGGCGAGCAATGAGAGGGTCAGTAGAGTTAGAATCAAGAATGATGGATGCATGGTCCAAAAGTGTCTCCATACGCTCTAGGGCACACACCGGTACCAGAGGGGATTTTAATTCCTATTCGGTATCCAATTGAGTTTCTTGTATGTCGGTACCGGACCACCGGATCATTGTTGGCCCAAGTGTACTGTCGCCCTGACATAATGGCTTCCTGAATATTCAAATTGTCGATCATAGCATTGAATAAGAAGGCCAGTGAGTTTCTCGACACTTGAGAGAGGTATAGGAGATCTGGATGTTTTTTCGCAGTGAAAAAAAAAATTTACAGTGTGTCTCTTGACTCTTGAGGGAGGTAACAGGTGAAGGCGAGCAATACCGCGGCAGACTACCCCGCCGGCGGCGAACGGCTAGGCGGGCGGCGGCCAGCCGGTGCAGTTACGATCGAGCAGCCCGCCCCCGCGACTGCCATTAATACCGTGTTTGATCCTCTCGACCGGCTCAACGGGCAACGTCGTCATCCGGCAGGCACAACAGCACTACGTACGACGTTATCGAGTATCACCAGTAACTGCATCTACCGATTCTACGGCGGCGCAGCGTCCATAGAACGGCACACCTACGGTCAGCAGACTATCACGGCGATCCAATCCAACGACGTAGGAATGAATCAGGCCTGCACCTCGGCCAAGAACCTGGAATGGTCAGTGAATCTGCCCTGAATCTTCGTGGCCGCCCAATACCAGCGCCGCCGCACGCAACTTGGCAACCGCCCCGAGCAGAATCTGACACCGCTCCGCTCAGCATTCTGTTACCGCCATTTAAACCTCCTCGTGTCTTTCCCGCCGCAAACCAATCGATCGCTCTGCTTCTCAGTGCTGCTCATCGAGATGACGAGTGACAACCCGACCTATAAATACACCTCCTCCCTTCTCCTCCACCCTCATCGATCTCACACTCCAAGCTAGCCACCAAGCAGTAGCAGCTTGGTGATCAGCGCTTCAGTACCACGTAGGAAGATACTACCTGGATACAACAACTCGTGGTACTGAACTACACGATGGGGCAGCTTAGCAAGAAGCTTCTGGTGGCCTCCATGGTGGCGGCCGTGCTGGCCGTGGCGGCGGTGGAGCTGTGCGGCGCCATCCCGCTGGAGGACAAGGACCTGGAGTCGGAGGAGGCGCTGTGGGACCTGTACGGGCGGTGGCAGACCGCGCACCGCGTGCCCCGCCACCACGCCGAGAAGCACCGCCGCTTCGGCACCTTCAAGTCCAACGCCCACTTCGTCCACTCCCACAACAAGCGCGGCGACCGCCCCTATCGCCTCCACCTCAACCGCTTCGGCGACATGAGCCAGGCCGAGTTCCGCGCCACCTTCGTCGGCGACCTCCGCCGCGACACCCCGGCCACGCCGCCGTCCATCCCCGGATTCATGTACGCCACAGTGAACGTGTCCGACCTTCCGCCGTCCGTGGACTGGCGGCAGAAGGGCGCCGTGACGGGCGTCAAGGACCAGGGCAAGTGCGGCAGCTGCTGGGCCTTCTCCACGGTGGTGTCCGTGGAAGGCATCAACGCCATCCGCACGGGCAGCCTGGTGTCCCTCTCGGAGCAGGAGCTCATCGACTGCGACACGGCGGACAACGAAGGGTGCCAGGGCGGGCTCATGGACAACGCCTTCGAGTACATCAAGAGCAACGGCGGGCTCATCACAGAGGCCGCGTACCCGTACCGTGCCGCCAAGGGCACCTGCAACGTCGCGAGCGCGGCCCAGAACTCCCCCGTGGTGGTGCACATCGACGGGCACCAGGACGTGCCGGCCAACAGCGAGGAGGCACTGGCCCAGGCCGTGGCGAACCAGCCCGTGTCCGTGGCCGTCGAGGCCAGCGGGAAGGCGTTCATGTTCTACTCCGAGGGGGTCTTCACCGGCAGCTGCGGCACGGAGCTGGACCACGGCGTCGCGGTGGTCGGGTACGGCGTGGCGGAGGACGGCAAGGCGTACTGGACGGTGAAGAACTCGTGGGGGCCATCGTGGGGCGAGCAGGGGTACATCAGGGTGGAGAAGGATTCCGGTGCCTCGGGCGGCCTCTGCGGCATCGCCATGGAGGCGTCCTACCCCGTCAAGACCGACAGCAAGCCCAAGCCCACGCCCGCGCCCAGGCGCGCCCTCGGAGCCAGCGAGTCACAGTGATGACTGATCGATCCTTCTGCGTATCTGAATTATTACTACTACTCCTATCGTTCCTAGTTAAATTAAGGGTAAAATAAATTAAAGATTGAATTAAGTGGTTCTGCGTGGGCACGCGGCAAGAATTAGGCGTGTGTAACGTCGGACCAGGTCGATCGATATCTACTTGGATTCTGAATGCAATGTAAAATATAATGTTATGTAATGTACTGCCGGTAATAATGTATTAAAGCTTTGCTAATATATTGAGTTCTGTTCAGAGATGGAGCAAGTGGTTTGAAATTTTTGAATTGATTTGCCTTTGCGGGTAAGGTCACATGGTTTGGGCTGAAAAGATAGTTGGGCTGCGTTTTGTCCTTTACTTGGGGAGTTCTTTCAACCTTTCAGGCCCACTAGCACCGAAGAAGCGTGGCGCCCGTGACCGATTCGTCTGTATTTTGTCAGAATAGGCAAGAAAACAATGTGTATTACGGAAGAAAATAAAATGAAAAGGAAAACACGAATTCTATCTTTAGTGTAGGCATGTAACAAACATCAAATGATTTAACAAATTAAGTAAACCGGCTTCCCTAATAATATTTTTTTCATAAGCACATATTTTCCCCTTTCGAAAGTTAAAAAGTGTGATGGACGCGGCAGCAATATGTATTTGGATTCATTCTCATATGGCCTGATTGATCAACAATGAGATCAAATGAGATTTTCACCAATACTATAATAGGGAAATATATCTTGTCCAGTTTGCGCATCTTTTTCACCTACATTTCATATACAGGTTCTAGTCGGCACTATTTCATTCTCTCTCAAACATGAATTTATTAAAATTTAAATTTTTGTAAGTAATTTAAACCCCAAATCCATCATGATGTAAAAATAAATAGTAATTGGCGAATAGCTTATTTAAACGTAGTATCTATGAATGGCTAATCTGATAATAGGATGTTCAACCTAATGCGCTTTTCAAACTGTGATATAAGATGAGTGGTATATCCATACTTTGGAAAATTTTGGCGGCTGAGGAATAACTGGTTATACAATAGTTTTTTGAGCAGACACTACCCTCCACGGATGATCCACTATCTTGTATTTTTTTTTTCTCGTTCTATTTGAATCGGTCAAAGAAATGAAATAGGGAATGGAGTGAAGAGGTTGGTCGAGTGATAGTTTTTATTTTTAATGTTCTCTCTTCTCGTTGGCTGCTTATAGACTGTCATGATGGAGCATGTCGTAGAGGTGGCTTCAGTGAGCGCATTGTGGTTGAAGCCTCGATCTGGTTGGCCACAAGGAAGGAGAAGGCGAGGTAGATGACGGTAACAACGGATTAATGTTCACATGAATGCACAGTGCTGATTTACTGTTTTTATTGTTCCAGTTTATTTGGGTGTATTGCTCTAGGCTACAATTTGGTTAATGTTTCGGTTTATGGTTCGGGTGAGTTAATGTTTTCGGTTTACTTAGCTGTTGTTCTATTTTACTAGTTTTACTGTTCCGGATTATTCGGGTCTGCTGTTTCGGTTTATTTGTGCTATTGTTTCGGTTAGCAGTTATGGGTTTATTCGGATGTTGTTCTGGTTTTTGTTCGGGTAATTTTTGGTGCACTGTTCACTGATGTCGTGGTGTATAGTAACTTATTTTGTGCAGTAGACACTATTCATCGATTCCACGTAATTGAACAGTAAAAGTTTAAAAAAACTCAAAAAAGGAGAAAAAGGGAATGCTTCCCGCTTTAGTATAGTAACTTATTTTATAAAAATTCATTGTTGGGGTTGAGCAAATACCACTTACATGCCACTGCATTTTGGTGCCCGTTACTTTGGGCACAAATCCTGATATTGAGGATAGTTTTCACAAAGAAGTTCCATCTAGAGGTATGATCACTGGGAAAGATGCTACTTCATCACTGAGGAGCGCATAATCTTGAAGTCATGTTTGGTTACCACGAGCATGTGGCATGCACAAGATGAATGTCGATGCAACAGTGTCCCACTTGGATCGGCGTTGAAATGGGCATGTGCAACTATGAGCGCGTTCTTTTCAGGTGCACATCCCTGCATAAGTAGGAGTAGATTAAGTTGGGCCGCCGAGGGAATCGACTATGGGTAGAATCCCCCGAGAAACTTCAATCCAGTTCTTTTTGGTGACTTCGGTATGAGTTCGTTGTCTAAGTTGACTGATGAAATTTCTGTAATACCCCTACCAACGACATTTCAAGTTCTACAGTACCCCGGGAGACTAGTTTTTGAAAAGTATATGGGTGAGACGAGTTCCTTTTATAGTTTCCTTCTGCAGACAGGGAATCTGCTACAAAAGCCGAAAAGAATTGATCCTATATGTCGCGACAAATGTGGCGTTTATCATGGATATCCGATAAGAATAAACAACGGAATGTCACATGTAGCTACTTTGAAAGTTCTTGCCCATAGTGAGCGTTGTCATGAACACCCTATGTTCACTTAAATCAGGCATGTATCATTTGGTTTTCCACATCAATGAATAAAACTTGCTTGGGCTATTTACCCCATAGAGTGTGAGTCGGAACAAAATCAACATGAAGCAACCCAAATTTGGCATGGTGATCTCCAAGCATGAATGGAGAGAGACGAATTATAAAGCCCACATTTTGACAAAAGCATCTTCCCGCCCAGACATGGAGCGTCATATGGTTTATATCAACCCTTACATTATAATTATTGTGCATCCATAAATATTGTGATTCAATATATGTCCCCTAATTCTAGAAAAAAAAAGATAAATCAAGTGGGCCCTCTAAGGAAAAGATATGCAAAGTGAGTTCGCGCCCAGCATGAACATGGTCTAGATCAATGTGGATGGGGCATCATTCAGTTTATCATGTGATATGGTGCTAATGCTATTGGCAGAGATCATGAATGGAAGTACTTAGAGCAACTCCAACCAGGCGGCCCAAACGGACGCGCTATTTGTCCATTTTTTGTCTGTTTGGGTCGGCCCAGCGGACGCCCATGTTCGCTTTCGTGTTTGGGTCTGCGCTTGCGCCCACGCTGGTCCGATCCATTTTTGAGTTCGCGCGCGAAAAATTAAATAACGCAAATATTATGAAATTAAAAACGTTAGTTAAATATAAATGTCGGCCACAAAGGCCGGCGAGACCCCACGAGTTCACATTACGTTAATTAAAAACATTTAATGGAACTAAAAACAAGGAGGAGGCGTGCTGCCCTAGGCATTCTCGTCGTCTGCGTCGGGGCCGGTGAGGTCGACGAGCGTCGGCACCAGGCCAGCCCAGTGGAACGCCGTCTCCCAGGCGACGTCATGTAGCGCTGGCGTAACTGCTGCCGGCTGGGTAACACGGGCCCGGCGCTCCTCCTCCTCCACCACCACCTCGCGGCGCTCCTCCTCCGCGTCACGCTCCCACTGCTCTAGGCGCCTGCCCTCGCGGCGCTCCTCTGCCAGCAAGCGCGTCCGCCACTGCTCGAGGTAGAGCTTCTCCTGCGCCGGCATTGATAATCCCCAAGTGCAGGGAATCATGGTAGCAATTCCCAAAGGTGGAAGTGATAAGAATAGAGTGTCGAACCCACAAGGAGCTAAAGGTAAGATCAATATTCTCTCAAGTCCTATCTGCCACTGATACGACTCTACGTACACCGAACGTTTGCTTCCAACTAGAAACGAGAAATAAAACTACGTGGTGGGTATGAAGAGGATAACTTTGTATGATATCGGAGAGCTAAAATATAAAAGTAGGTGATGTTATCATAAAGTTAGAATATATTACTAAATATTATAAATAGCGAGTGTGGAATAATGATGGGTCGGTGTGCGGAATTATCCTAGGCAATCGTTAACAAGACCGGTAGTCGTCATTGCAATTTCATATGAGGGAGAGGCATAAGCTAACATACTTTCTTTTCTTGGATCATATGCACTTATGATTGGAACTCTAGCAAGCATCCGCAACTACTAAAGATCATTAAGATAAAACCCAACCATAGCATTAAAGCATCAAGTCCCCTTTATCCCATATGCCACAACCCCCTTACTCGGGTTTATGCTCCTGTCACTCAAGCAACCCACTATAAGCGAATCATAAACGTATTGCAACACCCTACAACGGGAATCCCTCACGCTTGCGCGACACGGAGGGCACAATAGGACAACACCAAAATAAACATACAACTCGTACCAATCTAGATCATCAATCAACCCAAAGACAAAGGATATCTACTCAAAACATCATAGGATGGCAACACATCATTGGATCATAATATGTGGCATAAAGCACCATGTTCAAGTAGGGATTACAGTGGGGTGCAGGGAGTGGACCGCGTAAAATAGATGAGGATGGTGATGATGATGAAGACGATCACCGCTGTGATGATTCCCCTCCCGATGGCACTCCGGCGCCACCAAGAGAGAGGAGGAGAGGTTCTCCCCCTTGTGCTTCCTCCTCCATGGCCTCCCCCCTAGATGGGCAGAGGTTCTCCCTCTGGTCCTTGGCCTTCATGGCGATGATGGCCCCTCCGGGATCCTCCTCCATGGCCTCCGGTGATGATGTCCCCCTCTGGCAGGGTGCCAGAGTGGGCCTAGATTGATTTCTCGTGGCTACAGAGGCTTGCGGCGGCGGAACTTCCGATCTAGGTTATTTTCCGAAGGTTTCTGTATTTATAGGAGAGGATGGCGTCGAGAACAAGTCAGGGGGTCTCCGAGGTGGCCACGAGATAGGGGGGTGCGCCCCCCACCCTCGTGGGGCCCACGGGACTCCCCTCCGGTAGATTTTTGTTCCCGCATTTTTTATATTTTTCAGAAAAATTCTCCGCTGATTTTCATCGCATTCCGAGAACTTTTATTTCTGCACAAAAACAAAACCACGGTAGTTCTGCTGAAAACAGTGTCAGTCCGGGTTAGTTCTAATCAAATCATACCAAAATCATATAAAACTATTGTAAACATGGCATGAATACTTCATAAATTATAGATACTTTGGAGACGTATCGGCATCCCCAAGCTTAATTCCTGCTCGTCCTCGAGTAGGTAAATGATAAAAGAAATAATTTATGAAGTGTGAATGCTAGCAAGTGCATAAGTTTGATCAATGATAGTTCCAGTCACTTTTTCTAGCATCATTATATATCATAACAGTATCTCAACTCATGAAACTTCTCATGATCAAGTAACAAGCTATTCACATGTTAAAGTATAGATCATAAACTTTCTTGAAAACTAACAAACCGTGCTCTTAGTCATCAAACAATTGCAATTCATATTATTTTCGGGAAGGGCCTATGTAAGAGCTATGATTCAGCAAACTCCACATACTCAACTATCATTTAATCTTTCACAATTGCTAACACTCATGTGATATTTATGGGTACAAAGTTTTAATCGGACACGGAGAAAAATATTGGCTTATAGTTTTGCCTCCCAACCTTTTATCTCAAGGGTAATGTCAACAACAAAAATTTATGAAAACCTACATCCAAGTGGATATATATATATATATATATATATATATATATATATATATATATATATATATATATATATATATATATATATATATATATATATATATATATATATATATATATATCCGGATCGCTCCAACACAAAGTGCGTGCCAAAGGAAAAAGTGTAAAAAGGAAAGGTGATGATCACCATGACTCTTGTATAAGGTTAGAAGATAAAAGTAAAAGATAGGCCCTTCGCAGAGGGAAGCAGAGGTTGTCATACGCTTTTATGGTTGGATGCATAAAATCTTAATGCAGAAGAACGTCACTTTATATTGCCGCTTGTGATAAAGACCTTTATTATGCAGTCCGCCGCTTTTATTTCTTCCCTATCACAAGTTCGTATAAAGCTTATTTTCTTTGCACTAATAGATCATACATATTTAGAGAGCAATTTTTATTGCATGCATCGATGACAACTTACTTGAAGGATCTTACTCGATCCATAGGTAGGTATGATGGACTCTCATGGCAAAACTGGTTTAAGGATGTTTAGAAGCACAAGTAGTATTTCTACTTGGTGCAAAGAATTTGGCTAGCATGAGAGGGAAAGGCAAGCTCAACATGTTGGATGATCCAAGACAATATAACGTTTCGGATATAGGAGAACATAACCCATTAAGTTGTCTTCCTTTTCCAACATCAACCTTTTAGCATGTCATATTTTAATGAGTGCTCACAATTACAAAAGATGTCCAAGATAGTATATTTATATGTGAAATCTCTCTTCCTCCAATATTCTTTAATGAATTGTTCAAGTGACCAATTCTGCGTCTGCTAACTTTCAATAAGTTTACTACCTATACTTATTATGTGTGAAGTCATTACTCCCCATGGTATAAGCATATGAAACATATATAAATTCAGAATTATGATATTCAATTCATTCAACCATTCACTCATAGGATATATGTGAAGCACGTGAGTAAATGACAAACTACTCCAAAAGATATAAGTGAAGGACACTGAGTAGTCAAATAATTAACTAGCCATGGGAGGATTCTTTTTCATTCAAGATTTCAGATCCAATGATTTTATTCAAACAGTGAGTAAAATTGAAAATACGCTCCAAGCAAAACACATATCATGTGATGAATAAAAATATAGCTTCGAGTAAGGTATACCGATAGTTTTGAAGACGAAAGAGGGGATGCCTTACGGGGCATACCCAAGCTTAGGCGCTTGAGTCTTCTGTGACGCCCTTGATTCAATCGTACACTAATCATGCACGCAAATGTGTACGATCAAGATCAAGGACTCACGGGAAGATATCACAACACAACTCTAGACACAAATTAAAATAATACAAGCTTTATATTACAAGCCAGGGGCCTCGAGGGCTCGAATACATAAGCTCGAATACACAAGAGTCAGCGGAAGCAACAATATCTGAGAACAGACATGAGTTAGACAAGTTTGCCTTAAGAAGGCTAGCACCAAAAAGCAACAACGATCGAAAAGGCAAGGCCTCCTGCCTGGGAGCCTCCTAACTACTCCTGGTCGTCGGCGGCCTCCACGTAGTGGTAGGCATCAGCGGTGGCGTCTGGCTCCTGGGCTCCAACATCTGGTTGCATCAACCGGAAAGAAGAAGAAAGGGGGAAAGGGGGGGAGCAAAGCAACCGTGAGTACTCATTCAAAGTACTCGCAAGCAAGGATCTACACTACATATGCAACATTATCAAAGGAAAGGCTGTATATGTGGACTGGGTTGCAGAATGCCAGAAGAGAAAGGGGGAAAGCCTAGCCTATTGAAGACTAGCTTCTTCTCGAACCCACCATCTTGCAGCAACAGGAGGGAGTAGAGTAGTATAAAGTAAAGTAGTAGTAGTGTTATCAACCTCGGCCGGAGATCCTTTCTCGACTCCCTGTGAGAAAGCAATCCCAGAGCCATACTATCCAGTTATCAACACAATCCATTACTCATCACCATCCAATTCTCATCACAAGTATCCAGTTCTAGTTGTATCGATCGGGATACAACTCCAAGTGTCCGTTACCATAGGACAGGCTATCGATAGATGTTTTCTTCCCTGCAGGGGTGCACCAACTTACCCACCACGCTCGCTTAACTTCGGCCGGACACACTTTCCTGGGTCATGCCCGGCCTTGGCCAAACAATACGCCGCAACCCGACCTAGGCTTAATGGAGAGGACAGCACGCCGGACTAAACCTATGCCCCCAGGGGTCATGGGCCATCTCCCCAGGAACTCCTGCACGTTGTGTGGGCGGCCGGTGAGCAGACCTAGCTACCTCCTTCAACAAGGCAGGCGCTTACATAGTCCAACCCGGTAGCGCCGCTTCGATCGCCGACGCCTATTAAGCTTCGCTGATGTATACGACGCAGAACGCCCATACTATGCCCACGTGATGGTTAGTGCTATCGGCCGAGGCCCCTCGGATCAAATATACAAATCGTAGTGGATTAGGGCGATGCGGTAACAAGCGAGACTCACGAAGATGTGACCCGTTGCCTCGTCTCGAGGACTTGCGACAAGGGCTAGGAATGCCCGACCACGCCTCGTAATTATCTCGCGGGCACCCTCCAGGTCAACCCGACTCCACATCACTCGCAATTAAGCTCGCGCGGGTACCCCTCAGGGTCGACTCGTCTTTCCAAGTAATAGTGGTAAGGTCCAAGTATCCGTGTGTCCAAACATTAAGGGGAAAACCCGAGGAATCACCCCCGGTGAATTCCACTTGATGTAATCATCAAGGTGAACGTAAGAGGATCCACCCTCGAGGTTCACATTTGAGGGGTTGCACGACAGAGCCGTATCGGAAGTGGTTAAGGAGGAAATCACCCTCGATGACCACGACCGAATAGCTACACTACAGGTTAACATCAGAAGTGCTGAAGAGCTCTCACCCTCGGCACTCGATAGTAACCCAGTAGTGTCGAGCAACTAAGGGGAAAGTGATGTGCGGTGCCCGGGCCTCGTCTTCGATCCCGTTGATCGGGTCTTCAATGATGAAGCAGGGGCAACAAGGACAAGGTGGGGGTCACTGATGGATCACTAACCAACCTATACTAAGCAGTTTAGGATAAGCAGGTAAGGTACAACAGCAGATACAAAAGCAGGCTATGCATCGAATAGGAGCGATCAATAACAATAGCAAAATCTAATGCAAGCATGATAGAATGGAATGGGCGATATCGGGATGATCAAAGGGGGCTTTCTGGTTGCTCGGCAAGGAGGGTCGTCGCCGACGTAGTCGATCACAGGGGCAGCATCGGTCTCGGGGTCTACCGGAGAGAAGAGGGGGAAGAAACAGTAAATATAAAGCAAACATAGCATCACAAAGCAGAACGTGGCAATATGTTGTGCCGGGAATGACCTAACGTATGGCTACACGATAAAGGTGAAGGGGGAAAATCAACCGGAAATGTTTTCCCGGTTCCGGACCTGTGTCAGACAGATGACCGAAGGGGGAATATTCCATGTTCAGATAGTTAGAGGTATCTGACAGATAAACGGACCGCGCATCCGGATTTTTTGAATTTTTCTGAGCAACTTTCATATAGAAAACATTTTCATCCGAGCTACGGTTTAATTTCTATGAATTTTCAAAGATTAAACCATTTCCTAAAATTAATTTAGTTATTAAACACGAATTATCCAGAACAGTAAATGATGACGTCAGCATGACGCAAGCATATCGTCGTGATCGGTCGACCAGTTGACCGATCAAGCGGGCCCACCGATCGATGATCGGAGCTGCCCGATCGATCGTTGACCTGGTCAACTGGGACCGCCGGGCCTAGCTGCCAGTGACCCAGGGGGTTGCCACATAGGCGCCACATCAGCGCCGGCTGCCGGAGTTACTCCGGCGAGCCCGTAACGCGGCGGTGAGCTCCGGCGAGCTCGGAAACGCGCTGTGGTGGCTCGTTTTACGCGCGGTTGGGTGCGTTGGAACGGGCGTTCAACTCCGCATCGTTTGGTGGCGGTGGCACGACCTGAAGTGGCCCGTGGAGACGGCGGCGACGAGCAAAGGCGGCGGCCGGAAACAGGCGATGTCGAGGACGTGGCTAAGGAGCACGGGGAGGGAAGCGAGTGGCACATTCGAATCCTACGGCTACGGCGGGCACGACTGCGAGCTCAGCCGAGCTCGACAACGCCTGTGGCGATAGCAGCAGCCACGGCGGCGGAGCTCCGTTCGGGCAAAAATGGCCGGAGGCTACGGTGATGGATCCGTGCGGGGAAGCGAGGGGAGAGACGCGGTGGCTCACCGGGAGCTGTAGGGGGTGGCAGCGGGCTCGAGGGAGGTCGGGGCGGTGCTGGGGGCGACGAATCGCCGACGAGTGGTGGCGGGGACCGTTGGGGAAGACAGGACGATGGCGACGCTGATGGGGCTTCCCCGCCTCGTTGCGGTGAGGTAGTCGAAGAAGGCGTCGACGGCGAGCCTCCTGGACCTTCTGGCGAGGCGCGGGGTAGGTGGTGGCCGCGGCTACGCCACAGCCATGGCGACGACGATGCTCGGTTGAGGTGGGGAGGGGATCTAGAGAGTGAGGGAGAGAGCAGAGAGGGCGAGCAGGGGAGTGGGTGGATGTAGGTGGGGGAGGACTCGAGGAGACGGAGGGGGCGCTCTTATCCACCCGCGGCGCTGCCGGCGAGGTGGTCGGGCGGCGACGAGCCCTCAGAAGCGGTGCTTGCGGGGAACAGGAGGAGGGCGATGCACGGGAGCTGGGCGGCTTCTTTGTGGTGGGCCGAGGCCCATGGGAAGGGGGCGGGTGTCAGCTGGGCCAGTCGGCCCAGTTGAGGGGGGGCTTGTCCCTTTTTTTAAGCTTTTCTGTTTTAGCTATTTCAAGCCATTTAGACAGTTTGCGAAAATATCGGTTCACCACCAATATTACCAGAAGAATACTTTCCACATGATGAACATTTTTCCAGCAACTTTTGTGCAACCTCAAATTTCACTTGTGATTTGAATTTGAATTCAGATGGGAGTTGAAAAGAGATATCAAACAAAGGTGATTAAGCACTCTTTAGCCAAATGATTAGGCTTAATCATAGAGGGTTACTGTAGCATGACACTGGGGGTGTTACAAATCTCCTCCACTACAAGAAATCTCGTCCCGAGATTTAAGTGGAGAAGTAAAGAGTAACTTCGGGAGAACTGACCCTTTTAGGGTTAATTATCTAGTGAACAATTCTGGGAATGTGGCAAAAGTATCTCTCGAGCTGAAACTTAATAAAACATCGAGAGCAAAGTATGAAGGTGCAATAGGAAGTTTCAACCGAATGGACAAATGATTGATACCTGAACAGAGTGTGAGAAAGGGGTTCAGAGCATCGGGAATATATCATCTCTCGGAAGGTGTCTCGTGACAAGTGTAAAGCATATTTCGGCATCAAGGTTGTACAGGAGAGTCAGGTTTCGATCCTGTGGAACTGTGGGTTATGGGCCCACCATGTGGGTTAAAGGAAGGAAAGGCGCTATTCATTTTGCACGGTCATGATATCAAGGCATGTCGGAGGATAGCCGGTCAGTTATGTTGGCAACAACGTTGGTACCAAGGGCGAGGGACGAAGAGAACCATTTTCCTGCTCGTTAAGACGAGGCGGGCCAATAGGCAAAGTTCTCGTCCATCGGTGGTTACCGGAATGTCATCAACATTAGTAACAGGTTCTCACTGACAAGGTTGTACATCGGGGTGCTTACTTAAGCAGGGATTTATCTCTGCTCAGACAAGTTAGATTACAAGAAAGGTGAAACAGAACAGTGGAAAGGAAAATGTGTTTACACACAAGAATTGGGAGTATATCCTCCGCAAGGGGAAGCGGAGCAGGATATACATGATACGACAGCAAGTTCAAAAGCATTTAGATAAAGGGGGTGAGGGAAGAATCATGATATTGCCCATACAACGGTGTCTGGATAATAGATCAAGAAACATTCGATTGCTTCCAATGTTCTTGTTGATATTCGGAATACCTCAGTCATGCTTCGAGGTAGTATTAACATGGTGTTACAAGTAGGGGTTGGAGTTGAAGATCACAAGAAATACACAAGGAACAATTGCGGGAATAGCAAGGAGTCCAAAGTTTAACCAAGGCGTGATCAAACATGTGTTGGAAAGAAGACAAGGGGGGTTGTCAATGATAACTCAAATCATCGAAGGTCACAGATGGTATTTCTCACTATGTATTCAATTGTCATCTCTGAAGAAGACAAAGTGTTGACGGTGATCATGACAAATTTTGTCGAGAGACTCTATGAAGATGCCATCGAGCAGAAAAGGAAGAATGAAGTGAAAGGCTACGAGAACCAAGGATTCGACACCAACTCGAATCATGCTTGTTGTTCAAGGCGGAACGATATGATGAGGAAAATCGACGTAGGCTTAGCTCATCGTCGAAAATTGTGCTCCAGGAAGAAGGACCAGGTAGCACAGTTAAAAATTTGCTTGATAAAGATATAGTCGATCAGGATAGGAATGATGTGATGGGAGTATCATTCCAATGAGAATTCACAAGAGGTAGTGCAAAGACACAATATCGTCGAGATAACACGAGGCAATACTTGAAGGTAGATCAAATTAGAGGTTGGACAGGTGAAATGACTTGCAGGAGACAAGTATTTTAACTTGTCTGGGAAATGGAATTAAGGAGAAACTATGGTCGAACCACGGTTGCGAAGGATCAATTCACCGATACCAGATGATATTATATCAAGGAAATAGTTATTATTACAAGAAGCTTACATGATAAGTTCCACATCGGGTCCATGGGCATGAACACAAAGTTCAAGGTCGACTCCCACTTCTTCAATGCATAACCTTTCATTCACTTCTTGTTTTCGATGAAGTCGTGGTGTTGAAATTATATCTGGCAGAACGCTAGAAGAGTTAGACTGGTGAGAACTCTCAAGTTCACACGGATTATGGAAGGCATAAGTTCAACCCATAGTGGCATCTTAGGAACATATACCACAAATCTCAGGAGTAATATAACACAAGCTCGAAGGAAGAGCATGGTTGAGAAGGCAGAGGATACAATTTACCAAAGGCAATGTGTATCAGGGGAAGAGCGCACAAAATTTTGAATATGAAGGAAACTGCCGGATAACAATCCAACAAAGGATTTAGCAGTCCTTAATGGATCTGATGTGAGTATCAGTACTCAATCAAAAGAAGGGAAGAATGCAAGGCATCGGATTATAGATATATCTGGATAACTTCAAAGCTTGAATACAAAGGAATTACGATTTTCATATCAGAAGATCAGAAGCAGAGGCTCTGATCAAAAGATGAGTAAGTTGAATAGACTTAGAGGTGCACCCGATCAAATCTTGATTGGGCAAGAACCAGCTCATAACCGGAGCGATGTCGGAGCCGGAAATAAAATTTCTAAGTATTAATTGATGATTGCGAGTATTCGCTCACACGTTGAATCCATAGGAACAGAATGACAACCACAAAGAATTTTAAAGAATATTGCTAGACATATGGAATTAATCCTAATGCAAGCAGGCATGAATTTCAAGAGCAACAGGGGGGTGCAGAGAAATTTCGTAAGATCGATTAACAATGGGAATGATATTGCGAAGCACATGATCAACTAGGGATGAACGAATCCCTGATAAGTGTGAGGAATTATTCGCGAAGGCGAAAAGAAGTCGCAAAGCGAAGCACAAGGATTCTCGGAACAACGAATAGTAATAGGTTAACTTGTAATCATCAAGAGCAATTGGGAATGATTGTATGAACAACACGCGTAAGTCGTTATCCATATGATTATAACGGTGGTAGGGAATTGCAAAGGCGGAGGTCACAAGGGTCTCGGGAAAACATCGTAGAGTAACTACGTAATCTTCAGTGCGATGGCGGTCATCGGTAATGCCGGGGCTCTCCGGGAGGAAGTAGTTACGAGATCCTAATGTTAGAGTTAGCAAAATCATTTAACCCAAATGGAAGAGAGATCAGAGTCGCAGAGTATATACGAGGAATAAAAGATCCTAATACCACCCAATTGGCGACGTGGGCCCGTAAGCCACACAGCCAAGTTAGTAAAACGGTTTCGGTTTCTAGACTCAACTTCGGCCATGGAGTTGGAAAGGGGGATCCTACAGGCAGTCGGCTCTGATACCAACTTGTGACGCCCTCGATTCAATCGTACACTAATCATGCACGCAAATGTGTACGATCAAGATCAAGGACTCACGGGAAGATATCACAACACAACTCTAGACACAAATTAAAATAATACAAGCTTTATATTACGAGCCAGGGGCCTCGAGGTCTCGAATACATTAGCTCGAATACACAAGAGTCATCGGAAGCAACAATATCTTAGAACAGACATGAGTTAGACAAGTTTGCCTTAAGAAGGCTAGCACCAAAAAGCAACAATGATCGAAAAGGCAAGGCCTCCTGCCTGGGAGCCTCCTAACTACTCCTGGTCGTCGGCGGCCTCCACGTAGTGGTAGGCATCAGCGGTGGCGTCTGGCTCCTGGGCTCCAACATCTGGTTGCATCAACCGGAAAGAAGAAGAAAGGGGGAAAGGGGGGAGCAAAGCAACCGTGAGTACTCATCCAAAGTACTCGCAAGCAAGGATCTACACTACATATGCAACATTATCAAAGGAAAGGCTGTATATGTGGACTAGGTTGCAGAATGCCAGAAGAGAAGGGGGGAAAGCCTAGCCTATCGAAGACTAGCTTCTTCTCGAACCCACCATCTTGCAGCAACAGGAGGGAGTGGAGTAGCATAAAGTAAAGTAGTAGTAGTGTTATCAACCTCGGCCGGAGATCCTTTCTCGACTCCCTGCGAGAAAGCAATCCCAGAGCCATACTATCCAGTTATCAACACAATCCATTACTCATCACCATCCAATTCTCATCACAAGTATCCAGTTCTAGTTGTATCGATCGGGATACAACTCCAAGTGTCCGTTACCATAGGACAGGCTATCGATAGATGTTTTCTTCCCTGCAGGGGTGCACCAACTTACCCACCACGCTCGCTTAACTCCGGCCGACACACTTTCCTGGGTCATGCCCGTCCTCGGCCAAACAATACGCCGCAACCCGACCTAGGCTTAATAGAGAGGACAGCACGCCGGACTAAACCTATGCCCCCAGGGGTCATCGGCCATCTCCCCGGGAACTCCTGCACGTTGCGTGGGCGGCCGGTGAGCATACCTAGCTACCTCCTTCAACAAGGCAGGCGCTTATGCAGTCCAACCCGGCGCGCGCCGCTCAGTCGCTGACGTCTATTA
Source organism: Aegilops longissima (assembly GCA_021605205.1). Taxonomy (NCBI): domain Eukaryota; kingdom Viridiplantae; phylum Streptophyta; class Magnoliopsida; order Poales; family Poaceae; genus Aegilops; species Aegilops longissima. The sequence continues at coordinate 661,110,949 of CM038678.1, forward strand.
AGCTTCGGCTGATGTATACGACGCAGAACGCCCATACTATATGCCCACGTGATGGTTAGTGCTATCAGGCCAGAGGCCCCTCGGATCAAATATACAAATCGTAGTGGATTAGGAACGCGCGGTAACAAGCAGAGACTCACGAAAGATGTGACCCCGTTGCCCCGTCTCGAGGACTTGCGACAAGGGCTAGGAATGCCCGACCACGCCTCGTAATTATCTCGCGGGCACCCTCCAGGTCAACCCGACTCCACATCACTCGCAATTAAGCTCGCGCGGGTACCCCTCAGGGTCGACTCGTCTTTCCAAGTAACAGTGGTAAGGTCCAAGTATCCGTGTGTCCAAACATTAAGGGGAAAACCCGAGGAATCACCCCCGGTGAATTCCACTTGATGTAATCATCAAGGTGAACGTAAGAGGATCCACCCTCGAGGTTCACATTTGAGGGGTTGCACGACAGAGCCGTATCGGAAGTGGTTAAGGAGGAAATCACCCTCGATGACCACGACCGAATAGCTACACTACAGGTTAACATCAGAAGTGCTGAAGAGCTCTCACCCTCGGCACTCGATAGTAACCCAGTAGTGTCGAGCAACTAAGGGGAAAGTGATGTGCGGTGCCGGGGCCTCGTCTTCGATCCCGTTGATCGGGTCTTCAATGATGAAGCAGGGGCAACAAGGACAAGGTGGGGGTCACTGATGGATCACTAACCAACCTATACTAAGCAGTTTAGGATAAGCAGGTAAGGTACAACAGCAGATACAAAAGCAGGCTATGCATCAGAATAGGAGCAGTCAATAACAGTAGCAAAATCTAATGCAAGCATGATAGAATGGAATGGGCGATATCGGGATGATCAAAGGGGGGGCTTTCCTGGTTGCTCTGGCAAGGAGGGGTCGTCGCCGACGTAGTCGATCACAGGGGCAGCATCGGTCTCGGGGTCTACCGGAGAGAAGAGGGGGAAGAAACAGTAAATATAAAGCAAACATAGCATCACAAAGCAGAACGTGGCAATATGTTGTGCCGGGAATGACCTAACGTATGGCTACACGATAAAGGTGAAGGGGGAAAATCAACCGGAAATGTTTTCCCGGTTCCGGACCTGTGTCAGACAGATGACCGAAGGGGGAATATTCCATGTTCAGATAGTTAGAGGTATCTGACAGGAAAACGGACCGCGCATCCGGATTCGTTGAATTTTTCTGAGCAACTTTCATATAGAAAACATTTTCATCCGAGCTACGGTTTAATTTCTATGAATTTTCAAAGATTAAACCATTTCCTAAAATTAATTTAGTTATTAAACACGAATTATCCAGAACAGTAAATGATGACGTCAGCATGACGCAAGCATATCGTCAGCGGTTGGCTGACCAGTTGACCAGTCAACTGGGGCCCACCAGTCAGTGACTGGAGCTGCCCAGTCAGTCGTTGACCTGGTCAACTAGGACCGCCGGGCCCAGCTGCCAGTGACCAAGGGTTGCCACATAGGCGCCACATCAGCGCCGGCTGCCGGAGTTACTCCGGCGAGCCCGTAACGCGGCGGTGAGCTCCGGCGAGCTCGGAAACGCGCTGTGGTGGCTCGTTTTGCGCGCGGTTGGGTGCATTGGAACGGGCGTTCAACTCTGCATCGTTTGGTGGCGGTGGCACGACCTGAAGTGGCCCGTCGAGACGGCGGTGACGATCAAAGGCGGCGGCCGGAAACAGGCGATGTTGAGGACGTGGCTAAGGAGCACGGGGAGGGAAGCGAGTGGCACATTCGAATCCTACGGCTACGGCGGGCACGACTGCGAGCTCAGCCGAGCTCGACAACGCCTGTGGCGATAGCAGCAGCCACGGCGGCGGAGCTCCGTTCGGGCAAAAATGGCGCGGAGGATACGGTGATGGATCCGTGCGGGGGAGCAAGGGGAGAGACGCGGTGGCTCACCGGGAGCTGTAGGGGGGGTGGCAGCGGGCTCGAGGGAGGTCGGGGCGGTGCTGGGGGCGACGAATCGCCGACGAGTGGTGGCGGGGACCGTTGGGGAAGACAGGACGATGGCGACGCTGATGGGGCTTCCTCGCCTCGTTCCGGTGAGGTAGTCGAAGAAGGCGTCGACGGCGAGCCTCCTGGACCTTCTGGCGAGGCGCGGGGTAGGCGGTGGCCGCGGCTATGGCACAGCCATGGCGACGGCGGCGCTTGGTTGAGGTGGGGAGGGGATCTGGAGAGTGAGGGAGAGAGCGGAGAGGGCGAGCAGGGGAGAGGGTGGAGGTAGGTGGGGGAGGACTCGAGGAGACGGAGGGGGGGCGCTCTTATCCACCCGCGGCGCTGCCGGCGAGGTGGTCGGGCGGCGACGAGCCCGTGTAGCGGTGCGCACCGGGGGAACAGGAGGAGGGCGCGGTACGGGGAGCTGGGCCGGCTTGTTGTGGTGGGCCGAGGCCCATGGGAAGGGGGCGCGGTGTCCAGCTGGGCCAGTCGGCCCAGTTGAGGGGGGGGGGCTTGTCCTTTTTTAAGATTTTCTGTTTTAGCTATTTCAAGCCATTTAGACATTTTGCGAAAATATCGGTTCATCACCAATATTACCAGAAGAATACTTTCCACATGATGAACATTTTTCCAGCAACTTTTGTGCAACCTCAAATTTCACTTGTGATTTGAATTTTAATTCAGATGGGAGTTGAAAAGAGATATCAAACAAAGGTGATTAAGCACTCTTTAGCCAAATGATTAGGCTTAATCATAGAGGGTTACTGTAGCATGACACTGGGGGTGTTACATCTTCCTTGAATATCACCTTCGGGTGTGCTACCTCTTGAGCACTGCGTTGGTTTTCCCTTGAAGAGGAAACGGTGATGCAGCAAAGTAGCATAAGTATTTCCCTCTGTTTTTGAGAACCAAGGTATCAATCCAGTAGGAGGCTACGCGCGAGTCCCTCGCACCTACACAAAACAAATAAATCCTTGCAACAAACGCGATAAGGGGTTGTCAATCCCTACACGGTCACTTACGAGAGTGAGATCTGATAGATATGATAGGATAATATTTTTGGTATTTTTATGATAAAGATGCAAAGTAAAATAAAAGGCAATAAAAATAACTAAGTGTTGGAAGATTAATATGATGGAGATAGACCCGGGGGCCATAGGTTTCACTAGTGGCTTCTCTCAAGAGATAAGTATTTTACGGTGGGTGAACAAATTACTGTTGAGCAATTGACATAATTAAGCATAGTTATGAGAATATCTAGGTATGATCATGTATATAGGCATCACGTCCGAGACAAGTAGACCGACTCCTGCCTGCATATACTACTATTACTCCACACATCGACCGCTATCCAGCATGCATCTAGAGTATTAAGTTCATAAGAACAGAGTAACGCCTTAAGCAAGATGACATGATGTAGAGGAATAAATTCATGCAATATGATAAAAACCCCATCTTGTTATCCTCGATGGCAACAATACAATACGTGCCTTGCTGCCCCTACTGTCACTGGGAAAGGACACCGCAAGATTGAACCCAAAGCTAAGCACTTCTCCCATTGCAAGAAAGATCAATCTAGTAGGCCAAACCAAACTGATAATTCGAAGAGACTTGCAAAGATAACCAATCATACATAAAAGAATTCAGAAGATTCAAATATTGTTCATAGATAAACTTGATCATAAACCCACAATTCATCGGTCTCAACAAACACACCGCAAAAGAAGATTACATCGAATAGATCTCCACAAGAGAGGGGGAGAACATTGTATTGAGATCTAAAAAGAGAGAGGAAGCCATCTAGCTAATAACGATGGACCCGAAGGTCTGAGGTAAACTACTCACACTTCATCGGAGAGGCTATGGTGTTGATGTAGAAGCCCTCCGTGATCGATGCCCCTTCCGACGGAGCTCCGGAACAGGCCCCAAGATGGGATCTCATGGGTACAGAAAGTTGCGGCGGTGGAATTAGGTTTTTGGCTCCGTATCTGATCGTTTGGGGGTACGTAGGTATATATAGGAGGAAGGAGTACGTCGGTGGAGCAACGTGGGGCCCATGAGGGTGGAGGGCGCGCCTGGGGGGGTGGGTAGGCGCGCCCCCTACCTCGTGGCTTCCTGGAAGCTTCCTTGACTTAGGGTCCAAGTCTACTGGATCATGTTCGTTCCGTAAATCACGTTCCCGAAGGTTTCATTCCGTTTGGACTCCGTTTGATATTCTTTTTCTGCGGAACTCTGAAATAGGCAAAAAACAGCAATTCTGGGCTGGGCCTCCGGTTAATAGGTTAGTCCCAAAAATAATATAAAAGTGAATAATAAAGCCCAATAATGTCCAAAATAGAAGATAATATAGCATGGAGCAATCAAAAATTATAGATACGTTGGAGACGTATCAAGCATCCCCAAGCTTAATTCCTGCTCGTCCTCGAGTAGGTAAATGATAAAAACAGAATTTTTGATGCGGAGTGCTACTAGGCATAATTTCAATGTAATTCTTCTTAATTGTGGTATAAAAATTCAGATCTGAAAGATTCAAGATAAAAGTTCAATATTGACATAAAAATAATAATACTTCAAGCATAATAACTAAGCAATTATGTCCTCTCAAAATAACATGGCCAAAGAAAGTTCATCCCTACAAAATCATATAGTTTAGTCATGCTCCATTTTCGTCACACAAGAATGCTCTCATCATGCACAACCCCGATGAAAAGCCAAGCAATTGTTTCATACTTTAGTAATCTCAAACTTATAAACCTTCACGCAATACATGAGCGCGAGCCATGGACATAACACTATGGGTGGAATAGAATATGATGATGGGGGTTATGTGGAGAAGACAAAAAAGGAGAAAGTCTCACATCAACGAGGCTAATCAATGAGCTATGGAGATGCCCATCGATTGATGTTAATGCAAGGAGTAGGGATTTCCATGCAACGGATGCACTAGAGCTATAAATATATGAAAGCTCAACAAAAGAAACTAAGTGGGTGTGCATCCAACTTGCTTGCTCACGAAGACCTAGGGCACTTGAGGAGGCCCATTGTTGGAATATACAAGCCAAGTTCTATAATGAAAAATTCACACTAGTATATGAAAGTGACAAAACAAGAGACTCTCTATCATGAAGATTATGGTGCTACTTTGAGGCACAAGTGTGGTAAAGGATAGTAACATTGTCCCTTCTCTCTTTTTCTCTCATTTTTTGGGCCTTCTCTTTTTTTATGGCCTCTCTTTTTTTTACTCCTCACTTGGGACAATGCTCTAGAAAAAGGATGATCATCACACTTCTATTTATTTACAACTCAATGATTACAACTCGATACTAGAACAAAGTATGACTCTATATGAATGCCTCCGGCGGTGTACCGGGATATGCAATGAACCAAGAGTGACATGTATGAAAGAATTATGAACGGTGGCTTTGCCACAAATACTATGTCAACTACATGATCATGCTAAGCAATATGATAATGATGAACGTGTCATGATAAACGGAACGGTGGAAAGTTGCATGGTAATATATCTCGGAATGGCTATGGAAATGCCATAATATGTAGGTATGGTGGCTGTTTTGAGGAAGATATAAGGAGGTTTATGTGTGAAAGAGTGTATCATATCACGGGGTTTGGATGCATCGGCGAAGTTTGCACCAACTCTCAATGTGAGAAAGGGCAATGCACGGTACCGAAGAGGCTAGCAATGATGGAAAGGTTAGAGTGCGTATAATCCATGGACTCAACATTAGTCATAAAGAATTCACTTACTTATTGCAAAAATCTACAAGTCATCAAAAACCAAGCACTACGCGCATGCTCCTAGGGGGATAGATTGGTAGGGAAAGACCATCGCTCGTCCCCGACCGCCACTCATAAGGAGGACAATCAAAGAACACCTCATGTTTCAAATTTGTTACATAACGTTTACCATACGTGCATGCTACGGGACTTGCAAACTTTAACACAAGTATTTCTCAAATTCACAACTACTCAACTAGCACAACTTTAATATCACTACCTCCATATCTCGAAACAATCATCAAGCATCAAACTTCTCTTAGTATTCAACACACTCATAAGAAAGTTTTTACTAATCTTGAATACCTAGCATATTACGAATTTTTAAGCAAATTACCATGCTATTTAAGAATCTAAAAATAATCTAAGTGAAGCATGAGAGATCAATAGTTTCTATAAAACAAATCCACCACCGTGCTCTAAAAGATATAAGTGAAGTACTACAGCAAAACTATATAACTGAAAAGATATAAGTGAAGCACATAGAGTATTCTAATAATTTCTGAATCATGTGTGTCTCTCTCAAAAGGTGTGTACAGAAAGGATGATTGTGGTAAACTAAAAAGCAAAGACTCAAATCATACAAGACGCTCCAAGCAAAACACATATCATGTGGTGAATAAAAATATAGCTCCAAGTAAAGTTACCGATGGAAGTAGACGAAAGAGGGGATGCCTTCCGGGGAATCCCCAAGCTTTGGATTTTAGGTGTCCTTATATTATTTTGGGGGTGCCATGGGCATCCCCAAGCTTAGGCTATTGCCACTCCTTGTTCCATAATCCATCAAATCTTTCACCCAAAACTTGAAAACTTCACAACACAAAACTCAGCAGAAAATCTCGTGAGCTCCGTTAGCGAAAGAAAACAAAAAACCACTTCAAGGTACTGTAATGAACTCATTCTTTATTTATATTGGTTTTAAACCTACTGTATTCCAACTTCTATATGGTTTATAAACTATTTTATTAGCCATAGATTCATCAAAATAAGCAAACAACACACGAAAAACAGAATCTGTCAAAAACAGAACAGTCTGTAGTAATCTGTAACTAACGCAAACTTCTGGAACTCAAGAAAATCATCCAAAATAGGAAGACCTAGGAAATTTGTTTATTGATCAGCAGCAATTGGAATCAATATTTTATCACGTTCTGGTGATTTTTAACAATTATTTTCGTGAACAGAAAGTTTCAGGAATTTTCTGCAGGATCAAATAACTATCATCCAAGAAGATCCTATAGGTTTAACTTGGCACAAACACTAATTAAAACATAAAAAAACATCTAAACAGAGGCTATAAAAAATATTTATTGAATAACAGCAAGGAAAAATATTGGGTTGTCTCCCAACAAGCGCTTTTCTTTAAAGCCTTTTAGCTAGGCATTGATAATTTTAATGATGCTCACATGAAAGACAAGAATTGAAGCACAAAGAGAGCATCATAAAACACGTGACAAACACATATAAGTCTAACATACTTCCTATGCATAGGCATCTTATATAAAAACAAATTATCATAGCAAGCAAAAACCAGCATATGCAAGGAAGCGGAAAAGAACAGTTGCAAACTCAACATAACGAGAGGTAATTTAGTAACATGAAAATTTCTATAACCATATTTTCCTCTCTCATAATAATTAAATGTAGGATCATAAGAAAATTCAACAATATAGCTATCACGTAACATATTATCAACACGGTCCACATGCATGCGAAGTTGACACTCTTCCAAAATAGTGGGATTATCATTAACTAAAGTCATGATTTCTCCAAGCCCACTTTTATCAAAAATTTCATAAGATTGAATATTATCCAAATATGTGGGATCTAAAGTTGACACTCTTCCAAACCCACTTTCAATATTATTGCAAACACTATTATCAATCTTATATTCATCATGGGGCTTAAATAAGTTTTCAAGATCATAAGAAGAATCTCCCCAATCATGATTATTGCAACAGGTAGTGGACATAGCAAAACTAGCATCCCTAAGCTTAGGGTTTTGCATATTATTAGCATAATTTACATCAGTAGAATTTATATATCATTACAATCATGCTTTTTATTCAAAGATCTATCGTGAATCACTTCATAAAGCATTTCATCACAATTTTTCAGGTTCACGGATTTCAAGCAAAACCTTATAAAGATAATCTAGTGCATCCAAATCACTAGGAATTGGTTCATCATAATTGGATCTCTTAAAAAGATTGGCAAGCGGATGAGGATCCATAGATATTAGCTTCTCTGTTTAGGAATAAATACTTAACTATTTCAACCAAACGAGCAAACGAGCCAAGTAAGACATCAATGCAAACGAAAAGACGAACGGAAAAAGGGCGAATAAAACGGCAAAGGTGAAGTGGGGGAGAGGAAAAGGAGAGGCAAATGGCAAATAATGTAATGCGGGAGATAAGGGTTTGTGATGGGTACTAGTGGCTTCTCTCAAGAGCATAAGTATTTTACGGTGGGTGCACAAATTACTGTTGAGCAATTGACAGAATTGCGCATAGTTATGAGAATATCTAGGTATGATCATGTATATAGGCATCACGTCCGAGACAAGTAGACCGACTCCTGCCTGCATCTACTACTATTACTCCACACATCAACCGCTATCCAGCATGCATCTAGAGTATTAAGTTCATAAGAATAGAGTAACGCCTTAAGCAAGATGACATGATGTAGAGGGATAAATTCATGCAATATGGTAAAAACCCCTCTTGTTATCCTCGATGGAAACAATACAATACATGCCTTGCTGCCCCTACTGTCACTGGGAAAGGACACCGCAAGATTGAACCCAAAGCCAAGCACTTCTCCCATTGCAAGAAAGATCAATCTAGTAGGCCAAACCAAACTGATAATTCGAAGAGACTTGCAAAGATAACCAATCATACATAAAAGAATTCAGAAGATTCAAATATTGTTCATAGATAAACTTGATCATAAACCCACAATTCATCGGTCTCAACAAACACACCGCAAAAGAAGATTGCATCGAATAGATCTCCACAAGAGAGAAGGAGAACATTGTATTGAGATCCAAAAAGAGAGAGGAAGCCATCTAGCTAATAACTATGGACCCAAAGGTCTGAGGTAAACTACTCACACTTCATCGGAGAGGCTATGGTGTTGATGTAGAAGCCCTCCGTGATCGATGCCCCTTCCGGCGGAGCTCCGGAACAGGCCCCAAGATGGGATCTCGTGGGTACAGAAAGTTGTGGCGGTGGAATTAGGTTTTTGGCTCCGTATCTGATCGTTTGGGGGTACGTAGGTATATATAGGAGGAAGGAGTACGTCGCTGGAGCAACATGGGGCCCATGAGGGTGGAGGGCGCGCCTGGGGGGTAGGCGCGCCCCCCTACCTCGTGGCTTCCTTGAAGCTTCCTTGACTTAGGGTCCAAGTCTCCTGGATCATGTTCGTTCCGAAAATCATGTTCCCGAAGGTTTCATTCCGTTTGGACTCCGTTTGATATTATTTTTCTGCGAAACTCTGAAATAGGCAAAAAACAACAATTCTGGGTTGTGCCTCCGGTTAATAGGTTAGTCCCAAAAATAATATAAAAGTGAATAATAAAGCCCAATAATGTCCAAAACAGAAGATAATATAGCATGGAGCAATCAAAAATTATAGATACGTTGGAGACGTATCAGGGTGCCTTGGGCATCCCCAAGCTTATTGTCTTTCCACTCCTTATTCTCCTCATATAAATATCTCACCCGAAGCTTAAAAACTTCAATCACACAAAACTTAACGGAACTTCGTGAAATAGGTTAGTATGATAAAGAGTAAACCATTCACTTTGGTACTGTCAAAGACAAGGTTCATAATTGTTCTCACACAATGCCTATTGTACCATACCATTTCTACAATTTATATTGAGAAATATAAGCCATAGAAACTAGAAAACAAATAAACTATGCAATGAAAACAGAATCTGTCAGAAGCAGAATGGTCTGTAATGATCTGAACAACAACCATACTTCTGCTACTCCAAAAATTATGAAATAAATTGGTGGACGTCAGGAATTTGTCTATTAATCTTTTGCAAAAAGAATCAACTCAAAATCACTCTTCTGTAAAAAATGGTAGCTAATACCGTGAGCGCAAAGTTTCTGTTTTTCACAGCAAGATCACATTAACTCTCACCCAAGTCTTCCCAAAGGTCTTACTTGGAACTTTATTGAAACAAAAGCTATAAAACATGATTACTACAGTAGATTAATCATGTAAACACACAAAAACTGTAAGGGTAAATATTGGGTTGTCTCCCAACAAGCGCATTTCTTTAATGCCTTTTAGCTAGGCATGATGATTTCAATGATGCTCACATAAAAGATAAGAATTGAAACATAAAGAGAGCATCATAAAGAATATGACTAGCACATTTAAATCTAACCCACTTCCTATGCCTAGGGATTTTGTGAGCACATAATTTATAGGAACAACAATCAACTAGCATAGGAAGGCAAAACAAGTATAACTTCAAAACTTTAAGCACATAAAGAGGAAACTTGATATTATTGCAACTCCTACAAGCATGTATTCCTCCCTCATAATAATTTTCAGCAGCATCATGAACGAGTTCAACAATATAACCATCACATACAACATTCTTTTCATGATCTACAAGCACATAAATTTTACTACTCTCCACATAAGCAAAAATTCTTCTCATTCAAAATAGTGGGAGCACACTCAACAGAATAACGGTCATCTGAGGCATAATCCAATTGAAAATTAAAATCATGATGACAAGTTTCATGGTTAACATTATTCTTTATAGCATACATGTCATCAAAATAATCATCATAGATAGCAACTTTGTTCTCATAATCAATTGGAACCTCTTCCAAAATAGTGGAATCATTACTAACTAAAGTTGACACTCTTCCAAATCCACTTTCATAAATATCACACTAAGATTCAACACCCTCCAAAATAGCGGGATCACTAATTCCTAAAGTTGACACTCTTCCAAACCCACTTTAGATGATATTATTATTCATACTCCAAAATATATAAGTGAAGTTCATGGAGCATTCTACAATTAATATAGACTAACCAATATCCAAGCTCAAAATATATAAGTGAAGCATACGAAGCATTCTATAAAATCATACTCAAAAGATATAAGTGAAGCACATGAAGCATTCTATGAAACCATGAAGGACTATCTCATACTAGCATGGTTCTTAAAGGAAAAACAAAAACACAAAGGACACAAATCATGTGAACAAAACAAAACCGAGGTATACCGATAATTGTTGAAGAAGAAAGATGGGATGCCAACTGGGGCATCCCCAAGCTTAGATGCTTGAGTATCCTTGGAATATTCACTTGGGGTGCCTTGGGCATCTCCAAGATTGAACTCTTGCCTCTGTTTATTCTTCTCACATCGGTAACTCCTCGTTCTTCGAACACTTCATCCACAAAAACTTAACAAAAACTTTGTGAGATCTGTTAGTATACTAAAGCAAATCACTACCTTTAGGTACTGTTGCAAACTCATTCCAATTTCATATTAGCACTTTATCTACTGTATTCCAACTTCACCATGGTTCATACCCCCCATACTACCCATAGATTCATCAAAATAAGCGATCAACTCATAGAAAAAAGAATCTGTTAAAAACAGGACAGTCTGTAGTAATCTGGAAGTTTAGTAAACTTCTGTAACTCCAAAAAAATCTAAAAAATATGACAATTTAAAAAATTTGTACAGAAGTAATTTCAAAAAGTTTCAGACCCATTTGACTTTTCAATAAAAAATGTAAATTCACGCGCTACAGCCAAAGTTTCTGTTTTTGTATTGCACAAAGTAAACAAGCAATCTAAGCATCCTAAAACCAAAGCTTGGCACATTATTTTTGTAATACAATGGATATATACAAGGTACTAATTATTTTCAGACAAGCTTCCATGGAAATTTTTACATTGTTTCCATGAGCATGAACACAAGTGCTCAAGGTCGACCCTCACTTCTTCAATGCATAATCTTCCAATCACTTCTCTTATTGAAAAACTTTTTAGGCATGAGAGGCAAGTAAATTTTGTTTTGTATTTTCATTCTTTTTAAAAAAAAGTATGTTTCAACCACAACTAAACAAAAACAAAAAGGTAAAACAAAATCTATTTAGTGAAGAAAGCAAACAAGCACACACGAGAATATCAACCCCACGCTATAGCTCCCCGGCAACGGCGCCAGAAAGGAGCTTGATAATCCCCAAGTGTAGGGAATCATCGTAGCAATTCCCAAAGGTGGAAGTGATAATTATGGAGTGTCGAACCCACAAGGAGCTAAAGGTAAGATCAATATTCTCTCAAGTCCTATCTGCCACTGATACGACTCTACGTACACCGAGCATTTGCTTCCAACTAGAAACGAGAAATAAAACTACGTTGTGGGTATGAAGAGGATAACTTTGCATGATATCGGAGAGCTAAAATAAAAAAGTAGGTGTTGTTATCATAAAATTAGAATATATTACTAAATATTATAAATAGCTAGTGTGGAATAATGATGGGTCGGTGTGCGGAATTATCCTAGGCAATCGTTAACAAGACCGGTAGTCGTCATTGCAATTTCATATGAGGGAGAGGCATAAGCTAACATACTTTCTCTTCTTGGATCATATGCACTTATGATTGGAACTCTAGCAAGCATCCGCAACTACTAAAGATCATTAAGGTAAAACCCAACCATAGCATTATCCCATACGCCACAACCCCCTTACTCGGGTTTATGCTTCTGTCACTCAAGCAACCCACTATAGGCGAATCATAAACGTATTGCAACACCTTATAGCGGGAATCCCTCACGCTTGCGTGACACGGAAGGCACAATAGGACAGCACAAAAAAACATACAACTCGTATCAATCTAGATCATCAATCAACCCAAAGACAAAGGATATCTACTCAAAACATCATAGGATGGCAACACATCATTGGATCATAATATGTGGCATAAAGCACCATGTTCAAGTAGGGATTACAGCGGGGTGCGGGAGAGTGGACCGCGTAAAATAGATGAGGATGGTGATGATGATGGTATGTTGATGAAGACGATCACCGCTGCGATGATTCCCCTCCCGATGGCACTCCGATGCCACCAAGAGAGAGGAGGAGAGGTTCTCCCCCTTGTGCTTCCTCCTCCATGGCCTCCCCCCTAGATGCGGAGAGGTTCTCCCTCTGGTCCTCGGCCTTCATGGCGATGATGGCCCCTCCGGGATCCTCCTCCATGGCCTCGGTGATGATGGCCCCCTCCGGCAGGGTGCCAGAGAGGGCCTAGATTGATTTCTCGTGGCTACAGAGGCTTACGGCGGCGGAACTTCCGATCTAGGTTATTTTCCGAAGGTTTCTGTATTTATAGGAGAGGATGGCGTCGAGAACAAGTCAAGGGGGTCCCCGAGGTGGCCACGAGATAGGGGGGGCGCCCCAGGGGGGTGGGCGCGCCCCCCACCCTCGTGGGGCCCACGGGACTCCCCTCTGGTAGATTTTTGTTCCAGTATTTTTTATATTTTCCAAAAAAATTCTCCGTTGATTTTCATCGCATTCCGAGAACTTTTATTTCTGCACAAAAACAACACCACGGTAGTTCTGCTAAAAACAGCGTCAATCCGGGTTAGTTCTAATCAAGTCATACTAAAATCATATAAAACTATTGTAAACATGGCATGAATACTTCATAAATTATAGATACGTTGGAGACGTATCAGGCATCGCCCAAACCAGATGGGTGGCGCGTTGACCCACTCGTGCACCTCTCCATGCCAGGTGTACTGCTGGGGCGCTGATACGTCCATTTTTCATCATGCTTTTATATCGATATTTATCGCATTATGGGTTGTTATTTCACATTATGCTACAATACTTATGGCTATTCTCTCTTATTTTACAAGGTTTACATGAAGAGGAGAATGCCGGCAATAATGGAATTCATGGCTTTGGAAAAGGAGCAAATATTGGAGACCTATTCATGCAACTCCAAAAGTCCTGAAACTCCATGGAATATCTTAAAAAAAAATAAAGAAAAATCGTCGCCAAAGATGAAGGCCAGGGGGCCCACACCCTGCTCACGAGGGTGGGGGGCGCGCCCCCCTACCTCGTGGGCCCCCTGGTGGCTCTCCGACGGCCATCTTCTCCTATATGAAGTCTTTCGATGAGAAAAAACAGGAAGCAACCTTTCGGTACGAGACTCCACCGCCACGAGGCGGAACCTTGGCGGAACCAATCTAGGGCTCCGGCAGAGTTGTTCTGCTGGGGACACTTCCCTTCGAGAGGGGGAAATCATCACCATCGTCATCACCAGCGCTCCTCTCATCGAGAGAGGGCAATCTCCATCAACATCTTCACCAGCACCATCTCATCTCCAAACCCTAGTTCATCTCTTGTATCCAATTCTTGTCTCCAAGTTCGGGATTGGTGCTAATAGGTTGCTAGTAGTGTTGATTACTCCTTGTAGTTGATGCTAGTTGGTTTATTTGGTGGAAGATCATATGTTCAGATCCTCTATGCATATTATTACCCCTCTGATTATGAACATGAATATGCTTTGTGAGTAGTTACGTTTTTCACGAGGACAAGGGAGAAGTCTTGCTATTAGTAGTCATGTGAATTTGGTATTCGTTCAATATTTTGATGAGATGTATGTTGTCTAGCCTCTAGTGGTGTTATGTGAACGTCGACTACATAACACTTCACCGTCATTTGGGCCTAGAGGAAGGCATTGGGAAGTAATAAGTAGCGATGGGTTGCTAGAGTGATGAAGCTTAAACCCTAGTTTATCGTTGCTTCGTAAGGGCTGATTTGGATCCATATGTTTCATGCTATGGTTAGGTTTACCTTAATACTTTTGTTGTAGTTGCGGATGCTTGCAATAGAGGTTAATCATAAGTGGGATGCTTGTTCAAGTAAGAACAGCACCCAAGCACCGGTCCACCCACATACCAAATTATCAAAGTACCGAACGCGAATCATATGAACGTGATGAAAACTAGCTTGACGATATTCCCATGTGTCCTCGGGAGCGCTTTTCCTATTATAAGAGTTTGTCCAGGCTTGTCCTTTGTTACAAAAAGGATTGGGCCACCTTGCTGCACTTTATTTACTATTGTTACTTGTTGCTCCTTACAATTTATCTTGTCACAAAACTATCTGTTACCACTTATTTCAGTACTTGCAGAGAATACCTTGCTGAAAACCGCTTATCATTTCCTTCTGCTCTTCGTTGGTTTCGACACTCTTACTTATCGAAAGGACTACGATAGATCCCCTATACTTGTGGGTCATCAAGACTCTTTTCTGGCGCCGTTGCCGGGGAGTGTAGCGCCTTTGGTAGGTGGAATTTGGTAAGGAAAAAATTTATATAGTGTGCTGAAATTTACTGTCACTTGTTACTATGGAAAGTAATTCTCTGAGGGGCTTGTTCGGGGTATCTTCACCCCTTCCAGTGGAGCAAAGAGTTGCTCCTCAACCTACTGAACCTATTGAAAATGAAACTCCTTTTGAAATTCCTTTGGGTATGATGGAAAAACTGCTAGCTAACACTTTTACATGAGATGGAACAAAGCATCCTGATGAACATCTACTCTATGTGGATGAAGTTTGTGGACTATTTAAGCTTGCAGATATACCTGATGATGTTGTTAAGAAGAAGGTCTTCCCTTTATCTTTGAAGGGAGACGCATTGACATTGTATAGGCTATGTAATGATACGAGATCATGGAACTATAAAAGATTGAAATTGGAATTTCATCAAAAGTATTACCCTATGCATCTTGTTCACCGTGATCGCAATTATATATAAAATTTTTGGCCTCGCGAAGGAGAAAGCATCGCTCAAGCTTGGGGGAGGCTTAAATCAATGTTATATGCATGCCCCAATCATGAGCTCTCAAGAGCGACAATTCTTCAGAATTTTTATGCTCGGCTTTCTGATAACAATCGCACCATGCTCGATACTTCTTGTGCTGGCTCTTTTATGATGAAGACTATTGAATTTAAATGGAATTTATTGGATAGAATTAAACGCAACTCTGAAGATTGGGACCTCGACGAAGGTAAGGAGTCAGGTATGACACATAAGTTTGATTGTGTTAAATCTTTTATGGATACCGATATTTTCCGTAAGTTTAGCACTAAATATGGACTTGACTCTGAGATAGTAGCTTATTTCTGTGAATCTTTTGCTACTTATGTTGATCTCCCTAAGGAGAAGTGGTTTAAATATCATCCTCCCATAGAAGTAAAAGTAGCTGCACCTATTAAAGTTGAAGAAAAGACTGTCACTTATAATGATCCTATTGTTCCTACTTCTTATGTTGAGAAACCACCTTTCCTGTTAGAATAAAGGATCATGCTAAAGCTTCAACTGTTGTTAAGTAAAAGCAATATTAGAACTTATACACCTCCTGAGCAAGTCAAAGTAGAACCTAATATTGCTATTGTTAAAGATCTCTTGTCTGATAATATTGATGGGCATGTTATTCAATTCTGCGGTGAAACTGCTAGAATTGCTAAACCGTGTGCTAAAGATAAACATAGACCTATGGTAGGCGTGCCTGTTATTTCTGTTAAAATAGGAGATCATTGTTATCATGGCTTATGTGATATGGGTGCTAGTGCTAGTGTAATGCCCATTGACTTATACAAAGAAATTATGCATGATATTGCACCTGCTGAGTTAGAAGATATTGATGTTACAATTAAACTTGCCAATAGAGATACTATATCTGCAATGGGAATTGTTAGAGATGTTGAAGTCTTGTGTGGAAAAACCAAATATCCCGCTGATTTTCTTATTCTTGGTTCTCCACAAGATAACTTTTTTCCCATTATATTTGGTAGACCCTTCTTGAACACTGTTAATGCTAGGATAGATTGCGAAAAGAATGTTGTTACTATTGGCTTGGATGATATGATTCATGAGTTTAATTTCTCTAAATTTAGTAAACAACATCGTGAGGAAGAATTGCCTAGTAAGGATGAAATTATTGGTCTTGCTTCTATTGCCGTACCTCCTAGTGATCCTTTAGAACACTATTTGCTAGACCATGAAAATGATATGTTCATGAATGAAAGAAGGAAATAGATGAAGTATTCTTTAAACAGAACCTATTCTCGCAACACAATTTGCTGTTGAAATCCTAGGGATCCTCCTCCACCCAAGGGTGATCCGTGTTTGAGCTTAAACCGTTGCTCGATAATCTTAAATATGCTTATCTTGATGAAAAGAAAATATATCCTGTTATTATTAGTGCTAACCTTCAGAGCATGAAGAAGAAAGATTATTGAAAACTCTGAAGAAGCACCGTGCCACTATTGGATATACTCTTGATGATCTTAAGGGCATTAGTCCCACTCTATGTCAACATAAAATAAATTTGGAAGCGGATGCCAAACCAGTTCGTGATCCTCAACGACGCTTGAATCCTAAAATGAAAGAAGTGGTAAGAAAAGAAATACTCAAGCTTCGGAGGCAGGTATAATTTATCCCGTTCTTCGATAGTCGATTGGGTAAGTCTTGTCCATTGTGTCCCTAAGAAGGAGGTATTCTGTTGTCCCTAATGATAAAGATGAATTGATTTCGCAAAGAATTATCACAGGTTATAGGATGGTAATTGATTTCGCAAATTAAATAAAGCTACTAAGAAAGATCATTACCCTTACCTTTTATTGATCAAATGCTAGAAATATTATGCAAACATACACATTATTGCTTTTAGATGGTTATTCGGTTTCTCTAAAATACGTGTCGGCTAAAGATCAATCAAAGACTACTTTTACATGCCCTTTTGGTAGTTTTGCTTATAGACGTATGCCTTTTGGTTTATGTAATGCACCTGCTACCTTTCAAAGATGCATGATGGCTATATTCTCTGACTTTTGTGAAAAAAATTGCGAGGTCTTCATGGACGATTTTTCCGTCTATGGTTCCTCTTTTGATGATTGCTTGAGCAATCTTGATCGAGTTTTGCAGAGATGTGAAGAAACTAATCTTGTCTTGAATTGGGAAAAGTGCCACTTTATGGTTAATGAAGGTATTGTCTTGGGGCATAAAGTTTCTGAAAGAGGTATTGAAGTTGATAAAGACAAGGTTGATGCTATTGAAAAGATGCCATGTCCCAAGGACATCAAAGGTATAAGAAGTTTCCTTGGTCACGCCGGATTTTATAGGAGGTTCATTAAGGACTTCTCAAAAATTTCCCGGTCTCTGACTAATTTATTACAAAAAGATGTACCATTTGTCTTTGATGATGATTGTGTAGAAGCATTTGAAATACTTAAGAAGGCATTAGTCTCTGCACCTGTTGTTCAACCACCTGATTGGAATTTACCCTTTGAAGTTATGTGTGATGCTAGTGATTATGTTGTAGGTGTTGTTCTAGGGCAAAGAGTTGATAAGAAATTAAATATTATCCATTATGCTAGTAATACTCTAGACAATGCTCAAAGAAATTATGCTACTACCGAAAAGGAACTTTTAGCAGTTGTATTTGCTTGTGATAAATTCAGACCCTATATTGTTGATTCTAAAGTAACTATTCACACTGATCATGCTGCTATTAAATATCTTATGGAAAAGAAAGATGCTAAACCTAGACTTATTAGATGGGTTCTCTTGCTGCAAGAATTTGATTTGCATATTGTTGATAGAAAAGGAGCTGAGAACCCCATTGCAGATAACTTGTCTAGGTTAGAGAATGTTCTTGATGACCCACTACCTATTGATGATAGCTTTCCTGATGAACAATTAAATGTCATAAGCACTTCTCGTAGCACTCCATGGTATGCTGATTATGCTAATTACATTGTTGCTAAATTTATACCACCTAGCTTCACATACCAACAAAAGAAAAAGTTTTTCTATGATTTGCGGCATTACTTTTGGGATGACCCACATCTTTATAAAGAAGGAGTAGATGGTGTTATTAGACGTTGTGTACCTGAGCATGAACAAGAACAAATCCTACGCAAGTGTCACTCCGAAGCTTATGGAGGGCACCACGCTGGAGATAGAACTGCACATAAGGTATTGCAATCTGGGTTTTATTGGCCCACTCTCTTCAAAGATGCCGGTAAGTTTGTTTTGTCCTGTGATGAATGTCAAAGAATTGGTAATATTAGTAGACGTCAAGAAATGCCTATGAATTATTCACTTGTTATTGAACCATTTGATGTTTGGGGCTTTGATTATATGGGACCTTTTCCTGCCTCTAATGGATATACACATATTTTAGTTGCTGTTGATTACGTTACTAAGTGGGTAGAAGCTATTCCAACTAGTAACGCTTCTATTAAAATGCTTAAGGAAGTTATTTTTCCGAGGTTTGGAGTCCCTAGATATTTAATGACTGATGGTGGTTCACATTTTATTCATGGTGCTTTCCGTAAAATGCTTGCTAAATATGACGTTAATCATAGAATTGCATCTCCATATCACCCGCAGTCTAGTGGTCAAGTAGAATTGAGTAATAGATAGCTCAAATTAATTTTGCAAAAGACTGTTAATAGGTCTACAAAGAATTGGTCCAAGAAACTTGATGATGCATTATGGGCCTATAGAACTGCATATAAGAATCCTATGGGTATGTCTCCGTATAAAATGGTTTATGGAAAAGCATGTCACTTACCTCTCGAACTAGAACGTAAGGCATATTGGGCTATTAAAGAGCTCAACTATGATTTCAAACTTGCCGGTGAGAAGAGGTTATTTGATATTAGCTCACTTGATGAATGGAGAACCCAAGCTTATGAAAATGCTAAGTTGTTTAAAGAAAAAGTTAAAAGATGGCATGACAAAAGGATACAAAAGCGTGAGTTTAATGTAGGTGATTATGTATTGCTATACAACTCTCGTTTAAGATTTTTTGCAGGAAAACTTCTCTCTAAATGGGAAGGTCCCTACGTTATCGAGGAGGTCTATCGTTCCGGTGCCATAAAAATCAACAACTTCGAGGGCACAAATCCGAAGGTGGTAAATGGTCAAAGGATCAAACACTATATCTCAGGTAATCCCATAAATGTTGAAACCAATATTATTGAAACTGTAACACCAGAGGAATACATAAGGGACACTTTCCAGACCGTTTCAGACTCCGAAAAGGAATATGTATGTGGTACGGTAAGTAAACCGACTCCAAAATAATTTTTAAGGCAATATTTTTCCGTTTTGGAATAATTAGAAAAATAGAAAAATAAGTGGCAGTCCGGGAAGGACACGAGGTCCCCACGTGGGTGGTGGGCGCGCCCTACCCCCTGGGCGCGCCCCCCTACCTCGTGTGCCCTCCGGACTCCGTTTTCTTGCACGATACGTATTTTGGTCGGTAAAAATTCATTATATATTCTCCCGAAGGTTTTGACTCTCGTATCACGCAAATATCCTCTATTCTTGTTTTGAGCTGTTGCTGCTGCAGATTAGAGCAAGATGTCTTCTCAAGAGTCAGTCGGGGAGAGCCGGGGATCTAATCCGGCACCGGAACCAAGGGCAAACAGCGATGCTGACCACATTGGGCCAGCAACGGAGGAAGAGATGGAGGCCGACTTGATGAGGGTAGATGCCATGGAGGATCAAGAAGTCACCTCTCGCCTCCGAGCTGGGTTTACGATGGGGGAACTACAGAGCTTAGCTATTCCAAACTCGGTTATCCCTTCCAATGTTAGATTTCTTTCTTATGAAAATATGAGGAGGAGTGTCTCTTGTTCTCCCGCAGCTATGCAACACCCTTGGGTGCAATGAGCTTTAGCTGTTACAGGAAAGCTTCGCAAGGAAATAATGGACCTCAAGTAGCAAGTCAATAAGCTCGAGGAGGAAAACCGTATCTTGAGGGGAATCATCGCCAAGAATATTACACGAACAACAAAGAAGGAGACATAATCACATGGGTATGGGCACTCCCCTTGGCAACTGCCAAGCTTGGGGGAGGTGCCTCGGTATCGTATCACCATCACAACTCCTATCTTTACCGTTTTTCTTAGTTCGATCCTATTAGTAGTATCTTGATCTAGTAGAATAAAGTTTATGGCATGATCTAGTTTTGAGTTTTGCTTTATGATCTCTCTATGTAATCGAGTCCGTGAGCTATATATATAATAAAGTTTAGTGTTGAGTCAAGGGCTTGATTGTTTTGCCATGATCTTGGGTGAATAAAAGAAAAAGAATAAAAAGAAACAAAGAGTTCATATTGATCTTATTGAGAGTAATGACTTCACATAGAAAGAGTATGATGATTAAAGGTTGTTGGGAGTTGGCAAATATAGCTTTGGTCATCGTTGCAATTAATAGGAAGTAATAAGGAGAGAGAGGTTTCACATATAGATATATTATCATTGACATCTTTCATGATTGGGAGCACTCGTTAAAATATAACATGCTAAAGAGTTGATGTTGGACAAGGAAGACAACGTGATGAGTTATGTTTTCTTATATCTGAGATAAAGTATGTTGTCATGGATCCTCTAACATGTTGAGCTTGCCTTTCCCCCTCATGCTAGCCAAATTCTCAGCACCAAGTAGAGATACTACTTGTGCTTCCAAATACCCTTAACCCAGTTTTGCCATGAGAGTCCACCATATCTACCTATGGATTGAGTAAGATCCTTCAAGTAAGTTGTCATCGGTGCAAAGCAATAAAAATTGCTCTAAATATGTATGATTGATTGGTGTGGGAGAAATAAGCTTTATACGATCTTGTGACATGGAAGAAATAAAAGCGACGGACTGCATAATAAAGGTTCATGTCACAAGGGGCAATATAAAGTGACTTTCTTTCGCATTGAGATTTTGTGCATCCAACCATAAAAGCGCATGGCAACCTCTGCTTCCCTGTGTGAAGGGCCTATCTTTTATTATTATCCTCCACCTTATGCAAGAGTCACGGTGATCTTCACCTTTCCTTTTTCATTTTATCCTTTGGCAAGCCTAGCATGTTGGAAAGAACATGATATATATATATATATATATATATCTAATTGGATGTAGGGGAGCATGAATTATTATTGTTGACATTACCCTTGAGGTAAAAGGTTGTGGGGCAAAACTATAAGCCCCTATCTTTCTCTGTGTCCGATTAAAACTCCGTAACCACAAGTATTGCGTGAGTGCTAGCAATTATGAAGGACTAAATGATAGTTGAGTATGTGGACTTGCTTTTAAGCTCTGACATAGACTCTTTCCGATGTTATATAAATTGCAATTGCTTCAATGACTGAGGTTATAATTTGTTGGTGCCCAATAAGGTTTCTGATTCATACCTTTGCATTGTGAAAAGATCATCACTTGAACATAAGTAATCATATGACAAAATCTATATATGTTGCTATTATGAGAATAATCATGATGCCTTCATGTCCGTATTTTATCTTTATCGACACCTCTACCTCTAAACATGAGGACATATTTATTGTTATCGGCTTTTCGCTTGAGGACAAGCGAGGTCTAAGCTTGGGGGAGTTGATACGTCCATTTTGCATCATGCTTTTATATCGATATTTATCGCATTATGGGCTGTTATTTCACATTATGCTACAATACTTATGGTTATTCTCTCGTATTTTACAAGGTTTACATGAAGAGGAGAATGCGGCAGTACTGGAATTCTCATTTGGAAAAGGAGCAAATATTGGAGACCTATTCTGTGCAACTCCAAAAGTCCTGAAACTCCACGGAATATCTTAAAATAAATAAAGAAAAATTATCGCCAAAGATGAAGGCCAGGGGGCCCACACCCTGCTCACAAGGGTGGGGGGCGCCCCCCTGGGGTGCGCCCCCCTACCTCGTGGGCCCCCTGGTGGCTCTCCGACGGCCATCTTCTCCTATATGAAGTCTTTCGATGAGAAAAAAACAGGAAGCAACCTTTCGGGACGAGACTCCGCCGCCACGAGGCGGAACCTTGGCGGAACCAATCTAGGGCTCCGGCAGAGCTGTTCTGCCGGGGACACTTCCCTCCGGGAGGGGGAAATCATCACCATCGTCATCACCAACGCTCCTCTCATCGGGAGAGGGCAATCTCCATCAACATCTTCACCAGCACCATCTCATCTCCAAACCCTAGTTCATCTCTTGTATCCAATTCTTGTCTCCAAGTCCGGATTGGTGCTAGTAGGTAGCTAGTAGTGTTAATTACTCCTTGTAGTTGATGCTAGTTGGTTTATTTGGTGGAAGATCATATGTTCAGATCCTTTATGCATATTATTACCCCTCGATTATGAACATGAATATGCTTTACGAGTAGTTACGTTTGTTCACGAGGACAAGGAGAAGTCTTGCTATTAGTAGTCATGTGAATTTGGTATTCGATTCGATATTTTGATGAGATGTATGTTGTCTAGCCTCTAGTGGTGTTATGTGAACGTCGACTACATAACACTTCACCATTATTTGGGCCTAGAGGAAGGCATTGGGAAGTAATAAGTAGATGATGGGTTGCTAGAGTGATGAAGCTTAAACCCTAGTTTATCGTTGTTTCGTAAGGGTTGGTTTGGATCCATATGTTTCATGCTATGGTTAGGTTTACCTTAATACTTTTGTTGTAGTTGCGGATGCTTGCAATAGAGGTTAATCATAAGTGGGATGCTTGTTCAAGTAAGAACAGCACCCAAGCACCGGTCCACCCACATACCAAATTATCAAAGTACCGAACGCGAATCATATGAACGTGATGAAAGCTAGCTTGACGATATTCCCATGTGTCCTCGGGAGCGCTTTTCCTATTATAAGAGTTTGTCCAGGCTTGTCCTTTGTTACAAAAAGGATTGGGCCACCTTGGTGCACTTTATTTACTATTGTTACTTATTGCTCCTTACAATTTATCTTGTCTCAAAACTATCTGTTACTACTTATTTCAGTACTTGCAGAGAATACCTTGCTGAAAACCGCTTATCATTTCCTTCTGCTCCTCGTTGGGTTCGACACTCTTACTTATCGAAAGGACTACGATAGATCCCCTATACTTGTGGGTCATCGGGCGCCGACATAGGGGACGACGCCGGCCCGAGCTTGACTGGGGACGGCGGCATCAGCGGCGGCACGACGCAGTTGCCGAAAGCAGAGAGTGCGATGGCCTCCGACAGGCGCGCCAGGTACGCCGCCTCCTCCTCCTCCGCCTTGCGCGGCTCTTCCTCTTCGCTTTCCTGCATGGCAGCCACCAGCGCCGCCTGGTAGGCGGGCTCCTTCTCCTGGTCCTCGTCGCGCATGACGGGGGGCGGCGGGGTGCCAGCCCGCACGTGCTGGACGTCGCGCCGGTGCTGCTCCTCGTGTTCGAGGGCAAACCAGACCTCCCAATCGGGAGAGTCTTCCGCGTAATCCGCGTGCGCCCGTGCCGTGCGCGGCACCGCCGACACTGGGATCCTATCAGGATCCAAATGCCAGTCATGTGGCAGGGTATCGTCGGGGTACGGGAGGGGGATGCGGTGCTCCCAGTGCCACCTCGCCTGGTGCACTGGGACGCTTATCCGCTTCCTCGCCGGGCGGGCAGACGCCGACTGAGGCAGGTTGATCGTGAGCGCGTGCGAAGAGGATGAAGCAGGGGCCTTGCCCTTGTTCTTGTCGGCGAAGAAGCCATGGTTGCGCGCGCTAGGCTAGGGTTGTCGCCGGCGGGGGAGCAACATGGTGGCTAGATGGGGACGAGAGGTTGGAAGAGGATGAGCCCCCCCGCCCCCACCCCCGCACGCTTGGATTTAAAAGGACACCCCGTCGTTGACGCGTGGGCCCATGGTCTGTGGTCATCATTAATTAAGACACGTGAGGTAGTTGACGGGTCGTCATGTGGGGACGCAGTGGACACCGAGCGAACGCGTGGCGCGTCCGCGCCAACGCATTTCATGCCCAAATTTGGGCCAGAAATGGGTCCACACAGACGCGTTTTGAAAATGGGTCGGCGCGTTGGGCTAGCATTTTTTGTCCGCGGCGACCCAAACAGACGTGGGCGGACGAAATGGATCGTCGCGTTGGAGTTGCTCTTAGGACTTTCTCATGATGTGAGTGAGTGATGACCTAACAAACCAATTTGTACTGAACAGATATATGTGAAATTCATAAAGATTTTAATCCTTCAAAATTTCTATGAAAAATCCATAAATGAAAGAGGCCCTAATGTTGACCATTGATCAAAAACTCAGTGAAAGACATGTGGGTTCTAGTTATAGAGCATGAAAAGTCGTCGCATAATGTCGGCCGTCCATTTCAATGGTCCTAGCAAATCGACGGTTGCGGGCAGATCACATAATGTCCCAACGCGACCCAAACAGTTCCGAACCCGCGGACCAGTGTCAGAGTGTGTACCCGTCCTGTGATATCCCAAATCCATGGCGAGCTCGCCGCGATCCCCGCAGCCGGCGGAGCTGGAGATCTCGCGCCAGTCCCGTATCCTCGCGGCTGTGAGTCCGAATTCTGCTGTCTCGGTTCCTAGCTTTTGCTTCTTCGCTTCTGCCCCATTGTGTCGTCCTGATGTGATGCGTCGTCTTGGGGCGGCCGGTGAGCCTTGCAGCTGTCGAAGAAGGTGATAGATCTCGATGAGCTGCGGATGCTTGCGGCTCAGGGCGTCCCCGACGGCGCCGGTGTCCGGTCGACTGTGTGGAAGGTACCCGATTGGCAGGCTCGTCCTTCTGTTCTTTCGAGATTTGTTCTGTAGTCTGAAGCTGTAGATTTAGTATGTTGCCTTAATTTAGAATTTCAGACAGACGACTGATTTACTGTATGTGCAGCTGATGTCTCTGGTCAATGTGCGTGCATGTCCTTAGTTTGTTTATTTTTGCCTTTTGATGCCAATGTCAGATTAGAAATCGTCTGCCTTTTTGTCCCTTTGTGTTCATCCACGTGCTACTGTTAACCATTTTTTGATCAGTTGTCCTTATATGATCAGTGTGAGGGGAAAGATGCAGTCAAAAGTGTTGATTTTTGACATCTTTGGTCAGACTCACTCTCACTGTACATGTGTTGGTCGCGCAGCTGCTACTGGGCTATCTGCCCAAGGATCGTGCACTGTGGGAGCAGGAGTTGGCAAAAAAGAGGTCACAATATGAAGCCTTCAAAGACGAATTCCTTACCAACACTGTATGTCACTTCACGCTCAGATTAACTGTTTTTTTGCCTTGATTGTACTAATTAATGGTTTCACATCACATTGGTACTTAGGGTAGATCCTCACTTGGAGACAGAGATCCTGAATCCTAATTTTGCTAGGTAGGTGGAAGTAGCACGACTGGGGGATCAGAAGGCCACAGTGACGGAAATGCAGAGCATGTTGAGAATGGGTTTCTTGACAGGTCGGAGATAGCCCAAGATGATCATCCTTTGAGCCTTGGGAAGACCAGCCAATGGAATCAGGTCGCCGAGGTATGCTCTAGTGCATTTGGAATCTGTCTGCGTTGCACACGTTGTTTTGGTGTACTTAGAAATTCTGGACACATATTGCAGGTAGTGTTACTAGTCTGTGCTGCTCGCACTGGAGGTTGTGCTTCTGTTTTTGAGAGTTTCAAACAGCCATTAGCATCAATTTAGAGCATTTATCCTTTGACAAACATAAGGATCAAGTGCAAGAAATTTAAACCACTTATATCATTATATTTGCATCGTATTTATGCTCATTTTTGTTTTATTTTCGTAAGAAGGACATCGATTGACATGTTTTGAGAATTTAAATTGCAAAATATCTGGTGAACCGTTTGAAGCAATTGTTGTCAAAATTAAAACATGTGGATTTACCTTTTAGTTTCGGAAGAATTAACCTTTTCTAGTGTATGTATATATGTGTGCTCTCAATGTTTGCGAATGCATACGGTGTCGAGTGCACGGGTGAGTCATTTCACCATTTCACATGACTCTAACATTGGTATTTTTTTTCTTTGAATATATCTTTCATATAGCATTCAGAGATGATCGAGCAGGTTGACCGTGATGTAAAACGCACTCACCCTGACATACATTTCTTTTGTGGAGACTCTTCTTTTGCAAAGTCCAATCAGGTAAATCTCCAGTATCTAAGTGTAAACAGTGTTCTGCTAGGATACATGGCTGATCATTTGTTATTCTGACCAGGATTCTCTGAGAAATATATTAATTATCTTTGCCAAGCTGAATGCTGGGATAAGATACGTGCAAGGAATGAATGAAATTTTGGCGCCTCTCTTCTTTGTATTTCGGAATGATCCAGATTATAAAAATGCTGTATGGAGTAAGCGATTATTTTGACATATGCGTCATACCGTTTGTTGTAGATCAGACTGTTGACTGTTGAGACAGTTCTTATTTTGTATACTCATGAGTCATGACTTTGAGACTATCTACATCATGATGTTGCTAGCTGGAATCCTTTGCAGAACTTTGCCGAAGCCGATTCTTTCTTTTGCTTCGTGGAGTTACTTAGTGGGCTTAGAGACAACTTCTGCCAGAAGCTAGACAACAGTGCTGTCGGCATTCGAGGGACGCTCTCCAAGTTATCGCAACTCCTAAAGAAGTATGATGGAGAACTTCAGCACCACTTGGAAATAACTACGGAAGTAAGTCTTCACGTACTAAACTGCATGATCTTTAGTGATTTTGGGGTTTTCCTTTGACTTGCTATGCCAATTGCTATCGAGATGACATTATATATGTTTCATCTGAGGTGAACCTTCTACTGTTCTACATTCTTACAGTAGCTATTTTATGATGTTTGGATGTGTGAAACATTACAGCAGGAGATGCGCACTGCCGATCCGCCATGCTTATAGTAGTAAAGAAGTGCCTGCAGTATTTTACTAACAAAAGCATGGTGTCTGCAGGTTAATCCCCAGTTCTACGCGTTCAGGTGGATAACACTGCTGTTAACCCAGGAATTCAACTTTGCCGATATTATTCATATATGGGACACTCTGTTAAGTGACCCAGATGGTCCTCAGGTAACAAACAAGCAACATGCTCTGGTTTGCTCTGCAAATGGTTCGGCAGATGCCTGAAAATTTGGCTGCAGGAAACCTTGCTGAGAATATGCTGCGCAATGCTGATCCTGGTCCGGAAACGGCTCCTTGCCGGCGATTTCAGCTCCAACCTGAAGCTTCTGCAGAGCTACCCTCCGACGAACATCGGCCACCTCCTCTACGTTGCAAACAAGTTGCAGTGAACATGTTTCTTCTTCAGTGAAATCTGTAACAGTACTCGGCGCCGCAAAACTGAACTTCTGTTATTGCTTTTTATCATACATCCAAGTTCATTAATAATATATGAATTGCCAATCCCATAACCTGAATATATGTTCACTACTTGCCCAGGTAGGTTTCTAATACTCCCTCCGTTCGAAATTACTTGTCACGGAAATGGATGTATCTAGACGTATTTTAGTTCTAGATACATCCATTTCCGAGACAAGTAATTCCGAACGGAGGGAGTATATAAGTATGCTTGACCATGACTTTCCTGGCTTTATCTCCGGCACCGATGCGTTGACAAGGTTGAGATGCAGCATGCCAAACATGGACACACCACACAGTGATCATCTGCTCGTGCCATTCAACAGGCTACTAACTACTCCCTCCGTCCCATGAGTTTTTTTACATTAGTGTAGTGTCAAAAACGCTCTTATATTATGAGACGTTTAGTGTTAAAAACGCTTTTATATTATCAGACGGAGGGAGTATTACCATTCCCTACCGTAGAGAGAATATGCGGTGCAACTCAATTGTATTCCATAGAGTCGGTCACAATATATACGATGCAAAGACTGGAACGGAACTCCTGGAATGCAGCGGTTGGAAGCCCCTTGGTCATAATATCGGCAACTGTTGGGTGGTCGGTACATGAAGAACACGGAGCTGACCCAACTGAACCTTCTCGCGGACGAAATGAACATCAAATGTGCTTGGTGCGCTTATGCTGCAACGGATTGGCCGCAAGGTAGGTGGCCGAAATATTATCACAGAAAACCACCGTAGCTTTCGGGATCGAGACCCGAAGTTCGCCAAGTAGTTGACGTAGCCAACATGTCTCGGCAACAACATTGGCAACGACACGGTACTAAAGCGGGAGACGGCGGGCTGCCGCTTAGAGGACCATGAGATGAGAGAGTCACCCGACGTAGATCGTCGAGTGTCAGGATAACCGGCCCAATCCGCATCAGTGCAAACAAACAGCTCGATGGAGACGGAGGCGCGAAGACCGAAGGTCGGTGTGCCGTGAATGTATCGGAGAATGCGCTTGACCAAAGACCAGTGAACATCACGAGGCGAGTGCATGTGCAGGCAAACCTGTTGGCGACGAGAGCATCATACTCAACGCGCACGGCCGCAAGCCAGTGCGGGTCACTCAATGCAGAGCGCACCGAGCGCGGTATCAGAGAGATGACCGTGGCACTGAGGTTGTGGTAGCGGGGGTTCAGCTGACGAATCCCGTCCTTAGCACGTGTCACCATAGAGTGATGAGGTGGCGGAGACAGGAGGCGAGGCCGTCGTCGAGGCGGAGCGACAGCCACAGACGCGGGTGCAGATGACGTCAAAGACGAAGCCGCAGAGGGGTCCGCGGGCAACGAGGCGGCGGCCACAGAGGACGGCGGTGACGAGACCGCGAGGGAGGCCGCGGGGGCGACCGCGGGAGAGGCCGCGGGTGAGACCACGGAAGGCGGTGGCGACGAGGCCGCGGGTGGCGAAGCTGGGCCCGCAGGTGAGACCGCAGGCGGAGACGACGAGCCGGCAGGCAAGGCAGCAGCCGGCATAGAAGGCGCCGCAGACACAGCCGAGAGCAACGCCGTGGCCGAAGAGACGGCCGAGGGCCGAACCGGAGACGGTGATGAGGACGTCGACGGTCCTGCATGAACTGGTGCCAAAGCCAGCGGAGACGAGACCGGCTCCTCCTGAGCCGACGGAGTCGAGGCCGGGTGCGCCGTAGTCGGCGAGAGACCCGGACGGGCTGCCGAAGCGGCAGGCGGCCGCGGCGCGAGTAGCGCAAGAGCGCCACGCGACCGTCGGTGGATGGTCTCTGAAGGTGTCGTCGCTGCCGAAGGAACCTACTCAAAAGGGAAGACAACCTCATGAAAGTAAACATGCCGCGAGACAAACACGCGACGAGAGACGGGATTGTAGCAACGAAAACCTTTGGTGTTGGGTTGATAGCCAAGAAACACACAAGCAAGAGATCAAGGTGCAAGTTTGTGTGGAGCGGAAGCGGTAATGTTGGGGTAACATAAACAACCAAAGACGTGAAGGTCATCATAGGATGGAGGAGAGCCGAACAAGAGATGATGAGGTGTGTAGCTCCATCGGGGTTTGCAAGGCCGGATGTTGAGGAGAAGCGTGGCAGTAGCAAGAGCATCTGGCCAGAATCGGGCAGGCATGTGTGCATGAAAGAGCAATGCACGAACACTCTCATTGAGGGTGCAGAGGACAGTTCGGCACGACCGTTTTGTTGGGAGGTGTATGGGCATGTGAGGCGGAAAACAATGCCATGAGTGGATAGAAGATGGCGAATGGAGAGATTATCAAATTCTTTTCCGTTATCCGTTTGAAGGTGAGCAATGGTGCGATTAAAGTGAGTGTGGACGTAAGCATACAAAGAGTGGAGGGTGGAGGCGATGTCGGATTTACGGCGTAGTGGAAAAGTCCAAGTGAAGTGAGAACAATCATCTAAAATCACAAGATAATATGATAAGCACAAATTGCTAGGCACTGGGGATGTCCAAACATCACAATGAATAACATCAAAAGGAAAAGTAGCTATTGATGTAGATGAAGGAAACGGCAAGCGAATGTGTTTTCCGATGTGGCAAGCATGACATGTATGAGCCGTTGATTTATTACATGAAAAGGAAAAGGTGCTCAAAATTTTGTGAAGAGCGTCAGCGCCGGGATGACCAAGTCGAGCGTGCCAAAGCGAGACATCGGCATGAAGAGCAACCGGACCGCCACTCGTAGTAGGTGAAGGAAATATGCCCTAGAGGCAATAATAAAGTTGTTATTTATATTTCCTTATATCATGATAAATGTTTATTATTCATGCTAGAATTGTATTAACCGGAAACTAAGTACATGTGTGAATACATAGACAAACAGAGTGTCCCTAGTATACCTCTACTAGACTAGCTCGTTAATCAAAGATGGTTAAGTTTCCTGACCATAGACATGTGTTGTCATTTGATCAACGGGATCACATCATTAGAGAATGATGTGATGGACAAGACCCATCTGTTAGCTTAGCATAATGATCGTTTAGTTTTACTGCTATTGCTTTCATCATGTTAGCACTATGAGATTATGCAACTCCTGAATACCGGAGGAACACCTTGTGTGCTATCAAACATCACAACGTATCTGGGTGATTATAAAGATGCTCTACAGGTGTCTCAAATGGTGTTTGTTGAGTTGGCATAGATCGAGATTAGGATTTGTCATTCCGTGTGTCGGAGAGGTATCTCTGGGCCCTCTCGGTAATGCACATCACTATGAGCCTTGCAAGCAATGTGACTAATGAGTTAGTTACGGGATGATGCATTATAGAAGAAGTAAAGAGACTTGCCGGTAACGAGATTGAACTAGGTATGATGATACCGACGATCGAATCTCGGGCAAGTAACATACCGATGACGAAAGGAATAAAGTATGTTGTTATGCGGTTTGACCGATAAAGATCTTCGTAGAATATGTAGGAGCCAATATGAGCATCCAGGTTCCGCTATTGGTTATTGACCGGAGATGCGTCTCGGTCATGTCTACATAGTTCTCGAACCCGTAGGGTCCGCACGCTTAACGTTCGATGACGATTTGTATTATGAGTTATGTGATTTGATGACCGAAGTTTTTTCAGAGTCCCAGATGAGATCAGGACATGATGATGAGTCTCGAAATGGTCGAGAGGTAAAGATTGATATATTGGAAGGTAGTATTCGGACTCCGGGAGGGTTCCGGAGTGTATCGGGTACATACCGGAGTACCGGAGTGGTTACCAGAACCCCAGGGGAAAGATATGGGCCTTATGGGCCATAGGAGGGAGGCTAACCAGTTCATAAGGGGCTGGTGCGCCCCCCACAAGGGAGGAAGCCGAATTGGACTTGGGAAGGGGGCGCTACCCCCCTTTCCTTCTCCTACTCCCTCTCCTTCCCCTTTTCCCCCTCCGGTAGAAGGAAAAAATGGGTGGGGCTGAATCCTACTAGGACTGGAGTCCTAGTAGGACTCCCCTTTCCCTGGCGCGCCCTTGTTGGCCGGCCTCCTCCTCCCCTCCTTTATATACGGGCGCAGGGGGGCACCCAAAGGCACAACGGACAATCTCTTAGCCGTGTGCGGTGCCCCCCTCCACAGTTCAACACCTCGATCATATCGTCGTAGTGCTTAGGAGAAGCCCTGCGCCAGTAACTTCATCATCACCGTCGCCACGCCGTCGTGCTAACGAAACTCTCACTCGTCCTCAACTGGATCAAGAGCTCGAGGGACGTCATCGTGCTGAACGTGTTCTTGAAGGAAATATGCCCTAGAGGCAATAATAAAGTTATTATTTATTTCCTTATATCATGATAAATGTTTATTATTCATGCTAGAATTGTATTAACCGGAAACATAATACATGTGTGAATATATAGACAAACAAGTATGTCACTAGTATGCCTCTACTTGACTAGCTTGTTAATCAAAGATGGTTATGTTTCCTAACCATGAACAAGGAGTTGTTATTTGATTAACAAGGTCACATCATTAGTTGAATGATCTGATTGACATGACCCATTCAGTTAGCTTAACACTTGATCGTTTGGTATGTTAATGCTTTCTTCATGACCCATACATGTTCCTATAACTATGAGATTATGCAACTCCGTTTACGGAGGAACACTTTGGTACTACCAAACGTCTGGCGTAATCGGGTGATTATAAAGGAGTACTACAGGTGTCTCCAAAGGTACTTGTTGGGTTGGCGTATTTGAGATTAGGTTTTGTCACTCCGATTGTCGGAGAGGTATCTCGAGCCTTCTCGGTAATGCACATCACTTAAGCCTTGCAAGCATTACAACTAATGAGTTAGTTGTGAGATGATGTATTACTGAACGAGTAAAGAGACTTACCGTAACGAGATTGAACTAGGTATTGGATACCGACGATCGAATCTCGGGTAAGTAACATACCGATGACAAAGGGAACAACGTATGTCGTTATGCGGTTTGACCGATAAAGATCTTCGTAGAATATGTAGGAACCAATATGGGCATCCAGGTTCCGCTATTGGTTATTGACCGAGAATGGTTCTAGGTCATGTCTACATAGTTCTCGAACCCGTAGGGTCCGCACGCTTAACGCTTCGATGTGAGTTCATTATGAGTTTATAAGTATTGATGCACGAAGTTTGTTGAGTCCCGAATGTGATCACGGACATGACGAGGAGTCTCGAAATGGTCGAGACATAAAGATTGATATATTGGAAGCCTATGTTTGGACTTGAATGGTTCGAGTGAAAACAGGATATTACGGAACACCGGGGTTACGGAACCCCGGGGTATATGGGCCTTCATGGGCCTCAAGGGAGAAGGAGAAGGGCCGGCCAGGTGGGCTGCGCGCCCCTTCCCCTCTGGTCCGAATAGGACAAGGAGAGAGGCGGCGCCCTTCCTCTTTCCCTCCCAATCCTACTCCAACTAGGAGAGGGGAGTCCTACTCGGTGGGAGTAGGACTCCTCCTTAGCGCCTCCCCTTGGCCGCCACCTCCCCTTGTCTCCTTTATATCTGAGGCAGGGGCACCCATGACACACAAGTTGATCTACGGATCTTTCCTTAGCCGTGTCGGTGCCCCTTCCACCATATTCCACTTGGTCATATCGTCGCGGAGCTTAGGCGAAGCCCTGCGCGGAGAAGTCATATCGTCGCGGAGCTTAGGCGAAGCCCTGCGTCGGTGGAGCATCAACATCGTCATCACGCCGTCGTCTTGTGGAACTCATCCCGACACTTTGTTGGATCGAGTCGGGGATCGTCATCGAGCTGAGCGTGTGCGAACTCGGAGGTGCCGTCGTTCGGTGCTTGGATCGGTCGGATCGTGGAGACGTCGACTACATCAACAGCGTTGCTATAACGCTTCGCTTTCGGTCTCACGAGGGTGCGTGGGACGGACACTCTCCCTCTCGTTGCTATGCCGTCACCATGGTCTTGCGTGATCGTAGGAAATTTTTGAAATTACTCGTTCCCCAATGATCTTGACCACGGAGGTGTCGTACGTTCGGTACTTGGATTGGTTGGATCGTGAAGATGTTCCACTACATCAACCACGTTACTAAAATGCTTCCGCTTTCGGTCTACGAGGGTACGTGGACACACTCTCCCCGCTCGTTGCTATGCATCTCCTAGATAGATCTTGCGTGATCATAGGTAATTTTTTTGAAATAACGCGTTCCCCAACAGTAGGACCACATGGGTAGAGATCGTCAGGGAATCACATCGGTGCAGAACCCTTCGGTGCGAGCATCCTTGACAGAGAAACCAAGAGCGTCAAACTCAACAGTGACAGGATTTTCATGAGTAAGAGTACGAAATAGCATAGGTTTTTTATTAAGGATGGTGAAACAAGCACATTATTTAGAGTTAAAAATGAAGAGGGAAACGGAAGGGAGGATGAACCGTGATGAGTGATGGGAAGAGAGGATCCATCACCAACCACGATGCGAGAGTTGAAGGAATAAGGGCAGGCACGGGAGAGGATACCGGGGTTGGAGGCCATGTGAGCAGCGGCGCCGATGTCCATGTACCAATCGCCACCTCCGTTGTAGGTGCTCGGCGAGGGTGCAGCATGAAGGTCGGAGAGGAGCGTCGGGTTATAGACCGGAGGAGCGCCACCATATGCGCCGTAGCCCGGAGGACCGCCGTAGGCCGAGGGGCCACCGTAGGCCGGGGCGTGGCCGTATGCCGCGGGAGCCGGCGCGGTCAGCAGCGCCTGATGAGGGTCGGCCATGGCCCGAGGATGCCCGGAGCAGGTGGGTGGGGGCGGGCATGGAGTAAGCATGCACGACGCCCGTCCAGGGATTGTACCCCGAGAGCCACCGGAGGGGGAGCAGCCGCGTTGGTCATGGGAGGGCGCTGCGCCGTGTTGGCGTTGCGGCCCGACCCTATGGCCCCTCTTTCTCGCTGCGGCCACCGTGAGGGCGCGGGCGCTGGTGGCGGGTGGGAGCAGCGCGGCGCGCGTTGGAGGGCTGGAGGGCGCCGTGGGGGCGAGGCCGGCGTGGAGGGCGGCGCGGGTTGCCTGCCGGGCGGAGTGATGGAGGCGCTTCTCCTCCATGCGAAGGTACGTGACTGCCTTCGCGTACGTCGGCGTGACGAGGGAGAGGCTGGCAGCGGACTGGCCAAGGTCGGGGTGGAGGCCGCGAAGGAGGTTGGTGAGGAGGACGGAGTCGTCGATGGTCATGCCGACGTCACGCAGCTCGTCGGCGAGAACCTTCAACCGCGTGCAATACTCATCGATTGAAAGATCGTTTTGCCGCATAGTGAAGGACTCCCCTTGAAGGAAGACGCGGCGTTGGAGTTGATTGTCGAGGAAGAGGTCACACAGCCGTGTCCACATAGCGTACGCCGACAGGTAGCGGGAGTTCACCATGTTGAAGAGACTGCCGGAGATGGTGAGGAAGAGCCACTTGGCGATGCAGGCATCCACAGCAAGCCACTCGTCGTCGTCCTTCATGTCGCGGAAGTCGACGCTCCCATCAACATGCTCGATGAGACGGTAAGAGCGGAACAACATCGCGAAGTAGGTGCGCCACGCGTTGTAGGATGGCGAGTCGAGGTCGAGGATGACGGGTACGTGGTCTTTGATGTGAAGCTCGTTGAGGCGGTCGGAGGTGAACATGGAACCGGCGAAAGAACCGTCGTCGGATGGGTCAGCCTTGGAGCGGGACATTGTGGCGTCGGGTGATTAGGATTTAGGTGGTGTGGGGAGGGAAGAGGCAGCGGCAGCTGTGGGGAGGTGACATCGGCGACGGCTACAGGAGGAAGAGAGTAACGGCGGCGGCTTAGGGTTTGGGTGGTGGTCGAGGGAAGGGGCGGGGGCGGCTGTAGAAGAACAGCGGCGGCGGCACTAGGGTTTGGGGAGAAGGGAGCAGCGGCGGCTGTGGGAAGAAGGGAGCAACGGTGGCGTAAGGTTTTTGGTAGGATGAGGAGGCGGCGACGGCTACGGGAAAGGTAGCGGCGGCGGCGGTGTTAGGGTTTGGAGTTGGCGGCAACAACAGCTACTGGAGGGTGCGGCGGCTGCGGGTTGCGAAAGCGAGAGGATATGGCGATAAAACTGATACCATGTAGTGAGAATATGCGATGCAACTCAATTGTATTCCATGAAGTCGTTCAGAGCAACTCCAAGGGAGAGACCCATTTTGTCCGTTTGGTTCATCCAGACACAAAACTTGGCCCAACGGGACGACCCAAACGGACGCGGGTGCCCGCCTGCTAGCCTCCCCGACCCAAACTTGGCCCAAATATAGGAAAAAATGGATACGAAGCGGACAGAAGCGGACGCTCTCGTCGACCGCTGTCGTCCGCTCGTGTCCGCTCCTGGTCCCACGTAGCAGCGACTACCCACGAGCTGGCGTCTACCTCCACCCACGCCGCAAGGAGGAGCGAGGCCACCGGCGAGGCCCCATGCGCAGGCGGCCGCCGTGCTCACTGGAGAGCACCCGAGCACCTCGCCCCGCCTCCCGCGCGCCCGGCAGCTAGCCGCAGCTTGCCGCCACACCTCCCGTGCGTGCCGCCGTGAGCGCGCCACCTCGCCCGCCCGCTTCGCCCTGCAGCTTGTCCCTTCGCCTGCCGCTTCGCCTCGCAGCTTCGCCCGTTCGCCCGCAGCTTCGCCCGTTCGTCCCGCAGCTTCGCCACGCCACTCGCCGCGCCGCTTCGCCTCGCCCGCCTGCAGCTCGCCCGTCGCTTCGCCGCTGCCGCTTCGCTCGCCCGCCCTTCGCCGCGCCACCTCGTCCGCGCTCGCCTGGTGTAGCTGATGTCCGCTATGTCCGCTTTTTCGTTCTCGCGTTGGATGCCTGCAGTGTCCGCCCCATGTCCGCTTGGCGGACAGGAGACCCAAATGGACAAAAAGCAGACAAAATTCGTGTCTGTTTGGGTCCCTGCGCTGGAGTTGCTTTCACAATATATACACATGATGTCTTGCGTGACAAGGAAACTAATCTTACCGTATCTCTAGAAGTCAACTATACAAGGCTATAGAAGATAGGAATAGTAATACAAATATATCATGTTCAACATCTACAGTCTGAATATGCCAATAACAAACAGGTCGACTTTATGGAGGCGGGATGGGCGATCCGTGAACACATGCGTGCCAGAGTATGTAGGGATGGCCGAAAGTCTCCGTGATGACACTAATCCCCACCGGGCTAACCAAAGTGAGTGACAGCCTGATGCCCGTGTTTACGATCGATATATTTTCTGAACGGGCCTGAATTGAAACGGAGCACGTCG
Source organism: Aegilops longissima (assembly GCA_021605205.1). Taxonomy (NCBI): domain Eukaryota; kingdom Viridiplantae; phylum Streptophyta; class Magnoliopsida; order Poales; family Poaceae; genus Aegilops; species Aegilops longissima. The sequence continues at coordinate 661,148,091 of CM038678.1, forward strand.
TCCATGGCCGTGGCCGTGGCGGAGCAGGGTAGGGGCATAGGGGAGGGAGGTCTATGCTCTGATGTCTGATCTAAACAGCAGGGAGGGAGCGGGTGGCTGCGTCAGGCGCAGGGATTCGCGATCTCTGCGTCAGAATATATACAGAGACACAAGAGATTACTACTTCGACGGGACGTACCAGTCCACCAGGGGTGTCGTGGGCGCAGGCTCCCTGTAGCTAAGCTAGCTACGAGTGAGTAGCTACTGATCGATGCACTGCACACGTCAATCCGGGCGTAATCCAACGTTATCCAACAGCCGGTGGAAACCATTGCGATTGAAGCCAAGCAGATGGACACATTTTCCTAGGAGAGGAAGAAAATAGAGAAGGAACTTCAGCTCGCCGGAAATGAGCCAGGCCCAGTTTGGAACTGAAAAATCTCATGCCAACGAAGCGAGACAAGTCTCAGTGCCGAGGATCCCGTCACCTTGCCCCAAATCCAAATCCATCCAACCGTATTCTGCACAGCTCGGCAAATTAGAGCGCACCTATGTCTCGCTCGGGAGCTCCTATTCGACGCCGTTTTTATTTATTTATTTTTGAGGGCTTGCCATCATTTGATTAATTAAGAAACAATAACATCCAGTACAACTAAAACATCAGGTATGGTGAATAACCAAAGATAACGACCAGCAGCTAAAGAAACTGAGGCCTAGCAACGCACAGGGACCCCGCGACTGGGCCGGCCCAATAATGGGTGCTGTAGCGACAGCGCCTGTTTGCTGTACAGTAGCGCAGCAACATTAAAAAGAAAAAAAACGAAGCGCGCAAAATCCTGCCATGGATTCGAACTTTGGACCTCCATCTTATGTAGAAGAGCAGCTAACCAGCGCAGTTATCAAGTGTTCATGTAAAACCGGGAGCGTGATGGGATAGGAACTAATTGCAAAGCAGAATCCGGACAGGTTTTCGAATTGTTTCGAACTTCATTTGGAAATTGTGATTTTTTATACAAAGAACAATGTACGAAAATCTGATAATTTATTGAAGAACTCAGAATTTTCAAAAACTAAAATAAAAACATGAACAAGTTTCGACAGAAAGAATTTTGAAATTCCAGATTTTTTTTTTGAGAAACTCGAGTACACAAATACTCAAGTAGAGGCCGGACACTCAGCCTGCATCAGATTCATCAGTCTGTTCGGGACCCTGGCGATGAGCTGGAAATCACCCTTTTGTCTTGCCTCTGCAGCTAATTCATGGGCCAGTGCATTGCCCTTCCTTCCAACGTGAGCGACCTTGAAGGAAGTGAACTTCGCCAAGATCTCCATGATATCACGTATCACACCATAGCAAGGGGATAGGTTCTGTGTGTCCTTTTTCAGCTCGTTTGCTAGCGCCATACAGTCCACCTCTATCACAACTGTTCCACTGTATGATTCTGCCAAGGCTCGCAGCCCAAACAAAACGGCTCTAGCTTCTGCTTCCTCCACACTTGCCGCAATGCCAGTCTGCTTTCCACTTGATACAACCACCAGTCCTCTATAGTCCCTCGCAACTGCACCTCCCCAGCAGTGGCCACTGTCCGGTAGAAAGCTTGTGTCAGAGTTCAGCTTCACTGAATTTCGATCAGGAGCAGACCACTTCATGGTTTCCTGAACGGCACTTCGTGCTTCAGGGTTGGCACCTGGCCATTTCTTCTTCCCAGACTCTGAGGAGGGATACGAAATGGATGTAGCTAGCTGCAATTCTTCTTCGTAATTCAGGAGAAATTGTACAGATTGGCTAATTGACTCGTTTCCTTTCCCATGGACACAGTCATCACGAAGATGCCAACCTCTCCACAAAAGCATCAACACCCTCGCCCTCACGGCCTCAGTCGTTGTGCCCAATAGCATTTGCAGCCAGTCCGGGCCGGTGTACCTGAATGATTCCTCAGGAGGAAGTTCCCATTCTTTTCTCATTTCATGTCTGAGAGCTCTACTTTTGTGCAGGTTACCACCGCATGGAATTCATCTTCCTCGCCACACCCGCATATGCTGCATGTGGCATCCAGTTCTAAAGTCCTCCTCCACTTATTCTTCTTCGTGGCCAGCGTGTTGGTAGCTACTCGCCATCAAAAAATTCTCACTTTTGGTGGAACATTCGATTTCCAGATGAGGTCCCAGATGCTCCTATCATCATGTTCCCTTGACGAGCTTGACGGGATTGACGGGACTGCCCATGAATTGCAGCGGCCAGCTTATACGCACTTCTTACTGTGAAGACCCCATTTCTTTCATAGTGCCAAGCGATCCGATCTTCAGCATTTGACCTCGGAATGGAGATTTTGCAGATTTCATCCGCGTCAAAAGGATGAAAGATTTGCCTTATTAGCTCCACATTCCACTCCTTGCCATCAGGTTGCATTAGCTGGTTCACCCAGCGCAATCTTGACCTCCTAACAAAAGTTGCAGTCTTAAGTCCTTCTTTTCGGGGAATCCATTGGTCTCTTTGGATTTGAATGTCTCTTCCATCTCCCACTCGCCAGATGATGCCTTTCTTTAGGAGCTCCAACCCAGCCTCAATTCCTCTCCATACCGGGATGCGTCGGAGGCAAAAACTGTATCAAGGAGGTTTCCGTGTGGAAAGTATTTTGACTTGATCACTCTCGCGCACAAACTATCAGGGTTCTGTATGAGCCTCCATCCTTGTTTTGCAAGCAGAGCGATGTTGAACAGGTGCATATCCCTAAAGCCAATACCACCCGCCCTCTTCGGACGTGTCATGCGCTCCCATGACATCCAATGCACTTTCCGATGATCTTCTTCGTCCCCCCACTAGAAATCACGGATCATCTTTTCATACTTCTCACAAAAACCTTTGGACAATAGGAAGACCCCCATTGTAAAACAAGGAAGAGCCTGGACCACTGATTTGACATGCACTTCCTTTGCCGCGTAAGCCATGAACTTCCGGACCAATCACTACACCTCTTTCCGAATCTATCTAAGATCGGTTGGAAATTCTCATCCTTCATCCTTCCTTCCGGTGTTGGGAGGCCCAGATACTTTCTCTCAAAAGAGGAGGAGACCACTCCCAGAATTGTCTTTATCTCTTCCCTAGTCTCTACCGGGCAACCCTCGCTGAAAAGTAAAGAGCATTTATTCTCACTTAACAATTGCCCCGTGCCTCGCTGGAAAGAAACTAACACCTTCTTCATGATATGTGCCTGTTCAACAGTGGCCTTGAAAAATATTAGGCTATCATCTGCAAAAAGAAGATTCGAGATTCCCGGGCTGTTCCTCGCAATCTTAATAGGTGTCAGATTGCCTTCATTTGTCTCCTTGTTCATGAGGCTGACTAAACCATCGGCCACAAAGAGGAAGAGATATGGGCTCAGTGGGTCCCCTTGTCGCAGACCTCTAGATGGAATGAATGGATCCAACAGCTCCCCATTGCATCTGACTTTGTACCTCACAGAACGGACACACTCCATGACCCAGGCAGTCCATCTTTGGTTGAAGCCCATCTTCTGCAGCACTCCCTTCAAGGAAACTCCAGTCGACTCTGTCGTATGCTTTTGCCAAATCCAACTTATACGCACAGTATGTATCATGTTTGTTTCTGCTATGTTGGATTTTATGGAAACACTCGAACGCGATCGTGGCGTTGTCCGTAATCATGCGCCCAGGGATGAATGCGCTTTGTGTCTCAGAAATAATCCCATCCAAAAATGGCCTTAGTCGGTTAACAAGACATTTCGAAATTACCTTGTATATTATGTTACAGAGACTGATCGGACGGTAATCTTTTAGTGATTGGGGATCTTTGCCTTTTGGAATTAGCACGATTACCGTATCATTCAAACCTTCAGGAAAGACTCCAGTCTCAAAAAAGTACAATACACCTCTGACCACATCCTCTCTCACCACCCCCCAATTTCTCTGGTAGGACCTCGCGGTAAACCATCCGGTCCAGGGGCCTTCAATGGTCCTATCTGAAACAATGAATCACTTACTTCCTCCTCCGAGAACGGTTTAGTTAATTTTGCATTTATCTCCTCTGTAACCCTTGTTTCAATGAGGTTTAGTACAATATGCGGCTCCACCCCATCTTCCTTCCCATATAAACTTTGGAAGAAATTCTTTGCAATATCCTGTATCCCTTCTCTGTCCTCTTTCCATACCCCGCTGCTATCCATTAACTTGGTAATTTCATTTTTCTTCTTTCTCCACGTCGCCTTTCTCTGAAACCATTTGGTATTGCGATCGCCCTCCCGCAAGTACGTTGCCCTTGACCACTGCCTCCACATCATTTCCTCTCTCAACAATAACTCATCCAGTTCCACAGTGCACCGCTTGACCTCCTTTTGCTGCTCCGCCGAGATGGGTGAATTCCACAGTATGCTAAGTCTTCTTCTTATCTCTGCTGTTTTCTTCAAAACTGAACCAAAATCTCTCTCAGCCCACTTCCTCAACACATGCTGCATGCTTTTTAATTTTGCGCCCACTTCCTGGAGGGTAGTGGCGTTCCCTGAACTCTTCCATCCATCCTCAATCGCTGCATTCAGTGATTCCACCCTTTCCCACATGTGCTCGTAACGGTAAGGGCGTGATGGAATTGACCCCACCGATCTCCATTCTTTCCTCTTACCACATCTGAGAAGGATCGGTAAATGATCAGAACGGCTAGAGCAAATGTGCTCAACAGTGGCATCTCTGAAGTGTTCTGACAAACTCGAAGAAGCTACTCCTCTATCCAATCTCGCTCGTACGTTTGACCGTCCCTCCTGTTTGTTATTATAGGTCCAGCTTGGTCCCTTGAACCCCAGGTCAAAGAGGTTGCAGTCAGATAGAACTCTCCTAAAGTTTTCCATATACCTCTCTGACCTCTTTGAGACTAACATGTGTTCAATTTGCCACATCATCTCATTGAAATCCCCTAGCATCAGCCATGGTGCATTAGAATTACATCTGATTCTTCTCATAAGTTCCCACATGAGATACCTTTCATGAGCTTTCGGTTCCCCATAAATGAAAGTGCCCCGCCACTGCAATCTGTTAGGAGTTAGCCGTACTAACACATCGATATACCTCGGGCCAACGGCAAGCTTTATTATTTCGACACTTTCGTCATAGAAAAGCACAATACCGGCACCTTTTCCTTTGCCGGGTTGCGTGATACAATGTTTGAGGCCAAGCCTCCATCTCAGCTTATTAACATGCGAATTGCTCTTCCGCGTTTCAGAGAGGAACACAAGCTTGGGCTTGTACGTGTGCACAAGGCACACAAGCTCCTGAACTGTCCGGGGTTGCCCCAGGCCCCGGCAGTTCCAACTTAGGACCGTCATGGCCCCTGACGGGCACCGCCTTTGGCGCCCGTCAGTATGCCGGCAGCCCCTTGGCCGGTCGCTTCCTGACCACCATACCCACCGGTTCCTCCATCGCCTGCCGCATCTGACTCATTTCTTGCTTTCTTTTGATCTCCTTCTTCCTGTTCACTGATGCTCTCAGTGCCATTTCCCTCCTCCGGTTCCCAATCAGCCCTTTTCCCTAAGACAGTACCCTTCTCGCCTATGTCGTCACCTGCGACTGCGATCTGAGACTCATCCTGTATTCCGTTCTGCTCATGACCTGCAATCCCTTCACTGACAGCCCCATCTGGAGTCGCCACAACCACTACAACCGCAGTTTTAGGTGCGGCCAGTGTTGGGGCTATCTGTAGACCTGGTGCTGCCGGGGTTGGTGTAGGTGCTGGCCTCAGCGACACGGTGAACTGCGGTTTGGGCCCAAAACCCGGGGGGTACTCCATGCTGGACCCTCCAGAGCTCTGCCTGCCCTTGATGGCTTGGTCTGCCTCGGCCGTCTGAGGGGGGGCAGTGTTGTCGTTGATCCCCACCTTGATAGTAGCAGGATTCAGACCTGAGGGACAAGGGGTTATGTTGGTGCAGGACCCCTCCTCTACCAGGCCACCTTTTCTTGGGGACGTGCTCGGTGTCTTGCATTTGCGAGGTCCCAGCTTGATGGCGCTGACGCGGCAATCGCGGCCTGTACTGTCGGTCTGCCAGCACTTCATCCGAGATCTCTCCAAACCTCTCTGCTGCCAGCCTTGGTGGTGCTGTTCTCACCCCACATCCGACCTCTGAATCAAAGTGAAGGAAACGACAAGCATTGACTGCGTCGGGGATGACATAGCTATCTCTACTGTTGCTGTGCTTAAAGGGAGATGCGCGTAACGCTGCCGAGAACCTCATCTTCTGGAGGTCTACAGACAGCTTACAATCGCGCTGACCGTGACCAAGGAAACCACAGTAACTACAAAAGCGAGGCACCCTCTCATACTTGACCTCTAAAAAGAACACTTCATTTTCAGCGGAATCATGGGACTCTAGGGTGCTGCAGAGGGGTTCATCGACGTCATGGTTAATGCAGATTCTAAGATAGTCACCCCAAATTTTACCTTCCCTGTCCGTGTGCACCTCAAGCACTTCTCCAAGTCTGCTACCAATCTCGCGGGTATCGGTGCGGATAGCATGATCGACGGAGCGTCGTAGATACGCACCCAGATGGGCATGTGCGCGATCACCACGTCGCCCGGCCTCACGCTCCCATCCACCGCGGTCACCAAGAAGGCGTCCCCGCGATGAGTCCACAGGCCACTCCTGAGGATGAATCTTAGGTCGCCTTCATGCTCGAACTCGAGAAGGAAGCGATTGTTCTTTAGGGGCGAGTGGACTAGTCGCCCCCTCAGACCCCACTTGCTTTTGAGCTCCTTGAAGAGCCCTCCGATGCTGAAGAGCTGCATCGAGAAGAATAGCTCGACGGCTATCCATCTAGTGCGCATGGCAGCCCTCTCCTTGGACAGGTTCAGGCGGACCACATTTGGCGCCTGCTCCTCCAGTGAGACAGGGAAGGCAGGAGCTACTGCCGTGCCTCTGGTCGCTGTCCTGGAGCTTTGGGATGCCCCTCCTCCCTATCCCACAGGGGTGCGGTACAGGTCGCCACTCCTCCGTGATGAGGAGCCACGCAGAAGTGGCCTCGAGCCCAGGTCACCCTTGCCCTTGCCGATCACCTCCAGCTTCCCCGACTGCTCCATGGGTTCCTTGCCCTCACGGTGGGGTTTGTCCGCCATAGTTTCTGGGTGGGTGTTGATTGGTGAACGAATGAGTTTGGTTGGGACTTGCAATCTTCCTCCACCCTCCTTAAGAACCCCTGAATTCCAATCTTCAGATGGCAACTGCTCAACAGGATCGGTCTCTGTCCGATACACTTCCTTCAGGAACACCCCAGGATCAGCAATAGGCGAAAACGAACCTCCTCCTTTATCTGGCGGATCCGCCGTCTAGGATGCGCCATGGTCCTCACAATCTGCTACCTGATGCCCTTCCAAAAGTCTGCCATGGTCCTCACAATCTGCTACCTGATGACCTTCCAAAAGTCTGCCTCTCAGATCCACCCTCATTTGTTGGACTTTACGCCGGATCCTCTCAATTCCTGGTACAAAAGAAATAGATCGATTGCCTCCGGTAACACTTTGAGATTTCATGGTCGTCTTCCTCTTCTCTGCATATTCACGAACCAAGGATCTCGCCTTGAGCCAAGCTTCGCGCATCCCCAGCGGATCCGCATCCGTAAGGGCACTCTGGGATCTCTCCTTTCTCTCTACTTTCCCCTCTCTCTCACCTGGATCGGTCGCCGCCGCGGGCGGCGCGCATCGGCTCGACGGTCGCCATAGGGTCGCCCCGACAAGGGCTCCGCTAGTCACGCTCTCCATGTCGAAGTAACCAAAGGCATTTTTTAAATTCCAGAAAACGCAAACATTTATTGAATTTTGAAAACAAAACTTCGATAATGGGAACAACTTTCGAAAAGTGCAAACATTTTCTGAAATTCCCGACCTTTTTGAAAAACTCGAACAGTTATTGAATTTTGAGAAAAAAATGATAATGCGAACTCGTTTTGAATTGTTGAACTTTTTTCAAAATTCCCGAACATTTTTTGAAAACACAAACATTATTTGAATATTTGAGACAATTTTTAATATTCTGAACAGTTTTTCACAATGGGAACATTTTTTGAATTGTTGAACAATTTTTGAGAAGCATGAAGATTTTTCGAAATTCCCGAATATTTTTTTAAAATGTGAACATCATTTATAAACAGAGACAGTTTTAATCTTCTTAACATTTTGTAAACATGAACATTTTTGCATTATGAGAATTTTTTTATAACAAGAACAATTTTTAAATCATGAACATATTTTGAATTTTAAGAACAAATTTTGAAAGGGAGAACAATTCTGAAAATCCCAACAAGATTGAAACACGAAAATATTTTGAATACATGACCAACAATTTGAAAACAAGAACATTTTTTGAATTTGTGATCAAGTTTTCAATACAAGAACAAAAACATGCAAACATTTTCAGAAAAACAGGAACATTTCTTGAAATTCCGAAACAAATTCTAAAAATGGAAACAAAATTTCATTTTAGGAACAAATTTTGAAAACACGACCATTTTTATAAAATTTGAACTTTTTATAAGTGCGAACATTTTTAAAGTTTCCAAACAATTTTCAAAACAAGAACTCTGTAAAGAAAGAAAAATAAACTTAAAACATAAAAAAGAAACCAAAATAAGAAAAAAAGTAGCAGAAAAATTAAAGGAAAAGAAAAGAAAAATAAAGAATAACAATAAACAGAAAAACGGAAAAAACAAAAACCAGAAAGAAACAGGAAAACCGGTTCAGGGAAACTATAGAAGGTTCCCAAAACCAGAAAAACCGGAAGGGCAACTATAGAAGGTTCCCAAAACCGGAAAACACCGCAGCACGTTAATGGGCCGGCCCAGGTCATCGCTCGATACGTCTGTGCGAAATACCGACACTTCAACGCAATGTGCGTCCAATAGGAGATTCCATCTCGCTTATAGCGAGACGTAGGGCAACCTCGGGAGCCACTAGTTAACAGGCGCTCCTTCGGGAGCCTCGCAACGATCAGCGCCACTTGTAGCGCTCTCAGCCATTCGCCACGTGTCGCGCTCTGGGCGCTCCTCCGGATTTTTTTTTATTTTTTCGCACGTGTTTTCGGCTATTTAAATGGTTTTTTTTCGGGGTTTTTTGACGTTTTGGTTTTCCACCGGTCTTCCTTAGCTTTTCGACCAAAAATAATTTTGAATTTTTTTTGCTCGAAAAAAGACTTATTCGTTTTTCTCATTTCGCGAGAGTCATGGTTTTTCTTCCACGAGAGGCACGGTTTTGCTTTCGCGAGAGTCATGGCCGTGCCTCTCGAAAATAAAAAAAATGTTTTCTATTTTTTCCCCTTTTGTGATAGTCACGGTTTTGCTTTCGCGAGAGGAAAAATACGTGCTTTCTGTTTCTTTTTTCCTTTCGCGAGAGTTACGGTTTTGCTTCCGCGAGAGGCACGGTTTTGCTTTCCCGAGAGTCACTGTTGTGCCTCTTGGAAACGAAAAAAAGCGCATTTTCTGTTTTTTTTCCTTTCGCGAGGGTCACGGTTTTGCTTCCGCGAGAGGCACAGGTATGTTTTCGCGAGAGTCATGGCCGTGCCTCCTCAGAAACGAAAAGAAAATGCGTTTTCTCTTTTTTTTCCTTCCGCGAGAGTCACGATTTTGTTTCCGCGAGAGGCACGGTTGTGATTTAGTGAGAGGCACGGGCATGCCTCTTTCCGAAAGGGAAAAAACCAGTGCTCCCGTTCGGTTTTTTCGTTTGGTTTTTTCAGCCGGTTATTTTTTGTGAAAAAAAAAGTTCGTCAAAACCTGTCAAATGGGATCTAGTTTTGAAGATCTTGACGCGAGGAATCCAACGGTGAAAGCGGTTTGAGATTTGGACGCACGGTTTGAGAGATAAAATGTTTTGAATATACAGATCTAGGAAAAAAAGGGAAAACTCACGGGGTCCAACAAATGGCGCGCTGCATGGGCGCCACTTGTCACAACCTGGGGAGTTGGAGTGCTCTTTGAAACTAGTACTCCTCAACTAGTGATTTCGGGTAACCTCGCCTGAAGGGAACGCTAGATTGGGCCGGCCCAGCACGAAAAGGCCAGGGCCTCCTTTTTTCTGTTTTTTTTCACGTTCTTTGCTTTTGTTTTTTGCTTTCTTTTTGTACTTTTGCTTATGCATTTAAAAATTCTAAATGTATATATTATAAAAAAACACTGCATAAAGCATTCAAAAAATATTAATCAAGCGTTTGTAAAATGTAAAATGTGTATGTATAAACAAAAACTATAATGTGTATGAAAAGGTTTATCATGTACTTTTTAAAATTGATCAAGTATTTAAATTTTGAAAGTGTGTACGATAAAGCATTCTGAAAGTGTAAAATGTGTGAAGAAAATATGTTTTCATGTATGTGAAAAATGTATACAAAAACTATAGAATGTGTGTGAAAAACAGTTGATCATGTATTGGAAAAATGTTAATCATGCATTCTAAAATGTTTATCATCTATTTAAAAATGTTAATCAAGCATTTCAAAATTGTAAAATGTGTAGAAAAGGATATTTCTCATGTATATGAAAAATACACAACATGTATGAAAAAATTGATTGTGTAGTTAAGAAAATGCTAAATGTTTATAGAAAATGTTGCTAGTGGATAGAAGATGTAGATATCAAAATTATGTGTTTGCAAAAATGTAATCATTTATTAAAAAAGTATGCACAGTTTAGGAAAAATATTATGATAAAAAAATGTCCAACGTGTATTTTGAAAAAGGTTGATAATTTATTAGAAAGAGTGTTCATAATATGTTTCCAATAAAAAATGTCCAATGTGTATCAAAAAAGCGTTTCATGTGTACACTAAGCAATGCAAAGAAATAGGCATGAGTTGAAGAAAAATAAAAAATACTGAAAACCAAGAAAGAAACTTAAAGAAAACAAATAAAATCGTGGAAAAACAAAAGAAACCTGAAGCATAACAAAGAAAAAAGGAAAATCAGAAAAGAAACAAAAATAAACAGAGAAACCTAGTGCCAAACAGACAGGAAAACAAGAAAAACCAGCTAAAACTAAAAAAATGTAGAAAAAAAGAAACCGGTGAAAATCGGGAATAAAAACAAGAGAAGTGGTAAAAAAACCAAAGAAAACCTTGGAGAAACAAAAAACCGGAAGAAAATATAAAAAACTTCAAGCGAGGTAAAAAGGTACTCTTGCTATGAGCGAGGTATAGGGTTTGCAGGCAAATGTTGCTTCTGTACAACTTTGTGAATCACTTCATCACCAAGGTGTCGTAGACCGTGCGCCAATCAAGCTAACTACCAAGATTCGAGGCCATGGGCCGTGGAATTTTTTTATGATATGTGCTACGATGTAGTTCTGGTAGGTTGGATGCATCATGGCATGATAAAGCCATGCCTTCTATATCATGCAATTTTTGCACTTAAAATTTGTTGTTCTTGCTATTACTTTATTAATTAAGATATTAAGCTCCATAGATTCGGAGCCCCCAGGGCATCGGGGGCTATGGGCTCGGGGGGCTGGCTGGAAGGAGTCGTTGCTTGAGGGTTCTTGTTTATTTTTTCTTTTACCTTTTCTTATCTTTTCTTTTCTAAATATATATTTATTATTTAAATTCATGAACATTCGTAAAATTTGTTAATATTTTAAACTCCCAAGTAGTTTTCAAATTGATAAAGATTTTAAAAATTATGAAGGTTTAAAAGTTCATGATCATTTTATTGTGAATTTTAATTCAAAATTAATATTATTTTTGGAATCGATGAATATTTTTAAGTTCTCAAAACATTTCCAATTACATGGTTATTTAATTTGCAACATTTCTTTAATCCAAGATTCTTTTAAAATCCATCAACATCTTTAAAATTCTTGAATATTTTCAAATTTCATGAACATTTATTTATTTCTTAAAAATCATGAATATTTTTTGAAGTCCATCATTTGTAAAATTCTTTAACTTTTTTTAATATGCATGGTGTTTCAATTTTGCAACAATTGAAAATTTTAATATTCTTTTAAAATCCCAGAACATGTTTTTATAAACTTTTTCAAATGAAAAAAGGTAGCTGTCTATTTTATAAGATATTAGTGGAGCGAGCGGAAAAAGGGAGCAAGTGGAGGAAGCAGCCGAGCTGAGTGGGTGAGAGCTTCGTGGGCTGACTCATGTGAGTTCCATGATTTTAGCGTGGAACGAGAGCTCCCAAGGAGCTGATACAATCACCACCAACTGACACCCAAGATTAAGTGTGTAAAGGCACCACAAACACGCATCGAATAACTTCACTCTACTCTCCAAACAAATACCATCTCTAGCAGCTTTTCAATGTGACATACAAACTAAAAAAACACCATCATAACATACTTTAAGACCCAAGCCGAACACCCACAGATAAAACAAAAAATAAACGACCAAAGGCATTCAATTGGGAGAGAAATAAGACTTAATCCCAGGAGGAAAGAATGGTGCGGCGAAGTCAGTGGCGCCGCTGGGTGTCTTCCTTGGACTTCCATGGAATACCCCAAATTCGCCCTAAAAAAATGACTACATATGCCCTCAAAATGGTTTAGCAGGCTAGCAGCCACGGCAGCCATGCACCAATCCTGACGTGTTTGGTGCGGCGGGCGAGAACCTCGTCTCCACAATCTCTCGTCCCCGATTCTGAAATCCCAAGCCTTACTGCTTACGAGTTACGACGGCGGCGACGACAAGCCATTCCAGGTCCGGCGGGCGACGGGCGATGGCTGGCCCTCTTCCTCCCCTCCCTGATCCCCTCCGGCCCTCTCCCCCACGGCTCCACCAGTACACATTCGGCCTCCCCCTGCAAGCGGCCTCCAAGGCTGACGGCTCCAGCTCCGGCCTCCGTCGTCGTGTCCCGTTGGGCTCCACCTCCGTCAAGTATGCATACATCCAGTACTGCATCCAGCCATTCCCCATCCATCAACAAGTAGTAGCACCATGGTAATTTACCTATGTTTTAAAACAAATTTGATTGTTTTCATGCAATTTTCCATTGCTACTGAATTCTAGAAGTAGTAGAAGCCACCAATTGCATGTGAGTTGTACTCCCTCCGTCCCACAATATAATTCTTTACAAGCATACATGGCTTACAAAAACGTCATAATATTATGTGACAAAGGGGATAATTTTTGTCCAATATCCATCAGTGCATGCCACTTTGGCAAAAATAAAATTTGCAAGAGTACCTAGAAGCAAATTCCTGGCTCCGTCAGTGGCGAAGTTGTTGGGGAACGTAGTAATTTCAAAAAAATTCCTATGCACACGCAAGATCATGGTGATGGCATAGCAACGAGAGGGGAGAGTGTATGTCCACGTACCCTCGTAGACCGTAAGCGGACGCGTTATGACAACGCGGTTGATGTAGTCGCATGTATTCACGATCCGACCGATCCAAGTACCGAACGTACGGCACCTCCGAGTTCAGCACACGTTTAGCTTGATGACGATCCCCGGACTCCGATCCAGCAAAGTGTCGGGATGAGTTCGTCGACCGACGGCGTGGTGATGATGATGATGCTCTACCGGCGCAGGGCTTCGCCTAAACTCCGCGACGATATGACCGAGGTGGAATATGGTGAAGGAGGGCACCGCACACGGCTAAGGAACGATCCGTAGATCAACTTGTGTGTCATGGGGTGCGCCCTTGCCCCCGTATATAAAGGATGGAGGAGGAGGAGGCCGGCCAAGGCTTGGTGCGGCCAGGATGTGGAGTCCTACTAGGATTCCAAGTCCTAGTAGGAGTCCACCAAGAGGGAGGAAGGAGAAAGAAGTGGAGGAGAAGGAAGGTGGCGGCCCCTTTCCCTAGTCCAATTCGGACCAGAGGAGAGAGAGGCGCAGCAGCCCCTTGGCCCTTTCTCCTCTTTCCACTAAAGCCCATCAAGGCCCATTGCTTCTCCGTAACTACCGGTACTCCGAAAAATACCGAATCACTCGGAACCTTTCCGAACTCGAATATAGTCGTCAATATATCGATCTTTACGTCTCGACCATTTCGAGACTCCTCGTCATATCCCGATCTCATCCGGGACTCGAACTCCTTGGTACATCAAAACTCATAAACTCATAATATAAGCATCGCATCGAAACCTTAGCGTGCGGACCCTACGGGTTCGAGAACTATGTAGACATGACCTAGAACTATTCTCGGTCAATAACCAATAGGGAACCTGGATGCCCATATTGGCTCCTACATATTCTACGAAGATCTTTATCGGTCAAACCGCATAACAACATCGTTGTTCCTTTTGTCATCGTATGTTACTTGCCCGAGATTCGATCTTGGTATCAATACCTAGTTCAATCTCGTTACGGCAAGTCTCTTTACTCGTTCGTAATGCATCATTCCGTAACTAACTCATTAGCTACATTGCTTGCAAGGCTTATAGTGATGTGCATTACCGAGAGGGCTCAGAGATACCTCTCCGACAATCGGAGTGGCAAAACCTAATCTCAAATCGCCAACCCAACATGTATCTTTGGAGACACCTGTAGTACTCCTTTATAATCACCCGATTCGTTGTGACGTTTGGTAGCACCAAAGTGTTCCTCCGGTAAGCGGAGTTGCATAATCTCATAGTTACAGGAACATGTATAAGTCATGAAGAAAGCAATAGCAATATACTAAACGATCAAGTGCTAGGCTAACGGAATGGGTCGTGTCAATCACATCATTCTCCTAATGATGTGATCCCATTAATCAAATACCAACACATGTCTATGGTTAGGAAACATAACCATCTTTGATTAATGAGCTAGTCAAGTAGAGGCATACTAGTGACTATATGTTTGTCTATGTATTCACACATGTATCATGTTTCCGATTAATACAATTCTAGCATGAATAATAAACATTTATCATGATATGAGGAAATAAATAATAACTTTATTATTGCCTCTAGGGCATATTTCCTTCAGTCTCCCACTTGCACTAGAGTCAATAATCTAGTTCACATCATCATGTGATTCAACACTAATATTCACATCTGTATGTGATTAACACCCATAGTTCACATTGTCATGTGACCAACACCCAAAGGGTTTACTAGAGTCAATAATCTAGTTCACATCGCTATGTGATTAACACCCAAAGAGTACTAAGGTATGATCATGTTTTGCTCGTGAGAGAAGTTTAGTCAGCAGGTCTACATCACATTGAGAGCCGTATGTATTTTGCAAATATTCTATGTCTACAATGCTCGCGGAGCTACTCTAGCTAATTGCTCCCACTTTCAATATGTATCCAGATTGAGACTTATAGTCATATGGATCGGTGTAAAAGCTTGCACTTGTTGTAACTCTTTACGACGGGCTCTTTTATCACCTCCATAATCGAGAAATATTTCTTTAGTCCTCACTAAGGATATTCTTGACCATTTGTCTGATGATCTACTATTAGATCAAAATTGTATTCCTTTGCCAAACTAAGAGCAAGGTATACAATAGGTGCAGTTCTGACATAGCATATTTTATAGAACCTATGGTGAGGCATAGGGAATGACTTTCATTCTCTTTCTATCTTCTGCCGTGGTCGGGCTTTGAGTCTTACTCAATTTCACACCTTGTAACACAGGAAAGAACCTTTTCTTTGACTGTTCCATTTTGAACTACTTCAAAATCTTGTCAAGGTATTTACTCATTGAAAAAGCTTATCAAGCGTCTTGATCTATCTCTATAGATCTTGATGCTCAATATGTAAGCAGCTTTACTGAGGCCCTTCTTCGAAAAACTCCTTTCAAATACTCCTTTATGCTTTGCAGAATAATTCTACATTATTTTCGATCAACAATATGTCATACATATACTTATCAGAAATGTTGTAGTGCTCCCACTCAATTTCTTGTAAATATAGGCTTCTCCAAAAGTCTGCATAAAACCATATGCTTTGATCACACTATCAAAGCGTTTATTCCAACTCCGAGATGCTTGCACCAGTCCATAGATGGATCGCTGAAGCTTGTACATTTTGTTATCTCCTTTAGGATTGACAAAACCTTCTAGTTGCATCATATACAACTCTTCTTTAATAAATCCATTAAAGAATGTAGTTTTTGACATCCATTTGCCAGATTTCATAAAATGTGGCAATTGTTAACATGATTCGGACAGACTTAAGCATCGCTACAGTTGAGAAAATCTCATTGTAGTCAACACCTTGAACTTGTCGAAAAACCTTTTGTGACAAGTCGAGCTTTATAGATAGTAAAACTACTATCGTTGTCCGTCTTCCTCTTGAAGATCCATTTATTTAACATGGCTTGCGATCATCGAGCAAGTCAATCAAAGTCCATACTTTGTTCTCATACATGGATCCTATCTCAGATTTCATGGCCTCAAGCCATTTCGCGGAATCTGGGCTCATCATCGCTTCCTCATAGTTCGCAAGTTCGTCATGGTCTAGTAACATGACTTCCGAACAGGATTACCGTACCACTCAGTGCGGATCTTACTCTGGTTTACCTACGAGATTCGATAGTAACTTGATCTGAAGTTACATGATCATCATCATTATCTTCCTCACTAATTGGTGTAGTAGTCAAAAGAACAGATTTTTGTGATGAACTACTTTCCAATAAGGAGAAGGTACAATACCTTATCAAGTTTTCTACTTTCCTCCCACTCACTTCTTTCGAGAGAAACTCCTTCTCTAGAAAGTTTCCAATTAGCAACAAAAGTCTTGCCTTGGATCTGTGATAGAAGGTGTATCCAATAGTTTCCTTTGGATATCCTATGAAGACACATTTCTCCGATTTGGGTTTGAGCTTATCAGGTTGAAACTTTTTCACATAAGCATTGCAACCTCAAACTTTAAGAAACAACGACTTAGGTTTCTTGCCAAACCATAGTTCATACGGTGTCGTCTCAGCGGTTTAGATGGTGCCCTATTTAGCGTGAATGCAAGCTGTCTCTAATGCATAACCCCAAAGCGATAGTGGTAGATCGGTAAGAGACATCATAGATCGCACCATATCTAATAAAGTACAGTTATGACGTTCGGACACACCATTACATTGTGGTGTTCGGTGGCGTGAGTAGTGAAACTATTTCACATTGTTTTTAAGCGAAAGCCAAACTCGTAACTCAAATACTCTTCTCTCACGATCAGATCGTAGAAACTTTATTTTCTTATTACGATGATTTTCACTTCACTCTGAAATTCTTTGAACTTTTCAAATGTTTAGACTTATGTTTCATCAATTAGATATACTCATATCTGCTCAAATCATCTGTGAAGATCGAAAATAATGATACCGTCATGAGCCTCAATATTCATCGGACCACATACATCGGTATGTATGATTTCCAACAAATCTGTTGCTCGCTCCATTGTTCAAGAACGGAGTCTTAGTCATCTTGCCCATGAGGCATGGTTCGCAAGCATCAAGCGATTCATAATCAAGTGATTCCAAAAGCCCATCAAGCATGGAGTTTCTTCATGCGCTTTACACTAATATGACCTAAATGGCGATTGCCACAAATAAGTTGCACTATCATTATTAACTTTGCATCTTTTGGTTTCAATATTATGATTATGTGTGTCACTACGATCGAGATCCAACGAACTATTTTCATTGGGTGTGCAACCATATAAGGTTTTATTCATGTAAACAGAACAACAATTTATTCTCTTACTTAAATGAATAACCGTATTACAATAAACATGATCAAATCATATTCATGATGAACGCAAACACCAAATAACACTTATTTAGGTTCAACACTAATCCCGAAATTACAGGGAGTGTGCGATGATGATCATATCAATCTTGGAACCACTTCCAACACACATCATCACTTTCACCCTTAACTAGTTTCTGTTTATTCTGCAACTCCCGTTTCAAGTTACTAATCTTAGCAACTGAACCAGTATCAAATACCGAGGGGTTGCTACGAACACTAGTAAAATACACATCAATAATCTGTATATCAAATATACCTTTGTTCACTTTGCCATCCTTCTTATCCGCCAAATACTTGGGGTAGTTCCGCTTCCAGTGACTAGTTCCATTGCAGCAAAAGCACTTAGTCTCAGGCTTAGGTCCAGACTTGGGCTTCTTCACTCGAGCAGCAACTTGCTTGCCGTTCTTCTTGAAGATCCCCTTCTTCCCTTTGCCCTTTTCCTTGAGATTAGTGGTCTTGTCAACCATCAACACTTGATGTTTTTCTTGATTTCTACCTTGCCGATTTTAGCATCGCGAAGAGCTTGGGAATTGTTTTCTCATCCCTTGCATACTATAGTTCATCACGAAGTTCTAGTAACTTAGTGATGGTGACTAGAGAATTCTGTCAATCACTATCTTATCTGGAAGATTAACTCCCACTTGATTCAAGCGATTGAAGTACCGGACAATCTGAGCACATGCTCACTAGTTGAGCGATTCTCCTCCATCTTTTAGCTATAGAACTTGTTGCGGACTTCATATCTCTCAACTCGGGTATTTTCTTGAAATATTAACTTCAATTCTGGAACGTCTCATATGGTCCATGACGTTCAAAACGTCTTTGAAGTCCCGATTCTAAGCCGTTAAGCATGGTGCACTAAACTATCAAGTAGTCATCATATTGAGCTAGGCAAGCGTTCATAACGTCGCATCGCTCCTGCAATAGGTCTGTCACCTAGCGGTGCATTAAGGACATAATTCTTACGTGCAGCAATGAGGATAAACCTCGGATCACGGATCCAATCCGCATCATTGCTACTAACATCTTTCAACACAATTTTCTCTAGGAACATATCAAAATAAACATATGAAAGCAACAAACATAGGGAAGCAACAACACGAGCTATTGATCTACAACATAATTTGCAAAATACTACGGGACTAAGTTCATGATAAATTTAAGTTCAATTAATCATATTACTAAAGAACTCCCACTTAGATAGACATCCCTCTAATCTTCTAAGTGATTACGTGATCCATATCAACTACACCATGTCCGATCGTCACGTGAGATGGAGTAGTTTCAACGGTGAACATCAATATGTTGATCATATCTACTATATGATTCACGCTCGACCTTTCGGTTTCCGTGTTCCGAGGCCATATCTGCATATGCTAGGCTCGTCAAGTTTAACCTGAGTATTCCGCGTGTGCAAAACTGGCTTGCACCCGTTGTAGATGGACGTATCACACCCGATCATCACGTGGTGTCTGGGCACGACGAACTTTGGCAACGGTGCATACTCAGGGAGAACACGTCTTGATAATTTTTAGTGAGAGATCATCTTAAAATGCTACCGTCAATCAAAGCAAGATAAGATGCATAAAGGATAAACATCACATGCAATCAATATAAGTGATATGATATGGTGTTGGGAAACGTAGTAATTTCAAAAAATTTCCTACGATCACGCAAGACCATGGTGATGGCATAGCAACGAGAGGGAGAGTGTCCGTCCACGCCCTCGTGAGACCGAAGCGCGAGCGTTATATCAACGCGGTTGATGTAGTAAATGCGTCTTCACGATCCGACCGATCCAAGCACCGTTACTCGGCACCTCCGAGTTCTTAGCACACGTTCAGCTCGATGGCGATCCACAGGCTCCGATCCAAAGAAAGCGTCGGGGAGGAGTTCGTCAAGACGACGACGGCGTGGTGACGATCTTGATGTTCTACCGTCGCGGGGCTTCGTCTAAGCACCGCTACAATATGACCGAGGTGGAATATGGTGGAGGGGGCACCGCACACGGCTAAGGCGATCACGAAGATCAACTTGTGTGTTCTAGGGTGCCCCCGCCCCGTATATAAAGGAGCAAGGGGAGGGCGGCCGGCCCTAGGAGGCGCACCAGGAGGGGGAGTCCTCCTCCTAGTAGAGTAGGACTCCCTTTCCTAGTCCTACTAGGAAGAGGAAGGGGAAGGAAAGAGATGGAGAGGGAGAGGAAGGGGGGGCCCCCCCTCCTAGTCCAATTTGGACTCCCCATGGGGGGGCGCCACCTCTGGTGCAGCCTCTCTCTCCCTCTTGGCCCAATAAGGCCCATTACTTCCCGAGGGGTTCGGTAACCCCTCGGCACTCCGGTTTTCTCCGGAAACTTCCGGAACCTTTCCGGTTTCGAATATAGCCGTCAATATATCAATCTTTATGTCTCGAACATTTGAGACTCCTCGTCATGTCCGTGATCACATCCGGGACTCGAACTCCTTGGTACATCAAAATACATAAACTCATAATATAACCGTCATCGAAACCTTAAGCGTGCGGACCCTACGGTTCGAGAACTATGTAGACATGACCTAGAACCATTCTTGGTCAATAACCAATAGCGGAACCTGGATGCCCATATTGGTTCCTACATATTCTCTGAAGATCTTTATCGGTCAAACCGCATAACAACATCGTTGTTCCTTTGTCATCGGTATGTTACTTACCGAGATTCGATCGTCGGTATCCAATACCTAGTTCAATCTCGTTACGGTAAGTCTCTTTACTCGTTCGTAATACATCATCTCACAACTAACTCATTAGTTGCAATGCTTGCAAGGCTTATGTGATGTGTATTACCGAGAAGGCCAGAGATACCTCTCCGACAATCGGAGTGACAAATCCTAATCTTGATTCATGCCAACTCAACATATACTTTAGGAGACACTTGTAGAGTACCTTTATAATCACCCGATTCGTTGTGATGTTTGGTAGCACACAAAGTGTTCCTCCAGTAAGCGGAGTTGCATAATCTCATAGTTCTTGAGAACTTTGTATAAGTCATGAAGATAGCATAAGCAACATACTAAGCGATCAAGTGCTAAGCTAATGAAATGGGTCATGTCAATCACATCATTCTCCTAATGATGTGATCCCATTAATCAAATGACAACACATGTCTATGGTTAGGAAACATAACCATCTTCGATTAATGAGCTAGTCTAGTAGAGGCATACTAGTGACTATCTGTTTGTCTATGTATTCACACATGTATTATGTTTCCGGTTAATACAATTCTAGCATGAATAATAAACATTTATCATGATATAAGGAAATAAATAATAACTTTATTATTGCCTCTAGGGCATATTTCCTTCATATGGCCATCATCATCTTGTGCTTGTGATCTCCATCTCCGAAGCACCGTCGTGATCACCATCGTCACCGGCGCGACACCTTGATCTCCATCGTAGCATCGTTGTCGTCTCGCCAACTATTGCTACTACGACTATCGCTACCGCTTAGTGATAAAGTAAAGCAATTACATGGCGTTTGCATTTCATACAATAAAGCGACAACCATATGGCTCCTGCCAGTTGCCGATAACTCGGTTACAAAACATGATCATCTCATACAATAAAATATAGCATCACGTCTTGACCATATCACATCACAACATGCCCTGCAAAACAAGTTAGGCGTCCTCTACTTTGTTGTTGCAAGTTTTACGTGGCTGCTACGGGCTGAGCAAGAACCGTTCTTACCTACGCATCAAAACCACAGCGATAGTTTGTCAAGTTGGTGCTGTTTTAACCTTCGCAAGGACCGGGCGTAGCCACACTCAGTTCAACTAAAGTGAGAGAGACAGACACCGCCGGTCACCTTTAAGCAACGAGTGCTCGCGGCGGTGAAACCAGTCTCGCGTAAGCGTCACGCGTAATGTCGGTCTGGGCGCTTCATCTCACAATACCGCCGAACCAAAGTATGAAATCTTTGGTAAGCAGTATGACTTGTATCGCCCACAACTCACTTGTGTTCTACTCGTGCATATAACATCAACGCATAAAACCAGGCTCGGATGCCTTTGTTGGGGAGCGTAGTAATTTCAAAAAATTTCCTACGCACACGCAAGATCATGGTGATGGCATAGCAACGAGAGGGGAGAGTGTATGTCCACATACCCTCGTAGACCGTAAGCGGACGCGTTATGACAACGCGGTTGATGTAGTCGTACGTATTCACGATCCGACCGATCCAAGTACCAAACGTACGGCACCTCCGAGTTCAGCACACGTTCAGCTCGATGGCGATCCCGGACTCGATCCAGCAAAGTGTCGGGGATGAGTTCCGTCGAGACGACGGCGTGGTGGCGATGATGATGCTCTATCGGCGCAGGCTTCGCCTAAACTCCATGACGATATGACCGAGGTGGAATATGGTGGAGGGGGCACCGACACGGCTAAGGAGCGATCCGTAGATCAACTTGTGTGTCATGGGGTGCCCCTTTCCCCGTATATAAAGGATGGAGGAGGAGGAGGCCGGCCAAGGCTTGGTGCGGCAGGATGTGGAGTCCTACTAGGATTCCAAGTCCTAGTAGGAGTCCACCAAGAGGGAGGAAGGAGAAAGAAGTGGAGGAGAAGGAAGGTGGCGGCCCCTTTTCCCTAGTCAATTCGGACCAGAGGGAGGGGGGCGCAGCAGCCCTTGGCCCTTTCTCCTCTTTCCACTAAAGCCCATCAAGGCCCATTGCTTCTCCCGTAACTACCGGTACTCCGGAAAATACCGAATCACTCGGAACCTTTCCGAACTCGAATATAGTCGTCCAATATATCGATCTTTACGTCTCGACCATTTCGAGACTCCTCGTCATGTCCCCGATCTCATCCGGGACTCGAACTCCTTCGGTACATCAAAACTCATAAACTCATAATATAAGCATCGCCGAAACCTTAGCGTGCGGACCCTACGGGTTCGAGAACTATGTAGACATGACCTAGAACTATTCTCGGTCAATAACTAATAGCGGAACCTGGATGCCCATATTGGCTCCTACATATTCTATGAAGATCTTTATCGGTCAAACCGCATAACAACATACGTTGTTCCCTTTGTCATCGGTATGTTACTTGCCCGAGATTCGACCGTCGGTATCCAATACCTAGTTCAATCTCGTTACCGGCAAGTCTCTTTACTCGTTACATAATGCATCATTCCGTAACTAACTCATTAGCTACATTGCTTGCAAGGCTTATAGTGATGTGCATTACCGAGATGGCCCAGAGATACCTCTCCGACAATCGGAGTGACAAAACCTAATCTCGAAATACGCCA
Source organism: Aegilops longissima (assembly GCA_021605205.1). NCBI lineage: Eukaryota > Viridiplantae > Streptophyta > Magnoliopsida > Poales > Poaceae > Aegilops > Aegilops longissima. Next base: position 661,171,019 of record CM038678.1, read on the forward strand.
ACCCAACATGTATCTTTGGAGACACCTGTAGTACTCCTTTATAATCACCCAGTTATGTTGTGACGTTTGGTAGCACCCAAAGTGTTCCTCCGTAAGCGGAGTTGCATAATCTCATAGTTACGAGGAACATGTATAAGTCATGAAGAAAGCAATAGCAATATACTAAACGATCAAGTGCTAGGCTAACGGAATGGGTCATGTCAATCACATCATTCTCCTAATGATGTGATCCCATTAATCAAATAACAACACATGTCTATGGTTAGGAAACATAACCATCTTTGATTAATGAGCTAGTCAAGTAGAGGCATACTAGTGAATATATGTTTGTCTATGTATTCACACATGTATCATGTTTCCGATTAATACAATTCTAGCATGAATAATAAACATTTATCATGATATGAGGAAATAAATAATAACTTTATTATTGCCTCTAGGGCATATTTCCTTCAAAAGTGCACGTCGGCCTCTAGTTGAGTACATGAGATGTGGTGGAGCTTGGTGGATATGGTAGATGTGTGAGTGTGGCAGAACTCATCTTGATCCTACCGCCTCACCTGGCCCTGCTCAAGTGCTCAGAATGGCTCAAGAAACGTGTCTAATGAATTGCTTGTTCTTGGCGATACAATTTGAATTCTAGGTGCATCTCCAACAACAATCCAATAATTAGGTGACCTAAATCAGATAATTATTATTTAAAAAACCTCTCATATATTAATTAATTGAAAACATTCATACAATCATATGTTACAACTTTAGCCATGCACGGCGGAACACTACTTATAAGCAAATCATCAGACCTGTTATCTGAACTGAACTTCACAGTCTTGTGCGCCAGCTTATTGGCCCTTCTGTTGATGTTAGATATCTTGAGATTAATCATCATCTTGGAAATACTTGACGCTTCCATCTTAAGATCAACGAGGGGAGTCATGTCCAAATAATCATTTCCAAGAAAAAACGCCACAAAAGAGCAACCAATTTCCAAAATGATGGGTTTATGAAGGGTAATACCGGTATAAAGCCCTGCAAGTGTCGCTCTCAGTTCCGCTTCATCCACGCTATTGCAAACCCCAATATAGTCCCAAGAAGAAATATGACTTCACAAGTACGGTTTTTGGCCACCACTCCCACACTGGCAGCACTAAGGGCCTCCACAAAACTTCCATCAACATTGATTGTGCTGAAATCTGGATCGGGGGGCTGCCAGTTCACACATTTTCCATCCACATAATTGGTATAATTTACGCCATCCACCCTCTCCTTACCTTTGTTGGTAATCTCCATCTGTTGGAATTATTCCCTAGAGGGTATAATATAGTATTATTGTAACACCCTGAATTTTTCCTTTTCCTTTTTCTCATGATTTTCTTGGATTTCTTGATTTGATTTGCTTTTCTGTGGATATGTGGTTCTGTAACTTGGGAAGATCATGTCCTCCTAGGTTTATAGTGGCTTGTCATCCTCATCATCATCCCAAGATCATGTCATTTTCATCCTTGACCTTATCCAATTATTATTTTAGAAAATATTCCTTTTTCTATTAAAGGAATAACCCTTTAAACCCTAGGTTGTGAAGCAACCTATATTTCTGTCACTCCCAAAATTCCCAAATAATTCTCATAAATTATTTGGGTCATAATTCCTCAAATATGTCAAAATCCTTCCTTGGCATCATCAAAGATAATTCACAAATAATTCTTATCTCATTCTGCCCTAAGTGGTTTTTTGAGAAGGAAGTGTCATTTATCTTTGCTTGATTGACCCCAAACTTTTTGGAAATATTTTCCTATCCATATAATTTCCCCATGCCAAAATTCAACTCAATTTGCATAGTAAATATTTCTGAGCAATTTCTCAAAGTTCCTGTCTGAAGGAAGCCTGTGTGAAGGAAGTACAAGCTAGGTATATCCAAATGATTTGAAATTTTGCAAGGTCCTTCATTTGATCAAATCATGACTCTCCACCAATTTTGAGCTCATTTAACTCATCTATGTGAACCCAGCTCCAAATCTTGGTTTCTGGTCAGATTTTCAGTTTGTGAAGCAACCATATTTTATATTGATTCATTTAAGCTGAAAATTTACGAGGAAATTCTCCTACCCAATCAACTATCTGCACCAAGTTTTGGCTCAATTCATCAAAGTATTTGCCCTATGCAATTTTTCCAAGTTTCTGTCCAGAGAGATGCTATATGAAGCAAGTGCTAGTTTGGCTAATCCAAATGACATAAAACTTTTTGAGATTCTCCATATCTACAAATCATTGGGCCATGCCCAAATTTAGCTCAATTAGCTACTTCATATGAGTGCATCGTCCAAATCTCTTTTATGAACCAAATATATAGTTGCAAAGCAACTATGTTAAGTTGTGGTCCATTTCCCCTCTAATTGCACAGGATCATAGTCCTTCCTAGCCTAAACACTCCAAGACATCATGTTTGGCACTTAGCATCTCCCTGTGGATCACAGTAACCTGATTAAGTTTGCAACAACAAACTTCAGAGGATCATTACCACCTAACCACAGTGCCCCTGATCAAGTCATCACCTCATTTGTTACCTAGCTTGGAGGGACTACACGCCAGACATTGTCGGCCCGGCCAGAACGCGCCGCTTGCACCAGTGCACGCGGTGATCACGCTTGCGGCATGCTAATTGCGAGCTCTAGCTCGTTCCGCCCACTGTGCTCGTCCGTTCCCTCGTCGTCGTGACTCCCCGCCATGTCTAGTAGCTCCCCCATGATCGACTGCATCGTCCCGTGCGCGGCCCCCCTCCTTTTTTGCCGTCGTCGAGCGCTGGCAGCCGTGCCCCTGACGCGCCCGGCTCCTGTCCTCCATTAGAGCCCAGCTTGAGCTCGCCCATGAGCTCTAGAGCCTCCCCCGCGGCCTATTTAAGGCGTGCCCGAGTACTCCGCTCCTCAGCATTCCCTCCCCCGCCTCTTTTGCCCACCGGAGCAGCTCTCCCTCGCCGTTTCTTCCTCCTCCCGTCACGGCCATCACCGGAGTTCGTTAAAGATCCGAGCAAGCCGAGCTCTCCCTCCCTCTCTGGTAGCGCCACCATCTACTCCTCACCCCGGCGCATCTCCCCACCCTCTCCACTTCGCGATGGAGCCCCTCTGGCTGCGCCTCCCGGAGATGGCCGCCGGCCGCCCCGCTCGGACACCTCCTCGTCCGGCCACCTAGAGCCTCCCCTCGCCTCCTGACTCCACCACCGCACTCCTCTCCTCTCCACGAACCCGCCTCCGGTCTCTGTTCATCCTAAGGTGGCCGGAGTTGGCCGTGCTCGTCGCCGGAGCCCGCCACTACCACCTGCCGCAGCGGTCGCCACACCCCATCCACGCCTCTCCTTTGACTTACCCTGGCCGCTCCACTCCACGGCGAGCTCGCCGGTACCCGCGCCCTCGCCGGAGACGGCCAGGCCAGTCGCCGGCCGAGCCTCCCCGCCCCGCTTCTGTTCTCTGTCGGGAGCAAGAAGAAGAAGACAGGGGGAGAAGAGAGAGATGGTGGGGGCCGCATGTCAGCCTCTGGGCGTTGAGTTGGCCCCGGCCCCGCGCCTGAGTAAGTGGTAGCGTACTATTGGTAATACGTTTTCCTCTCTGGAAAGCGTTGTTTCGTTCTTCTTCAGCCTGAAATGCGTTTTCTCAGTTCTGAAAGCGTATTTCTGATTTTACGTTTCTGCCTTATCCACTCAGGGACCTGTTAGTGATAAAAATATTCACAAATTAGTCCATGAACTTCCACCCTCCGTGTCTTCGCGACCGTAACTCCGTTTGAGGTGAATCCAACGCTCACTTCTTCGTCTCGTCGAGATATTTCTGTTGGTAACATTTTCACTAGGTCGTCCCACAGTGAAAATAACCATTTTCCCCTTGCTTCTAATCAGCCCCCTTCGAGAGAGAAGAACGTCCGACGTTTTGTTCCGCGGCTTCACCACTTCTCCCCGGAGTCTCCGTCACCCCCAGGCAAGCCACAACAGCCACTTGCATGATAGCCATGCAGTAGCCATGGTTTCTACTTGAATATTTAATAAAATTTTGCCCGATATCTGCCTGCTTGTTTGCTACTATTGTCGTTATTTCGGTTATGCTCGTGGATTCATGTTCACCTTCATGCTATGTTCCGATGCATCTTGTTATCTTGTACTACTTGCTAGTATCATGTCCACATGTTATGCTTGGTAGTAGTAGTACATGCTCGTAGTAGTGGTGTTCATCCTGATGCACGCTTATCGTCTGTCATTAAGTACTGTTGCTATGCTTACTTGGTAGCATGCTTACTTGTTGGTTACATGCTTACTTGGTAGTATTCTTGTTATGTTCTTGCATGGTATTTATTTATGATGCTAGTAGTCATGCTATGCTCATGTGTAATGTTTTTTTTTGAAAAATTGACAGTGGGAGAGCTCATGTGTAATGTTATGCTTATGCTCGTCAGTATGCCATGCTCATTTGGTTAAATGCTTCATAGGGGTTATGCTCGATGATTATTTTGCACCTCCATGCTTATGTTGATATCATGCTCATGCATTGTAGTTGCATCATATTTTATTATGGCTCAGCTCATTGCATTCAAGCTTAACCGGATAATAATGAAGTTGAACAACTGTTGGCTGAGTCATGGTGCCACCAAATCGAGCTGACTAGTGCATCCACATTTGCCTTTTATGGGAAGGCCCTAATGCGGTCTATTGTCATGCCTCTCGCCGGTGCCTCCAACGAGGGAAGGTTATGGGCGCGCGCTACCCTGATCAGGTAGGCGGACATAAACCTTGTGTGCCCGTTATTGTTGTAAGGATCCTTGTCCACGTTTGGGACCGTATATGTTTTGCCATGACGGTGGCCGTTGGATGTCACGAGTTGACATCGAGGCCACCCAGGACTTAGCCCAAAGGGGGGTTTGTCGGAGTGGCTGGGAGAGCGTGATGGCAATAGATCGATTTTGTCAGAATGCCGTTGTCCACCCGAATGGGAGTGCGAGGCCATGGATTCCGTGTTGTGGGTACAGTGTACTAACCTCTGCAAAGTGTGTGTTTAAATCTACTGATAGCCGCGCCCGTGGATATGGGCCCAGTTCGTAGTCGGTCACACTATGAGCCAACTATAATAATAACTTGATTAATAATAACCCTGGTTCGATGATGAGAAAGAGATTGGTTGTGATCAAGAGAGGATCACAGAGGTATCGTGGATATTGAAGTTGGTTGATCTTTATGTGGTCGCGAGATGATCACGGAGGTATCGTGGATACAGATGTTGGTAAGTTGATGCATCAGATGGTTACGAGGTAACCGTCGAACAAGAGTAAGTTGGTGCATGACATGGTTTACATGTTGCATGTAGTATCACTATGTTCATATGCTCATGCCATGCTAATGTTGTTTTAGCCATATCATGTTCAGTTTGTGTATGCCATGTATCATGTTCATGATTGCTTTAACCTGCTAATGCCATGTTGTTGTTTGTCTTGACTGCTTTTGGTTAATTGTGAGCTTGCAATTACATTCACTGTACTGACCTGGCGTGTCATGCCAGTTTGCAGATCATGCCTGGTTTGCTTGCTTGTTTGGTGTGGTTCCCGTGTTCGTGAGCTAGGATAAACGTCCCAGTCAGAGTCCCTGTGGATTGGAGTCCATCACCGTTGCTCGTTGTTCCGCTGACAGTAGAGGTTCCGCTGCCTCGAGTTGTTATGCTACTTGCATAGAGCAACTCTGGTTGGCGTAGCGTCGCCGTGCCGATGTTATTCATTGTAATATCAGAGACCTTTTATTCGTATTTGTGTTGTAATAGAGAGCTGGTTTGTTCTATGCTAAGCAGTGCCGTATTCCAAAAGACTTCACCTTGATCTCTGGGCTAGAATATGGGGCGTTCCAGTTTCTCTGAACCGGGGTGCCACAATTATTATATTTCCGTGTTCATAATTAAGAGTTTATATTCTATGTTATAGCTGCTATGATCCTGGAATATATGATTTAGTGGAAAACTCATATGCACGTGTGGAATGATAAATGGTAAAATAGGATTCCCAATCTCACCTTTAAGACTGGCTCAAGTGTTGTTTGTGATCACGTTTTCCGGATCTTGAGATATCATTCAGTGTAATGACAGTCCTGAAACAACATTGAGAGTATGACGTTAGAAGAACGATCATATTGAATCGACCCAAACTTGTTTGTTATACTTTGAGATGATATCTTCACAAGTCAATTATTATAACACGGAGTGTTAGCATGCGTTTTAGTTCCGTAGACCATGAGAGTATTTTAGTCACTTCATACCATACGATGAGCTTTGGGGTTGCTCAAACATCATCTGTAACACGGTGATCATGACGACAACATACAGGTTCATCAGAAAGTTTGCAAGGGACTTGATAGCTCGAGAGTGGAATTTTCTCCTCTATCAATGGAGATATATTTCAAGAGTGACGACATCCATCATCGTCTGGCTAGACATAGGTGACTACATCAGGGGATGCCAGAAAATGTCAACGAGAAAGAAGAACAAAACCGACAACAAGGAGACCGCTATAGTGAGCATGGGTATGACTCAAGAGGATACCGACACATCTCACCTCTTCTTTTTTAAAGTATCATGAAGCAATTGGAAAATCACATGATAACCAAAGGTTCATTCGAATGCCATTTGTGTAATCATAGTGATCGATATTGACGTCCACGGTTCCGCTATCGGTCATTGGACAAGGGGTTTCGTTCATGTCTATGTTTTACCGAACCTATAGGGTCACAAGCTTAAGGTAAATAAAACCCGCTGAATGTTAGTAGGGCAAGAGTATCGAGGATTTATTTGTTGAATTGTTTCATTAATATTCAAAATAATTTCGGGAGGATCCGGAAGCGTTTCGAGGTCACCGGAAGGGTTTCAGAGTTTATCGGGTAATACCGGGTATTACCGATAAATTATATATAGGTGAAAAATGTTTTAGGTGTTGTTAAATTAATAAAGAAAAAGGCTCGAGTAATTGTTAGGAGGCTTGTATACTTAATTTAATATCAATGGGCCTTAAAAGTCCCAGAGGTGGAGGGAGAATTGGGCCACCTAGGCCAAATAGGTGTGGCGCCCCCTTTGCCCCTTTGGGAGGCCGAATTAGCGTGGCGGAAGGAATTCTCCTTCCTCCCTGGCCAGCCCAAGGGGAGGAGATTCCTCCCTCCTCATGTGGCGCCCCCTCCTCCCCTTCAACCTATATATACTAGAGGCTTTGGGCACATTTGAACACACAAGTTTTGGAGCCTCCTCTAGTTCTCTAGTTCTAGTTCTAGTTCTAGTTGGTCCTAGTTGATCAATTAGAGTTTGACCTAGATCCTCTAATCCTCATAATTAAAATCCCATTGTGGTTTTAATATCCTCCCTCTAATGCTCCGGTGACGGTTAGCTCTGGACGACGAAGCGCTGCCGGATCGTGAATACCGTACGCTGGCAATCTATGGAGAGGTCGTGCTTTTGGTCTTCCATTCGAGGGATTGTTCATGGATGGTTCATGGGTTTGTTCATCTACGATTCGAGGGACTCCAGGTATGATCTAATCCGATTCGTCTACTTCCCCTGCTACTCAGAGTCGGTAATGATCAATATCCTAACCTTTAAGGGTTTTCTATTTTTGTGCCCCTGGTTCCTTACTTGTGCTTAGTTTTCCCACGCTCTAAACTTTTGCTCACTTTTCCCCACTCCCTTGTCTGAAACCCTCACAAATGCTCAAATTGGACGTTGACGTTGGATCAATAGTTTGACCGTTAACTGCTGACAAGTGGGCTGCGTCAAACATTTTTTTGTCGCTCGTTCTTGGATTCAGGGTGCATAGGACGGATGGGCCATGGTTCGATGATTCAGCCTGCTCATCCTGCTCTTCTTGGGCGGCGTGATTCAACCTAGTATGCATGCGCGACATGATTCAACCTACTATGCATGTGGGCATCTTTGACTTTGACCTGCTGCTATTTGTGAGCTGCGTTGTGATTTCCGCGAAGAGGAGAGGATGATAAAGTACACTAGAGATAAGTATTTCCCCCAGTTATGAAACCAAGGTTGTCAATCCAGTAGGAGAACCAAGCAACATTATGTAAACATTACCTGCACACAAACAACAAATACTTGCAACCCAACGTGTAAAGGGGTTGTCAATCCCTTAACAGTTACGAGCAAGATTAAATTGTATAAGGTTTGATAAATAGATCTTACAAAACTACAATATAAAATAAATAAAAGAAAATTACGGCAAGGTATTTTTAGGATTTTTATATGATAAAAGATAGACCCGGGGCCAGAGTTTTCACTAGAGGCTTCTCTCGAGAAAATAGCATACGGTGGGTAAACAAATTACTATTGAGCAATTGATATAAAGCGAATAATTATGATGATATCCAAGGCAATGATCAAACATATAGGCATCACGTCCAAGATTAGTAGACCGAAACGATTCTGCATCTACTACTATTGCTCCACACATCGACCGCTATACATCATGCATCTAGTGTATTAAGTTAATGGAAAAACGGAGTAATGCATAAAGCAATCACTACCAAAAAAATACACTTCCGTGGATATGGTTAGCCATGGAAAGTGGAAGTATGGTTGAAAAAGGAATAAACTTTATTTTCTGTTTGGGAACCGCCTATGATATATCTAGCATAGAAAGTGTTGGGAACTCTAAGTCGTTTTTGTTGGTGGAATGGATACACCTCCCAAAATGTTTTTATCTCTAATTTTTCGCTTTGAGCTCTGGCACCTCTACAAATCCCTACTTCCCTCTGTGAAGGGCCTTTCTTTTACTTTATGCAATTTTTATTTCGAATTTGAGTCTCGATCTTCTCTTACAAAAGCACCAACTAGGAGGCAATATGATCGTACTTGAGTATTGGGTGTAGCTAATATGCGAGTGTGTTTCATGAATGGATCAATGATTAAGCATGATGGGCTAGGGATAACTTATTTTACCATTGATATTTTGAAAGACATGGTTGCTTGTTGATATGCTTGAGTATCTAAATTATCATGTCAAAACTAGACTATTGCTTTGAATCACATAAAAGTCCAAATGTCCATTCTATAAAGAAAAGAATATGATATGACATGTTAGGCAGCATTCCACATCAAAAAATCTATTTTTATCACTTACCTACTCGAGGACCAGTAGGAGTTAAGCTTGGGGATGGTGATACGTCTCCAACGTATCTATAATTTTTTTATTGTTCCATGCTGTTATATTATCAATCTTGGATGTTTTATAATCATTTTATATTATTTTTTGGTACTAACCTATTGACATAGTGCCAAGTGCGATTCTTTGTTTTCGCATGTTTTTACATCGCGGGAAATCAATATCAGACGGAGTCCAAATGCAACAGAACTTCACGGAGATTTTTTATGGACCAGAAGACACATAATGGGCCCTGGCTGCGCCTGGGGGGTGCTCCGAGGAGAGCACAACCCACCAGGGCGTGCCAGGAGGCCCAGGCGCGCCTTGGTGGGTTGTGCCCACCTCGGGTGCCCCCCGGACCGCCTGTTTACTCTATAAATACCCCAATATCCCAAAACCCTAGGGGATTCGACGAAATATTGATCCAAACACCGCAGAGTCCAGAACCACCAGATCCAATCTAGACACCATCTCGGATGGGGTTCACCACCTCCATTGGTGCCTCTCCGATGATGCGTGAGTAGTTCTTTGTAGACCTTCGGGCCCGTAGTTAGTAGCTAGATGGCTTCCTCTCTCTCGCTGAATTCTCAATACAATGGTCTCTTGGAGATCCATATGATGCAACTATTTTTGCGATGTGTTTGTTGGGATCTGATGAACTTTGAGTTTATGATCAATTATATCTTTTTATATCCATGAAAGTTATTTGAGTTTCTTTGATCTCTTATATGCATGATCTCTTATAGCCTCGTATTTCTTCTCCGATATTTGGGTTTTGTTTGGACAACTTGATCTATTTATCTTGCAATGGGAAGAGGTGCTTTGTAGTGGGTTCGATCTTACGGTGCTTGATCCCAGTGAAAGAAGGGCTACCGACACGTATGTAGCTACTAAGGATAAAACGATGGGGTCTATCTCTACATAGATAGATCTTGTATACATCATGTCATCGTTCTTATTGCATTACTCCATTTCTCCATGAAGTTAATACACTCGATGCATGCTGGATAGCGGTCGATGTGTGGAGTAATAGTAATAGATGCAGGCAGGAGTCGGTCTACTGATCTTGGACGTGATGCCTATGTAATGATCATTGCCTGGATACCGTCATGATTATTTGAAGTTCTATCAATTTCCCAACAGTAATTTGTTCACCCACCGTTTGCTATTTTTCTCAAGAGAAGCCACTAGTGAAACCTACGGCCCCTGGGTCTCTTTCTCATATATTTGCCTTTGCGATCTACTTTTCCTTTGCATTTATTTTCAGATCTATTAAACCAAAAAACAAAAATACCTTGCTGCAATTTATTCTTATTTATTTTGCTTGGCGTTCGACCTAACAGTCTACTACAACTTATCTCACGTCTGTTTGCCTATCTTGAGGCGCCGTACCCGGAAGGGATTGACAACCCCTTTAACACGTCAGGTTGCAAGGATTTGTTATCTGTGTGCAGGGGTTGTTTACGTTGTGTTGCTTGGTTCTCCTACTGGTTCAATAACCTTGGTTTCATATCTGAGGGAAATAGCTATCACCGCTGTGCTGCATCATCCCTTCCTCTTTGGGGAAATACCGACCTAGCTTCAAGTGACATCAGGGTGCGGTGGGGTGGAGCATGAATCTAGGACATGGTTCAATGAGGAGAGGAGGGAGGGAAAGTAGTATAGACTGGCTATCCAGCCGCTTTGTTGGTCGAAAAGGAAAAAAGGGGGTAACCCAGTACACACATCTGTAAGGAACCGATCTCTTTGTTGAAAAAGGAAAGAAACTAGGGGTCGGGTAGTTTGTGCAGGACTAGATTTGCTGCCCTCACAAAGGAAAAAGGTTCAAGGAGAAAAAATATGGGACCAACGCAGATATGCTGCTTGGCAACATACTCTGCATCACCCATTTATGTGTGGACGCACATGGTGCTGGCATGTCCCATGTCCCTTGTCCCATACAACTATTTTGCTGTTGTTAATCTAAGAATGCCGCTGGAAAATTGGAGCAATGTCACTGTTAAAAGAAAATTACATTTTTAAAAAACATTGTTAATCTAAGAATGCCGCTGGAAAATTGAAGCAATGCCACTGTTAAAAGTAAATTACAACCGTTTTAGAAATGCTATTGTCCTACTACCTACTTTCCGGTTTATAGGGCTCAAATCTGAAATCTCATCAAGCAAGGCATTTTGTGAGTGGAGGAATGTATCTCGTACTTCACAAAACTACTCAAATTAAACTCATGCATTAATTTGGATTAATTGCAGTGCATGCATGCTTGGCCACTAGATGAGTAGGGACATTACATGCATTGGTGTGTTCCTTTTTAATTCTTGCATGCAAAGATTTAACGTGCCTCGAAAACTAAAAATGAGATGGAGATGAGCCCTTTAAATTGTAAAAACGAAAAAGTTGAAATAAGCCCAATAAACCGGAAGGGAGGGAGTACTTTGTTTTCCATCAAGATAAGTTAGATGCTTCTTTTTGTCGCGGTATGTTTCATCCTCCTTTATTGGCCAGTAATTGTTTCCTTTTTTGCCTCTGTTAAAACATGGATATCTATTCAACATGTTGCTATAGCAAACTTAAATGTCACACCGGCGACTTTGCTTGATTTCGGTGCAACTGCACTAAACGAGATTGGATTTCCTATTCGTGTTGGCAGATTCGTAGGTGATCTTGTGTGCGTCATGAAAGGTTGGTACCTGCCTTCATCCACATGATCGTGCAGTGTGCTTTGATATGTTGTGCTACTTGTATTGGTACTGTTTTAAAGAAATGTTGAAGTGAAGCTATTGAATTGCTATCTTTCCCCATTAAGTAGTGAACAAAAATGGGATCAACCCAGACATGATGTTTTGTGCAGTTCAAGTTGAATGTCACACCGTCGACTTTGCATAATTTTGGTGGAACTGCATAAAAGGAGATCAGATTTCCATATATGTGTTGAGATTTGTTTGAAGTCCTCCTCGCGAGTTGTTTCAAATCTTGGTCAAGAAAGGTCAGTACCGACATTCATCCACATGATGCTTTGAGATGTTGTGCTACTTGTATTGGTACTGTTTTGGATAAATGTTGAATTGAAGCTATCGAACTGCTGTATTTTACCATTAAGTGAGAAAAAGTTGTTCCAACCCAGACATGATGCTTGTTTCTTTGTTACAACAAAACTCTGCATCACCCCCTTTATAAGTAGGTGGAAGCACATGGTGTTGTTGCGCCCACTCTCCCCTGGAACTGTTTATGCTTTTTGTTAATCTAATGCCGCTGGTAAAATTAAGCAATGCCACTCTCAGAATTAACTACTGAATCTTAGTTCAAAACTGCAACACTTGTTAGAAATCGGCGGGAGTATCATTTCTATTAGGGATCGGCTGGAGTACATATTTAATAAATGTATTGTTGAGATAATGTCTCTGTTATTATATATCAGTTGCATTGTTTTACAAATGGTACTATCCTGCTTTGTAGTTCTTTATACATGTTTAACCAAGGTATTGTTAAGATAATGTCTCTGTTAATATGAATCAGTCGCATTGTTTCAGGAATGGTACTTTTCTTCTTTGTCGTTCTTTATACATGTTGAAACAAGGCATTGTTAAGATAATGTCTCAGTTAATATGATTGAATCACACTGATTGAGAATTGCTACTCTCCTGCTTTGTTTTCCCTTAAGATAAGGTAGATCAGTAGATGTTTTTCTTCTCGGAGTACAAGTCATCAACCAATATTTCTCAGTAATTGTTTCCCTTATACCTATTGCTGCTTACATGGATATCAAAATTTCTGCTCGGTTTTATTTTGACTTTGATTTTATTTGAACTGCACAAAAGGAGACAATGTGTCTAAGGCAAACTGCTGCATTAGTGGGTCCAGTTGGTCTTACCACTTTCCAGAAAGAAGCAGTCACTGTTTGCGCTACATTACAGAAGGAATGACCGAGAAGCTTTATAGAGTATTAGTAGATGCTTGTGACATGACTAGTCTGCACAGAGCATAGGCAACTCAACAAAACGTGGAGTGCACTGGGTAAACAAGTACAAGAAGCCAGGATAGGACTCCAAGGCTGTCAATGTCATTCTAAGCAACAATGATGGGGCATCTAGGTATGGTAATCTGTTTACCGTACTTTCAGTTTGTTAGTCCACCGATTGGTGGGTTGACACTGGGGCCAATATTCATGTGTGTGCTAATGTGTCTTTTTTTCTAGCATCTTATAAATACGAAATCCACAGGGATGCTCAGCTTGATTTTAGTGGAACTGCACAAAATGTTCAGATGGTTCGTGTCCTCCATAATACTTCATCATGCACAATTCATCAAATGGTTCTCTAATCATTCGTCATCACCTTGAGCCACCGGACTATCAAATGACAAATTGATGACAAACCCTGCCCATTCCACAATCATAGGCATTACATATTTTGAATGGGAAAAGCTTGTCAATGTTTAATCATTGATATTAGCAAGAAGACATTAGTTTAATATACTGGAATTGGAAAACCTTGTTAAATTTTGCTCATTGATGTTAGCGAGAAGACATGCATTTGATATTTTTGAGTGGGATGCCCTTTGCTGTGAGCAAGGTCGATCGTTTTTTCCTATTCATGTCTTAAGTTCAGAAGTAAATATTTACCCTACTGAGATGCATAGTGACATGAATGATGACTTATGTAAGGTATTTTAAGAGTTTGTTCTGAATGTTGTCTATGTAATGCCAGGCCTTGTGAGTTTGAATGCAAAGTTGAGCTTGGAATGTTGTGGCATGCGGCATCACGAGCTGTTCACCGTGCCTCTTGAGAATAATGCTTCATATTGTTTTGCATGTTGAGCTAATGTTTGTGATTCGCATGTTAAGAAGATCATCCTCTTCTGTTGTTTCTGTGCTTAAGAAGTTCATTGTCTTATGTTTCATCATATATAGCCTATACGACAACTCGGGTAGGTTAGAGGTGAAACCATATGATCTTCCGACCAACTCATCATCTTAGGCCGTGATTGGATCGTCGTTTTCCAACCAAAACTGCTTGTAAAACAGATGCTTGTAAATAAAAGCAGATGGTCTCGGGCGAAGCGCTTGGCTGGTCGATTTTGACTAGTCAAATATACACTGGTCTCTCAAATTACACATGTAACTCGCCGGTTTTTGTTACACACCTCGGGCCCTCGGTTTCATTACGCCTGTATTTTATGCGTTGTTTCCGATGACGAGTAAATTACACTTGTATCTTAACACAGGTGTGAAACAATCCAGAGCTCCCAAGCGCGGCCTTACCGTTTCATGCCGTCTCAGCTTCTCGAAGGTGCTCATAGGTGTCTGATGATCCTGGCTTCCTGAATGAGCAGCGGGCGCTGGACCAGACCATCCTTAGGGCCCGTGAGGCCCTCTCCGTTGTCCTTCGAGTTGTTGCGCTCGCCGTGGCGCCGAGCATTGTCAACATGGTTAACGAACATGAGGAATCAGGAGATGACTTTATTTGGACTGGATGACAGTAGGAACCCACTAGGGCCATAGCCGTACATACGCAAGTTCCTCCTTATTATATACAACTATTTTTTTGCTTCCTCCTCATTTCCTGACATCACGGTCCCACACCATCGTCAACCTATATAGTTAATAAACGAAAGAATTACACAAGGAGCGACCGACAGTTGGGAACCAGCAGCTCGAGCAGTATTTATTTTTTTAGGTGTAAGTGGAGTTTTTCTTGACCGATGTTTTTGTTGTTGTTCGGAGGAGCAGGGTATCAACTAGGCGGGCTGTGGCCCGTCTAGCCCAGGTTATTATTTTATGTTGTCCAAATATCCAACCTAGATATTATTTTTTCAAGGTGAAAATGGCTAGCCCAGCTATTTTTGTTGCGGAATACCCAACCCAGGTCAACTTGTTATTCTCCGCCCCGCTGGGCTGTAAATCTTTTCTATGAGGGATGCATTAGGCCTAACAAGAAAATGGGATTTAATAAATAATAAATGGGATGTAATTATAAAAAGGGATAATTAATTTGGTGCCTTAGTTGTGTCCCACTCGGCAGGTTTACCCCTAGTTTCCGAAAACACTTGTTCCTGTCCAAACCACTTTCCTCCTCTTATGCTCTTTCCCTTTGACCGTTTGACCATCACTTTGAAAACTTCATAAAAAATTCATACTAACTTAGAAAAATTCAAATAAGGTATCAAAATGTTCAGAAAAGCATCACCTATATGTGCATGTCATTTGCATTAATGAAAAAGTGTTGGCCGGTCCCCATCTCAGTTTTAGCTCAAAAGATCTTAGCATGAACAGTAAAATCTAAAAAAATTCTAAAAAAATTGGTGGCAAACTTTGACCAATGTTTTGAGTGGTTGCCAAGTTTCATAAGGGAATGGCATTCGTGGAAGTCATGGTAAAAAAATGAAATTCTGGAGCATTGATCTTTTTCCACGACTTCCATGAATGTCATTCCTTTATGAAACTTTGCAAGCACTCAAAACATTGGTCAAAGTTTGCCACCAATTTTTTTTAGAGTTTTTAGAATTTTTTTAGATTTTACTGTTCATGCTAAGATCATATGAGCTAAAACTAAGATGGGGACTAGCCAACACTTTTTTCATGAATGCAAATGACATCCACTATAGGTGATGCTTTTCTGAACATTTTGATATCTTATTTGAATTTTTCTGAGTTAGTATGATTTTTTATGAAGTTTTCAAAGTGATGGTCAAACAGTCAAAGGGCAAAAGCATAAGAGGAGCAAAGTGGTTTGGGCAGGAACAAGTGTTTTCGGAAACTAGGGGTAAACCTGCCGAGTGTGACCCAACTAGGGGCATAAAATCAATTATCCCTTATAAAAACTGGGATGTAAACATACAAAAGTGCACCAAGCACGTAATTAGTTTCAAAAATATTATTATTTGAATTCAGAAATTTTAATTTCATTACTTATTGCACGCAGTATTTCTTTAGATTTTTACCTAATACAAATTCATTTTGAAATTATATTTAATTTGACTTGAAATTTCGGGATAATTTTTTGTCGGATCCCATCAAAATGTGGGATTGTTGGTTAAATTCTGTTTTGAGAGGTTGCTTTAAATTATTAACCATTATCCTGGCTAGAAAATGGGTTATAATTTTAATAGACTGTAAATGGGTTGTAATAAATTCCATTAGAATTCAAAAATGGGTTGTACACTATTACAAATTGCAAATGGGCTATATGTTCTCTGCCACAGATGTGATGCTCACTTGTGGGCCTACTATTTTTTTGAGAATTATAGTTAGTGACGCGTACGGAAGGCTTGTGGGCCTACTAAGGCGTACTGAAGGCTTTGTAAACTTATAGTGAAGACACGATTCTAGCAGCAGTGGCCGTTGGATGTCCATCCAACGGCTGTAGTGCTTCTTCAATCTCGGATATTCTTGCTTCAGCCGCCCAAACCACCGTCGGCGGTACCGCCTGCTACCGCCTCCCGTGGCCAGCTGTGCTGCTGCGTAGGCTTCATCTGCCCTCTCTACTCCCAAACGCAATCCAGGCCATTCTTCTACTCACCAACACCTCCTATTCTTCACCGGCGATGGCAGCCTCACACCGCAGCCGAACCAGTGAACCCTCGTACTCGCCTCCTCGTGGGCATCCACTGCTGTGTCTTCGCCGGCTACGGGTCATTCCCTTCATAATACTAGCCATCGTTCACTGCGTTGGTTCTCTCGGCGCGGCGTAGTCAACTTTGTCAACAAATGACAACCATCGGATGAGGCATGTACGTGGATTGGCTGATAGTAGGGACCCACATGGCCCATGGCCGCACGCAGCAAGTGCCCCCGTATTATGCGAAAACAAATAATTTCTCCCCCTGATAGGTTTGACCCACCAGCTACATCTTCGCACGCAAGGAAGTGCTTCCTTTATTATGCGGAAATAAAAAATTTCCTCTCCCTGACAGCTGGGATCCACTAGCTTTATTATGATCCTTTTCATGAAAATATAGATTGCACCGAAGATCCTAAATTGTTTTCTTTTTATTCTAACTCGAAAAAGAAGAAATAAAAAAACCAGAAAATATCTTCGCGCGCAAGGAAGTGCCACCTTATTACGCAAAAAAATTGATTCCCCCTGCTAGCTGGGACCCACCAGATTTGGAGGCTGACTTGTGGGCCTACTAAGTTAACGCGTACGCAGGGCTTTTTCAACTTAGTCAATAGACGATTCTAGCTGCACTGACCGTTCGATGTTAGTCCAACATCCAAGCCGCGTCTTCAACCTCTGGTCTTGTTGCTCCAGCCGCCCAAATCTGCGCCCGCCGTACCGCCTGCTCCAGCCTCCCATGACCGGCTGTGCTGCCGCGCAGGCCTCACCGCCCGACCATACTACTACTGGCCAGGCCTTCCCTCAACTCACCCACAACCCCTGTTATTCTCCGAAACGGCAGCCTCAAACCGCAGCCGAAGCAGTCAACCCTCATACTCCCTCCGCGTGGGCATCCACTACTGCGTATTCCTCGGCTCCGGGTCGTTTCCTTCCTAGGTTGCGCCGTCGTCCACCACCTTGGTGCTCTCGGGCGGTATGGCGTCGTCAACGCGGTCAACGAACGACAGCCATTAGAAGAGGACTATAAGTGGAGAGGCTGACAGCTGGGTCGATGGCCGCACGCAAGGAAGTGCCTCCTTATTACGCGCAAAATAATGATTCCTCCACCTGACACCTCGGACCTACCGGAAGGGCCTCTGTATTACACGAAAAGAACATTCCCCCCAGACAGCTACGACCCACCGGCTTAATCTTCGCACGGAAGGAACTGCCTTCTTACCCCCTGACAGCTGAGACCCACCAGGTTGAAGCGGAAGTAGCGTTATCTGTCCGGCCGCGAACGTGTACGTACATAGCGGTCGATCGGTTTTTCTGCAGCGACGTCCGTGGCCGACTAAGGAGCGTCACGGGTTGAAGTAGAGGCGCCGACGTAGCATGCCACGCAGTCCCATCTATATCATGTACACGTACGTACGGCCACGCTGCAAGATAGTAAATACGACTACCTACGTACATACGGGCGGGGTCTCTAATGCGTACAACGACTAATCCTGTTCATCGGAAGCCAACCGGCTGGGTCGGAACGGAGAAACTGCATCTTTTTCATGGGGAGGCAACGAAATGCATCGTGTTCATCAGGAGGCAACGGAATATGTTGTGTTCATCGGGAGCCAACCGGCTTGGACGGAACATGTTGGGGAACATAGTAATAATTCAAAATTTTCCTACGTGTCACCAAGATCAATCTAGGAGATGCTAGCAACGAGAGAGAGGGAGTGCATCTTCATACCCTTGAAGATCGCTAAGCGGAACCGTTACAAGAACGCGGTTGATGGAGTCGTACTCGCGGCGATTCAAATCGCGGAAGATCCGATCTAGCGCCGAACGGACGGCGCCTCCGTGTTAAACACACGTACAGCCCGGGGACGTCTCCTCCTTCTTGATCCAGCAAGGGGAGAGGAGAAGTTGAGGGAAAGCTCCGGCAGAACGACGGCGTGGTGGTGGTGGAGCTCGTGGTTCTCCGGCAGGGCTTCGCTAAGCACTATGGAGGAGGATGAGGTGTTGGAGGAGGAGAGGGATGCGCTAGGGGAAGGGGGTGCGGCTGCCCTCTCTCTCCCTCACTATATATAGGGGGAAGGGGGAGGAGCAGGCGCCCTAGGGGAGGGGCGGCGGCCACAGGGGAAACCCTAGATGGGTTTGGGCGCCCCCACCCCTAGGAAACTTGCCCCCAAGCCGGGAGGGGTGGCTGCCCTAGGGGCGCCCCACCTCTCACGTTATGTGAGATGGGGTGGGAGGCGCTGGCCCCTTAGTGGGCTGATGTGCCCCCTCCCTTGGCCCATAAGGCCCATAGCGCTTGTCGGGGCCTCAAACCCCTTCGGACATCTTTGGTAAATCATCTGGTACCCCGGGAACAATTCCGGACTCCAATACCCTTCGTCCAATATATTGATCTTCACCTCCGGACCATTCCGGAGTCCCTTGTCACGTCCGGGATCTCACGCGGGACTCCGAACAACCTTCGGGAACCACATACTATTTCCCATAACAACTCTAGTGTCACCGAACCTTAAGTGTGTAGACCCTACGGGTTCGGGAACCATGCAGACATGACCGAGACGTTCTCCGGCCAATAACCAACAGCGGGATCTGGATGCCCATGTTGGCTCCCACATGTTCCATGATAATCTCATCGGATGAACCACGATGTCGGGGATTCAATCAATCCCGTATTCAGTTCCCTTTGTCTATCGGTATGTTACTTGCCCGAGATTCGATCGTCGGTATCCCAATACCTCGTTCAATCTCGTTACCGGCAAGTCTCTTTACTCGTTCCATAACGCATGATCCCGTGGCTAACTCCTTAGTCACATTGAGCTCATTATGATGATGCATTACCGAGTGGGCCCAGAGATACCTCTCCGTCATACAGAGTGACAAATCCCAGTCTCGATTCGTGCCAACCCAACCGACATTTTCGGAGATACCTGTAGTGCACCTTTATAGCCACCCGATTCGTTGTGACGTTTGATACACCCAAAGCACTCCTACGGTGTCCGGAGTTGCACAATCTCATGGTCTAAGGAAATGATACTTGACATTAGAAAAGCTCTAGCAAGCGAACTACGATCTTGTGCTATACTTAGGATTGGGTCTTGTCCATCACATCATTATCCCAATGATGTGATCCCGTTATCAACGACATCCAATGTCCATGGCCAGGAAACCATGACCATCTATTGATCAACGAGCTAGTCAACTAGAGGCTTACTAGGGACATGTTGTGGTCTATGTATTCACACATGTATTACGGTTTTCGGTCAATACAATTATAGCATGAACAATAGACAATTATCATGAACAAGGAAATATAATAATAACCATTTTATTATTGCCTCTAGGGCATATTTCCAATAGAACAGCCGAAACGAGGTCTAGCGTACCGCAGAACAGAGGAAACGGGCCTTCTGTTCGACCGCGTACAGTTGAAACAGGGTCTTGTTCATCGGGAAGGGTCTGGCATACCGCAAAACGGTGGAAACAGACTTGTGTTCGACCGCGTACGGTCAAAACAAGATCCTGTTGATCGGGAAGGGTGTGGCATACCGCAAAACAGAAGAAACGAACTAGTGTTGGAGCGCCTACGGTCGAAACGGAGTCCTGTTGATTGGGAGGGGTGTGGCGTACCGCAAAACGGGACTGCACGAGCTACTGTTCATCCATCGTCGACTTCCTCCAGCCTCCACATGCTACTGTTCTGTAACATCCCAAATTTTCAATTTGGAATGTTATACATTAGGTCATCATGCATATCATATTTTCTCGCATTTTTCCCGATCCTAGAAATTTCACGCAACTCAAGGACCCTCGGAGAGAGTTGGAAGTTTCATAATTTTCATATTTGGGATCTCTCAAATTTTGAAAATAGGATCATTGGATTATTTAAATTATCTTCATAAAGTTTTTCCTATAAAAATATCTTGAGAGGGAATAATATGACTTTCCCAAACAAATAGGAAAAATGAAGATATTATAAATAAACCAAAATTGGTTTTTGGAGATTTATTTTGCTTAGGCAAAAATGAGCATTTAAAATATTTTTCATGTATTTTGTTTTTAAAAGTTCATTTTGTTCGATTCAATTTTGGAGTCGGAGAAAATTTGTTTTAATTAATTTGGAGTTCATTTGATATTTGTTTTATTTGTTTTGTTTTAAAGTTTATTTAAAAAAACGCGTCCCCCCCTGGACCGAGGGCCCTGCCCAGCCAGCCCAGCCTCCGGCCCCCGCGCCCGGCCCATCCCTCGTCTCCCTCCGCGCCGAGTCCCGCTCGAGCACGGAGCGCCGCCGCCCGCGAGTCCGCCCGACCCGCCTCCTTCGCCCCTTCCCAAGCCACCCGCCGCCTCTCCTCCCCTCTTAAATAGCCCCCGGCCTCTCTCTCTCCCCAACCCGCCCGCCGCCGCCGACCCGCCCGCCCGCCGCCAAGCCGCCGCTGCCGCGCCTCGTCGCCGAGCAGCCGCCGCCGCCCGGGAACGCCGCCGCCCCTCGCCTCCCGACCCGCCGCCACCACCCCGCCGCCCAGAGCCCGCCGGCGATCGCGGAGGTAGCCGCCCGCCCGCCGCCCGATTCGGTCTATTCCCGTGAACCGCCCGGTTTTTTTTAAAAATAATATATTTGTTGGTTTTAAAAAAAAAAAACCTAGATTAGTTTTTTTTTGGTTTTCTTATTTAGCGGACGTTCATCGAACCGTTCGTTTCGATGAACGCGTTCGTTAGATTCGTTCGATATGACGTTCGCTTTTTAACTCGTTCGTCGTTTTCTTTTAATCGGAATTAATCCGTTAATTTTCGATTTGATTTGAGATCTGATTTTCAAAACTGTTTTATTTCTCGCTCGTTTATCGGAATCGGGTGATTCAAGCGCTGGAGTTTAAATATGAAACCGCCGTTCGACTACCCTACTTTCACAGAGTTTTGCCACTGTGAAATTTTGACCTAATTTCAGATCGCTAATTCGAGGCGTTCTCTCTCGAGTTTCGACTTTCGGAGTTTGTTTTGATTCGATTCTTTTGCAACCAGGGTTCTTAAGTTGAACTATCTGGTTAGATCTTTTATTCGAGATTTTCCTGTGCATTAGATGAGTACTTATTGTATGCTTGTTGTTTGTCTGCGTTAGATCACCGGTCGCCGCTTGTTACTTGAATCTCTAGGACTCGCGGATCATCGACAAGGCAAGTAACACTTTGATCATACCTTTCTACTACCCAATTTTATGCATTAGATCTATTCCTCAAACACTTGCATGATTAGGATCTAATTAAATTGTGGGTTTGGGAAGTAGATTGAGGTAGTACCTATTACTGTTTACTTATGAAACCTTGGGAGTTACTTCTCGTTTGCTTGTTCATGCCATGCTATGCTAGTAGGCGTGGATTGGGTGAGTGAATATCCATGACAGATGTGAGATTGTTAATTAATGGTTTATCTAAGGTGGCAACCTAACACACATCTGGGTGGATTGAGGCACTGGTTTCTATCGAGACTTACTGTATTTCTTGGACCGCCACCTGGGCTCTAAGGGATCATAAGATTATTCAAGCTGGAAACTTCCGTGTGCAGCCACAAGCCAATTATGGGCTCTGGCGTAGTTGACTAAGTCGTGCGAACTCTTACGGGTAGGCTAGCTGATGTAGGGGATGTAGGTTGGTACGGTCTACCCACATGTAAGGTGCTAAGCGCTTACGAAGACTATGTCTCGGTCATCCGTTTCTCAAACACCATGTAGTCACGAGAACCAAGCGGAGGCGATCGAGTCTTGTGGGGAAAAGTGCAAACCTCTGCGAGTGTAACAAACTAATCATGATTAGCCGTGTCCCGGTTATGGACAATTTGAGTATCCGGTACTTGATTATCATGTGAATCTCAACATGTTACTTTAAATAAAAGTTATTGGGTTTTGATGAGTACTTTTTAATTGGGATTGAGGATCTTGTCAACCATCTTCAATGTTTAACAACCACCATGATAGTTAAATAAAATTATTCCTTTGATGTAGGAAAAATCAGCTTTATGCAAATGTAACGTAGAGCCTTACCACCAGCCAAATATGCATGTAGTATAGGCTTATTCATTCATTGCTCTTTATGTGTTACATTGCGGCATATTCCATGTCTTGACCCGTTTTTGGCTGCAACTTTTCACGTTATGAGACTTTTCGAACGACAGTAAGGTGTTAGGTCGTGGTTCTATACTCGGTGATGCCGTTGGAGTTGATGGACTCGCTTATCTTCCAAGCCTTCGCTGTTATTATTAGATGGCCTTAAGCCATATTTTTATTCAGTTCCTTGTGGACATCGATGTAATAAGTGTGTGATTGCTACTCTGCTATAAATCCTTGAAATCTTGTGTGGTGTCGGCATTCTTGATCCGGGGATGACCCGAGCACGAGCGCTAGATCCATTCGGTCTGGTCGCTCTGAGAGAATGGTATCGAGCACACGTGGTCGTAGGACACGACCACTAAGTTAAAGCCATAGATCACTCTCTCTTCTCATTTTCTAACTCCTCATCTTTTCTACTCTTTAGGATGACGGACGCGAAGATCAAGTACACCCAACGGATGAAGGCACACCTTTTGGATTTCACTTGAAGGAAGTTACTAAGTACACGAACATTGGATTACCAAGCTTCACGGAACTTTCAACGCCACTGCTCAAGAAGAGGGCTGGAAGATTCATGCTCACGTTCGGGAAGGACATTCGCCCCAATCACCAAGCCTATAGATAGTGTTTTGATTGCACCCACTTGGAGTGCAGGAAGGAGCATGGCAGCTCACATCACCATGGGGCGCATTGGAGAAGTCTATCAAGAAGATCTCAAGGACACCATCTACCAGATTTGCGGACGCCGAGATGACAAGCTGGACGTCGTCAACACCAAGAAGGATAGGTCCATTGCAGCTTTCATCCAGAGTTAAACCAGCACATTCGGCGCGGGAGAATCAAATGTGCAATGACATGTTGGAGTTCTGAGAAGGCGAAGGAAAGGATCATCGAATTGGAAGGAGAACTAAAGACTACACGCAAGGACTACATGGGCGAGATCGTAGCTCGGCAAGACACAATAACGATCTTAAGTGCGAGATCGAAGAACTCAAGAAGAAGTTGGCACTCGGGAATGAAGACCAGTATGTCGAGCATCAAATCGACTACATCAACATTGACGACTCAGATTCGGATCCAAGTGAACCCGATTTTGAAGGCGAAGTGGAGCGAGACATCATGGAGTCTTCCACGGTTCAAATTAGTAGAAGTCCCCACATATTAGTAGTATTCCTCCATGTAAACATTATAGTACCGCACTTTTGCGATAGTTAGATCGTTGTAAGCCCTTGTTTGATTGAATGAAGTGATTTGTGTGCATTTGCTCATGTGCATTTGGGTAGTGATTCCCCTTAGACCTCATTCTATTCTATTTCTCTTCTTTTCTAAACCCTTCAGATGCCTCAGAGGCGTGACCCGGATTCGTTTTCCGCCAGAGATCACCCAATTGATCCAGCAGCAGAATACCTGATTCAAACATTGGTGCGAACAACAACAACAACCCCAACAACCCACCGCCACCACCACCACCTGCGGATCATCGACTCGTTTTCTTAGACTGAACCGCGGTGTATTCCGATAACACCGAGCCAATTGTAGCAGATGGTGGCTCCGCAAGATAGGAAGGGGCTGACTACTGCGGGATGCACAGATGGTGAAAGAGTGAAGTTTGCAGCACATCAACTTGAAGGACCCGCAGAAGCATGGTGGGAGAATTTCACGACCACTTACCCGTGAACTTTGTCACATGGGACCAGTTTGACAAGCTTTTCGACAGCCCATGTTTCAGCAGGAGCCATGGCCATGAAAAAGCGTGAGTTTCGCAACTTCGCCAAGGAGGAAGGACTGTTGGCGATCGTGGATGATTTTAGCAAACTAGCACGTTATGCCCCGGATAGCGTTACTACGGATGCAGCTAAGCGGAGAAGTTTCTAGAAGGACTGAATGATGAGTTCACATGCCGTTGATGGTAGCAAGTTTCAATAACTACCAGGAGTTAGTAGACCGAGCTCTCATGATTGAAGGAAAGCAGCGACAAATTGAGAACCATAGCGGAAGTATGGACAAGGAAGTATAACTCGGAGCCCAATGAAGCCTCGTTATACCCCTAAATCAGGAATTCAGTTTCAGCATACCCATGGAGGAGGTAATTCGCACAACCATAATGGCACCAAGAATGGGAGCACGGAATGGAGGAAGCAGCGGACGAACCGCACCAACCCGTCTACACCATCCAAGGTAGACTTGAGTCACATTACTTGCTTTAAGTGCCGCAAGGCTGGGCATTATGCAAATGACTGTCCGAAGGCCAGAATGGAAATGGCAATGGAAGCTCGGAAAGAAGCCCAACCCTTTCAACAGGGGACAAGTGAACCACATTGATGTGGAGGAGGTTGAAGATCAGCCCGATCACGATGTCGGTAAGTTTTTGGTTAAGTCTTTTCTGCGGTTGTTCTTTTTGATCTTGGTGCATCGCATTCATACATATCAAGGGATTTGTGGATAAGTACAAGTTACCAACCCAAGCCCTTAGGTCACCCATGCTAGTAACCTCACCGGAGGCGAGTACATGGCTAGTAAATGGTGTGATCGACCGCCACTAAGGATCGGACACTATGTTTTCCCCTCGGACCTAATAGTTACGGAATCCCAAGGATTGGATGTGATATTAGGAATGGATTGGTTATCAAAGTATGGAGGAAACATAGATTGTACCACAAGGTCAATTTTGCTCACCACACCGAAGGAAGAAGGATTAAGTATGTATCACGGCACGAGCGAGGAGAGCACAAGTTAATTGCTTAACAGGGTGGTGCGGGAAGAAGTACCGATGGTGAAGGATTATCTGATGTATTTCGGAAGAGTTGCGGGAATGCCGCGGATAGAGACATTGAGTTTTTGATCGAGCTGTTGCCAGGAACAGGCCCGATATCGAAGCGACCGTACAGGATGCCCGCAAAGGATTTGGCAGAAATTAAGAAGCAGATAAAGGAACTATTGGATAAAGGTTTTATTCGCCCAAGTTCTTCACCTTGGGGATCACCCGTTTTGTTGGTAGAGAAGAAGGATGGATCGTTGAGAATGGTTGTTGATTATCGTGGATTGAATGAAGTAACAATCAAGAACAAGTACCCACTACCAATGATAAATGATCTGTTTGATCGCTTGCAAGGAGCCAAAGTGTTTTCTAAGATCGACTTGCGATCGGTACCATCGATTGAAGATTAGGGAGCAAGACATACCCAAGACAGCGTTTACCACGAGATATGGACTGTATGAGTATACCGTTATGTCATTTGGACTGACTAACGCACCAGCCTATTTCATGAACCGATGAACAAAGTGTTTATGGAGTTTTTGGACAAGTTAAATCGTGGTGTTCATTGATGACATTTTGATTTTCTCGAAGAATGAAGAGGAACACAAGGAACATTTGAGATTGGTTTTGGAGGCGAGGAACACCGGTTGTATGCCAAGTTCAGCAAATGTGAATTTTGGTTAAAGGAAGTTGGATTTCTCGGACATGTTATATCCGGAGAAGGAATAGCGATTGACCCCACAAAGGTTGAGACCGTAACCAAATGGGAAGCACCAACGACAGTTGGAGAGATTGAGTTTCCTTGGACTCGCGAGGATACTACGAAGATTCATTGAGAATTTCTCAAGGATTGCAAAGCCTATGATGAATTGTTGAAGAAGGAAAACAAATTCATATGGGTGAGGACTGTGAGGCAAGTTTTCAGGAGTTGAAGAAAAGATTGGTTACCTCACCAGTTTGATATTGCGAGATCAAACTAAGGATTATGAGGTGTATTGCGGCGCTTCACGTCGAGGACTTGGAGCAGTGCTTATGCAGGAAGGAAGAGTTGTTTCAGTATGCTTCACGACAACTTAAGCCCCATGAGTTGAATTATGCCACTCATGATTTGGAGTTAGCAACCGTTGTGCATGCCTTGAAGGCGTGGAGACATTTTCTCATTGGAAATCATTGTGAAGTATATACGGATCACAAGAGTTTGAAGTACATCTTCACCCGAAGAATTGAATCTCGAGACAAAGGAGATGGTTAGAGCTAATCAAGGATTATGATATGAGATTGCATTATCACCCGGAAAGGCTAATGTCGTAGCGAGCGCATTGAGCCGTAAGAGCCACGTCGATACCCTAATGATGGGAGAAATACCCAATGAGTTAGCGAGGACCTTGAGAGCTATGTTTGGAAATAGTTCGAGAGGCTATGTAGCAGCATTGGAGATTGATCGACAGCGATGGACAAAATCGAGAAGCCCAAAAGGCGGATAAGGAAGTTGCCTCTATAAAGGAGAAAATGAGTAAAGGAAAAGCTAAAGGATTTCGTGAGGGCGAGCACGATACCCTATGGTTTGAAGACCGTGTTTATGTGCCCAATGACCCGGAGATCGGAAGTTGATTTTACAAGAAGCCCATGATTCACCCTATTCGATTCACCCAGGAAATACTAAGATGTATTTGGATTTGAAGAATATTTTCGGTGGACGGAATGAAGAAGGATATTGCGGAGTATGTAGCAGTTTGCGGCGTATGTCGAAAGTAAAGGCGAGAACATCGAAGCCAGCAGGATTATTACAACCATTGCCGATACCGAATGGAAGTGGGATAAACTAGGCATGGATTTCATCACAGGTTTGCCAAAGACCCGTTCAGGATATGACTCGATTTGGGTCATAGTCGACCGTTTGACCAAGGTAGCCCATTTCATTCGGTCAAGACTACCTATAGCGAGTGCTAAGTTGGCAAAGATATACATGACCAGAATTGTGTGTTTACGGAATCCCAAGGAGCATTGTATCGAACGAGAGGAACCCGGTTTACTTGAAATTTTGGAACCGGTTGCACGAAACATTGGGAACCCGATTGGAGTTCAGACAGCTTTCCACCCACAGACCGATGGACAGACCGAGAGAGTCAATCAGATTTTGGAGGACATCTTTGAGAGCTTGTGCACTAGATTATGGATCTAGTTGGGATGACAATTTGCCGTATGCAGAATTTTCCTACAATAACAGATTACCAAACCAGTTTAAAGATGGCACCTTCGAGGCCTTGTATGGAAGAAGGTGCAGGACACCGTTGTCATGGGAATAAACGGAGATCGTCGATTGTTTGGACCAGATTTGATTAAGGAGTGCGAGCAGAAAGTAAAGTTGATTGAGACAGGCTCAAGGTAGCCCGATCGAACGGAAGAGCTATGCCGATTCAAAGCGCCAGCGATTGAGTATGAAGTTGGAGCAGTATATCTCGAGTATCCCGCTTGAGGAGTTAAGCGTTTTGGAGTTAAAGGAAAGTTAGCACCCGTTTTGTTGGACCATATAAGATTTTGCAACGCATGGGAGAAGTTGCGTATAAGTTGGAATTGCGGAAGGATTGTCGGGAGTTCATGATGTATTCCATGTTTCTCGATTGAAGAAATGTCACCCGAGATAGCAGAGGTACCGTTAAGAGACACAGTGCACTGGAGGCAATTCAGTTGAAGGATGACTTGACATATGAGGAAAAGCCGGTTAAGATTCTCGATTATGCGCAGAGTTACCCATGACAAAGTTATCAAGTTTTGCAAAGTTCGATTGGAGCCACCACACGGAGGATGAAGCCACACAGGAAAGAGAGGAAGTTTTGTAGGACCACCTCACCTATTTTCTAGCCAACCCGAATCTCGAGGGTGAGATTCATCTTAAGAGGTAGGTTTGTAACATCCCAAATTTTCAATTTGGAATGTTATACATTAGGTCATCATGCATATCATATTTTCTCGCATTTTCCGATCCTAGAAATTTCACGCAACTCAAGGACCCTCGGAGAAAGTTGGAAGTTTCATAATTTTCATATTTGGGATCTCTCAAATTTTGAAAATAGGATCATTGGATTATTTAAATTATCTTCATAAAGTTTTCCTATAAAAATATCTTGAGAGGGAATAATATGACTTTCCCAAACAAATAGGAAAAATGAAGATATTATAAATAAACCAAATTGGTTTTGGAGATTTATTTTGCTTAGGCAAAATGAGCATTTAAAATATTTTTCATGTATTTTGTTTTAAAGTTCATTTTGTTCGATTCAATTTTGGAGTCGGAGAAAATTTGTTTTAATTAATTTGGAGTTCATTTGATATTTATTTTATTTGTTTTGTTTTAAAGTTTATTTAAAAAAAACGCCCCCCCGGACCGAGGCCCAGCCGGCCCAGCCAGCCAGGCCTCCGGCCCAGCCGCGCGCCCGGCCCATCCCCTCGTCTCCCTCCCGCGCGCCGAGTCCCGCTCGAGCACGAGGCGCGCCGCCCGCCCGAGTCCGCCCGACCCGCCTCCTTCGCCCTTCCCAAGCCACCCCCGCCTCTCCCTCCCCTCTTAAATAGCCCCGGCCTCTCTCTCTCCCCAACCCCCCCTTGCCCCGCCGACCCGCGCCCGCCTTGCCCGCCGCCGCGCCGCCCGCCCTCGTCGCGGAAGCCAGCCGCCGCCGGGAACCCCCGCCCCTCGCCTCCCGACCCGCCGCCACCACCCGCCCGAGCCTGCGGCGATCGCGAGGTAGCCGCCCGCCCGCCGCCCGATTCGGTCTATTCCCGTGAACCGCCGGTTTTTTTTTAAAAAAATAATATATTTGTTGGTTTTTTAAAAAAACCTAGATTATTTTTTTTGGTTTTCTTATTTAGCGGACGTTCACCGAACCGTTCGTTTGATGAACGCGTTCGTTAGATTAGATTACGATAACGAGCGTTAAGCTTTTAACTCGTTAAATCGTTTTTCTTTTAATCGGAATTAATCCGTTAATTTTACGATTTGATTTGAGATCTGATTTTCAAAACTGTTTTATTTCTCGCTCGTTTATCGGAATCGGTGATTCAAGCGCTGGAGTTTAAAGAATGAAACCGCCGTTCGACTACCCTACTTTCACAGAGTTTTGCCACTGTGAAATTTTGACCTAATTTCAGATCGCTAATTGAGAGCGTTCTCTCTCGAGTTTCGACTTTCGGAGTTTGTTTTGATTCGATTCTTTTGCAACCAGGGTTCTTAAGTTGAACTATCTGGTTAGATCTTTTATTCGAGATTTCCTGTGCATTAGATGAGTACTTATTGTATGCTTGTTGTTTGTCTGCGTTAGATCACCGGTCGCCGCTTGTTACTTGAATCTCTAGGACTCGCGGATCATCGGCAAGGCAAGTAACACTGATCATACCTTTCTACTACCCAATTTTATGCATTAGATCTATTCCTCAAACACTTGCATGATTAGGATCTAATTAAATTGTGGGTTTGGGAAGTAGATTGAGGTAGTACCTATTACTGTTTACTTATGAAACCTTGGGAGTTACTTCTCGTTTGCTTGTTCATGCCATGCTATGCTAGTAGGCGTGGATTGGGTGAGTGAATATCCATGACAGATGTGAGATTGTTAATTAATGGTTTATCTAAGGTGGCAACCTAACACACATCTGGGTGGATTGAGGCACTGGTTTCTATCGAGGACTTACTGTATTTCTTGGACCGCCACCCGGGCTCTAAGGGATCATAAGATTATTCAAGCTGGAAACTTCCGTGTGCAGCCACAAGCCAATTATGGGCTCTGGCGTAGTTGACTAAGTCGTCGAACTCTTACGGGTAGGCTAGCTGATGTAGGGGATGTAGGTTGGTACGGTCTACCCACATGTAAGGTGCTAGCGCTTACGAAGACTATGTCTCGGTCATCCGTTTCTCAAACACCATGTAGTCACGAGAACCAAGCGGAGGCGATCGAGTCTTGTGGGGAAAAGTCGCAAACCTCTGCGAGTGTAACAAACTAATCATGATTAGCCGTGTCCCGGTTATGGACAATTTGAGTATCCGGTACTTGATTATCATGTGAATCTCAACATGTTACTTTAAATAAAAGTTATTGGGTTTTGATGAGTACTTTTTAATTGGGATTGAGGATCTGTCAACCATCTTCAATGTTTAACAACCACCATGATAGTTAAATAAAATTATTCCTTTGATGTAGGAAAAAATCAGCTTTATGCAAATGTAACAGAGAGCCTTACCACCAGCCAAA
Source organism: Aegilops longissima (assembly GCA_021605205.1). Lineage (NCBI taxonomy): Eukaryota > Viridiplantae > Streptophyta > Magnoliopsida > Poales > Poaceae > Aegilops > Aegilops longissima. The sequence continues at coordinate 661,201,817 of CM038678.1, forward strand.
TATGCATGTAGTATAGGCTTATTCATTCATTGCTCTTTATGTGTTACATTGCGGCATATTCCATGTCTTGACCCGTTTTGGGCTGCAACTTTTCACGTTGCGAGACTTTTGAACGACGAGTAAGGTGTTAGGTCGTGGTTCTATACTCGGTGATGCCGTTGGAGTTGATGGACTCGCTTATCTTCCAAGCCTTCGCTGTTATTATTAGATGGCCTTAAGCCATATTTTTATTCAGTTCCCTTGTGGACATCGATGTAATAAGTGTGTGATTGCTACTCTGCTATAAATCCTTCGAAGTACTGTGTGGTGTCAGCATTACTGATCCAGGGATGACACTGAGCACAGAGCGCTAGATCCATTCGGGTCTGGTCGCTACATGTTCATCCACCATCGACTTCCTCCAGCCTCCACCAACTATTGTTCATCCACGGGGTCTTGTTCATCCAGCCTCCCCGGCTACTGTTCATCCAGCCCTCCACGGGGTCCTATTCATCTAGCCTCCACCGGCTACTGTTCAACCAGCCCTCCATGGGGTCCTGTTCAACCAGCCCCTCCATGGGGTCCTGTTCAACCAACCCTCCACGTACGGGGTCCCTCCACTGACTATTGTTCATCAGCCCTCCACGTACGGGGTCCCTCCACTGACTATTGTTCATCAGCCACCACGCCTCCTCGATCGGGGTCCTGTTCATCCAGCGGCAATGGCCTCTACTACCACGAGATCCTGTTCATCCAACCCCCAATGTGAACTGTTCATCAAGAGGAAGCTTCGATCGGCTTGATTAGCGCAGCGATGGCGAAGAATCCTCGAGTTGATTAACAGCAAGGGATCAATCGGGGTGCAGTAACGTAGCTAGTGCAATCCCTCGGGTTTAGTTAGAGCCCAACGCCTTGCTCCGGGTTCAGTTAGCGCGCAGCGCCTCACACACACGCGTGTACTTGTACGAGAGAAACATGCAAACCTCCATGCATCGCTCGGCCCCGACCACCCACCATAACCGGGAGCTCCCCGATATTTTCCTCGCTCGCTTCTACCACGATTTTTCCGTCATGGACGGCCCAAAGAATGTCATGCGGTCGCGTCTCTGGCCCGCCCAGGACGAAAAGCCCATTTTCTGTCATGATTTTTTGTCATAGAAGTAGGAGCCCACCACATCTATGATGATACCGGGTTTTGTCACAATTATCGTCATAGAAGTATCATAAGCATGACAGGAAAAAAAATTCGTTCGGCCCAAAATGCCATGGATGTGTCTTTTTTTGTAGTGCTTGCCCACCTGGAGGGGGAAGGGGGAAAGGACAAATCAAAGCTTGCAAAGACTAGGTGGGTGGCAGATGCAATCTTGGATTGGGTGAGGGAAACACCAACAATTGGTCCAACAGGATTCCATGGAAAGCTATTTGAGAAGTACAAGATTAATATACCTTACATGAGGGTTTTCTATGCTAAGGAAAGGGCTCTTGATAGGATTAATGGTCCATGGAATGAGAGTTTTCAGTTGCTTTACACCTTCAAAGTTGAAGTGGAGATGGCTAGTCCAGGGAGTGTTGTAGAGATTTACAAGCATACAGTTAAGTACAAATTAAAAGGGAAGGCACTGGAGAAGGAGTGATTTTGTTTGTTTCAAGACTTGCTGGCAGGGGTTTTTGAATGGTTGTAGGCCATATTTGGTTGTCGATGCAACTGCTTTGAATGGAAGATGGAGAGGCCAGCTAGCAGCAGCTTCTGCAGTTGATGGACACGACTGGCTATTCCCAGTTGCATTTGGTGTGTTGGAGGTAGAGTCCGAGGAGAGTTGGGTCTGTTTTCTTCGGCAGTTGCGCAACATTATAGGTACACCCTCAGGTTTAGTAATACACACAGGTGCTTGCAAGGGTTTAGAGACTACAGTAGAAATTGTATTCCCCGGAGTGGAACATAGGGAATGTATGCGACACCTAGCGCAGAACTTTAAAAAGAAATTCAAAGGCAAAGTTTATGATGAGAACCTATGGCTAACATCATACACATGCAGCTTGAGGAAGCATGAGCACCATTTGAGGGTGTTGTATGCTCACAATCCTTTGGTGAAGGAGTACATGGATGAACATCATGGAAAGGTGTGGTCAAGAAGCAAATTCAATGAAATCTGTAAAGTAGACTATGTGACCAATAACCTTGCTGAGTGTTTAAATGCAAAGTTCAAGTCGGTGAAAGGGCTTTTGTTGTGGCAAGCATTTGATAAGATCAGGCAGATGATCATGCTAAAGATGGCTCTTCGTAAAAGAATTACAGAAACACAATATGTTGGCCATCTTATGCTCCCATATCTGGTTAAGGCATTGCATGCCAAGGCAAGAGGACTAAGGATGAAATGCATTCGACCATCGACATACGAGGCTGAGGTGACATACACTGATAGTAAAAATAGGGAATGGAGATATCCAGTGAACCTTGCAACTAAGGAACGCAGTTGTAGGCAATGGCAGATCCGCGGGAAGCCGTGCATACATGCCCTACATCTCTTGACTGTTATTGGAGGTGAAGATGGTGAAGTTGATCAGTATTGCTCTGAATATTTATCTGTTCACAAATTTAGGGCTGCTTATGCTGAAAATGTGCCTGCACTCTTGGGAAAAGATCAATGGAACATAGTAGACCCAGGGTTCAAACTCTATTCTCCTGTACTAACTAGACCACCAGGAAGACCAAGGAAAAACAGGATAAGAGCTGGTGAAGAGGGTCGTGCAAAAAATAGCGTAAGTGCAAAAGATGTGGTATTCTAGGGCATATTTCTAGGCTTTGTACCAATCTAGTTGATGCATCATTTGGAGAAGAGGAACAATGGGCAGCAGCAATGCCGAGGAGAATGCAGCAGCAGAGGAGAATGCTGCAAGTTTAGAGGAGAATGAAGCAACTGAAGTAGCAGCTTGGTATGTGTGCAACCTTTCCCTTTTTTGCATTTGTTGTCTTTTTTATCAGTGGCTAAGCGTATTTCTGTTTGACCCAGCTCTAGGATAATTAGAGGCACAGGACAGAAATACCTAGAGAGGAAGAAACTTCAGTTGAACCATCATCTGATGCAGAATTTGAATCCATGGCTTGTGAAGGTTTTGAAGCTATAAGAGAGGAGGAAGTTATTTTGTCTGAAGTTCTTTTAAGGATTGGTGAACCCACAGATGACCGTCAACTGGTTATCACTTGTGGGATTACGGGTTCTGGCAAACCCTTGTGAGGTTCGAACTCTGGGGTGTGCATGAAGAAATCTCTCTCCCCAGCTCGCTCACTCAATGATTCCACAGCCTAGCTCGATGAACCCAGAGAACAAGAGACACAGGGGGTTATACTGGTTCGGGCCACCTCGCAGTGTAATACCCTACTCCAGTGTGGTGGTGGATTGCCTCGAGGGGCTGAGGATGAACTAGTACAGTGGATGAACAACCTCAGGAGGTGAGGTGTTCTTGGTGCTTGATGAGCTGGTGAACTCGTCCGGGTTCCCTCCCCCTCCTATGACGGAGGCTAGCCCTATTTGTAGAGGCCTTGGTCCTCTTTCCAAATGCTAGGCGGGAAGGGATTCCACAACGGCCAAGTTTGAAGGGGGACAACTAGTACAAGCTTATCCTGACAAAAGGTGGTCTTCGCCTGCCAAAGGCTCTGGTGGTGATGCTGTTGTGGGCTCCGCAATGACCTCCGTCCTACCGTCATGCTGCTCTTGGTCTTGTTGCACTGATATGGAAACCTTTGCCTGACGCCTCATGACTCTGCGCCTGCGCTTGCCTCTTTAGCACCAAAGAGGAAACTGGTACATTGCGCCCGCTGGCGCCCGCCTGGCCTTGGTCGTCACGGCTCACGTCACGTGAACCTCGCGAGGTGCCCCTTGCATGGATATCTCCACTCCTTGGGAGCCAGCCTGGTGAGGCCACTCCCAGGGAGGTCTTGGTGTTATCCGCCTCACGAGGCTTGGCCCCTCGCGAGGGTCTTGAGTGTCTCTACTGAAGCTGGGCCGTACCAGGCCGCTGGTGGAGCCACGCGTTGGGCCGCAGGCAGGCAAGTCTGGGCACCCCCGGTCCCAGAACACCGACAGTAGCCACCGGGCCCAAGGCGCGCTCGAACTTGGCTTCGGGGCGAAGCGACAGGGCAAGTGCGGAGCGCCACGGGCCCCAACTGCCCGCGGCCTTGATTGACGCGTGGCGATTGATGGGACGTGGGCGTCTCTGCTTTTAACATGCTGCCTTGGCAACCGTTCTCGCCTGACAAAAGGCTGGTGCGCTCTGTAGGGCCTTCATTGCCTTCCTTCGTCTCACTCCAGATCCCCTTTCCTGTTCTTTGCCTCAAGAGACTCCAGATCCACATGAACTCCTCTCCGAGCCTGCATCTGATGGTGTCCGACAAGGCGAAGGCCGCGCGCTCACCCTCCTGGTAAGAGCCCGCCTTGGGTGCGCCCAATGTCTCGGAGAAGAACCTCGCCACTGCGCTCCTGACGGTGGCGGTTGACAACAACGAAGGAGGAGATACCGCGCTTCGGGTCGGCTCTGCCGATCTGGAGGCCTCTGGTAGTACCTTATATCCCTTCTTCATGCACAATGTCTCCGCGGGGCTGGTCCCTCCTTTCTCTACGTTTATCTACACCGTTCTCCGCCATTACAAGCTTCACGCCCTCAATCTTCATCCCAACTCTGTCCTCCTCCTGTCAATCTTCGCCTTTTATTGCGAGGCATTCGTGTTGGTGATGCCATCTGTGGCACTGCTTCGCCACTTCTTCTACCTCCAGAACAAGGATAGTCCATGCTCGGGGTGCGCCAACTTTGTTGCGGCCAACGGAAGCAACGCAATCTCGAGAGCAGGGAAGAAGGTGGATGGCTTCCAGAACAAGTGGGTCCTCATGGGCGCCAAAAGCCCCTACCCTCAGCTGGTGCTGCCGACGAGGATGCCCATGCCTCACGACGGGTGGGGCAGCGTGAAGCTTATCGACCCGCCGGCGGAGCAGATGCTGGGGAGTGGGGAGGATGGTGGCCGACCTGAAGCCTGACGATCCGAGGGTGGAGAAGCTAACAGGGGCCATGATCGTCAAGGAGTTCCTGTTGCAGCGCCTGGCACTACTCCAGGCGCGCTCGCGCCCCTTGTGGAAGCTCTCGGCCGAGGGAGGCGACCTCCGCCTATGCCCGGACGCCCTGTCCGAAGAGGAGCTGGATAAGGTTCTCCACCTCCTAGTTGCGGAGGATCATGGGTACCCGCCTGACACCCACCTTACGCTGTACCGCTGCCAGGATGGGGCAAAGATCGCCGCTGCCATGCCCATCTTCAATGAGTGCGGGCTCGTGCCGCCCGCGCCTACCGGGCCCCTGTGGTGGCGGTCCCGGTGATGGTGTCCTCCGACGAGTCCAGTGAAGAGGAGAGGACTGACTCGGAGGCGACCCGGGAAGGGTCGGGGGATGATACGTCTCCAACGTATCTATAACTTATGAAGTATTCATGCTATTATATTATCCATCTTGGATGTTTAATGGGCTTTATTATACACTTTTATATTATTTTTGGGACTAACCTATTAACCCAGAGCCCAGTGCCAGTTGCTTTTTTCCCCCTTGTTTCAGTGTTTCAAAGAAAAGGAATATCAAACGGAGTCCAAACGGAATGAAACCTTCGGGAGAAGTTATTTTTGGAAAGAAAGCAATCTAGGAGACTTGGAGTGCACGTCAGGGGATCAACGAGGAGAGCACGAGGCAGGGGGCGCGCCCACCCCCCCTGGGCGCGGTCTCCACCCTCATGGGCCCCTCGTGGCTCCCCTGACCAACTTCTTTCGCCTATATATCTCCATATACCCTAAAAGCATTGTAGAACAGAATAGATCAGGAGTTCCGCCGCCGCAAGCCTCTGTAGCCACCAAAAACCAATCAGGGCCCTGTTCTGGCACCCTGTCGGAGGGGGGATCCCTCACCAGTGGCCATCTTCATCATCCCGGCGTTCTCCATCACGAGGAGGGAGTAGTTCACCCTCTGGGATGAGGGTATGTACCAGTAGCTATGTGTTTGATCTCTCTCTCTCTCTCGCGCGTTCTTGAGGTGATACGATCTTGATGTATCACGAGCTTTGCTATTATAGTTGGATCTTATGATGTTTCTCCCCCTCTACTCTCTTGTAATGGATTGAGTTTTCCCTTTGAAGTTATCTTATCGGATTGAGTCTTTATGGATTTGAGAACACTTGATGTATGTCTTGCATGTGCTTATCTGTGGTGACAATGGGATATCACGTGATTCTCTTGATGTATGTTTTGGTGATCAACTTGCGGGTTCCGTGACCTCGTGAACTTATGCATAGGGGTTGGCACACGCTTTTGTCTTGACTCTCCGGTAGAAACTTCGGGGCACTCTTTGAAGTACCTTGTGTTGGTTTGAATAGATGAACCTGAGATTGTGTGATGCATATCGTATAATCATACCCACAGATACTTGAGGTGACATTGGAGTATCTAGGTAACATTAGGGTTTTGGTTGATTTGTGTCTTAAGGTGTTATTCTAGTATGAACTCTATGATAGATCGAACGGAAAGAATAGCTTCGTGTTATTTTACTACAGACTCTTGAATAGATCGATCCGAAAGAATAACTTTGAGGTGGTTTCGTACCCTACAATAATCTCTTCGTTTGTTCTCCGCTATTAGTGACTTTGGAGTGACTCTTTGTTGCATGTTGAGGGATAGTTATATGATCCAATTATGTTATTATTGTTGAGAGAACTTGCACTAGTGAAAGTATGAACCCTAGGCCTTGTTTCCTAGCATTGCAATACCGTTTGTGCTCACTTTTATCATTAGTTACCTTGCAGTTTTTATATTTTCAGATTACAAAAACCTATATATACCATCCATATTGCACTTGTATCACCATCTTTTCACCGAACTAGTGCACCTATACAATTTACCATTGTATTGGGTGTGTTGGGGACACAAGAGACTCTTTGTTATTTGGTTGCAGGGTTGTTTGAGAGAGACCATCTTCATCCTACGCCTCCCACGGATTGATAAACCTTAGCTCATCCACTACAAACCTCTACACTTGGAGGACCAACAATGTCTACAAGACGAAGGTTGTGTAGTAGACATCAAGCTCTTTTCTGGCGCTGTTGCCGGGGAGGCTAGGTAAGCGGCACTCACACCCGGTCAACTAAGTTCTTTTCTGGCGCCGTTGCCGGGGAGGCGAGTGCTTGAAGGTATACCTTTAGATCTTGCAATCGAATCTTTTAGTTTCTTATTTTATCACCAGTTTAGTTTATAAGAAAAAACTACAAAAAATAGAATTGAGGGTGCCACATATGCTTCACCTTTTTAATGTCTTTCGTGAAAATGATGGGAAGGAAAATTGTGCTCAAGTACTAGAAGAAGAATTACATAGAATGCTTGGCATAAAATATGTGAATGATGAGCATGATTGCAATGTTGTCAGTATGAATTCTTTGAATACCCATGATGCTAATGATTTGCAAAGCCACAAGCTTGGGGATGCTATGTTTGATGAAGATGATATGTTTAGTCCCCAAGTTTTGATGAGCGAATTTATTGTGATGAAAGCATGCCTACTATTTGTGATGATTATAGTGATGACACATATTCTATAAAGAATAAACATAACCATGAAACTTGTCATCATGATTTTAATTTTCAATTGGATTATGCTTCACATGATAGTTATTTTGCTGAGTGTGCTCCCACTACTATTCATGAGAAGAAATTTGCTTATGTGGAGAGTAATAAAAATTATATGCATGTAGATCATGAAAAGAATGCTTTATGTGATGGTTATATGGTTTAATTCATTCATGATGATACTGAAAATTATTATGAGGGAGGAACATATGCTTGTAGGAATTGCAATAATATTAAGTTTCCTCTCTATGTGTTGAAAATTTTGAAGTTATGCTTGTTTTGCCTTCCTATGCTAGTTGATTATTGTTCCCATAAAATGTTTGCTCACAAAATCCCTATGCATAGGAAGTGGGTTAGACTTAAATGTGCTAGTCATATTCTTCATGATGCTCTCTTTATGTTTTAATTCTTATCTTTTATATGAGCATCATTGAAATCATCATGCCTAGCTAGGGGCGTTAAACGTTAGCGCTTGTTGGGAGGCAACCCAACCTTATTTTTGTTTCTTACTTTTTGGTTATTTTTAGTAATAAATAGTTCATCTAGCCTCTGGTTAGATGTGGTTTTATGTTTTAATTAGTGTTTGTGCCAAGTAGAACCTTTGGGAAGACTTGGGTGAAGTCTTTATGATCTTGCTGTAAAAAACAGAAACTTTAGCGCTCACGAGATTAGCTAAAACTTTTTTCTGGAGAGTGCTATTTAGTTGATTCTCTTTTAATATGATTACTAGACAAATTACTCAGGTCCACCAATTTATTTCAGAATTTTTGGAGTTCCATAAGTATACGTTAGTTACAGATTACTACAGACTGTTCTGTTTTTGACAGATTCTGTTTTTCGTGTGTTGTTTGCTTATTTTGATGAATCTATGGCTAGTAAAATAGTTTATAAACCATAGAGAAGTTGGAATAAAGTAGGTTTAACACCAATATAAATAAAGAATGAGTTCATTACAGTACCTAAGTGGTGATTTATTTTCTTATACTAACGGAGCTTACGAGTTTTCTGTTAAGTTTTGTGTTGTGAAGTTTTCAAGTTTTGGGTAAAGAGTCGATGGACTATGGAATAAGGAGTGGCAAAGCCTAAAATTGGGGATGCCCAAGGCACACCATGGTAATATTGAAGGATAACCAAGATCCTAAGCTTGGGGATGCCCCGGATGGCATCCCCTCTTTCGTCTTCGTTCATCGGTAACTTTACTTGGAGCTATATTTTTATTCACCACATGATATGTGTTTTGCTTGGAGCGTCATGTCGTTTTATTTTGTTTCGCTTGCTGTTTGAATAAAATACCAAGATCTGAAATTGTTAAATGAGAGAGAGTCTTCACATAGCTAGATAATTATTTAACTACTCATTGATCTTCACTTATATCTTTTTGGAGTAGTTTGTCATTTACTCGTGTGCTTCACTTATATCCTATGAGTAAATGGTTGAATTATTTGAATATCATAAATCTGAAATTATATAGGTTTCATATGCTTATCCCATGGGGAGTAATTACTTCACATATAAGAAGTAGAGGTGGTAAATTTATTGAAGGTTAGGAAACATTGTATTGGTCACTTGAACAATTCATGAAAGAATATTGAAGGAAGAGAGATTTCACATATAAATATACTATCTTGGACATCTTTTGTAATTGTGAGCAATCATTAAAATATGACATGCTAAAAGGTTGATGTTGGACAAGGAAGACAACGTAATGGGTTATGTTTTCTTATATCCGAAATAAAGTATATTGTCATGGATCGCCCAACGCGTTGAGCTTGCCTTTCCCCCTCATGCTAGCCAAATTCCTTGCACCAAGTAGAGATACTACTTGTGCTTCCAAACATCCCTTAAACCAGTATTGCCATGAGAGTCCACCATGCCTACCTATGGATTGAGTAAGATCCTTCAAGTAAGTTTTCATCGGTGCATGCAATAAAAATTGCTCTCTAAATATGTATGATCTTTTAGTGTGGAGAAAATAAGCTTTATACGATCTTGTGATATGGAAGAAATAAAAGCGACGGACTGCATAATAAACGTCCCTATCACAAGTGGCAATATAAAGTGATGTTCCCTTGCATTAAGATTTTGTGCATCCAACTATAAAAGCGCATGGCAACCTGTGCTTCCCTCTGCGAAGGGCCTATCTTTTACTTTTATGCAAGAGTCATTGTGATCTTCACCTTTCCTTTTTTTCATTTTATCCTTTGGCAAGCACCTCATGTTGTAAAGATTCTGATATATATATATATATATATATATATATATATATATATATATATATATATATATATATATATATATATATATATATATATATATATATATATATATATATATATATATATATATATATATATATATATATATATATATATATATATATATATATATATATATATATATATATATATATATATATATATATATATATATATATATATATATATATATATATATATATATATATATATATATATATATATATATATATATATAATTGGATGTAAGGCATCATGAACTATTATTGTTGACATTACCCTTGAGGTAAAAGGTTGGGAGGCGAATCTATAAGCCCTATCTTTCTCTGTGTATGATTAAAACTTTGAACCCATAAATATCGCGTGAGTGTTAGCAATTGTGAAAGACTAAATGATAGTTGAGTATGTGGAGTTTGCTAAATCAAAGCTCTGACATAGACTCTTCCAGAAAATAAGATGAATTGTAATTGTTCGATGACTAATAACACGGTTTGTTAGTTTTCAAGAAGGTTTATGATCTATACTTTAACATGTGAATAGCTTGTTACTTGATCATGAGAAGCTTTATGAGTTGAGCTATTGTTATGACATATGATGATGCTAGAAAAGGTGATTGAAATTATCATTGATCAAACTTGTGCACCTGCTAGCATTCACACTTCATAAATTATTTCTTTTATCATTTACCTACTCGAGGAAGAGCAGGAATTAAGCTTAGGGATGCTGATACGTCTCCAACGTATCTATAATTTATGAAGTATTCATGCTATTATATTATCCATCTTGGATGTTTAATGGGCTTTATTATACACTTTTATATTATTTTTGGGACTAACCTATTAACCCAGAGCCCAGTGCCAGTTCCTGTTTTTTCCCTTGTTTCAGTGTTTCGAAGAGAAGGAATATCAAACGGAGTCCAAACGGAATGAAACCTTCGGGAGAAGTTATTTTTAGAAAGAAAGCAATCCAGGAGACTTGGAGTGCACGCCAGGGGATCAACGAGGAGAGCACGAGGCAGGGGGCGCGCCCACCCCCCCTGGGCGCGCCCTCCACCCTCATGGGCTCCTCGTGGCTCCCCTGACCGACTTCTTTCGCCTATATATCTCCATATACCCTAAAACAATTGTAGAACAGAATAGATCGGGAGTTCCGCTGCCGCAAGCCTCTGCAGCCACCAAAAACCAATCGGGACCCTGTTCCGGCACCCAGCCGGAGGGGGGATCCCTCACCAGTGGCCATCTTCATCATCCCGGCGTTATCCATGACGAGGAGGGAGTAGTTCACCCTCGGGGCTGAGGGTATGTACCAGTAGCTATGTGTTTAATCTCTCTCTCTCTCTCATGTTCTTGAGGTGATACGATCTTGATGTATCGCGAGCTTTGCTATTATAGTTGGATCTTATGATGTTTCTCCCCCTCTACTCTCTTGTAATGGATTGAGTTTTCCCTTTGAAGTTATCTTATTGGTGAGTCTTTATGGATTTGAGAACACTTGATGTATGTCTTTCATGTGCTTATCTGTGGTGACAATGGGATATCACGTGATTCTCTTGATGTATGTTTTGGTGATTAACTTGCGGGTTCCGTGACCTCGTAAACTTATGCATAGGGGTTGGCACACGTTTTCGTCTTGACTCTCCGGTAGAAACTTTGGGGCACTCTTTGAAGTACTTTGTGTTGGTTTGAATAGATGAATCTGAGATTGTGTGATGCATATCGTATAATCATACCTACGGATACTTGAGGTGACATTGGAGTATCTAGGTGACATTTGGGTTTTGGTTGATTTGTGTCTTAAGGTGTTATTCTAGTACGAACTCTACGATAGATCGAACGGAAAGAATAGCTTCGTGTTATTTTACTACAAACTCTTGAATAGATCGATCCGAAAGAATAACTTCGAGGTGGTTTCGTACCCTACAATAATCTCTTCGTTTGTTCTCCGCTATTAGTGACTTTGGAGTAAATCTTTGTTGCATGTTGAGGGATAGTTATATGATCCAATTATGTTATTATTGTTGAGAGAACTTGCACTAGTGAAAGTATGAACCCTAGGCCTTGTTTCCTAGCATTGCAATACCGTTTGTGCTCACTTTTATCATTAGTTACTTTGCTGTTTTTATATTTTCAGATTACAAAAACCTATATCTACCATCCATATTGCACTTGTATCACCATCTCTTCGCCGAACTAGTGCACCTATACAATTTAACATTGTATTGGGTGTGTTGGGGACACAAGAGACTCTTTGTTATTTGGTTGCAGGGTTGTTTGAGAGATTCCATCTTCATCCTACGCCTCCCACGGATTGATAAACCTTAGGTCATCCACTTGAGGGAAATTTGCTACTGTCCTACAAACCTCTGCACTTGGAGGCCCAACAATGTCTACAAGAAGAAGGTTGTGTAGTAGACATCAGGGGAGACTTCCCCTTTTTGCGCAGCGGATCTACTTCGCACCTTCCCTAACGACGACGGGGCCGGCGAGTATCCGGTGAGTGAGTCGCCGATCCCTGCCTGGGTCACTACAAGGTCCGGGGGCACCCCACCGAAGAAGCCGCCGGCTGGGCTCCCGAAGAAGAGCAGGTCGGCGCTGATCTCCCGAGGTGACGCTTCTGCTCTGCCGCCTACCGGTGCCATCGCGGGCCCGACCGCTGCGCCCCTGTCTGCTTCCGGGGCTCGCGTGCCAGCGCCCCAACCCGCGAAGCTTCCAGGCTTGGTGCTCCAGAAAAGGCCGAGGGAGTATGCCGCTGTAGACCAGTAAGCGCTTTGTCCTAATCCTTCGTTCCTGTCCTTGCCGTAGTTTCTTGATGTCTCCCTTTGTGTTGGTAGGTCAACATTGGTGGTGAAGAAGAAGAAGGGGGCGACCGCTACCCCTGAGGCCCAACAGCCAGCTGCTGCCACGCCTTCTCTGGCGTGGAAGGACGGCGATGTCTCCCGAGCCTCAGCGTCCGGGTCATCCTCGCGAGATCCAGAAGCCCTTTCTCGGGAGAAGGCGATCTCCGCTGCCAAGCTGGCTCCTGAGGCCTCTGCCCCCAGGTCGCCTGCTGAGGTCGCGAAGGCTCAGGAGCCCCCGACTCCTTCTGATGTCGCAAACTTGCAGACCCTGGTGCCGATGTCGCCTCTTCCCGCTTTCGTCACACCACTGGGCCGTGGTCCCCCTGCTTTGTCTGACGCCCTGGAGGACGCCCTACTCGCGCTGACCCAGCTTCATAAGGACCTTCAGGGTACCGACAATCGGCTGGCGTCGGGTCGACTGGAGTTGGTCGTGGGGTGGCTGCGATCCGACGTGTCCATGAGGGCGGCATGGGGTCAAGCCGTGGCAGCTTCTGAGGAGGGTAAGCGGGCCACCGACTTGGCCGCTTCCGCCTGCGAGGTGGCGTTGAAGGATGCCGAGGCTGCCAAGGAGCGCTGCTAGTTGGCGGAGGCCGAGCTGGAGGGCATGCGCAAAGAGCGCGTCGCTGAGGCCCGGGAGCGGGCGACGTGGGAGGAGAAGATGAAGGCTCAAGAGGATGCGGTCGCCGATCGTGACGCCGAGCTAGAGCAGTCGGCGCGAGCACAGGCCGCGGAGCGCGGCCGCCTGGAGGAGCTGGAGAAGAAGGTGGACGCGGAGAAGGCCCAGCTGGAGGTCAAGGCGAAGGTTCTTGCTGAAGATCGCGTGGCCTTCAAATCCCTTGAGCTGAAGTCCCACGAGGCACTGTGTGAGCTCTACGGGAAGGGCTTGAAGAAGCTGTTGGCGTTTGATGAGGAAGGCCCCGCCAAGCTACTCCCTTATCTCGTCAATGCACTCGAGGGCGTTTTTAACGGGATCGGCCCCATGGTGGAGGGGAATCCCGCGCGCTCTCCTCTTCGGCCCTGACGCGCGTCTTCAGCCACCTTCATCTTCGCGACCCCAACGTCGACCTCGGCGCCCTGCTTGAACCTGTGGACGAGAAACACTGCACAGCCACTGCTGAGGCCGTGAAGGACTGGGTGGACGCCCTGCTGAACAAGTTCCTCGCCATCGACCCTGCGCCCCTGGCCGAAGGTACCGCCGATGCTACGGCCATGGTTAACGGCACAGGCAACGGCGACGTTGCCTATGAAGGTGCGGTTCAGACGGGCGACGACAGCGCCCAAGGCTGAGGAGAAGGCTTGCTGGTGGCGCTTCCCTCCGCTTTTATTTCCTGCAATATGCACCGTGCCGCGTGGATGCGTTAAACTTATGTTTGGTGTTTCGAAGAACAATATGTCTTGTAATAATTAGGATTCTGCGATTTCCTTTCCATTCGCTTGATGTTCTACGTCGGCAGGGCCCGATCCCGTGCATACCTCAGCCGCCGTTGGGTCGTCCGGATCACCAGGTCGAAACCAAGGGGTGTGGGGCTACGTGACCAGTTAGGATCCTTAATCGCAATGCTCAGGAGTCCCCCGTGACGCGCAAACGTCCTGCTGGAAGGAGATGCGAAGTAGGCCTTAGTGTTCTGCGTTGATAGGGCCCGACCCCGCACGTACCCCAGCCGCCATTGGGTCGTCCGGATCACCTGGACGAGACCAAGGGGTGAGGGGCTACGTGGCCAATTAGGCTCCTGAGGCGTGATGCTCAAGAGTCCCCCTTGATGTACGAATAGACCTCCATACCTGTCCTCGCCAGGGTCCCGCTCGGGAGGGGCACTGAGGGAGTCCTGGACTAAGGGGTCCTCGGGCGTCCGACCTGTTATTCATTGGGCCGGACTGATGGGATGTGAAGATATGAAGGACGAAGACTATACCCATGCCCGGATTGGACTCTCCTTGGCGTGGAAGGCAAGCTAGGAGACCAACTATGAAGACTCCTTCTTATGTAACCGCCCATGTAACCCTAGATCTCTCTGGTGTCTATATAAACCGGAGAGCGTAGTCCGGATAGGCGGATACACATTACCATAGTCATACAGGCTAGACTTCTAGGGTTTAGCCATTACGATCTCCTGGTAGATCAACTCTTGTAACACTCATATTCATCAAGATCAATCAAGCAGGAAGTAGGGTATTACCTCCATAGAGAGGGCCCGAATCTGGGTAAACATAGCGTCCCCCGTCTCCTGTTACCATCGATCCTAGACGCACAGTTCGAGACCCCCTACCCGAGATCCACCGGTTTTGACACCGACATTGGTGCTTTCATTGAGAGTTCCATTGTGTCGTCGACAAGAGGTTCGATGGCCCCTTCAATCGTTGATAGTGACGCCGTCCGAGGAGAAACCTTCCTCCCCGGGCAAATCTTCGTGTCCGGCGGCTTCGTACTATGGGCCAACTCGCTTGGCCATCTGGAGCAGGTCGATAGCTACGCCCCTGGCCATCAGATCAGATTTGGAAGCTTGAACTACGTTGCGGATGCCCGTGGAGACTTGATCTTCAATGGGTTCGAGACCGCAGCGATCGCTCCCCCTTGCCCTGGTGAACATGACTTAAATCTGTCATCGGATTACATCCAGGAGATGATTCCTGTTGCTGCGACGGCCTTAGAACCGAAGCAGATCGTGCCATCCGAGGCCACAAAGTCCGCAGCGTTGGAGCCACACACGAACTCTACATCCCACAATATTTGCATCAATGGAACTCCGGACTCGTCTCCGGCTGTAAGTTCCGGACCACGTACGCGTGTGGACACCAAGCTGGATCGGTTATCGATTTTCAAATTTAGCGCCGCAGACATCTTCCAGCATTCACCCCTGGTTGATGTGCTAAACTCTTTAAAGAATTTGTCCTTGGAGAAGGACTCATGGCCGAACTATGTTCGGTTCGAGCTGGAGGCGGATGACGAGGAATTTTGCTTCCCACCCGCCACCCACTTCATAGCCACTGTCGATGACTTAACCGACGTGCTTGACTATGGCTCCGAAGACATCGACGGTATGGACGATGATGCCGACAAAGAGCAAGGCCAAGACCCGCCATTCACTAGACGTTGGACGGCTACCTCTTCGTACGATGTGTACATGGTTGA
Source organism: Aegilops longissima (assembly GCA_021605205.1). NCBI lineage: Eukaryota > Viridiplantae > Streptophyta > Magnoliopsida > Poales > Poaceae > Aegilops > Aegilops longissima. Next base: position 661,217,663 of record CM038678.1, read on the forward strand.
TACACCTAAAGGATCTGGCTGTCGGTGTCAAAACCGGTGGATCTCGGGTAGGGGGTCCTGAACTGTGCGTCTGAGGCGGATGGTAACAGGAGGCGGGGGACACGATGTTTACCCAGGTTCGAGCCCTCTCGATGGAGGTAATACCCTACTTCCTGCTTGATTGATCTTGATGATATGAGTATTACAAGAGTTGATCTACCACGAGATCGTAGAGGCTAAATCCTAGAAGCAAGCCTATGGTATGATTATTCTTGTCCTACGGACTAAACCCTCCGGTTTATATAGACACCGGAGGGGGCTAGAGTTACACAGAGTCGGTTACAAGGGAGGAGATCTACATATCCGTATTGCCAAGCTTGCCTTCCATGCAAAGGAGAGTCCCATCTGGACACGGGACGAAGTCTTCAATCTTGTATCTTCATAGTCCAACAGTCCGGCTGTCCGAGGACCCCCTAATCCAGAACTCCCTCAGTAGCCCCTGAACCAGGCTTCAATGACGATGAGTCCGGCGCGCATATTGTCTTCGGCATTGCAAGGCAGGTTCCTCCTCCGAATATTCCGTAGAAGATTTTGAACACAAGGATAGTGTCCGGCTCTGCAAAACAAATTCCCCATACCACCGTAGAGAGAATAATATTTCCACAAATCTAATCTGCTGACAACTTTTCATAACGTGGCATCACACCACGGCCTCGGTCATTATTCGAACCATTTATCCCAGCCTGCCACTGCACGTTCCGCGAGGCAGTTTTATTGGCACGTCTTGTCGAAACAGAGATCGTGTCCACCCTATCACGGGATTCTCATCAATACGGGAATGGGTAACCCAATAGTGACTGTTGGTATGACTCCTCAATTTTAGGCAAGTCCCAAACGGCCACGCGGAGGACGCTTGATATTCACCCTCTTTATAAAGGGGACAAGGCATGTCCCTTTCTTCTCGCGCTCAATCGAATCCTTCCCCCACCTCGAGTTCCAACACCCAAGGCTCAGGCTAGGCGTTTCGGACCTTCAATCATGTCCGGATCCAACCTTCAAGGTTGGTGGATGCCCTCCTCCGTCACAGAGGAGGACATCAAGAAGCTAAAAGAGGCCAGGTATCTGACCGCCGAAATTTCGCACAGGCTGCCTGCTCGAGGGCAGGTCATCCCCGCTCTCGAGCCTAACAAGAGTGTCGTATTTGTCTCCCACTTCCTCCGAGGGCTAGGCTTTAGTCTAGATCCCTTTGTTAGAGGGCTCATGTTCTATTACGGGCTCGATTTCCATGATCTGGCTCCAAACTCCATCCTTCACATCTAAATGCGTTCATCGTCGTGTGAGGCCTTCTCCACGTCACCCTACACTTCGTCTTGTGGCTCAAGACCTTTAATGTGAAGCCGAAGATGATTAATGGGCGACCATGCAGAATCGGAGGTGCCATAATAAGCAAAGGCGCCCGATGCTCCATGGACAAAGGGTTCCTCCCGGAGGTGTCCAGCTTATGGCAACGGAGTGGTTTTACATCACAGCTCCCGTGGTACTAAGTGGGTAGCCGCCCTGCCTTCCTTCGGGCCCGCCACAAGCTGGCGTCATGGGTCAACAAGGGCTGGGCTGGGCGCCGATAAATGATGTGCCGACATTGCAGAGTCGCATCCGAGATCTCTTCGAGAGAGATGTCAGCCTTGTCAAGGTAATGCAAGTCATGTTAGTTCGTCGAGCCCTTCCTTGCAAACGTCGACCTCTCCGTATGTGGGAGTTCAACCCAAAAGGACCGCAAACTATTCAGCACTTCTTCGGCATGATGCACGAAGAGTTGTACAGATTGTTCTTAGGATCACAAATAAAGTGTCCGGACACCACCGAGGATGCGGGTCTGAGCTGCAATCGTCTAGATACCCAAGTAAGTAATCCTTTCGGCCGAACATGTTGTCTTTTTATTTATCACAACATCATTCTGAAAAGTCGCTCTTTGACCAGGACTGGGTAAAAAAGGCGAAGATGATCAGGTGTTCAGCCCCCTTCCTGAAGGCTCAACAGATCCAGTACAGGCCAGAATGCTTGAGCTCGCGCCTTATCCAGTGCCATCAGGGGAAGATAAAGGTGGGAACAAAGCAGCCGAAAGCGGACCGCACTCATTATTCATCCAGACCGAGGGAATTAGTGCCTCCGCGAAGGAGGACAACCGGAGAGAAGAATCTAAAATCCCCTCTCCCGAAGGAAGGAAGAGAACCGCCTCTGAAGGCTTGGAAACAGTGGTTTCCAAACGAGGGAAGAAATCTTTGTCAGGGGGTCCTACCCCGGAGGGTATCCTTACCGCACAGTGCCCGCAAGGGGATCAGCTCTCCACCAAACTGTAAGTAAATAAAAGTACTTTATAGCAAATATAGCCTGCTTCATTTCTGAGAACAATAACCGAGACGTATGTCTTGTAGTTCGGATCGTAGCCCTTCTCGACAGAGTTGGTCTTCGGGGGATCTTCTTCCGGAGATGATGGAGAGCGAAACACCTCCTCGTGCTTCCCTGCCTCGTGAAGCGGAGGACCCTGAGGTGTCGTCACGGAGGATTTCTCCTGATCCGCCAAGGCCAGAGGGTAGCCCTTCGGCCATCCGAAGTCCGGAGTATTCGCCCTAAGGGGAACAAGTAAAGAGTCGGGACTATCCGTCTTGTGACTGCACGACCGATGAATCTTTTGGAGCAGGCGGCTATCCCAGAAGCGCATTGTACACTAATGGGTATGGTGGTTGAGAGGACTTCATCCGCGGAAAACGGATTGGATGAAGCTTTTATGAGCTTGCTAAGAGGCTTTGAGGTACGCAAAGTAATATATTTTGATGGTACCACACACGCTAGGTGTGCCCTATGCAGATAGTAACCCCTGAGACTCTGGTTGCTGTCGATAAATACGGCAAATGTTGGATCAAAGTCCCAGGTAATAACCGTGTTGCTTTCATGTGCAGGCGGCTGTGGGTCCGGTGGCTAGCCGGACTGGTGAGTTTTCCGAACTGAAGCGGCAGATGCCGAAATCGTGCTTGTAAACAAGCGGCTTGACGAGGCACAGGGTATGTATTCTCCAATGATCAACACATGTTAAGAGGAGCATGATGCTAGTATATGTAATATGTTGACTGCAGATGGGGTTGTCGCCGTGGAGACCCTTCGGGCGGAACTTGCCCGAGCCAAGGATCAAGCCAGGAGGAGTGATGCGGCCGCCCTAAAGGCGGCTGAAGAGCTAAGAGCCGAACAGGCTGCACATTTCCAGAGCAAAGAAAAAATAGCCAAGATGGTTGTTGAGCTAAAAGATGCCGCCGACCGGTATGAGCTTCTTGAGAAGGAAAGCCGAACGAAGACGGTGGACCTGGAGAAAGCCATGGTAGCGACCAAGGAAGCCCGCTCTAAAATCAGAGCGGCGAAGGAGGAGCTACGTCAAGCCGGAGATATCATGGCTGGGAAGCCCTTTTCGTTGCGGACGAGTTCGAGATCCTAAAGTATGCCCTACGGATCAATTATGGAGTTCTGCGGACGCGTGCACGGATTTGGCAGCAAGTGCTGCTGATGCGACAAGTTTTTGAAGATCGAAAAGATCACAAAGTGGAAAAGTTGTTCAGTCGCAGATTCAATGCTCCGGCGTGTCCGCTGCTGTTAAATGAGCAAATGGCCGAGTGGGCCGAGCTCCATATGTTGTCCGGGCTTGCCATGAGGTCTGTTGTGGATCATCTCTGGCCGGAAGGACCAAAGCCGAATAATTATTTCGGCTTAGTGCAACGATTCCTTGGTGTTGTGCCGCATATCGACGCTATGAAGAGGCCGGCGTGCATAGAGGGTGCGCGGATGGCTCTTGCCCGTGTCAAGACATACTGGGCAGAGATGGAGGCCACCGCTATTGCAACCCGGAGTTGGCCGTAGGCCAGGTATCGGCCGAGCACTATTTTGAAGAAGTCCTAGAAGGCGCTCGTTTAATAGAGGCTCAGTGCTCGAAGAATATCATGTTCTAGTGACATGTATCCCAATTGTAAGAACAATTTTATTTGAATTATAAAGGCTCTGTTTATACTTTTGCCTGGAAGTATTATTATGCCTCCTGTGCGGTTGTTTATGTATATGTGTATATAACCTGAAAGTTTGCAGTCGTCGGCTTCAGCCCCCACGCATATAATGCGGGGGTGTTTGCGAAAGCGCGTCATCACACTTGATCCAACGTCTTGGTCCATTAAGGAGGTGGTAGCGCAGCGAACGAGGCAATCAGACTATATTGCTTTAACACGTTCACTTAACCATAGGAGTTTGACAGTGGGGCTACTATATAGCCCCTGGTATTTCCGTGGCTATCCGAATATGGTGCGCGTACGTACATGACCGGGAAAACTGGTCCTTCGTTAATGCGGAGGAATCCCGAAGATTCCGATGAGTCATCGAGTGGTTGACCAGTCTCACGCTTTATCATGACAGTCAGGTTTTGGCTTTCTCTAATGAGGTGCTCGTCCGGATGAATCGGGGCACAATCGCAGTAGTTCTCCCAGTGCCACCTTAGCTGATAGAGCGGAACGTAAGGTAGCAAAACGCGGGAGCTGGGCAAACCCAACATTTGACCAAAGACACGATTCGGAGCTGATGCATATAAGGCCAAACTCGCGACGCTGAACACTCCCTAAGGTATTCGGTCTTTACAACATATATCGGGCTGGGTAACACCCTTGATAATGAACCCTGAGTGTCCAGGTACGTGCATCATTCTGACGTGGCGAAATGCCAATTATGTCAACATCCTTCTCGGTTATGCTGAGTATCCAGAGGATGTGAAGCAACAAGAGACAGTAAAAAAGGTTCACACAGGGTCTTAATCTAAAAAGAAACCTTTGAGCGGGGCCCTGCTGCACGTCTACGCATGTGTCTCCATTGTGCCGTATCCTGGAAGGGTGTAGCACGATTATCATCTGTAAAAGAGAAGAACTTAGGTGAAAGTTGTCGTGCGAAAAATTGGTTATTCTCAATAAACCATTAAAATTCAAGATAGGTAAGGTCGAGCCGAACTGTAGTCCTTTTTACATGCGGGAAGCCCCTGGTACCATCTACGGGGGTATATCCATCGTACCGATCTCAGGATTATCTAAGCTGTTACAGCTAGTGGTGCGCCGGACTCGTCTAGCCGTGTCCGTGGTCTTGACGACCGATCATTTATTCTGGTTGGAGAGGCTGTTTAGTGTTCGGCTGTTAAAGCCGCCACACGTTCTTCCGTGCGTAAGGAACGCTCAATATTTCCATTGACTGTGATGATGCCACGTGGACCGGGCATCTTAAGCTTAAGAGAAGCGTAATGCGGTACCGCATTGAAACGAGCAAAAGCTGTTCTTCCGAGTTGTGCTTGATAGCCGCTTCGGAATGGAGCGATGTCGAAGGTTAATTTTTCACTTCGGAAGTTGTCGGGAGAACCGAATACAACCTCTAGTACTAGAGAGCTCGTATAGCGGGCCTCTGGGCCTGGTATTACCCCTTTAAAGGTGGTATTACTTTGGCTGATTCTTGTCGGGTCTATCCCCATTTTGTGGGATGTGTCCTGATATATCAGATTAAGACTACTACCGCCGTCCATGAGGACTTGGGTGAAGTGGTATCCGTCAATAATTGGGTCTAGCACCAAGGCAGCCAATCCTCCGTGCCGGATACCTGTCAGGTGATCCCTGCGATCGAAAGTGATCGGGCAGGCCAACCAAGGGTTGAATTTAGGGGTGACGGGCTCTACGGCGCATATGTCTTGGAGTCATGTTTGCTCCTTCTTTTTGTTACGTGAATCATGTTCACTGTTTTGACCTGTGGTGGGAATTTTTTCTGTCCCCCAGTGTTTTGCTAGCAAGGCTCATCCTCCTCTTCACTTGGTGTCTCCCTCCCCTTGTGTCGCCGTTTAGCTTGTCGGCCTGCTTGAAGACCCATCATTCTCTGTGGGTGTGATTTGCACGTTTATCGGAGGTGCCGTGAATCTGACATAATTTGTCTAGAATCTTGTTCAGGCTGGACGGTCCATCTCTGTTGCCTTTGAAAGGCTTTTTCCGTTGACCGGGTCGAGAGCCCCTAAATCCGGTGTTTACTACCATGTTGTCTGGGCTGTCTTCGTTATTTTGACGCTTGCTTTTACTACGTCGTGGTTTTCGATTACCATCCCTGACTTCGGATGTGCCTGGGTCACTGGTGCTACTACGGGCCAGCCAGCTATCTTCGCCCGCGCAAAAGCGGGTCATAAGGCTTGTTAGGGCTGCCATTGTCCTTGGTTTTTATTGGCCGATGTGTCTGGCGAGCCATTCGTCTCGAATGATGTGTTTGAAAGCTGCTAAGGCTTCGGCGTCCAGGAAATCGATGATTTGGTTCTTCTTAGTGAGAAACATATTCCAAAGCTTTTGGGCTAACTCTCCGGGCAGTTGAATTATATGACTTAAATCGTCTGCATCCGGAGGTCGGACATAGGTTCCTTGAAAGTTGGCCCTAAAAGTATCCTCAAGCTCCTCCCAACTTCCGATTGAATTTTTGGGGAGGCCCTTCAGCCAGTGCCGAGCTGGTCCTTTCAGCTTGAGGGGCAAGTATTTGATGGCGTGGAGATTGTCTTCGCGAGCCATATGGATGTGGAGGATGAAGTCCTCGATCCAGAACCCAGGGTCCGTTGTTCCGTTGTACGCCTCTATGTTCACGGGTTTGAATCCCTCTGGAAATTCGTGATCCAGCACCTCTTCGGTGAAACATAGGGGGTGCGCGACACCCCTGTATTTGGATGTGTCATTGCGTTCTGACGGTTGCAGTGTTCGGTTTTGATTATGCGCTGGAGCGTGCTTCCTAGATCCGTAGATGGATCTGGTCACGCCGGACATTTGATGCAAGTCCTCGCATGGATCATGTGTTGACTTATGTGCGGCCTCATTAGCCACCCTATCGCGGCCATGAGGTGGTCGATCCGACGGGTCAGCCATTTTATTTTTTGGCTGTGTGGGCTCTAAGGCCTCATCATCGAATTCAGGCAACAGCTTGCGCTTTGGATAGCTCTTTTTGTGGCAACTACCACCATACTTTTCTTTGATGTCGAGCACTTTGTTCCATCTACTGTTGAGCATATTCTGCGCGGCCTTAAGCCTTTGCTTCTGCTTCTTCACACTCCTCGCGGTGGCAATAAGCCTTCTACGGAGGTTTTCTTGTTCCAAGTGCCTTTCCGGGATGATGTGTGCGTTGTCGTCCGGACTGTTTTCCTCTCCGGAGAGAGCTTGATGAGCTTTATCCTCGGCGTCAACGTGTTCGGACAGCGGCTCCGTACTATGTTCGCCGTTCGCTGGTTCGTCCTGCTCTATCGCTGGGTCAATGTAGTCGTCACTTCCTCTGGAGTCGGCCGGGGTGTTATTTTTTCTTGCGCTGTTATCGCTATTTTTGCCAAGGCGGGATTTGGAGCGGCGCCTACTCCGTTGCTTTGGTTGCTTCTCGAGGGAGCTATCCTTCGCTGCATCCTTCCGTTCCTCATCATTATTTTCTTTGGGTGTATCCACCATATATACATCGTGTGATGAATTGGCTGTCCAGCGCCCTGTGGGCGGTGGTTCCTGTTCGTCTCCTGCATCGTCGTCCATACCATCGATGTCTTCGGAGCCGAAGTCGAGCATGTCGGTTAAATCATCGACAGTGGCTACAAAGTGGGTGGTGGGTGGGGAGCAAATTTCTTCATCGTCCGCATCCCATTCTAGCCGGACATAGTTCGGCCAAGGGTCTCTTGACAGGGAGAGAGACCTCAACAAGTTTAGTACGTCGCCAAAGGCCGAGTGCTGAAAGATATCCGCGGAGGTAAACTCCATGATTGGTGCCCAATCGGCGATAGGCACGAACGCAGGCGGCTCGGAGCCCATGGCCGGGGACAAAATCAATGGTTCGACAACACGGGTCTCGTAGGAGGTGAAGTCAGTATTTGGCTCAATCACCACTGAGTATGCGGCCTCCGTGGCAGGGTCCATCCACCCGTCCTCAGATGGCGCAATTTGTTCCGGATTAAGGGCCGGAGTGGATGCAGGTGTGATCTCCCGAACACTATCCGATGGCAGAGCTAAGTCATGCTCGTCGTGATTGTGCAGCGCACCTGACATGGGCTCGAATCCATCGAAGATCAAGTCTCTGCGGATGTCGGTAGTATAGTTCAAGTTTCCGAACCTGACCTGATGGCCAGGGGCGTAGCTCTCGATCTGCTCCAGATGGCCAAGCGAGTTGGCCCGCAGTACGAAGCCACCGAATACGAAGATCTATCCGGGGAGGAAAACCTCACCCTGGATCGCATCATTGCCGATGATCGAAGGGGCCATCAAACCTTCTGGTGACGGCACAATGGAACTCTCAATGAAAGCACCAATGTCGGTGTCAAAACCGGCGGATCTCGGGTAGGGGGTCCCGAACTATGCGTCTAAGGCGGATGGTAACAGGAGGCGGGGGACACAATATTTACCCAGGTTCGGGCCCTCTCGATGGAGGTAATACCCGACTTCCTACTTGATTGATCTTTATGATATGAGTATAACAAGAGTTGATCTACCACGAGATCGTAGAGGCTAAACCCTAGAAGCTAGCCTATGGTATGATTATTCTTGTCCTACGGACTAAACCCTCCGGTTTATATAGACACTCGAGGGGGCTAGGGTTACACAAAGTCAGTTACAAGGGAGGAGATCTACATATCCATATTGCCAAGCTTGCCTTCCGCGCCAAGGAGAGTCCATCCGGAAACGGGATGAAGTCTTCAATCTTGTATCTTCATAGTCCAACAGTCCGGCTAAAGGATATAGTCCGGCTGTCCGAGGACCCCCTAATCCAGGACTCCCTCACTGGCGACGACAAAGAAGAGCCAGACGCGAATAAACCCTCTGAGACACAGTCCAAGCGCCGGCGCCCAAAACACCATTCTAAGCCTCGTCGCTCAAAATATGGCAACACTGGCACCGGAGAAAATAGTACTCCGGGCAACGATGAAAACAATGAAGACCCTGTCGGAGCTGCATCCGAACAGGAGGAACATGACAACAGGAAAGACAACCCTGATGAACATGCCATAGAAGATGACTCGGAGGACGATAGTTACAGTCCACCCTCCGAGGAGGAGACAAGCCTCGGCAACGAAGACTTCATTGTGCCTGAGGATCCTCTGGAGCAGGAGCGTTTTAAGCTTCAGCTCATAGCCACTACAAGGAGCCTGAAAAAGAAACAGCAGCAGCTTCAAGCCGAACAAGATCTGCTCGTCGACAAACGAACTGATGTCCTGACAACCGAAGAATACGACCTCAAGCGCCCAGCCAAGAGCTTCTCGAAACGCAGACTGCTACCTCAATTCGATGAGGAGGCACCAGAGCACATATCTCCCTCGTGTAATGGAGAACGACCACCACGTGGTCGAGACAGGGCGGCCGACCGGCCACCCCGCGGTCGGAATAAAGCGGCAACTTGGGTCGAACAACAGCCTGCCCCACCGCCCCGTAAAAATCGAGACGGAAGAGTTCGGGGTCACTCGTACGACCTCCGGCAGACCCTCGACAATAGAGTAGGACATACAAGATCGATCTACGGATCGCGTGGATGTGCCTCAAGGCACGACGACGGTTACCTATTCGGACGTGACAAACCTAACCACGCCCGGGCCGAATGCCGCAGACGGACTCCATCAGAGCTACGCCGCGATGCGGCCCGATACAGAGGTGCCGCACACACTCTCTGCTTCATAGATGAAGTACTGGATCACGAATTCCCCGAGGGGTTCAAGCCCGTCAATATCGAATCATACGACGGCACAACCGATCCCGCAGTATGGATCGAGGATTTTATTCTCCATATCCATATTGCTCAACGAGATGACCTCCTCGCCATTAAATACCTCCTACTAAAACTTAAAGGGCCAGCTCAGCACTGGCTTAACAGCCTGCCTGGAAATTCTATCGGCGGCTGGGAGGACTTGGAAGAAGCCTTCTTGGACAACTTCCAAGGAACTTATGTCCGGCCACTAGACGCCGATGACTTAAGCCACACAGTTCAACAACCTGGAGAATCAGCCAGAAAATTCTGGAAAAGGTTCCTAACCAAAAAGAACCAGATCGTCGACTGTCCGGATGCCGAGGCCCTAGCAGCCTTCAAACACAGCATCCATGATGAATGGCTAGCATGCCACCTCGGCCAAGAAAAGCCGAAGTCTATGCAGCCCTTACGACACTCATGACCCGCTTTTGCGCGGGTGAGGACAGCTGGCTGGCTCGTAGCAAAAACACAGCTAGCGAGGCAGGCCCCACTGAGGCCAAGAACAGCACCGGCAAGCTCCTGCACAATAGACACAAATGCCGAAGCAATGGGGACAACACCGATGACACCACAGTCAACGCCGGATTCAGTGGCTCCAAGTCCGGCCAACGGAAGAAGCCCTACAAAAGAAACAATGAAGGACCTTCCAGCCTGAACCGCATACTCGACCGTCCGTGCCAGATATACGGCACCCCGGATAAGCAAGCCAATCATACCAACAGGGATTGTTGGGTTTTCAAGCAGGCTGGCAAGTCAAATGCCTAAAACAAAGAAAACGGATCACAAAGTGAGGACGAGGACGAAGAGCCCCGGCAGCCGAACACTGGGGGACAGAAGAAATTTCCCCCTCAAGTCAAAATGGTGAACATGATATATGCTACACACATCCCCAAAAGGGAGCGCAAGCGTGCACTCAGGGACGTCTACGAGGTGGAGCCAGTCGCCCCTAAATTCAATCCATGGTCGTCATTCCCGATCACCTTTGATCGTCGAGATCATCCAACTAGCATCCGTCATGGCGGTTCGGCCGCATTGGTCCTCGACCCAATCATCGACGGATTTCACCTGACACGAGTCCTAATGGACGGTGGTAGCAGACTCAACCTGCTCTATCAGGACACAGTACGTAAAATGGGCATTAATCCCTCACGAATCAAGCCCACCAAGACTACCTTTAAAGGAGTCATACTAGGTGTAGAAGCCCGTTGTACAGGATCAATAACGCTGGAGGTGGTATTCGGTTCCCCGGATAACTTTCGAAGCGAAGAATTAATCTTCGATATCGTCCCCTTCCGCAGCGGCTACCACGCACTGCTCGGATGAACTGCGTTTTCTAGATTCAACGCAGTGCCACACTATGCTTATCTCAAGCTCAAGATGCCCGGTCCACGCGGCGTCATAACGGTCAATAGCAATACGGAACGCTCCCTCCGAACAGAGGAGCACACCGCCGCCCTAGCAGCATAGGTACAGAACGGACTTCTCAAGCAGCACCATAATACGGTTGTCGAGCCCCTGGACATCATTAAGAGGTTCTGGACTACACTGCAATAGGACAGCGTGCTCATCAAGAGCTCGATTAGCAATTCGGCCTCCGTCCCAGTCCCGATGAAGTAGTGGCATTCGTACCACGCGTACATAATTACACACTCAAAATTCCATGGACATCAACGAAGGCACAAGCTAACCCGGGATCTACAGTTTGGCTAGACCGATCCCGGACACACATACTTTCACTTTGTTTTCCTTTTTTCAGGTTTCTTTTACCGCGGGCCTGATAGCCAGCCCTTTCGAAGGCTCGGCATACAAAGGAGGCAAGCAGCATAGGTGTGTAGGGTAACCTCTATACGTTCTTCTTGACGGTATTTTTCTTATGTCTCAGGACCCGCACACTGCGCCCTCTTGATTCCGATATGTTAAATAGCCCGGATGCTTATCGCACTATTCGTACAAAGATACGCCTTGACGTATCCATCCAGTTATAATGAAAATAGTTTGCGGCCCAGTTTATGTGGTTTTCGCTTCTTACCTAATTTTATTTCGATCTGCATATCGGTTGCATCTATACACTTTGGTACATTTCATACTCGCCAGGGGCTCCTTATCGCCCCACAATACGGCAACAAAGTCCGAACACTTTTTATATATATAAGTTCGGCACCTCGAATTTAGCATTATATGCATTGGCTCCGAATCATGTCTTTGGTCAATAGTTGGGTTGCCCGGCTCCTGTGCTTGTTACCCTACATTCTGCTATATTGGCTAGGGTGGTAAAGGGAGAACTACTGCGATTGTGCCCTGGCATTGACCAGATGAGCACCTCAGTAGAGAAAGCCGAAAACTGACTGTCATGATACGGCGAGAGCCGATCAGCTGTTCGAGGGTTACAAATTGCTTGAGATTTTTTCCGCATCATGCGAAGGATCGGTACTTCCCGATCAAACGCTGACAGCACCCTGGTTCGTATACCAGGGGCTGCGCCCATGTTTTATTATAAAACTCTTATGGCTAAGTGAGGGCGTTTAAGCCGCATAGTCTGATTGCCTGGTTCGTTGCGCTAAACAACTCCTTCAAGGACCATATAATTGGATCAAGATTGTTTAGATTCCATCCCGAACACCTCTGTACTACCTACGTGAGGGCAGAAGCCGACGTCTGGCCAACCCTCAAATTTCACACACCACGGCCGCACAGGAGGAAACAATCAAAACATGACAACATTATATTACAAACCGACTTTGTTTTAATCATACAAAGCAAGGACAACACGAATGTATTCATTCGAAAATAATGTCCTACCCACAATGCGCTGCCGCAAGTCGAGACCCTTCTAGGACATCCGCAAAATATCACTCGGGTGTACGGTGCTCCTTTCCCTCTGGCGGCCCTCTGTCCACGTCGACAGCGTTCATCTTCGCCCAGCACATCTTGCAACGGGCGAAGGCCATGCGGGCACCTTTAATGCAGGCTGATCGCTTGACGGTGTCCAGCCGCGGACAGGCTTCCACCAGCCGCCTCATGAGTCCGAAGTAGCTGCCGGGCATAGCTTCGGCTGGCCACAGCCGGATCATCAAATCCTTCATGGCTAGTTCGGCCACCCTGTGCAGCTCCACCAGCTGTTTCAGCTGATCGGTGAAGGACACGGGATGCTCTGGCGTCGCATACTGCGACCAGAATAGCTTCTCCATAGAACCCCCTCCTTCGGCTCGTAGAACTCTGCAGCGTCTGATACGCTGCATGGTAGATCCGCAAAAGCCCCCGGGGAACTCTGAACCCGGGTTAGTAAAAGGTACTTCTTCTCCGCATACATGCTTTGCATCTTAAATGCTTTACCCGCCGTGATCTTCTTGGCCTCCCGCATCTCCTGGAGGACGGCCTGGGCCTCATTCCGTGTGGTCTCCGCGCTCTGACGAGCCTTGGCGAGTTCGGCCCCTTGAACCGACGCATCATGCTCCAAGGCCTCGCATTTTTTCACCACATCCTGGAGCTCCTGGTGGACCTCCTTGACCCGGGCTTTGAGATTTTTTCAGGCAGCTTGCTGCTGGACAGCCTTCTCCTCGGCTTCACCCAGGGCCTTTTTTAGGGCCTCGACCTCGGTCGCGACTCCTGCACATATTATGACACTACGGTCAATATACAGCGCTTGTTCTTTACGAACACACAGTGAGTCGTCACTCACCTTGCCTCTCCTGGAGCTGAATCTTAACCTCGCCAAGCTCGTTCTCGGTCCGCTCCAGCCTCTGCTTCATTTCAGAGACTTCGGCAGCATGTGCAATTGCGGCCAACAGTGACGCCTTCTTATTGGTACATATTAAGTTAGTCTCCTATAACAAAGGATCGATCCTCTGTCCGGTTCTTCTCGTCGAATACCGGACAGTGTCTCAGGGGCTACTGACTACTTGGGGTTTTTTCCTTTTTACGTCACTTACCTCGAAACTTGTTAACAGGTTGCTGCAGGCTTCATTCAGTCCACTCTTGGCGGACTGAACCTTCTCGATCGCCGCACCCATTAGGACACGGTGCTCGTCCACAACGGAGGCGCCTCGTAGCGCCTCCATCAGGTTATCCGGCGCCCCTGGATGGACAGGGGCCACCGGTGGAAGCGGCACACCCCCCTCCTTTAAAGGGGGCTGCTCGCCCGACTCCGGAGCCATATGGGTCTCCAGAATTATATACGGTTGTGGGTCGAACTGGATCCGGCCCTCTTCGCCAGTCTCCATGGGGATCGGCTCCTCCGTGTGTCCGACAGTGGAGGTCTCGCCTTGTGGCGCCTCCCGGACAGCATCCTGGGCTCCTCCCCGGTTTGGAGCGGCCCTCCGGGACAACACTTCAGTGTCATCCCTGGCCCCGGGGGAATAAGCAGGCGGTGGCGACATGCTCGCCATCTCCGACCGAGCCAATGAACCTCCAGATGAGGATCGTTCGATAAGGTCGCGGGCCGGACTGCAATAGCACAGTTAACTATGTCAAGATAATGGAGAGAAAGGGATGGATGTGCGCACGAGCAGGCCATGTCACTTACGATGCGGCCTGGGGCTTAGTGCGGGGGCGTCGTTCCGGACTGCTTTCAACGTCCCACGCGGTGTTGACCGCTGGGAGACCCTTCCCCTTCTTGGGCGTTTCTGCCTCCAGATGCGCCGAAGCCGCCCTCTTCTTCTTCTTCCTCTCCTCAGGGGGTGGGTTATTTTCCTCCTCCTCCTCCTCTTCCTCGTCATTGTCCTCAGGGATAGAGGAATGAGCTTCATCGTCTTCGGACATCACGTCTGAAGTGCCCTTGGGGCGGGGGCCGCTCTTGGCCACCTCGGCCTTCTTCTTGGCCTTCTTCTCCAATGCCTTGTATGGCGCCGACACCAGCATCTTCGCTAGACGCGGGATGACCGGTTCTTCAGGCAGCGGAGCCGGACATTGGATCCGCTTCACCCTCTCCATCCAGTCCTGGAAAAGCAATAATCAAAGCTCAGGCATCATCCTTGAAACAAACAAGCAGGTAATACATTAAAAAAGACATACCTCACTGGCGAGATGCTTAGCGTCGTGACCGTGATCTGAATCCGCGGCCAGCGGTTTCTCGTTGCCCTTAAAGAGCAACTTCCATGCATCTTCGTGAGTAACCTCGAAGAGCCTCACCAAGGTCTGGTGCTTCTTCGGATTGAACTCCCACAGAGGGCGGCTTCGGCGCTGACACGGGACAATCCGGCGAACCAACATCACCTGGATTACCTCAACGAGCCGGACGTTCTTGGTTATCATACTTTGAATGCGCGTCTGCAGCGCTATCAGCTCATCGGGCGAACACCAGTTCGGACTCTTCTCGACCCAGGAGGTGAGTCGCATGGGAGCACCGGAGCGGAATCCGTCAACGGCGGACCAGGTGGTGCCGCGGGGTTCTGTGATGTAGAACCACTGCCTCTGCCACTCCTTCACTGTCTCCATGAAATTGCCTTTTGGCCAAGAGACGTTGGGCAGCTTACTCACCATGGCTCCTCCGCACTCCGCGTGCTGCTCGTCCACCACCTTCGGCTTCACATTGAAGACTTTGAGCCACAGCCCGAAGTGGGGATGGATGCGAAGGAAGGCCTCGCACATGACGATAAACGCCGAGATGTTGAGGAAAGAATTCGGGGACAGATCATGGAAATCTATCCCATAATAATACATCAGCCCGCGGACGAAAGGGTGGAGTGGAAACCCTAGCCCGCAGAAGAAATGGGGGATGAATACTACCCTCTCGGTGGGCTTCGGCGTGGGGACGACTTGTCCCTCAGCCGGCAGACGGTGGGCGCTGGAGCTCGAGATGAGAACTTGGGCGCTGGAGCTCGAGATTGGAAAGGCGGAGACAGAGAGAGAGCGTGAGAAGAGGAAGAGGGAATCCTTATCCCCTTATAAAGGAAGCAAATATTAAACGCCTCCTCACTCGCCTTAAGATTCGCCTATTCCCAAAGGTTGTATAAATGGCACGGTTGGGTTACCCATGCCCGCATTGATGAGAAACCCGTGATAAGGGGACATGATCTTTGCTTTGACAAGACATGCCAATGGCCACCGCTTCTCGAGGCATGGGGCGTCGAACACAATAACGGTTGGGAATTATGACCGGTCAGAAGTAATGTCGTGTTACAAAAAATGTCGGTCGATGGAACTCGTGTAAATATATATATATTCTCTCTGCTGTTGTGTATGGTGTGTGACAGGTCCGGATACTATCATTGCATCCGAAGACTATCTTGGAGCTCAAAAAAAGGGGAACCCACCTTGCAATGCCGAAGACAATCTGCGCGCCGGACTCCTCATCATTGAAGCCAGGTTCAGGGGCTACTGAGGGAGTCCTGGACTAAGGGGTCCCCGGGCGCCCGACCTATTATTAATTGGGCTGGACTGATGGGCTGTGAAGATATGAAGGCCGAAGACTATACCCGTGTCCGGATTGGACTCTGCTTGGCGTGGAAGGCAAGCTAGGCGACCAACTATGAAGATTCCTTCTTATGTAACCGACCCCATGTAACCCTAGATCTCTCCGGTGTCTATATAAACCGGAGAGCATAGTCCGGATAGGTGGATACACATTACCATAGTCATACAGGCTAGACTTCTAGGGTTTAGCCATTACGATCTTGTGGTAGATCAACTCTTGTAACACTCATATTCATCAAGATCAATCAAGCAGGAAGTAGGGTATTACCTCCATAGAGAGGGCCCGAACCTGGGTAAACATCGTGTCCCCCGTCTCCTGTTACCATCGATCCTAGACGCATAGTTCGGGACCCCCTACCCTAGATCCGCCGGTTTTGACACCGACAGGCACGCGACGACCAGGTCCGAGGGACCTGGCAGAGTGGCGTACGCTTGGGTGTGACCCGAGCATAGCCCTCGTGCTCAGCCCCCTCGCGCGACTCTCCCAAGGGGAAGTGTTGCGACGAGGCTGGACACTGAGCCTGGGGGCTCCCTGAGGTTCGTACGACCATGGGGCTGCCCTCAGTTGTTTATCACCAGCGCGGAGCACAACGCTTCTGCATTTGCACGGGCATAGCCGCTCCTCGACTGCCAACATAGAGCATGGTGCTTCCGCTGGTGCGTGGGTGGGGGCTCCCTCTGAGTGGAACCCCCGGGGCGTGTACAGCCCCGCCCTGACATGTGGCTTGCACGGCAGGGCTAGACGAGGTGTGTCTGGGCACTCGTGAGCCAGCGCGGGACTCACGAGGCCCTACCTCAAGGCGGGTTGCACCTGGACTTGATTCTTGTCAGCTGAGGTGTCCCTGCGAGATGGTTAGACAACCTGCACCGAATGAATCTCCTGAGGTGATCACATGAGAAGGCCAAGCACCAACAACCCCAGGAGGTGACGTGCTTGGGGCCAGCCCGCCAGACAGAGCTTAGCCGTTGGATTTATCAACGCTGCAGGGACGAACCCGAGCACAGATGCCGTGCTTAGTCATCTCATGTGAAAAATCCTGAAGAAAGACAACCGGCGCGCGGCTCCCGTGGTGACGAGGCACCGGGTCGCGCGCCCTGGCTCGTCCGCCTGCGATTAGCTCATGCAAGAACAAGGCACCAAGGGCCATGGGAGGTGGCGTACACGGGAGCTGGCCCGCGAGCCAGAGGTCAGCCTCTTGGATTTAGCAACGCTGCAGGGACGGACCAAAGCACAAACGTCGTGCCAGTCCTTAATCATGAGGCGGTCGCGGGTGGGTTTGCAAGGGCGTACGAAATTCATGGAATCGAAGTGCCAAACAGGCAGGCGATAATCATAAGGTAATTCATGCAAGGAGGCAAGGTAGTTCAGATAGATGCAAGAACGATACATGCCACAGGGACAGACCCATGCGGCCTGGGGATGATGCAGCCCGAGGGACGCCCCCACAGAGTAAGCTTAGAGATGCAAAAGCATACATGTTGCAGGGACGGGCCCGTGCGACTTGGGGATGATGCTGCCCGAGGGGCGCCCCCAACTGAATGAACCGGGAAGAGTCACCTGGTACCGTTGCTGGAGAGGTGTTGAAGTGGCCGAAGATGCGTGCTGAAGAAGTTGCTCCTCACGAGTCGCCAGGGCCCTGAGCCTCGGGAGGCTCTGGGGGCCCGGGCGGCTCTTGAAAAACCGTCGCCACCTCTTCCAGGATCGCGTGATGCCTGGCTTCCTGAGCCGCCAGAATGCTCCGCAAGTGGCGCTGGAAGGTGACAGCTGCGTTCGGCCAGCTGAAGGGCATGCGAACATAGCTGTGAGGTGGACCCTCGCACCGTCCAACACGCGAAGGCCAGAAACGTGCCTGAGATGCCTCCCTGTTGAGTCCTGGGATGTCGACGCAGACGCGCAGCTCGTCGTCCTCGCCAGGACACGGAGCTACGCCAAGTGGTGGGTAGCGGTCGCCGTGCACGGTCCTTGCTTCTTGAAGCTCCTCGGTCGCCTTGGTGATGAACTCCTGAGCACTAGGCACTCCATGCATTGTGCCCTCCTGTGGGAAGCACGGGGTGAAGCATGCCTCCACGTGGTGCCTGATACGTCCATTTTGTATCATGCTTTTATTTCAATATTTATTGCATTACGGGCTGTTATTACACATTATATCTCAATACTTATGACTATTCTCTCTTATTTTACAAGGTTTACCATGAAGAGGGGGAATGCCGGCAGTTGGAATTCTGGCTGGAAAAGAAGCAAATGTTGGAAACCTATTCTGCACAACTCCGAAAGTCCTAAAACTCCACGAAACAACTTTTTGGATTTTATAAGAATTTATGAGCAAAAGAAATAGGCCGGGGCCCACACCTGTCCGAGAGGCAGGAGGCGCCCCCACAGGGCGCCCCTATCTCTGGGCCCCTGGTGGGCCTCCGGCGTCCATCTTCTGCTATATCATCACTTTTACCCTGGAAAAAATCATGGGCAAGCTTACGGGACAAAAATCTGCCGCCACGAGGCGGAACCTTGGCGGAATCAATCTGCGGCTTTGGCGGAGCTGTTCTGCCGGGGACACTTCCCTCCGGGAGGGGGAAATCATCACCAACGTTATCACCAACGATCCTCTTATCGAGAGGGGGTCAATCTCCATCAACATCTTCACCAGCACCATCTCCTCTCAAAACCCTAGTTCATCTCTTGTATCCAATCTTGTATCAAAACCACAAATTGGTACCTGTGGGTTGCTAGTAGTGTTGATTACTCCTTTTAGTTGATGCTAGTTGGTTTACTTGGTGGAAGATCATATGTTCAGATCCTTTATGCATATTATTACTCCTCTAATTATGAACATGAATATGCTTTGTGAGTAGTTACGTTTGTTCACGAGGACATGGGTGAAGTCTTGCTATTAGTAGTCATGTGAATTTGGTATTAGATTCGATATTTTGATGAGATGTATGTTGTCTTTCCTCTAGTGGTGTTATGTGAACATCGACTACATGACACTTCACCATTATTTGGGCCTAGAGGAAGGCATAGGAAAGTAATAAGTAGATGATGGGTTGCTAGAGTGATGAAGCTTAAACCCTAGTTTATCGTTGCCGTTAGGGGCTGATATGGACCCATATGTTTAATGATGTGGTTAGGTTTACCTTAATACTCCTTTTTGTAGTTGCGGATGCTTGCAATAGGGGTTAATCATAAGTGGGATGCTTGTCCAAGTTAGGAAAGTACCCAAGTGTCGGTCCACCCACATAACAAATTATCAAAGTACCGAACGCGAATCTTATGAACGTGATGAAAACTAGCTTGACGATAATTCCCAATGTGTCCTCGGGAGCTCCTTCTTCGTTATTAGAATTTTTCCAGGCGTATCCTTTGCTACATAAAGGATTGGGCCACCTTTCTGCACTTTATTTACTTTATTTACTTTTTGCTTGTCACTATTTATCTTGTCACAAAACTATCGATCACCTACTATTTCAGTGCTTGCAGAGAAAACCTTACTGAAAACCGCTTATCATTTCCTTCCGCTCCTCATTGGGTTCGACACTCTTACTTATCGAAAGGACTACGATAGATCCCCTATACTTGTGGGTCATCAAGACTCTTTTCTGGCGCCGTTGCCGGGGAGTGTAGCGCTTTTGGTGAGTGGAACTTGGTAAGGAAACATTTATATAGTGTGCTGAATTTTTCTATTACTTGTCACTATGGAAACTAATCCTTTGAGGGCTTGTTTGGGGTATCTTCACCCCAACCAGAAGATCAAAGAGATGCTCCTCAACCTACTGAACTTTATGAAAATATTCACTTTGAGATTCCTTGGTATGATGGAAAACTGCTAGCTAATCCTTTTGCGGAGAAGGAACATTGCATCGACTTACACCTTATCTTTGTGGATGAAGTTTGTGGATTATTTAAGCTTGCAGGTATTCCGATGATGTTGTTAAAGGAAGGTCTTCCTTTATCTTTGAAGGAGATGCATTGACATGGTATAGGCTATGTGATGATACGGGATCTTGGAATTATAAGCGATTGAAGTTGGAATTTCACGGAAGTTCTATCCTATGCATCTTGTTCATCGTGATCGTAATTACATATATAATTTATGGCCTCATGAAGGAGAAAGCATCGCTCAAGCTTGGGGGAGGATTAAGTCAATGTTATATTCATGCCCCAATCATGAGCTCTCTCGGAAATGATTATTCAGAATTTTTATGCTCGGCTTTCTCTTGATAATCGCAACCTGCTCGATACTTCTGTGTTGGTTCTTATATTTGAAGACTATTGATTTCAAATGGGACTTATTGGAAAGAATTAAACGCAACTCTGAAAATTGGGGTTCCGACGATGGTAAGGAGTCAGGTATGACACCTAAGTTCGATTGTGTTAAATCTTTTATGGATACCAATGCTTTCCGTGGATTTAGCTCTAAGTATGGACTTGACTCTGAGATAGTAGCTACTTTTTGTGAAACTTTTGCTACTCATGTTGATCTCCCTAAAGAGAAGTGGTTTAAATATAATCCTCCTGTTGAAGTGAAAGTAGTTGCACCTATTACAGTCAAAGAAAAGACTATTACCTATAGTGATCCTATTGTTCCTACTGCTTATGTTGAAAAACCTCCTTTTCCTGTTAGGATAAAAGATCATGCTAAAGCTTCGACTATTGTTCGTAAGAGTAATACTAGGACTTATACACCTCCTGAGCAAATTAATGTTGAACCTAGTATTGCTATGGTTAAAGATCTCTTGGATGAGGACTTAGATGGGCATGTTATTTCTTTCTTGGGTGAGACTGCTAATATTGCTAGACCCGATACTAAGACACGTAGACCTGTCGTAGGCATGCCTGTTATTTCTGTTAAAATAGGAGATCATTGTTATCATGGCTTATGTGATATGGGTGCTAGTGCTAGTGTGATACCTTATGATCTTTATAAAGAAATTATGCACGATATTGCACCTGTTGAATTAGAAGATATTGTTGTTACTAGTAAGCTTGCTAATAGGGACACCATTAAACCCATTGGGATTGTTAGAGATGTTGAAGTCTTGTGTGGGGAGATTAAATACCCTGCTGATTTTCTTGTTCTTGGTTCCCCACAAGATGATTTTTGTCCCATTATTTTCGGTAGACCCTTCTTGAATACTGCTAGTGCTAAAATTAATTGTGAAAAGAATATTGTCACTGTTGGCATAGATGGTATGTCTCATGAGTTTAATTTTGCTAAGTTTAGTAGACAACCTCGTGAAAGGGAACCACCTAGTAAGGATGAGATTATTGGTCTTGCTTCCATTGTTGTTCCTCCAACTGATCCATTAGAACAATATTTGCTAGACCATGAAAGCGATATGTTTATGAAGGAAAGGGAAGAAATAGATGAAGTGTTCCTTAAACAAGAACCTATCTTTGAAACATAACCTTCCGTTGAAATTCTTGGGATCCCCTCCACCCAAGGGTGATCCGTGTTTGAACTCAAACCTTTTACGATAATCTTAAGTATGCTTATCTTGATGAAAAGAAATATATCCTGTTATTATTAGTGCTAACCTTTCAGAGAAAGAAGAAGAAAGATTATAGAAAACTCTGAAGAAGCACCGAGCTGTTATTTGATATACTCTGGATGATCTTAAGGGCATTAGTCCCACATTATGTCAACACAAAATTTCAGTGGAGAAAGATGCCAAACCAGTTAGAGATCCTCAAAGGCGATTAAATCCCAAAATGAAGGAAGTGGTAAGAAAGGAGATTCTAAAACTCCTTGAGGCAGGTATTATTTATCCGTTCTTGATAGTGAATGGGTAAGCCCTGTCCATTGTGTCCCTAAAAAGGGAGGTATTACCGTTGTTCCTAATGATAAAGATGAATTGATCCCGCAAAGAATTATTACAGGTTATAGGATGGTAATTGATTTTCGTAAGTTAAATAAAGCTACTAAGAAAGATCATTACCCTTTACCTTTTATTGATCAAATACTAGAAAGGCTATCCAAACACACACATTTTTGCTTTCTGGATGATTATTATGGCTTCTCTCAAATACATGTGTCAGCAAAGGATCAATCTAAAACTACTTTTACTTGCCCTTTTGGTACTTTTGCTTATAGATGTATGCCTTTTGGTTTATGTAATGCACCTGCTACCTTTCAAACATGCATGATGGCTATATTCTCTGATTTTTGTGAAAAGATTTGTGAGGTATTCATGGATGACTTCTCCGTCTGTGGATCCTCTTTTGATGATTGTTTGAGCAACCTTGATCGATTTTTGCAGAGATGCGAAGACACTAGTCTCGTCCTGAATTGGGAAAAGTGTCACTTTATGGTTAATGAAGGCATTGTCTTGGGGCACAAGATCTCGGTGAGTGGTATTGAAGTTGATAAAGCCAAAGTTGATGCTATTGAAAAGATGCCATGTCCCAAGGACATAAAAGGTATAAGAAGTTTCCTTGGTCATGCCGGCTTTTATAGGAGGTTCATTAAGGACTTTTCTAAAATCTCTAGGCCTCTGACTAATTTATTGCAAAAAGATATTCCTTTTGTCTTTGATGATGATTGTGTAGAAGCATTTGAAACACTTAAGAAAGCTTTGATCACTGCACCTATTGTTTAGCCACCTGATTGGAATTTACCTTTTGAAATTATGTGCGATGCTAGTGATTATGTTGTAGGTGTTGTTTTAGGGCAAAGAGTCGATAAGAAATTGAATGTTATCCAGTATGCTAGTAAGACTCTTGATCTTGCCTGAGAAATTATGCTACTCTTGAAAAAGAGTTCTTAGCAGTTGTGTTTGCATGTGATAAGTTTAGACCTTATATTGTTGATTCCAAAGTTACTATTCACATTGATCATGCTGCTATTAAATATCTTATGGAAAAGAAAGATGCTAAGCCTAGACTCATTAGATGGGTCCTCTTGCTCCAAGAATTTGATTTGCATATTATTGATAGAAAGGGAGCTGAGAACCCGTTGCAGACAATTTGTCTAGGTTAGAGAATGTTCTTGATGACCCACTGCCTATTAATGATAGTTTTCCTGATGAACAATTAGCGGTTGTCAATGCTTCTCGTACTGCTCCTTGGTATGCTGATTATGCTAATTACATTGTTGCTAAATATATACCGCCTAGTTTCACATACCAGCAAAAGAAAAAGTTCTTTTATGATTTAAGACATTACTACGGGATGATCCACACCTTTATAAAGAAGGAGTAGATGGTATTATTAGGCGTTGTGTGCACGAGCATGAACAGGAACAAATCCTACATAAGTGTCACTCTGAATCCTATGGAGGACACCACGCTGGAGATAGAACGCACACAAGGTACTACAATCTGGTTTTTATTGGCCTACTCTTTTCAAAGATGCTCGTAAGTTTGTCTTATCTTGTGATGAATGTCAAAGAATAGGTAACATTAGTAGACGTCAAGAAATGCCTCTAAATTATTCTCTTATTATTGAACCGTTTGATGTTTGGGGCTTTGATTATATGGGACCTTTTCCTGCCTCCAATGGTTATACACATATTTTAGTTGCTGTTGATTACATTACTAAGTGGGTAGAAGCTATTCCAACTAGAAGTGCTGATCATAACACTTCTATTAAAATGCTTAAAGAAGTTATTTTTCCGAGGTTTGGAGTCCCTAGATATCTTATGGTGATGGTGGTTCACACTTTATTCATGGTGCTTTCAGTAAGATGCTTGCTAAGTATGATGTCAATCATAGAATCACATCTCCTTATCACCCAGATCTAGTGGTCAAGTAGAGTTGAGCAATAGAGAGCTCAAATTAATTTTGCAAAAGGCTGTGAATAGATCTAGAAAGAATTGGTCCAAAAAACTTGATGATGCATTATGGGCCTATAGAACTGCATACAAAAATCCTATGGGTATGTCTCCATATAAGATGGTTTATGAAAAAGCATGTCATTTACCTCTTGAACTTGAACATAAAGCATATTGGGCTATTAAAGAGCTCAATTATGACTTCAAACTCGCCGGTGAGAAGAGGTTGTTTGATATTAGCTCACTTGATGAATGGAGAACCCAAGCATATGAGAATGCCAAGCTTTTCAAAGAAAAAGTCAAACGCTGGCATGATAAGAGGATACAAAAGTGTGAGTTTAAAGCAGGAGATTATGTGTTATTGTTCAACTCTCGTTTAACATTTTTTGCAGGAAAACTTCTCTCAAAATGGGAAGGCCCCTACGTTATCGAGGAGGTCTATCGCTCTGGCGCTATAAAAATCAACAACTTCGAAGGCACAAATCTGAGGGTGGCAAACGGTCAAAGAATTAAACATTATATTTTAGGTAATCCTATCAATGTTGAAACTAATATTATTGAAACCATAACCCATGAGGAATACATAAGAGACACTTTCCAGAACATTCCAGACTCCGAAAAGGTATTGGTACGTGGTACGGTAAGTAAACCGACTCCAAAACAACTCTAATGGCAATTTTTATCAGTTTTGGATTATTTAAGAATTTTAGGAAGAAAGTAGTAGTCCGAAAGGGACACGAGGCTCCCATGAGAGAGGAGGGCGCGCCCCCCTGTCTCGTGGGCACCTCGTGTGTCTCCCGGACTCCGTTTTCTTGTATGTTACGTATTTTGGTCGGTAAAAATGCATTATATATACTCCCGAAGGTTTTGACCACCGTATCACGCAAATATCCTCTATTTTCATTTCGAGCTGTCTCTGTTGCAGATTTAGAGCACCATGACTTCTCCCTCCTCCAACAACGAAGACAAGGATGCTTGGCTATTGAAGATAGAGTTGAAAAGAGAGGAACCAGAAGAGATCAACAAGGATGAAGGGATCAAGAAGGCCATGGAGGTTCAAGCTCCGGTGGTGAAAGAAGAAGACATCCCTCGACCTTTACCTAACCTTTTCACTCAAACAGAGATTGAAGCTTTCAAGATGATTGAGTTAGCCCGCATACAGAACAAGTATCTCACACAGGAGAATATTTTGTTGAAGGATCATATTGCTGGGTTCAAGGGCATTATCCGCAAGTTGGAGGAGCTATTACGCTCGATGTGCGATTATCCACCGTCATCATCACCACCTCCATCACCTCCGAAGAAATAATCATATGGGCATGGGCACTCCCCTTGGCCACTGCCAAGCTTGGGGGAGGTTCCCCGGTATCGTATCACCATCACACTCTTATCTTTACCGCTTTATTTAGTTCGATCCTTTTAGTAGTATCTTGATCTAGTAGATTGAAGTTTTGATATCAAGTAGTTTTGAGTTTTGCATTGTGATCTCTTTATGTAAGCGAGTCCGTGTGCTATCTATAATAAAGATTAGTGCTGAGTCAAGGGCTTTGCTATGTTGCTATGATCTTGTGAAAGTAGAAAGAACAAAAGAGTTCATATTGATCTTATGGATAGTGATAACTTCACACATAGAAAGTATGAGGCATAAAAATTGTTGACAGTTGATGAACGTAGCCTTGGTCATCGTTGCAATTAATAGGAAGTGATAAGGAAAGAGGGGTTCACATATAAATATATTATCTTGGACATCTTTTATGATTGTGAAGCACTCACTAAGTATGACATGCTAAAAGAGTCGATGTTGGACAAGGAAGAGAACGTAATGGTTTATGTTTTCCGACATCTCAGCTAAAGTATATTGTCATTGACCTTCCAAACATGTTGAGCTTGCCTTTCCCCCTCATGCTAGCCAAATTCCTTGCACCAAGTAGAGATACTACTTGTGCTTCCAAATATCCTTAAACCAGTTTTGCCATGAGAATCCACCATACCTACCTATGGATTGAATAAGATCCTTCAAGTAAGTTGTCATCGGTGCAAGCAATAAAAATTGCTCTCTAAATATGTATGACTTATTAGTGCAGAGAAAATAAACTTTGTACGAACTTGTTGTGGAAGTAATAAAAGTAACGGACTGCATAATAAAGGTCCACATACAAGGGCAATATAAAGTGGCGTTCTTTTGCACTAAGACTTTATGCATCAACCCTAAAGCGCATGACAACCTCTGCTTCCCTCTGCGAAGGGCCTATCTTTTACTTTATGTTCTACTTTATGCTTGAGTCAAGGTGATGCTCACCTTTCCCTTTTTATTTTTATCCTTTGGCAAGCTCCTCGTGTTTGAAAGATCATGATACATATATCCAATTGGATGTAAGTTGGCATAGGCTATTATTGTTGACATCACCTAAAGGTGAATACGTTGGGAGGCAACACAATAAGCCCCTATCTTTCTCAGTGTCCGGCTGAAACTCTATAACCACAAGTATTGCGTGAGTGTTAACAATTATAGGGGACTACGAGATAGTTGAGTATGTGAGCTTGCTGAAAGGCTCTATTATTGACTCTTTCCGATGTTACGATAAATTGCAATTGCTTCAATGACTGAGATTATAGTTTGTTAGTTCCCAATGAAGTTTTTGAACCATACTTGACATTGTGAATTGCTTATTACTTGAGCATAGGAAATCATATGACAAAATCCATATATGTTGCTGTTATTAGAATGATCATGATTCCCTCATGTCCATATTTTATTTTTATCGGCACCTCTATCTCTAAACATGTGGACATATTTTTCGATTTGGCTTCCGCTTGAGGACAAGCGAGGTCTAAGCTTGGGGAGTTGATCGTCCATTTTGCATCATGCTTTTATATCAATATTTATTGCATTATGGGCTGTTATTACACATTATATCTCAATACTTATGGCTATTCTCTCTTATTTTACAAGGTTTACCATGAAGAGGGAATCTTGGCAATTTGGAATTCAGGTGGAAAAGGAGCAAACGTTGAAACCTATTCTGCACAACTCCAAAAGTCTTGAAACTACACGAAACAACTTTTTGGATTTTATAAGAATTTATGAGCAAAAGAAATAGGCCAGGGGGCCCACACCCTGTCCAGGACACAGGAAGGCGCCCCCCCTGTAGGGCGCGGCCCCCTATCTCCTGGGCCCCCTGGTGGACCTCCGGCGTCCATCTTCTGCTATATCATCACTTTTACCCTGGAAGAAATCATGGGCAAGCTTACGGGACGAAACTCCGCCGCCACAGGCGGAACCTTAGCGGAATCAATATAGGGCTCTAGCGGAGCTGTTCTGCAGGGGACACTTCCTTCCCGGGAGGAAATCATCACCAACGTCATCACCAACGATCCTCTCATCGAGAGGGGTCAATCTCCATCAACATCTTCACCAGCACCATCTCCTCTCAAAACCCTAGTTCATCTCTTGTATCCAATCTTGTATCAAAACCACAAATTGGTACACGTGGGTTGCTAGTAGTGTTGATTACTCCTTGTAGTTGATGCTAGTTGGTTTACTTGGTGGAAGATCATATGTTCAGATCCTTTATGCATATTATTACTCCTCTGATTATGAACATGAATATGCTTTGTGAGTAGTTACGTTTGTTCACGAGGACATGGGTGAAGTCTTGCTATTAGTAGTCATGTGAATTTGGTATTAGATTCGATATTTTGATGAGATGTATGTTGTCTTTCCTCTAGTGGTGTTATGTGAATGTCGACTACATGACACTTCACCATTATTTGGGCCTAGAGGAAGGCATAGGGAAATAATAAGTAGATGATGGGTTGCTAGAGTGTGAAGCTTAAACCCTAGTTTATCGTTGCCGTTAGGGGCTGATATGGACCCATATGTTTAATGCTGTGGTTAGGTTTACCTTAATACTCCTTTTTGTAGTTGCGGATGCTTGCAATAGGGGTTAATCATAAGTGGGATGCTTGTCCAAGTTAGGACAGTAGCCAAGTGTTGGTCCACCCACATAACAAATTATCAAAGTACCGAACGCGAATCTTATGAACGTGATGAAAACTAGCTTGACGATAATTCCCAATGTGTCCTCGGGAGCTCCTTCTTCATTATTAGAATTTGTCCAGGTTTATCCTTTGCTACATAAAGGATCGGGCCACCTTTCTGCACTTTATTTACTTTATTTACTTTTTGCTTGTTACTATTTATCTTGTCACAAAACTATCTATCACCTACTATTTCAGTGCTTGCAGAGAAAACCTTACTGAAAACCGCTTATCATTTCCTTCTGCTCCTTGTTGGGTTCGACACTCTTACTTATCAAAAGGACTACGATAGATCCTCTATACTTGTGGGTCATCAGTGCCCGAGCGCCTCCCTCGGGATGTTGGCTAGGTATGAGGCCCTCCAGAAGAGAGCCCCCGAGCCCAGCCTGAGGAGGGCGCCGGGCGCGCCTTCCTATGTAAGGGAGGGAGGCGCCCCATCTACGGGCGCAGGTCCTGAGGTGGTGCTGCTGCAGACGCCGCTTTCCTGAGGCCCTTGATGGAGCAGTTGCTTCTTCTTCTTGGGGACGGCCTCAAGAGGGTAGACGGCGCCTTCGTTATCTGGGTCTTCGGCCGCTGCAGCTTGATAAGCACGCTCGAGGGAGCACACCACGTCCCTTTCTTCGCAGGCGACCGTGATGACGCCACAGCTACCTGGCATCTTGAGGACGTTGTAACCATGATGAGTCACTACCATGAACTTGGCCAGGGCTGGGTACCCGAGGATGGTGTTGTATGGCAGGCGGATGTGGGCGACGGCGAAGTCGATGAGCTCGGTGCGGTAGTTGTCGCGCTTGCCGAAGGTGACAGGGAGGCGGACCTGCCCGATCGGGGTGGTGGAGCCGTCGGTCACTCCTGAGAAGGGCTTGGTAGGCTGTAGCTGATCATACGACTCTTGGAGGCGGTCGAACATCTCGACGAACAGGACATTGAGCCCTGCGCCGCCATCGATGAGGGTCTTGGTGACTTGGACATTGCTGATGATGGGCGAGCAGAGCATCGGGAGGGCCCCGACAGTTGCCGCGCACTTGAGCTGGTCAGATGAGCTGAAAGTGATGGTGCACTTGGACCACCTGAGCGGGCGCGTGGCCTCGAGCCTGGGGAGGGCCGCGTTCACCTCGCGAGCAAACTGCTTGAAGATGCATTGGGAGGCAGGGGCCTGAGCACCACCCAAGATGCAAGCGATGGCGCGAGGCTCCTGGAAGCCCCCAGCCCCCTCGTCCTGGTGATGGTCGTCATTCCTCCTCGGTGGTGGTGGTAGCAGAGGGAGTCCGGCCTTGCCCTGCGGATGGTCCTCACGAGCCTGGTCTCTCCAGGCGCCTTCGCGAGGCGGGTCCTGCCAGCGGTCCTCATGAGGTTGGTCGCGCCACTCCTGGCGGGGGACGCGATCGTCCCAGGGTCCTCCACTTCGGCCTCCTCCGCGGCCGTAGACCGGGTCGTTGCGCTCGGGGCGTCGACCGAAGCACCCATCACGAATGGCCCTAAGCTCCTGACAGTCGTTGGTGTTGTTACTGTGTACGTTGTGGAAGGCGTAGAATGGACGGCTGCCCTTGGACGACTCCGGGTGGTCGCAGCCGCGAGCACGGACGCTCCCTTGCGCTTCACATCCTTGGTCTTGGCCTTCTTGTCTTCCGGGTCGGCAGCTGGAAGCTCGAGGAGGGAGAGGCGCCCCTCCTCAGCTCTCGCGCACTTGGTTGCCATGTTGAACATATCCAGAGCCATGCACAGGTCCTCGTGTATGGCGAGCTCCTCCTTCATCTTGACATCGCGGACGCCATCGGAAAATGCTGAGATGATGGTCTCGTCTGTTACCTTGGGGATCTTGAGGCGAACGCTATTGAAGCACTGGATGTACTTCTGTAGGGTCTCTCATGGTTGTTGCTTGATGTGCCGCAGGTCACCAACGGTAGGTGGGCGGTCGCGAGTACCCTGGAAGTTGGCGACGAAATGCTCGCGCATCTCGCCCCAGGAGGAGATCGATCCCGCGGGCAAGTTCAGGAGCCACGAGCGTGCGCCATCTTTGAGTGCCATGGGGAACCAGTTCGCCATGACCTTCTCGTTGCTGTTGGCCGCCTCGATGCTCAGCTCGTAGAGCTGCAAGGACTCAGCCGGGTCGGGGGTGCCGTCGTAGCACGAAGGTAGGTCGGGCTGGAACTTGTCAGGCCATACGACGCTGCGCAGCACGGAGGTGAAGGCACGACAGCCTGTTGTAGTCACTGGAGCCCGTCGTGGAGGTGGGGCCTGGTCTTGGTATCCAAGCGCCGCCACCGCGGGCGGCACACGATCTTGACGTGGTGGTGTCAGGAGTGTAGGAGCGTCTTCTTGCGGCCGCGGGATTTCCTGGCAGCTTAATTCTTCGCGCGCGGGCGCCCTGCACGGTGGGTCGCACCGTGGGGCCGCGCATCTTGGTGCGAGGGCGACGTCTTTATGTGGAGGCGCTCCATGGGCTACGTTGCTCACAGCGGGAGGCGGGCGAAGCAGCGGGAGGGACGGTACGGGAGAGCCCCCAGCAGCGCTGACGAGCTCGGTGATGCAGTCCAGCCAGTCCTCGTAGAGGTCTTCGACGGGGCGGTAACACAAGAGCTCGCGCGCCATGAGGAGCGCAGCCTGCGCGTCCGTGGGTGCGCGACGAGCGTGGGATGACGAGCTGGCCGGAGTCAGGGACGGGGTGGCGGTGCGTCCTTCCCGCTGCACGGAGGGGTGCAACGACGAAGCCTGCTGCTCATTCCCCGCCGGGCTGGTGGCGGCGTTGGTAGCAGGTGATGGAGAGAGACAAGGAGGCCCGCCGACGGGCGTCATCTGGGCGACGCGAGCGTTGAGAGCGGCTCGGCGCTCAGCGCGGGCACGGTGAGCATCAGCCATGAAACTGGCGGAGCGGTGGAGCGTGGATCGACGGAGGAAAGGCTTCGGAGCACCCCTACCTGGCATGCCAAATGTCGGATTACGGGTTCCAGCAAACCCTTGTGAGGTTCGAACTATGGGGTGCGCACGAAGAATTCTCTCTCCCCAGCTCACTCACTCAATGATTCCACACCCTAGCTCGATGAACCCAAAGAACAAGAGACACAGGGGGTTATACTGGTTCAGGCCACCTCGCGGTGTAATACCCTACTCCAGTGTGGTGGTGGATTGCCTCGAGGGGCTAAGGATGAACTAGTACATTGGATGAACAGCCTCAAGAGGTGAGGTGTTCTTGGTGCTTGATCAGCTGGTGAACTCGTCCGGGTTCCTTCCCCCTCCTATGGTGGAGGCTAGCCCTATTTATAGAGGCCTTGGTCCTCTTCCCAAATGCTAGGCGGGAAGGGATTCCACAACGTCCAAGTTTGAAGGGGGGCAACTAGTATAAGCTTATCCTGACAAAAGGTGGTCTTCACCTGCCAAAGGCTCTGGTGGTGATGCTGTTGTGGGCTCCGCGATGACCTCCGTCGTGCCGTCCTGCTGGTCTTAGTCTTGTTGCACTGATATGGAAACCTTTGCCTGATGCCTTGGGACTCCGCGCCTGCGCTTGCCTCTCTAACACCAAAAAGGAAACTGGTACATTGCACCCGCTGGCGCCCGCCTGGCCTTGGTCGTCACGGCTCATGTCACGTGAACCTCGCGAGGTGCCCCTTGCATGGAGATCTCCGCTCCTCGGGAGCCAGCCTGGTGAGGCTGCCCCCAGGGAGGTCTTGGTGTCGTCCGCCTCGTGAGGCTTGGCCCCTCGCGAGGGTCTTGAGTGTCGCTGCTGAAGCTGGGCCGTACCAGGCCGCTGGTGGAGCCACGTGTTGGGCCGTAGGCAGGCAAGTCTGGGCACCCCTGGTCCCAGAACGACCGACATCACTTGCTCGGTCAGTCAAGGCTCAACTAAACCGCCACCACCAGAAGTGAAGATTAGAAGCAACAAGACAAAGCTTTCAAAAGCACAAAATATCCCAGCTAGGGAAACCAGGAGCAAGATGGTTAACCCATCCCGGAACACGATAAGCAAGGCAAAGATTTGAATTTGAACTTGAATGCAAGTCATAAACTTTGAACTTCAAGGATTTGTAATAAGGATTCTGTCGTCAATTTGAACTACCGTGAAAACTTGTAAGGTGTAATAATTCTATTTGTAATTTGATGTGGAGTTTGAGGAAGAATACAAAACTGAGGCAAAATTTGAATTTTAGGCAAACTTTGAATTTGAACCGACACTTTAAGTCCATTGCCCTGTGGTGTGAGTTGGAAAGTTTGTTGAACTATTATAAACATTAGGTGATCAATCCGATCTCTTTTGCGTGGTAAAACTTGTAGTCATGAGAAATGTTCTCCAAATGAGCTCCCAAGCTAGGGTAAACAGCCCCATTTGTAATCAAGTTTTTATGGACCTACTCTAAATGAGCCAAATATTTTTTATTAACACCTATTCAATCTATATAGTGTAGATTCGAAGTATCAGTATTTATTGAATTAATCTTCATATTTTTACATTTTTAAAAAAAATACTTTAATAGAAAACCATTAAAAACACGTTTAAGATATGAAAATGGAAAACTAAATTCAGATCCTTCTTATTCACTTTGAAATCAAGCTTTGGTGACTTTTTTTTTATTTTCAAAAACCGAAGGGAACCCTACCTCCTCTCCGTGGACTCTATGAAATGTTGTACGCGATAGCTCATACGTGTGAAGGTTTTTTCCTGAAAATGTCCATAGACAAATTTTATGATTTTTGGTTGGTAAGATGTCACACAAGACAACATTGTGCGCAGGTTATATATATTTTTTGATTTTTCTAAATTAATGGTGCTCATTTGACCTCGATCGTGCTAGCTAGTTTTTTTTGTAAATGTCCGTATACCAAGTTTAGTATTTTTCCTCGTTAGTGTGTCTTATAAAACGACAAACGGCAAAGGTTTCATATTTTTTCAATTTTTTTTAAATTGGTTATGGTCGGTCAAAGCCTTGGAAACCCCGTTGACCAGCTCAAAACCCCTGTAAACCCTGCGGGGCTTCACCTAACCCTAGCTCCGAACGTCAGCCATCCGATCAAACCCTAGCGCCAAGAGACAGCCCTCAGATGTGGTCTTCTAGAAGGAATTCCAAGGGCAGGCTGTGTGCAGGCTCCACGCTGTTGGATCACATGGATGGCTCCGCATCATTGGATCGTGGGGCGATCCGGGAGAGGCGGTCCATGAGATTTGTTGGTTGGTGCTCACCCATCCTTGCCTCCCCTTTCTTCTGCTGCTTATTCTGCGACGACGAGAGGAGCCACTGATCTTCTTCTTCTTCTCCGGCAACGAGAGGAGACACTCCTCTACTTCTTCTTCTCCAGCAATTTTGGGTGATATGTCGAGCTCCACTTTAGCCTCCCGCCCCTCGTGGACCCAGTATGGTCCACTTCCCATGGAACGATGTCCTGACTGCCCACGCAACGCTCCACTTATATGGTTGACTTCAAAGGATGTCAAGAATGGCAACTATGGGCGCGAGTTCGTGAAATGCGAGAGCAAGCCAGAGGGGCAGGTTAGATCTCATGATTTTCCTCTGATTTATTTTTCTATTTGCTTTCAATTCTTTTTCCTTGGATCTGGGATTTAGGGTTCATGTATTCGTTTCAGATCATGAAGAAATGCACACATTTTGAATGGCTAGATGACTACGTTAAGCGGATTCAATTCAATGTGGCCCCAACCCAGTAGCTCAATCTGCCATCAGCACCAACGGATTTGGTCTTTGAAAGTGCTGCTCTGACAGTTGGGGATGCATATCTGAAGGGTTAATTAAAGAAGACGAACAAGAACTTGAAGAAGATGATTGAATTAAACAAGCAGGCGAATCTGATAGCTTTAGGATTTTATCCCTTTTTTGTATAGTTGCTCTAGGATTTGCTTACTTGTTGGTCATCACTCATTATAGATGTTATTAGTGTGGTGTCATGTGCTCTAGGATTTTGTTAAATTTGTGGATCATGTGCTCTAGGATTTGCTTAAATTTCTGGATCATGTGCTCTATGCTCTGTGTTGATTAATTTGTGGATCATGTCAGTTTCGTCAGTTTTGTACACTTTCAGTTTCTTCAGTTTCGTCAGGCAACACTGACCACAGAAGAAAAAAATGTAGTTTGAGGGACCAAGTTGAAACTAAGCTCTGGTTGGGCCGTCGCATTGTGTTGAGTGTCGAAGGCCCACAAAGATAAAAGAGGCCTAGAAAATAGTGCACGCACTGGCTCTGTTTTTTTGGCTTGATTATTGCCATGGTAAATCCATTTATTGCCATGCCGAACAAAAATAGTGCATGATGGTAAATTAATTTATTGTTGGACTTGCCCATGTCAAATTTATTTGTACATATAGTGGCAATTTCCTTCTGTATATAGCCTACGGCACAACACTTTGATTTTTTGACATGCGGGTATTATAAACATGTTCTTGTTGCAAGAAAAATATTGTATACACGATTTTTTGTTTTTGTTTTTGTTATTAAGAGCATATCAGATTTAATTATGTAAATCATGATATCCATCTGAAACCACGTCTAACATAAAGTCTAGTGGCACCATTAGCCACCATATCCATCTAGAGAGCATGTCTAGGGCTCGGCTACGCCACCATATCCATCTAGAGAGCATGTCTAGGGCTCGGCTACGGCACCATATCCATCTACCGATATCTCACATAGCAAGCATATATACATCCATAACATAGAAAGTAGCAACCATAGCATAGTTCTTAGATAAAACATAGGGTGCCTAAATTTTTTTTACGGGTGAAATAATGTATTACTCATCACGAAAGGTTCAAACAATCAATGACAACTAGCTCTGCCGCTACCAAAGGCCCCAACCCTATCCATGTCATAGTTCTGCCTTCTAAACGAGCAAACTTACCTAAGCTATCACTAACTTTATTTTGTCTACGATTGGTATGAGTAATACAAGATTCACGAAGAGACATAAAGTATCTAATCTCCTTAATAGGCGATGCGTAGATAGATCTATCCACCTCTTTTGCCTTGATCAACTTCACTGCAACAAGGGAGTCCATCTGGATCATAACGGGAAGAGATAACACAAACCCTCCATACACGCACATAGTTCAGCTTCGAGGGTAGCCAACGACATAACATAAATATATAACACATTCTACATAAAAGAGTTCATGATACAACCAACAACATAACATAAAAATATATAAAAATCCCTAACGGGCAAGACAAGCTTCACGAGACCGGCCTAGCCTTCACCACCATCTTCACTGTGCCTTCTCTTTAGTGCTCCTCCTCCATGCCCTCCTCGCCAAGGTAGTAGGGGAGGATGTGCATACCGTTGTGGGTGGGGAAGATGCTATCGAAGTCCATGAAGATGTTGTAGGTGGTGAATGCGATGAACTCGCACCCACACCAAAACACCTTGCTGAGGAGGTAGTACGCATCGAATCTGTTGGTGAAGTTGGCGATGAGCCCTATCGCCGGAGTGGTGGAGTTTGGACGCACTTCCTCCAGTCGGAACATCACCGGCGAGCCCGTCGGGAGGTGGGCATAGCCCGCACCAAGGAACCACTGGGCAAACTCCTTTCCACCCCTCCAACGTGAGAATGCCCACACGCAGAGCGTCGTCTCCATGACGACACCGGCGGGATACCGCCTCTCCGACATGGTCGGTGGGAGCTAGAAGATGGGGCTGTTGTACTGCATCCTCTCCTGGCTTTGAGAGTGCACTGGGTTTGGGTGAAGAATAGAAGGGGGCGGCGCAAATGGATGTGTGGAGAATAGGTGAAGGTGTGGGTGGTTTAAATAGAGAAAGGGGAAGGGAAGGGGAGTGGCACCGACCGCGCTTTGGATTTGATACGTTCAAACGAGTGGCATCGATCGATATGCCACTTTAATTGCCACATTGAATAGATGCGAGTGGATCGAGGAGATAAGCGTGCAAGATGAGACGAACCAGCATCAGCGACCGTCCCTGCGTCCGTGGCGGCTCGCGTGCAGAAAGAGGCTGGTCAGCGTCCGTGGCGGCTCGCGTGAGAAAGAGGGGAGGTCAGCGCATTGTGGTGGCGGGCATCAGCGCATGCAGGCATGCTAGCTACGTGCATGCATAGCAGGCTCATGTCATTGCAGCGCGCGCAGGGCCCAAAAATCTAACCACGGCCCAACGGGCGAATAGCGGCACCGTCCGATGCGGCCCCAATTGTCAGGTCCAATGGGCGACATAGTCCAGCGCGGCCCCACTTATCAGAGTTAACAGTCAAAGCACTGTCCCGACGACATCCACCATTTTTGACCATTTATGAGGGTTTCAAACAAGGGTGTGGGGAAAAGTGAGCAAAAGTTAAGAGCGTGGGGATGAATGAGTAGAGCTAAGGAACCAAGGGTATAGATGTAAAAAGCCATTTACCTTAATGATCTTTAGTAGTTACGGATATTTGCTAGAGTTCCAATCATAAGTGCATATGATCCAAGAAGAGAAAGTATGTTAACTTATGCCTCTCCCTCATATAAAATTGCAATAATGATTACCGGTCTAGTTATCGACTGCCTAGTGACAAATAACTTTCTTGTGACAAAAAACTCTCTACTAAATCTAACTTAGTTGTTTGTTTATCTAAACAGCCCCTAGTTTTTATTTGTGTGCTCTTTATTATCTTGCAAACCTATCCTATCACACCTATAAAGTACTTCTAGTTTCATACTTGTTCTAGGTAAAGCGAATGTTAAGCGTGCGTAGAGTTGTATCGGTGCTTGATAGATCTTGAGGGAATATTGTTTCTACCTTTAGCTCCTTGTTGGGTTCGACACTCTTACTTATCGATAAAGGCAACAATTGATCCCCTATACTTGTGGGTTATCAACTATACACAATGCATGAGGATGACAATAGTGCTCTCAGGTCTGGCTCTTCTTTGAGAGGGTGATGACTCAACCTAAACGTAAATAGATAGTCCTTTCATAGAGGGAAGCAGGGATTTGCAGAGGTGCCAAATCTCAAAGCTTAAATAAGAGATAAATAAAATTTTGGGAGCTGCACCATTCCTATCAACGTTACCACCAAGAGTTATCAATATCTTCCATGCTAAACACATTACCAGTGGTTCCCAAGTGGTAAAAGTAAATTTTTACTCCCCCTCCACCAACAAACACACTCCACGGCTATCCGAATCCACACATATCGTCCATACCAAGGGATTTTTGTTTAATTATTTGCAATTTTTTATTTCAGGACTGAGAATCCCTGTTACCGTCCCCTCGTGCAAGGGCGAGTGAGTAAACACTCATCATGAGAATAACCCGCTTAGCATGGAAGATACTGACCGCCCCCTGTCGCTCCATGAGCAGTCCAGGCACACAAAACAGATGTTCATTTGAAAGTTTAGAGGTGGCACGTGCAAATTTACTTGGAACGGCAGGGTAATACCGCATATAGGTTGATATGGTGGACTCATCTGGAATAACTTGGGTTTAAAGATTTTGATGCACAAGCAGTATTTCCGCTTAGTACAGGTGAAGGCTAGCAAATAGGTTGAGAAGCGGCCAGCTAGAGAGCGAAAACGGTCATGAACATGTGTTATGCAAAATCAACATTGAAGACTAGCATGGGTTGGATATGAACACCATGAACATAAATATCGTAGAGGCTATGTTGGTTTTGATTCAACTACATGCGTGAACATGTGCCAAGTCAAGCCACTTGAAACATTCAGAGGAGGATACCATATCATCATACTACATCGCAATCATTTTAATGCATGTTCAGATCCAAGATAAATCATTATCCACTCCTAGCTACTTAAGCATGTCATGAGAAACTATAATCTCTAATTGTCATTGCAAACATGTTTGACCATAATATGTTGAATCATGGATACTGCTACCTCTTGAGCACTGCGTTGGTTTTCCCTTGAAGAGGAAAGGGTGATGCAGCAAAGTAGCGTAAGTATTTCCCTCAGTTTTTGAGAACCAAGGTATCAATCCAGTAGGAGGCTACGCGCGAGTCGCTCACACCTACACAAAACAAATAAATCCTCGCAACCAACGCGATAAGGGGTTGTCAATCCCTACACGGTCACTTACGAGAGTGAGATCTGATAGATATGATAAGATAATATTTTGGTATTTTTATGATAAAGATGCAAGATAAAATAAAAGCAAAGTAAAAAAGCAACGGAAATAACTAAGTGTTGGAAGATTAATATGATGAAGGTAGACCAGGGGGCCATATGTTTCACTAGTGGCTTCTCTCAAGAGCATAAGTATTTTACGGTGGGTGAACAAATTACTTTTGAGCAATTGACAGAATTGAGCATAGTTATGAGAATATCTAGGTATGATCATGTATATAGGCATCACGTCCGAGACAAGTAGACCGACTCCTGCCTACATCTACTACTATTACTCCACACATCGACCGTTGTCCAGCATGCATCTAGAGTATTAAGTTCATAAGAACAGAGTAACGCCTTAAGCAAGATGACATGATGTAGAGGGATAAATTCATACAATATGATAAAAACCCCATCTTGTTATCCTCGATGGCAACAATACAATACGTGCCTTGCTGCCCCTCATCCTTTGGGAAAGGACACGCAAGATTGAACCCGAAGCTAAGCACTTCTCCCATTGCAAGAAAAACCAATCTAGTAGGCCAAACCAAACTGATAATTCGAAGAGACTTGCAAAGATAACCAATCATACAAAAAAGAATTCAGAAGATTCAAATATTGTTCATAGATAATCTTGATCATAAACCCACAATTCATCGGTCTCAACAAACACACCACAAAATAAGATTACATCGAATAGATCTCCACGAGAGAGGGGGAGAACATTGTATTGAGATCCAAAAGGAGAGAAGAAGCCATCTAGCTAATCACTATGGACCCGAAGGTCTGAAGTAAACTACTCACACTTCATCGGAGAGGCTATGGTGTTGATGTAGAAGCCCTCCATGATCGATGCCCCTTCCGGCGGAGCTCCGGAACAGGCCCCAAGATGGGATCTTGTGGGTACAGAAAGTTGCGGCGGTGCAATTAGGTTTTTGGCTCCGTATCTG
The DNA here is from genome assembly GCA_021605205.1 of Aegilops longissima. Lineage (NCBI taxonomy): Eukaryota > Viridiplantae > Streptophyta > Magnoliopsida > Poales > Poaceae > Aegilops > Aegilops longissima. The sequence goes on from CM038678.1 coordinate 661,256,649, forward strand.
ATCGTTTGGGGGTACGTAGGTATATATAGGAGGAAGAAGTACGTTGGTGGAGCAACAGGGGGCCCACGAGGGTGTAGGGCGCGCCTGGGGGGTAGGCGCGCCCCCCTACCTCGTGGTTTCCCTGTTGGTTGCTTGACGTAGGGTCCAAGTCTCCTAGATCATGTTGGTTCCAAAAATCACGTTCCCGAAGGTTTCATTCCGTTTGGACTCCATTTGATATTCTTTTTCTGCGAAACTCTGAAATATGCAAAAAAACAGCAATTCTGGGTTGGGCCTCCGGTTAATAGGTTAGTCCCAAAAATAATATAAAAGTTAATAATAAAGCCCAATAATGTCCAAACAGAAGATAATATAGCATGGAGCAATCAAAAATTATAGATACGTTGGAGACGTATCAAGCATCCCCAAGCTTAATTCCTGCTCGTCCTCGAGTAAGTAAATGATAAAAACAGAATTTTTTATGCGGAGTGCTACTTGGCATAATTTCAATATAATTCTTCTTATTGTGGCATGAATTTTCACATTTGATATGATTCAAGATAAAAGTTTAATGTTGACATAAAAAAATACTTCAAGCATACTAACTAAGCAATTATGTCTTATCAAAATAACATAGCCAAAGCAAGTTATCCCTACAAAATCATATAGTCTGGCTATGCTCCATCTTCCCCACACAAAATATTCATATTATGTACGACCCCGGTTTTAGCCAAGCAATTGTTTCATACTTTTAATACGCTTCAGCCTTTTCAACTCTTACGCAATACATGAGCGCAAGCCATGGATATAGCACTATGGTGGAACAAGGTATAATGGTAGGGGTTGTGTGGGAAGAAAAAAAGGAGAAAGTCTCACATCAACGAGGCTAATCAACGGGCTATGGAGATGCCCATCAATTGATGTTATTGCGAGGAGTAGGGAATGCCATGCAACTGATGCTCTAGACCTATAAGTGTATGAAAGCTCAAAAAGAAACTAAGTGGGTGTGCATCCAACTTACTTGCTCACGAAGACCTCGGGCATTTTGAGGAAGCCCATCATTGGAATATACAAGCCAAGTTCTATAATGAAATTTCCCACTAGTATATGAAAGTGACAAAATGAGAGACTCTCTATTATGAAGATCACGGTGCTACTTTGAAGCACAAGTGTGGTAAAAGGATAGTAACATTGTCCCTTCTCTCTTTTTCTCTTATTTTTTTTATTTGGGCATTTTCTCTTTTTTTGGCCTCTTTTTTTTATTTAGTCCGGAGTCTCATTCCGACTTGTGGGGGAATCATGGTCTCCATCATCCTTTCCTCACTTGGGACAATGCTCTAATAATGATGATCATCACACTTTTATTTACTTACAAATCATGAATTAAAACTCAATACTTGGAACAAAATATGACTCTATATGAATGCCTCCGGCGGTGTACCGGGATATGCAATGAATCAAGAGCGACATGTATGAAAGAATTATGAACGGTGGCTTTGCAACAAATACAATGTCAACTACATGATCATGCAAAGCAATATGACAATGATGGAATATGTCATGATAAATGAAACGGTGGAAAGTTGCATGGCAATATATCTCGGAATGGCTATGGAAATGCCATCATAGGTAGGTATGGTGGCTTTTTTGAGGAAGATATAAGGAGGTTTACGTGTGAAAGAGCGTATCATATCACGGGGTTTGGATGCACCGGCGAAGTTTGCACCAACTCTCAAGGTGAGAAAGGGCAATGCTGCAATCAAGAGGCTAGAAAATTGCGGAAAGGTAAGTGTGCGTATAATCCATGGACTCACATTAGTCATAAAGAACTCATATACTTATTGCAAAAATTTATTAGCCCTCGAAGCAAAGTACTACTACGCATGCTCCTAGGGGAAGGGTTGGTAGGAGTTAACCATCGTGTGATCCCGACCGCCACACAAAGGAAGACAATCAACAAATACTTCATGCTCCGACTTCGTTACATAACAGTTCACCATACGTGCATGCTATGGTAATCACAAACTCCAACACATGTATTTTTCAATTCCACAATTACTCAACTAGCACAACTATGATATTACCACCTTTATATCTCAAAACAATTATCAAGCATCAAATTTCTCATGATATTAATTAAAGAAAATTGCCATGCTATTTTAAGACTCTCAAAATAATATAAGTGAAGCATGAGAGATCAATAGTTTCTATAAAACAAATCCACCACCGTGCTCTAAAAGATATAAGTGAAGCACTAGAGCAAAACTATATAGCTCAAAAGATATAAGTGAAGCACATAGAGTATTCTAATAATTTACGAATCATGTGTGTCTCTCTCAAAAGGTGTGTACAGCAAGTATGATTGTGGTAAACTAAGAAACAAAGACTCAAATCATGCAAGACGCTCCAAGCAAAACACATATCATGTGGTGAATAAAAATATAGCTCCAAGTAAAGTTACCGATGGAAGTAGACGAAAGAGGGGATGCCCTCCGGGGCATCCCCAAGCTTTGGCTTTATGGTGTCCTTAGATTATCTTGTGGGTGCCATGGGCATCCCCAATCTTAGGCTCTTGCCACTCCTTGTTCCATAATCCATCAAATCTTTCACCCAAAACTTGAAAACTTCACAACACAAAACTCAGCAGAAAATCTCGTGAGCTCCGTTAGCGAAAGAAAACAAAAGATCACTTCAAGGTACTGTAATGAACTCATTATTTATTTATATTGGTGTTAAACCTACTGTATTCCAACTTCTCTATGGTTTATAAACTATTTTATTAGCCATAGATTCATCAAAATAAGCAAACAACACGCGAAAAACAGAATCTGTCAAAAACAGAACAGTCTGTAGTAATCTGTAACTAACGCAAACTTCTGGAACTTCAAAAAATCAGAAAAAATAGGAAGACCTAGGAAATTTGTTTATTGATCATCAGCAATTTGAATCAGTATTTTATCACGTTCTGGTGATTTTTAACAATTGTTTTAGTGAACAGAAAGTTTCTGGAATTTTCTGCAAGATCAAATAACTATCATCCAAGAAGATCTTATAGGTTTAACTTGGCACAAACACTAATTGAAACATAAAAGCACATCTAACCAGAGGCTAGACCAAATATTTATTCCTAAACAGAAGCATAAAGCAAAAAACTAAAAATAAAATTGGGTTGCCTCCCAACAAGCGCTATCGTTTAACGCCCCTAGCTAGGCATAAAAGCAAGGATAGATCTAGGTATTGCCATAATAATGGTACGGCAAGTCATGAAATTTTTTCTCATATTCTCTACGTTCAGCAGCAAGTTTTCTTTGAGGCAAGGAAAAATAATCAAAAGGGCTAAATTTAATGGGACAAAAGTCCCCAAGATCAATCTCGGGAGGTATGGGTTCCTCCCTTGGCCCTTTGTATTGCACAACCAATTCATCATTACAAGCATTCTTTTGGCAAAAAAGACACAAGCCTTCGTTCAAGAGAAAAACCTAATCCATTATTCTGAATACAAAATCATCATTAAGCTCGGAAATTCTATCAACTAGAACATCAGTTGGAACCTTTTTCCTAAGATTTTCATTATAAGCAACATGATCCAAAGATTGTAAACGCATCATGTATTCTTGATTAAAAAGGATAGCTTATATGGGAGGATGACTAGCATCTACCCTATAATGCGCAAAGATTTCTCTAGCCTCTTTCATTATGAATCTAAACTCATGAGCCAAAAACATAGTGGCGGCATGCTTAACAGAAGAATGCTCAATATCAGAAAATTCTAGGAAAATTCTTTGTATGCAAGGATGCATATGAAGAAATTGCCTTTCAAGTTCAACTACAAGCAAAGATATAGCATCCGAAAGGCTACTAGTTTTATGAAGAATAGAGACACCCATAATGGGCAAAGCGCCGGCACAAGTAAAGAAATCTTGAATAACTCCTTTCCCAATAATATTGCCACTACCGACTTCAAACTTTTTGGTGTGCAAGATGGTAGGTTCCTCAAGAGTATCATCGAAAGCATCAAAATTTCCCAAGTTGTTATTATTGCCTTCATTAGCGATAACCTCCCCAGAATCAGACATGGCGAAGGAAAGACAAGCGAAAAGAGGCAAATGGAAAAGAGAGGGCGAATAAAACGGTAAGGGTGAAGTGGGGGAGAGGAAAAAAGAGTCAAATGGAAAATAATGTAATGTGGGAGATAAGGGTTTGTGATGGGTACTTGGTATGTTGACTTTTGCGTAGACCTCCCAGGCAACGGCGCCAGAAATCCTTCTTGCTACCTCTTGAGCACTGCGTTGGTTTTCCCGTGAAGAGGAAAGGGTGATGCAGCAAAGTAGCATAAGTATTTCCCTCGGTTTTTGAGAACCAAGGTATCAATCCAGTAGGAGGCTACGCACGAGTCCCTCGCACCTACACAAAACAAATAAATCCTCGCAACCAACGCGATAAGGGGTTGTCAATCCCTACACGGTCACTTACGAGAGTAAGATCTGATAGATATGGTAACATAATATTTTTGGTATTTTTATGATAAAGATGCAAGATAAAATAAAAGCAAAGTAAAAAGCAACGGAAATAACTAAGTGTTGGAAGATTAATATGATGAAGATAGACCCGGGGGCCATAGGTTTCACTAGTGGTTTCTCTCAAGAGCATAAGTATTTTACGGTGGGTGAACAAATTACTGTTGAGCAATTGACAGAATTGAGCATAGTTATGAGAATATCTAGGTATGATCATGTATATAGGCATCACGTCCAAGACAAGTAGACCGACTCCTACCCGCATCTACTACTATTACTCCACACATCGACCGCTATCCAGCATGCATCTGGAGTATTAAGTTCATAAGAACAGAGTAACGCCTTAAGCAAGATGACATGATGTAGAGGGATAAATTCATGCAATATGATAAAAACCCCATCTTGTTATCCTCGATGGAAACAATACAATACGTGCCTTGCTGCCCCTACTGTCACTGGGAAAGGATACCGCAAGATTGAACCCAAAGCTAAGCACTTATCCCATTGCAAGAAAAACCAATCTAGTAGGCCAAACCAAAATGATAATTCGAAGAGACTTGCAAAGATAACCAATCATACATAAAAGAATTTAGAAGATTCAAATATTGTTCATAGATAATCTTGATCATAAACCCACAATTCATCGGTCTCAACAAACACACCGCAAAAGAAGATTACATCGAATAGATCTCCACGAGAGAGGGGGAGAACATTGTATTGAGATCCAAAAAGAGAGAAGAAGCCACCTAGCTAATAACTATGGACCCGAAGGTCTGAAGTAAACTACTCACACTTCATCGGAGAGGCTATGGTGTTGACGTAGAAGCCCTCCGTGATCGATGCCCCTTCCGTGGAGCTCCGGAACAGGCCCCAAGATGGGATCTCGTGGGTACAGAATGTTGCGGCGGTGGAATTAGGTTTTTGGCTCCATATCTGATCGCTTTGGGGTGCGAGGTATATATAGGAGGAAGAAATGCGTCGATTGGAGCAACAGGGGCCCACGAGGGTGGAGGGCGCTGGGGGGGCGCGCGCCCCTACCTCGTGGCTTCCTGTTGGTTGCTTGACGAGGGTCCAAGTCTCTGGATCATGTTCGTTCCAAAAATCACGTTCCGAAGGTTTCATTCCGTTTGGACTCCGTTTGATATTCTTTTTTCGTGAAACTCGAAATAGGCAAAAACAGCAATTTCGGGCTGGGCCTCCGGTGAATAGGTTAGTCCCAAAATAATATAAAAGTGAATAATAAAGCCCAATAATGTCCAAAGCAGAAAATAATATAGCATGGAGCAATCAAAAATTATAGATACGTTGGAGACGTATCAGATACTAGGTTAAACATATTTACAAAAACAAAAACAAGTTGAGTTCATACCCGCTTCTCTCTGCCACAATCACTTCATCAAATATCATCATTATTGCCTTTCACTTGCACGACCGAATGATATGAAAATAATAATAGTGCAAGAATGTCGTGGACTAAGCTGGAATCTGCAAATATTTTATTCAAAAGGAGAAGACAAGGCAATTTGGCTCTTTGTTAGATCAAAAAAATGCATATCAGAGCCGCTCAACATTTTCATCGTGGTGTTATCCTTGGTACGACTCAACAAAAAGAAAAGAAATTCAGAGAAACACACTTAAAATATTTTTGGAGTTTTTAGTTTTTCTTGAAGAAAGCAAATTAAAGGAAAACAGAAACGAGGAAAACTATTTACACGGGAAAGCCCCCAACAAGCAAAAGAAGAATCGAGAAATTGTTTTGGGTTTTCTTTTAACACTATAACTAATTAAACTAGAAAGAAAAACCAAAAAGAAGCAAGAAATATTTTTGGATTTTCTCAAAGTTTTTTTTCAAGCACATAAGAAGAAAGCGAGAAAATAAATCTAGCATCGATAATACAATGAAAGAGTGTGGGCACCGACAACTGGAATGAAATGTGTGAACATAAATATAATGTCAGTGGAAATACATACTCCCCCAAGCTTAGGCTTTTGGCCTAGCTTGGTAATCACCATCCATAGTAGCCATCCGATCCCATGTAGAAGTGATGTGGCAGTGGTGCCTGAGCGTCCCACTCCTGAGGCTCCTCCTCTGCCGCTGCATGGTCGTTCTGGTAGGCAACAATGTCCTCGGGCATGACCCTGTATCCGCACCTGGCACTAGAATCAAACAACACAGGTGCGGGCAATGGGATAATATCACGGGTTTCCACACTGAAAACCAAGTTGTAACAAATATTATGAAAAGAATCAACGGCGTCAATAAACTGGTGATATTCCATTCCTTGATGATCTAGATAAACTCGAGGCAAGGAGTAATCGTGCTGGCGTATATGAACATTAAAATGACTCGCTAAGCGAGTGGCATAAATACCACCATGTATCTTGCCCTTAGTCCTATTAAGGTGCAGGCGACATGCAATAATAGCCCCTAGGCTAAAGGTGGGATCATTGTGTAGTGCACGGCGTAAAATGGTGAGGTCGGGGGCACTGAGTGCACCGACCTTCTCCCTAGCAGTTAAACACTTCACGATGAATAAAGTAAAGTAATGCACAGAAGGAAACTGCAAACTAGTGGCAGTGGCGCTCAACACGCCTCTCTCATCTCCCACTGTCAAAGTGAGGATAAATTCCTCAAAGTCTGCATGTCTAGGTTCCCTTAATTCCCCATCAGAAGGAATCAAACATATGTCAGAAAAGTGAGTGAACGATATCTGATGGGTTTCAGCGTATAAATTAAACCGTACCTCAGGAGGATTATTCATACTCAGAAAATGAAAATTTTGCACAAAGGAATTTGTAAGGAGATGGTGTTGGTCACACTCAACTGTGAGGAAGTCGGTCAGCCCGGCGTTTCCACGAACTGGGAAACTCTTGATGGAACTCGACCTCCTCCATGAAGGCATTATGCGGCCATTAGCACGGCCGCACCTCTGTCGCTCTCCGAGTGTTGAGGTCATTGTCCCATGATTCCCCAATGACTCCCTTAGCATTCTTCTTGGAGGAAAACTTCCTAAAGAAACTCATCTTGTTCCTATAAATAAAATTCTGAAAATTTTGGTTCACAAAATTTTTGTCAACTAAACTTCGCAAGATTGATAGCAACTACTCATAAGGATGCCTAGAGCCCATATTGAACATTCAAACTACTTAGAACTCTAAGAATTCAACATGCAAGCCCATTTACAGCAGCACCAAGAGTAGCTAATTATCCAAAATATAAACCACTGAAGCAAAAACTAATTGGAGCAATGGAGGCACTGGTACGCGTCGGTGCTATACAAACGGTTTTTTACACCTTTCCGCCACGGCATTTGGAACCGTCGCCAAGTGAGTGTGGGCGATAGAGGGGTCCTTCCCACACGACCCAGAAACCGTCGAGGATAGGGAGCCTTGATGCATACAGTTGTCCCTATATAACCGTTTCTGATATCTCGAATATCCCAAACGCTTCATCCTTGCTACTCGTTTGTGCTCGCATTGCCATCGCAGTCGGAGTTTTGTGGTTTTACCTAAAACCAGGCAGATTCGTGCACGGGAGCTTTCGAGCAGATTCGAGCACGGAGATTTCGAGCAGATTCGTGCACGGGAGTTTTACGATGCTCGCACATCACAAACAGTTCATGATTACAAACCGTGTACGATAGGTAGATAATCACACACATTTAGTTTTCCCACACCGTATGTGATAGTGTCTGACATCACACACGCTTTGCAAATGGCAACTGTGTGCATGCTTGCACACGTTTCCTCTCTGTGAACCATCTCGGATTATGGTGTATATCGCAAACGTTTGTGTTTTACCAACGGTGTGTGCTGTAATAACCCGCACAACGTAATTTCGCCCTAATTTAATTGCTGCTATTTAAAATTGTACCTAATTTAAACTTGAAAGTAGGCTATAGCTTTATTCATATCCATCAGGTTCAAACAACCAATGCATTATTCGATTCACAGGTTTCATATGTTTAAGAATTACATAAGCACCAAATAAAGAATTATGAACCGGGGTTCTATACTTGTACTATTATAGATGGTAAAAAAAGAGGCGACAGACATTCCGATTGCTCAACAAGGTGAAGCGAAATGGCCCTATTGTGCTCTCCTGGATGCAGAAGGCATGCAAGACTCTAGTCCAACCCCTTCTGATGGTCGGCCGCCAATCATGTAGTTTGAGAGGTAATGTTGAGTAAACTGCTTCAGGATCCACTGCAAAAGAAAAAAGATTCAGATATTGTCATCTAACACAACTCATTACGGGTAGTAAAAAGAAGGCCACAGGGTTCTTACTTACCATCCCGCAGTTCACTGTTGTCTTGCATAAAGTGTAAACAGATATTTCGATTGACATCTTTTGACCCATTTTAATAACAATCTTTATCAGTTTCCTCACTTGATGTTGGTTCATGAATATCTCATTGCCCCATACGCAGAAAGGGTCGAAGTGTGGATCTTTGGCAATGATATATGTAACTAAAAGCACAAAGTTAATATTAGAAGATAAACAACAATTGAAAAATGATGTAGTACAACACTCCCTCCATCCCATTATATAAGATTTTGTTACATGTATATCTAGACATCATCAGAACATTAACGTAACACTCTTCTTTGTTGCTATGTAGCCTGGGATTGCATATTTAGTCATTCAGTACAATGCATGTTGCTATGTAGCCTCAGATATATTAAATATGGCCCTAGTTAACCTACTGATAAATGGGTTATAGATATATTCAGTGAAATGTACGATTTGATGATTAATCCCTTATCAGCCCCGGGCTATATGGTACCAGTACTGATATCCTGAACAGTGAGTACATTTAAGTAATGCGATGAAACTAACCTCGATGGAAAACAACATTGTTCTCAATATTGTCCTGCATGAGTACATATAAAGGCATGTTAAGCACAACAGGCTAAACATCAACCAAATATATCCATGGTAGACAGCATAATCTACAAATGATAGCTTCAGTGTGCAGGCTTAAGCATGCTAGTTAAGCAAAACAAGAAGTGGAAAGGTGTAACTGCATCAGGCATAACATTTAAAAACAAGCAAATAGTCATTCAAAATGGTATTGTGCAGGTCTACAGTACACTAGTTATTGTTAAAAAAATGAAAAGGCATGTTAACTGCAATATCCTTAACAGCAACAAAATATCGTAATTCATAGTGGTATTGTTGAAACTGTTATTGATGAAATTGAACTAACGGCAAATAGTTGCACATATAGAGCATCACATTGTGAAGAACTGAAATAAACAAGTCATAAGGCCATCTCTAGCCGATCCTTAAAAAGTTAAAGGACTAAAACCCTTAGTGAATATATATATACTCTAGCAATTTTTGGCCTTTTCTAGTCGATCCCCTGAACTTAAGGTTGTAAACTTCAATTTTATCAAGTTCAAAGCAGGTTCAACTGAAAGTAGCATGCATTCAAACATAAAGATAGATGGTTTTGCATAATCGAACATAAAACTTAAATTTAAACTAAGCTAAACTACTTTCGGTCGAAGTAGAGGCCGAGTGTAGCAACCAGACCTCAAGCGATCGATCTCGTGCATCGTTGTCATCCTGGATCGAGAATCTTGACACACAAGATGCTTGAAGGATTTATGACAGAGTAGCAATCACATACTTATTACATCGAATGTCTCAAAAGAGAACTTATTACAACAAATATGACTTAAGGCCATCTAATAACGATAACAGCAGAAGGCTTGGAAGATAAGCGAGTCCATCAACTCCAATGGCATCACTGAGTATAAGACCACGACCTAAGGCACCTTACTCGTCGTCTGAAAAGTCTGCAACATGAACGTTGCAGCCCGAAAATGGGTCAGCACATGGAATATGCTGGCAATGTAACACATAGAGAGTAATGAACAGAAATATGCTATAATACATGCATATGAGGCTGGTGGAAAGCTCTATGGTTACAATTTTGCATAAATCCAATTTTTCCCTATTGCAAAGGAATAAATTTTGTTTAACTATCATGGTGGTTGTTAAACATTGAGAAGGTTCACCCAACTCAATCCCAATTAAGCTTCATCATTAAACCCAACAAAATTAATTAAAGTAACATGATGAGATTCACATGATAATCCAAGTACTAGATACTCAAAACGTCCATAACCGGGGACACGGCTAACCATGATTAGTTTATACACTCTGCAGAGGTTTGCACACTTTTCCCCACAAGACTCGATCTCCTCCGTTGGAATTCTCGCACTACATGGTGTTTGAGAAATGGATGACCGAGACATAGTATTTTGGAAGCGTTTGCACCTTACGATGGGTAGACAATTACACCTACTTTCCCCTATATCTGCTAGTCTACCACTGTAAGAGTTCACACGACTTAATCAACTATGCTAGAGCCCATAGTAGCTTGTGGCTGCACACGGAAGTTTCTAGCATGAATAATATCATGATCCCTTTGAGCCTGGGTGGCGGTCCATAAAGAAAAACAGGCAATCACTGGAATCCCAGGTGCCTCAATCCACCCAGATGTGTATTAAAGTTGCCACCTTAAATAAACCATTAATTAACATTCTCACATCTATCATGGATACACTCACCCAGTCCACGTCTACTATCATAGCATGGCAATATAAGCAAACGTAGAAATAACTCCCAAGGGTTTGATAATAAAACAGTTAATAGGTTCTACCTCAACTACTTCCCAAACCCACATATTAATCAGATCCTAGTCATGCAATTGCTTGAGGGTTGTTCTAATGCAATAAAACTGGGTAATAAAGAGGTATGATCAAAGTGTTACTTGCCTTGCTGATGATCCGTGAAACCTAGAGATTCAAAGTAGCAAGCGGCGCACTCCGGGTACTCTATCGCAAACAAACAAGCATACAATAAGTACTCATCTAATGCATAGGTAAAACTCAAATAAGATAATTAACCAGAAAGTTCAACTTAAGAACTCCGGTTTGCAAAACGAACCAAATCAAACGAAGCAACGAAAGTCAAACGACGAAAGAAACAAGCTTCGTTTACTTATCTGGACCTAAGTCAAATTTTACAGTAGCAAAAACTTGTTTGATTTGGTTAAACGGAAAGAGAGTTTCAAGACGAAACTCTAGGCGCTTGAATCGCCTGATTCCGATAAACGAACGAAAAGATAAACTAAAACAAAAATCGGATTAGAAATCGCGATCTGGAATAATCACGGAAAATCCCAGAAAAAGAAAATCTGACGAACAGTCTAACAAACGGACGTTCGTTGACTGCAACTAAACGGTGAACTCATCCGTTAAAACGAATGAACGAGCGAACGCTCGCTAAATAAATAAACCGGGAAAAAAAATAAAAAAACCGATCTAGAAAGAAAAAAAATATAAAAACCTAGGGTTTTCAAAAAGAAACCGAATCGGTTTTCTTTAGAAAACCGGGGCGGTGGGCGGCTACCTTGGCTCGGGGCTCCGGCGAGGTCTGGTGGCTCCGGCTGGGCTCCGGGCGGCGGCGGGAGGCGGTGACTATGGCGTGAACCACGACGGCAATGGGCGCGAACGGCGGCGGAGGGAGGCGAGGGAGGTCGGTGGTGGCGGGGTGGGCGGGGCGGCGGTATTTATAGGAGGCGTCGGCTTGGGAAAGGCGCCGGGTCGGGTCGGCCTCGGAGGCGTGCCCGGCCGGACTTCGGCGGCAAGTGGTCGGACTCCATGGGAAGGCGGGCCTTGGCCGGCTCTGGCTCAGCTAGCTAGGCCTTGACCTAGTCGGTATGAAACTTTTTTAATAAATTCTGCCGAAACTAAGAATAATTCTAGAAAATAAAATAAAATTCTAAAAATGCCAAAATAAATTTTTACCATCTAAATAAAATATTTAGAACAAGATGAACATTTTCTTGGCCCTAAAATGTAGTTTTGAAAAACGTGCAATTTTCTTAAATTCAAATAAAATGACGAAAAATTCCGAAATAAAAACTTATTTGATTTTATTATTAAGTCCTAAATATTTATTTATTTTGGGGAAGTCATTTTATTCCCTCTCTCATATTTTTATAATAGAAATAATTGAAGATAAAATAAATAAAATCAAATGATCCTATTTTCAAAATTTGAGAAAACACAAATATGAAAATAACAAAATTCCCAACTCTCTCCATGGGTCGTTGAGTTGCGTAAAATTTCTAGGATCGAGCCAAATTGCAATAAAATATGATATGCAATGATGATCTAATGTATAACATTCCAAATTGAAAAATTTGGGATGTTACAAACCTACCCCCCTTAAGATGAATCTCGCCCTCGAGATTCGGGTTGGCTAGAAAATAGGTGAGGGTGGCGAATCATGGGCCTCCTGCAGAATCAACTTCCTGATCCCCGGGTCATTAGGCACTTAAACGCGGTCCTCAAACCATAAGGTATCGTGCTCATCCTCACGAAATCCTTTAGCTTTTCCTTTGTTCATCTTCTCCTTTATAGCGGCGGTTTCCTTGTCAGTCTTCTGAGCTTCTCTGATCTTATCCATCAAAGTCGACTGAATCTCCAATGCTGCAACATAGCCTCTCGGAACTATCTCTAAACATAGCTCACGAAGATCCTCGACTAACTCCTTAGGTAATTCTCTGGTCATGAGTGTGTTGACATGGCTCTTGCGGCTCAACGCATCGGCTACTACGTTAGCCTTTCCGGGGTAATAATGCAATCTCATATCATAATCCTTGATGAGCTCCAACCATCTCCTTTGCCAGAGATTCAACTCCTTCTGCATGAAGATGTACTTCAAATTCTTGTGATCCGTGTACACCTCACAATGGTTTCCGATGAGAAAATGTCTCCATGTCTTCAATGCATGCACTACGGCTGCTAACTCCAAGTCATGTGTAGCATAATTCAATTCATGGGGCTTAAGTTGTCATGAGGCATACGAAACAACTCTTCCCTCCTGCATAAGCACTGCTCCTAGTCCTCGATGAGAAGCGTCGCAATAAACTTCATAATCCTTGCGTTGATCTGGCAGAATCAACACCGGTGATGTAACCAAACGTTTCTTCAACTTCTAGAAACTGGCCTCACATTCCTCAGTCCATATGAACTTGGTGTCCTTCTTCAACAACTCCGTCATGGGCTTAGCAATCTTCGAGAAATTCTCAATGAATCTCCGGTAGTATCCTGCGAGTCCAAGAAAACTCCAGATTTCTCCAACTGTTGTTGGGGCTTCCCAATTTGTCACAGTGACAACTTTGGTGGGGTCTACTGCTATTCCTTCTCCGGATATAACATGTCCGAGGAATCCCACTTCCTTCAACCAAAATTCACACTTGCTAAACTTTGCATATAACTGATGTTCTCTGAGCTTCCGAAGTACCAAACGCAAATGCTCCTTATGCTCTTCTTCATTCTTCGAGTAGACCAAAATATTATCAATGAACACCACGACGAACTTATCCAGAAACTCCATAAACACCTTGTTCATCATGTTCATGAAATAGGCAGGCGCGTTAGTCAGACCAAATGACATAATGGTATACTCATACAGCCCGTACCTGGTGGTAAAAGCCGTCTTAGGTATATCCTGCTCTCGAATCTTCAACTGGTGGTATCCTGATCGCAGATCGATCTTGGAAAATAGCTTAGCTCCTTGCAACTGGTCAAACAAATTGTTGATCATCGGCAACGGGTACTTGTTCTTGATGGTCACTTCGTTCAATCCTCGATAATCAACAACCATCCTCAATGATCCATCCTTCTTCTCCACTAGCAGCACTGGCGATCCCCAAGGTGATGAACTTGGGCGAATATAACCTTTATCCATTAACTCCTTAATCTGCTTCTTAATTTCCTCCAAATCTTGTGCGGGCATCCTGTACGGTCTCTTATATATCGGCCCTGTACCTGGCAAAAGCTCAATCAAAAACTCAATCTCTCTATCCGGTGCCATGCCTGGCAACTCTTCTAGAAATACATCAGGGAAATCCTTCACAACTAGTACTTCCTCTTGTACAACTCCTGATAAGGAATTTACTTGGGTCCTCTTCGGCTCATGCCGTGATACATACTTAATCCTTCTTCCTTCTGGGGTGGTAAGCAAAATTGTCTTACTCAAGCAATCGATGTTTCCTCCATACATCGATAGCCAATCCATACCCAGAATCACATCCAAACCTTGAGATTCCAAAATGATTAAATCCGAGGGGAAAACATGCCTACCTATACTCAATGGCACTTGAAAACATCCTTGACTGGCCATATACTCCGCTCCTGGTGAGCTTACTAACATAGGTGTCCTAAGAACCTTGGTGGGCAGTTTATACTTATCCACAATTCCCCTTGATATGTATGAATGTGATGCACCAGTATCAAAAGAACGAGTGCAGGAAATGACTTAACCAAAAACTTACCTATTACTGCATCTGGCTGGGCTTCAACCTCCTCCATGTTAACGTGGTTCACCTGTCCCCTGTTGAAAGGGTCCGGCTTCTTCCCAGAGCTTCCATTTACATTTCCATTCTTAGCTTTAGGACATTCATTGGCATAATGTCTAGTCTTCTGACACTTGTAGCAAGTGACTTGGCTCAGATCCCTCTAGGCTGGGGTAGGTGGGTTGGTACGGTTCTGGCCGTTGCTTCCTCCATTCCCGTTACCATTCTTGGGTCCACTATGATTGTGTGAGTTCCCTCCTCCATGAGTATGCTGAAAATGTCCTCCCGAATTTGGGGTAAAACGGGGCTTCTGCTGAGCTCCGGAATTGTACTTCCCTTGTCCATACTTCCTCTTGCGGTTATCAATCTACTGCTGCTTCCCTTCAATCATGAGAGCACGATCTACCAACTCCTGGTAGTTGTTGAAAGTTGCTACCATCAACTGCATGCTCAGCTCATCATTCAGTCCTTCTAGAAACTTCTCCTGCTTAGCTGCATCCGTAGTAACGTCATCCGGGGCATAACGTGCTAGCTTACTAAAGTCATCCACGATCGCCAATCAGACGTCCTCCTTGGCGCAAGTTGCGAAACTCACGCTTCTTCATGGCCATAGCTCCTGCTGAAACATGGGCAGTACGGAAAGCCTGCTGAAACTGGTCCCATATGACAGCGTCGATAGGATAAGTGGCTGTGAAATTCTCCCACCATGATGTTGCGGGTCCATCAAGCTGATGTGCGGCAAAACGCACCTTCTCCGCATCTGTGCATCCTGCAGTGGTCAACTCCCTTCCTGTCTTGCGGAGCCAATCATCTGCAACTATCGGCTTGGTGCTACTGGAGAACACTGGCGGGTTCAGTCTAAGGAAACGGGTTAAGTGATCAATAGGTGGTGGTGGTGGTGGTGGGTTGTTGTTGTTGTTCCCCTAATTCTGATTCTGGACTAGAAGTTGCATCAATGCATTCTGCTGCTGGATCAACTGAGTGAGCTCCGATGGGAAAGCAAATCCATTGTCACGTCTCGGAGGCATCTGAGGGTTTTGAAAGGATGAGAATACAGAATAGAGTGAGGTCTAGAGAGAAAACACTACCCATATGCACATGAGACAAAAGCAAACAATATCACTTCATTCAATTCAAACAAGGGCATACAATGGTCTAACTATCATTACAAAAGTGCTCGGACTATACTATATACATGGGGGAAATTCTACTACTGTTATGGTGGTCGACTAGAAAAACTGTTCGGTTGAAGACTCCATGATATCTGCTCCATCTTCGTCAACATAGTCATCATCGCTATCGTCGGGGTCCGAGTCGGTGTCGTCGATGATGATGTAGTTCTCCGGGAAAGTGCAATCATCGTCTTCTCCTCTAGTCGCGGGGAATCCCATGAATACTTTTAGCTTCTTCTTCAGATCATCATTCTTCTCCACAAGCGTTGCTATTTCCTCCTCATATCCATCGCGTGTAGACTTAAGTTCTTCTTCCAGCTCCGTGATCTTGGTCATAGCCTTCTTCAGGTCTATCATGCCTGCGCACATCTGGTTCTCGTGGCGACGAATGTGCTGGCTTAGCTCCTGGATGAAAGCTGCAATTGATCTATCCTTCCTTGTGCTGATCATCTCCCATTGCTCATCTCGGCGCCCACAAATCTGCTAAATAATATCCTTGAGTTCCTTTTGGTAAACTTCTCCAATGCGTCCCATGGTGATGTGAGCTGCCATGCTTTTCCTAGACTCCAGGTTGGTGCATCAAAGGAAAACTCTATGGGCTCAGTGACGGGCATGAACGTCCTTCCTGGTACTTGAACCTGAATCATCCAACGCTCCTCTTCTGGTAAAGTGGCGATGTAGGTCCCGGTGAAACTTGGTACTCCGATGTTCAGGTACTTAGTGACTTCCTTCAAGTGACGTCCAAAGGGTGTATCTTCTTCCGGTTGCGTGAACTTATTCCTTGCATCCGCCATCCTAAAAGAGTAGAAAAGATGAGGAGTCAGAAATGAGAAGAGTGAGTAGTGATCTAGGGCTTTAGCTTAGTGGTCGTGTCCTACAGTCAGCGTGTGCTCCGATACCATCTTGTAGCGACCAGACCTCAAACGATCGATCTATGTGCATCGTTGTCATCCTGGATCGAATGTCGACACACACATTACTTGAAGGATTTATAACAGAGTAGCAATCACACACTTATTACATCGAATGTCTCACAAGAGAACTTATTACAATAAATATGGCTTAAGGCCATCTAATAACAATAACAGCGGAAGGCTTGGAAGATAAGCGAGTCCATCAACTCCAACGGCATCACTGAGTATAAGACCACGACCTAAGGCACCTTACTCGTCTTCTGAAAAGTCTGCAACATGAACGTTGCAGCCCGAAAATGGGCCAACACATGAAATATGATGGCTATGTAACACATAGAGAGTAATGAACAGAAATATGCTATACTACATGCATATGAGGCTGGTGGAAAGCTCTATGGTTACAATTTTGCATAAAGCCAATTTTCCCTACTGCAAAGGAATAAATTTTGTTTAACTATCATGGTGGTTGTTAAACATTGAGAAGGTTCACCCAACTCAATCCCAATTAAGCTTCATCATTAAACCCAACAAAATTAATTAAAGTAACATGATGAGATTCACATGATAATCCAAGTACTAGATACTCAAAACGTCCATAACCGGGGGCACGACTAACCATGATTAGTTTATACACTCTGCAGAGGTTTGTGCACTTTTCCCCACAAGACTCGATCTCCTCCGTTGGAATTCTCGCACTACATGGTGTTTGAGAAACGGATGACCGAGACATAGTCTTTCGGAAGCGTTTGCACCTTACGATGGGTAGACAGTTACACCTACTTTCCCCTACATCTGCTAGTCTACCACTGTAAGAGTTCACACGATTTAATCAACTATGCTAGAGCCCATAGTAGCTTGTGGCTGCACACGAGAGTTTCTAGCATGAATAATCTCATGATCCCTTTGAGTCTGGGTGGCGGTCCATAAAGAAAAACAGGCAATCACTGGAATCCCAGGTGCCTCAATCCACCCAGATGTGTATTAAAGTTGCCACCTTAAATAAACCATTAATTAACAATCTCACATCTGTCATGGATACACTCACCCAATCCACGTCTACTAGCATAGCATGGCAATATAAGCAAACATAGAAGTAACTCCCAAGGGTTTGATAATAAAACAGGAAATAGGTTCTACCTCAACTACTTCCCAAACCCACATATTAATCAAATCCTAGTCATGCAATTGTTTGAGGGTTGTTCTAATGCAATATAACTGGGTAATAAAGAGGTATGATCAAAGTGTTACTTGCCTTGCTGATGATCCGTGAAACCTAGAGATTCAAAGTAGCAAGCGGCGCACTCCGGGTACTCTATCGCAAACAAACAAGCATACAATAAGTACTCATCTAATGCAAGGGTAAAACTCAAATAAGATAACTAACCAGAAAGTTCAACTTAAGAACTCCGGTTTGCGAAAAGAACCAAATCAAACGAAGCAACGAAAGTCAAACGACGAAAGAAACAAGCTTCGTTTACTAATCTGGACCTAAGTCAAAGTTTACAGTAGAAAAAACTTGTTTGAGTTGGTTAAACGGAAAGAGGGTTTCGAGACTAAACTCTAGGCGCTTGAATCGCCTGATTCTGATAAACGAGTGAAAAGATAAACTAAAACGAAAATTGGATTAGAAATCACGATCTAGAATAATCACGGAAAATCCGAGAAAAAGAAAATCTGACGAACAGTCTAACGAACGGACGTTCGTTGACTGCAACTAAACGGTGAACTCATCCGTTAAAACGAATGAACGAGCGAACGCTCGCTAAATAAATAAACCGGGAAAAAAATAAAAAAAACCGATCTAGAGAGAAAAAATATAAAAACCTAGGGTTTTCAAAAAGAAACCGAATCGGTTTTCTTTAGAAAACCGGGGCGGCGGGCGGCTACCTCGGCTCGGGGCTCCGGCGAGGTCCGTGGCTCGGCGGGCTCGGCGGCGGGAGGTGGCTCTGGCGGCGACGACGGCGGCGGCGGCGCGAACGGCGAGGCAGGAGGCGAGGCGGGGTGGGTGGGGGGGGGCGGCGGCATGTATTTATAGGAGGCAGCGTCGGCTTGGGAAAAGGCGCGGGTCGAGGTCGGCCTCGGGAGGCGTGCCCCGACCGGACTCGATGGCGGCGGCGGGTTGGACTCCTCATGGGAAAGGCGGCGTGGGCACTGCCTGGCTCGGTGGGCCTTGACCACTCGGTATGAAACTTTTTAAAATAAATTCCGACGAAACTAAGAAAAATTCTAGAAAATAAAATAAAATTCTAAAGATGCCAAAATAAATTTTTACAGTCTAAATAAAATATTTAGAACAAGATGAACATTTTCTTGGCCCTAAAATGCAGTTTTGAAAAACGTGCAATTTTCCTAAATTCAAATAAAATGGCGAAAAATTCTGAAATAAAACTTATTTGATTTTATTATTAAATCCTCAATATTTCTTTATTTTGGAGAAGTCATTTTATTCCCTCTCTCATATTTTTATAATAGAAATAATTGAAGATAAAATAAATAAAATCAAATGATCCTATTTTCAAATTTTGAAAAAACTCAAATATGAAAATAACTAAATTCTCAACTCTCTCAGTGGGTCCTTGAGTTGCGTAAAATTTCTAGATCGAGCCAAATTGCAATAAAATATGATATACAATGATGATCTAATGTATAACATTCCAAATTGAAAAATTTGGGATGTTACATCGAGCCAATCCTTCCTCGTCATGTACGATGTGCCGCGAGCCGGGTCCGGCCGATGCCGTTGTCGGGGTCGTTGGGGAAGGCACTCCTCCACTCGTCGACGTCGACCTCCTCGTCCTCGGAGCCCACCTCGACGCCCTCCGCACCGTCATCACCGCCGCCTTCGACCTCGTCATCGGAGGAGAGCGCGATAACCTTGCCGCCCTCCACGCCGCCGTCCTCAACGCCTTCGACCTCGTCATCAGAGGAGAGCGCAATAACCTCGCCGCCCTCCGCGCCGGCAAAGATCGCCCACTCCACCTCCACGAGCTCCGGGTGCTGCCGGCGGAGCTCTTGCATCGAGCCTTGTCGCCTCACCTCGGCCTCGGCGCCCCACGCCAGCGGTCCTCCCACGCCATAGCCGAGCTCACCACCCCCGGCTCCAGCGGAACGAGGTGGACCAGACATATGCCGAAAGGGAAATTGAGCCTAGCCGTCACGCCGTAGTAGCGGACCTTCCAACGATCATACTGCATGGCCCGAGCTCGGCCGTGTGGAAGCTACCAAGCCACCGGCGGGTGTGGGTCTCCCGATCTGTAATCTCGGTGACCCATGTCCCCCACCACCGCCGCCGGACCCCGAGGTAGGACCTCGTCGGCTGCAGGGTCCGAGGGAGGACTGGGAAGTCCTTGAACCGGCATAGGGGTGCGGCGACGGGCGAATTGGGGGACCGACGATGGCGGATCAAGCCCGCGGAGGATGATGGGGACACCTCGGCGGCCACCTCGCCGGCGTCGGGCGAAAAGGCCGCGGTAACCCTCTTTTTGGCCATTGGCACCTCGAGCTCCCCGGCACACAGGTAGAGGTTGAGGATGGAGGCGCCGGCGATGGCGGTGACCTATGAATGGTTTCGAGGGTTGTGTGTGTCTGTGTGAGCAGAGGTTTTGGGGTGTCTGTGGAGGGGGCGGGGTGGCAAGGTGGTGTTTGAGGAAATACTGCGACAACTGAAAATTTTACTAGGCAGGAGTAACAAGGCAGGGCTACTGGAAATTTGGATCAAGGGCGAGTAGATATTTTTGAGATTGCGAGGGATGCAGAGGCGGGAGTAAAATGCCGGAGCTACTGAAAATTTGAATCAAGGGACTGAAGCAGAGCGGGAGTAACAGACAACGCACACGGTCCGCACATACTAATCATGTGCTATCAAATATTAAAACCTTCCAGGCGGTAGATATTTTCGAAATTACGAGGTAGTAACATTTTCGAGATTGTGAGGGATGCAGAGGCGGGAGTATTTGGGGAGCGAGCTAGTGTGCTTGACACGCCGGCTGTGGACTGTAGCCGACACACCTTATCGCGTAAGCCATAGGCATACTATATACCGACGGTGCTCCAAGATATTTTGTACTACATCTCACATCGTTGGTGATAATAAATTGTGTGGGATCTACTTCATTTGAATTACATAATGGGGTCACATCGGCAATGGATGATGTTTGAATTGCTAGACCATTTATCTGCAGTGAACATGCAACTATATGTGTGTCGTAAAAGAATTGGAATTATTCAGGGTTCGTTTGGGCATTTTATACATTAAACTTGTTTTCTAGCCATTTCAGGTGCACAATTCAAAATTAAACTACATGCACATCCTCCGGTGCATATAAATTGGTTGAAAAAACAAATCTGTGTCCTTGAGTGCATGCTTAGGTCCCATGCAAGAAATGGGAATTAATTTCAAACACCAAGGCACTATTGATTGCCAGCAAAACATTGAGATACCTGGTTTTAAATTCTAGAAAATCCAAAACTTGTCTGAAATTCATGAAACTTGGCATGGTATCATGGAGCGGCATCAACATGCCGTGGTAAAAAAATTGTCCCATTTGGGGACAGGTTTGGGTATAAGCTTCTCACAAACTAGAGCTTCTCACAACAAGCGTGATGGTTTCGGTACGGAACGTGCCACCTTTGGGGACGAAACGATATCCATTGCCTCTTATTGCTTTCAAAAAAAATTTAGTGCCAACAAAGAACAACAGGAGTGTTGTGTTAAGTTTTGGAACTTTTCGGGGTTCGTTTGGACATTTTTATACATTAACTGGAGTTTCTACGCATTTTATGTGCATAATTCAAATTTGAAATACATGCACATGCTCCAGTGCATACAAATTGGTTGAAAAATCAAATTTGTGTCCTTGGGTGCATGCTTAGGTCCCATGCAAGAAATGGGAATGAATTTCAAACACCAGGGCACTGTTGATTGCCGGCAAAACATTGAGATACCTGGTTTTTAAATTCTAGTAAATCCAAAACTCGTCTAAAATTCATGAAACTTGGCATGCTATCATGGAGCGGCATCAACATGTTGTGGTAAAATTTTGTCCCATTTGGGAGCAAGTTTGGGGATAAGCTTCTCACAAACCAGAGCTTCTCACAACAAGCGTGATGGTTTCGGTAGGGAACGTGTCACCTTTGGGGACGGAACGATATCTGTTGCCTCTTATTGCTTTCAAAAAAAT
This sequence comes from Aegilops longissima, assembly GCA_021605205.1. Lineage (NCBI taxonomy): Eukaryota > Viridiplantae > Streptophyta > Magnoliopsida > Poales > Poaceae > Aegilops > Aegilops longissima. The sequence continues at coordinate 661,278,793 of CM038678.1, forward strand.
TCTAGTGTCAACATAGAACAACAGGAGTGTTGTGTTTAATCTTGGAATTTTTCGGGGTTCGTTTGGCCTTTTTTATACATTAACTGGGTTTTCTAGGCATTTTATGTGCATAATTCAAATTTGAAATACAAGCACATGCTCCAGTGCACCAAAGTTGGTTGAAAAATCGCATGTGTGTCCTTGGGTGAATTTCTAGGTCCCATGCAAGAGATGGGAATGAAATTCAAACACCAGGGCGCTGTTGATTGCCGGCAAAACGTTGAGATGTCTGGTTTTTAAATTCTAGTAAGTCCAAAACTCGTCTGAAATTCATGAAAGTTAGCATGCTATCATGGAGCGGCATCAACATGCCATGGTAAAAAAATTGTCCCGTTTGGGGCAGGTTTGGGTATAAGCTCTCACAAACCAGAGCTTCTTGTTGGGGAACGTAGTAATTTCAAAAAATTTCCTACGATCACGCAAGACCATGGTGATGGCATAGCAACGAGAGGGGAGAGTGTCCGTCCACGTACCCTCGTAGACCGAAAGCGGAAGCATTATGACAACGCGGTTGATGTAGTCGACGTCTCCACGATCCGACCGATCCAAGCACCGAACGACGGCACCTCCGAGTTACGCACACGTTCAGCTCGATGGCGATCCCGGACTCCGATCCAAAGCAAAGTGTCGGGATGAGTTCCGTCGACGACGGCGTGGTGACGATGTTGATGCTCCACCGACGCAGAGCTTCGCCTAAGCTCATGACGATATGACTTCTCCGGCGCAGGCTTCGCCTAAGCTCATGACGATATGACCGAAGTGGAATATGGTGGAAGGGGCACCGACACGGCTAAGGAAAGATCCGTAGATCAACTTGTGTGTCTTGGGGTGCCCCTGCCTCAGATATAAAGGAGCCAAGGGGAGGTGGCGGCCCTAGGGGAGGCGCGCAAGGAGGAGTCCTACTCCCACCGAGTAGGACTCTCTCCTAGTTGGACTAGGATTGGAGGAGGGGGAAGAGGGAAGGGGCGCCGCCCCCCCCCCTTCCTTGTCCTATTCGGACTAGAGGGGGGAGGGGGGCGCGCAACCCACCTTGGCCTGCCCTTCCTCTTCTCCCATGGCCCATTAAGGCCCATAGACTTCCCGGGGGGTTCCGGTAACCTCCCGGTACTCCGGTAAAATCCCGATTTCACCCGGAACACTTCCGATGTCCAAATGTAGGCTTCCAATATATCAATCTTTATGTCTCGACCATTTCGAGACTCCTCGTCATGTCCATGATCACATCCGGGACTCCGAACAACCTTCGGTGCATCAATACTTATAAACTCATTATGAACTGTCAGCGAAACGTTAAGCGTGCGGACCCTACGGGTTCGAGAACTATGTAGACATGACCTAGAACTATTCTCGGTCAATAACCAATAGCGGAACCTGGATGCCCATATTGGCTCCTACATATTCTTCGAAGATCTTTATCGGTCAAACCGCATAACGACATACGTTGTTCCCTTTGTCATCGGTATGTTACTTACCCGAGATTCGATCGTCGGTATCCAATACCTAGTTCAATCTCGTTACCGGTAAGTCTCTTTACTCGTTCCGTAATACATCATCTCACAACTAACTCATTAGTTGTAATGCTTGCAAGGCTTAAGTGATGTGCATCACCGAGAAGGCCTCGAGATACCTCTCCGACAATCGGAGTGACAAAACCTAATCTCGAAATACGCCAACCCAACAAGTACCTTTGGAGACACCTGTAGTACTCCTTTATAATCACCCGAGCACGTTGTGACGTTTGGTAGTACCAAAGTGTTCCTCCGTAAACGGGAGTTGCATAATCTCATAGTTATAGGAACATGTATGGGTCATGAAGAAAGCATTAACATACTAAACGATCAACTGTTAAGCTAACGGAATGGGTCATGTCAATCAGATCATTCAACTAATGATGTGACCTTGTTAATCAAATAACAACTCCTTGTTCATGGTTAGGAAACATAACCATCTTTGATTAACAAGCTAGTCAAGTAGAGGCATACTAGTGACATCTTGTTTGTCTATATATTCACACATGTATTATGTTTCCGGTTAATACAATTCTAGCATGAATAATAAACATTTATCATGATATAAGGAAATAAATAATAACTTTATTATTGCCTCTAGGGCATATTTCCTTGATCTCCCACTTGCACTAGAGTCAATAATCTAGTTCACATCGCCATGTGATTTAACATCAATAGTTCACATCTATATGTGGTTAACACCCATAGTTCACATCGACATGTGACCAACACCCAAAGGGTTTACTAGAGTCAGTAATCTAGTTCACATCGCTATGTGATTAACACCCAAAGAGTACTAAGGTGTGATCATGTTTTGCTTGTGAGATAATTTTAGTCAACGGGTCATCACATTCAGAGCCGTAAGTATTTTGCAAATTTCTATGTCTACAATGCTCGCACGGAGCTACTCTAGCTAATTGCTCCCACTTTCAATATGTATCTAGATTGAGACTCGAGTCATCTAGATTAGTGTTAAAACTTGCATCGACGTAACCCTTTACGACTAACCTTTTTCACTTCCATAATCGAGAAACATATCCTTGTTCTACTAAGGATAATTTTGACCGCTGTCCATTGATCTACTCCTAGATCACTATTGCACTCCTTGCCAATCTTAGTGGTAGGGTATGCAATAGATCAGTACACAACATGACATACTTTATAGAACCTATGGCTGATGCATAGGGAATGACTTTCATTCTCTTTCCATCTTCTGTCGTGGTCGGGTTTTGAGTCTTACTCAATCTCACACCTTGTAACACAGGCAAGAACTCTTTCTTTGACTGTTCCATTTTGAACTACTTCAAAATCTTGTCAAGGTATGTATTCATTGAAAAACTTATCAAGCGTCTTTGATCTATCTCTATAGATCTTGATGCTCAATATGTAAGCAGCTTCACCGAGGTCTTTCTTTGAAAAAACTCCTTTCAAACACTCCTTTATGCTTTGCAGAATAATTCTACATCATTTCCGATCAACAATATGTCAATCACATATACTTATCAGAAAGGCTGTAGTGCTCCCACTCACTTTCTTGTAAATACAGGCCTTTCCAAAAGTCTCATATAAAATCATATGCTTTGATCAACACATCAAAAGCGTATATTCCAACTCCGAGATGCTTTGCACCAGTCCATTGATGGATCGCTGGAGCTTGCACATTTTGTTAGCACCTTTAGGATTGACAAAACCTTCTGGTTGCATCATATACAACTCTTCTTTAATAAATCCATTAAAGAATGTAGTTTTGACATCCATTTGCCAGATTTCATAAAATGTGGCAATTGCTAACATGATTCGGACAGACTTAAGAATCGCTACAGTTGAGAAAATCTCATTTGTAGTCAACACCTTGAACTTGTCGAAAACCTTTTGCGACAAGTCGAACTTTGTAGATAGTCACACTACTATCATCATCTGTCTTCCTCTTGAAGATCCATTTATATAATATGGCTTGCCGATCATCGGGCAACTCCATCAAAGTCCACACTTTGTTCTCATACATGGATCCCATCTCAGATTTCATGGCCTCAAGCCATTTCATGAATCTGGGCTCATCATCGCTTCCTCATAGTTCGTAGGTTCATCATGGTCTAGTAACATGACTTCCGAACATGATTACCGTATCACTCAGTGCGGATCTCACTCGAAGACCCACGAGGTTTGGTAGCAACTTGATCTGAAGTTTCATGATCATCATCATTAACTTCCTTACTAATTGGTGTAGGAATCACCAAACTGATTTCGTGATGAACTACTTTCCAATAAGGAGAAGGTACAATTACCTCATCAAGTTCTACTTTCCTCCCACTCACTTCTTTCGAGAGAAACTTCTTCTCTAGAAAGGATCCATCTTAGCAACGAAAAACTTGCCTTCGGATCTGTGATAGAAGGTGTACCCAATAGTTACCTTTGGGTATTCTATGAAGACGCACTTCTCCGATTTGGGTTCGAGCTTATCGGTGAAAACTTTTTCACATAAGCATCACAACTCCAAACTTTTAAGAAACGACAGCTTAGGTTTCTTTGTTAAACCATAGTTCATACGGTGTCGCCTCAACGGATTTAGATGGTGCCCTTTTAATGTGAATGCAGCTATCTCTAATGCATAACCCCAAAACTATATCTGTAAGAGACATCATATATCGCACCATATCAAAATAAAGTACGGTTCTGACGTTCGGACACACCATAACGTTGTGGTGTTCCGGTGGCGTGAGCTGTGAAACTATTCCACATTGTTTTAATTGAAGACCAAACTCAGAACTCAAATATTCATCTCCACGATCGATCGCAGAAACTTTATTTTCTTGTTACGATGATTTTCCACTTCACTCTGAAATTCTTTGAACCTTTCAACTATTTCAGACTTATGTTTCATCAAGAAGATATACCCATATCTGCTCAAATCATCTTGTGAAGGTCAGAAAATAACGATACTTGCCACGAGCATCAACACTCATTGGATCGCATACATCGGTATGTATTATTTCCAATAAGTCAAGTATCTCGTTCCATTGTTCAACAACGGAGTTTCAGTCATCTTGCCCAAAAGGCACGGTTCGCAAGTATCAAATGATTCATAATCAAGTGATTCCAAAAACCCATCAGCATGGAGTTTCTTCATGCGCTTTACACCGATATGACCCAAACGGCAGTGCCACAAATAAGTTGCACTATCATTATTAACTTTGCATCTTTTGGTTTCAATATTATGAATATGTGTATCACTATGATCGAGATCCAATGAACCATTTTCTTTGGGTGTGTAACCATACAAGGTTTTATTCATGTAAACAGAACAACAATTTATTCTCTTACTTAAATGAATAACCGTATTGCAATAAACATGATCAAATCATATTTATGCTCAACACCAAATAACACTTATTCAGGTTCCACACCAATCCCGAAAGTATAGGGAGTGTGCGATGATGATCATATCAATCTTGGAACTACTTCCAACACTCATCGTCACTTCCCTTCAACTAGTCTCTGTTTATTCAGAACTCCTGTTTGAGTTACTAATCTTAGCAACCGAACGAGTATCAAATACTCGGGGCTACTATAAACACTAGTAAGGTACACATCAATAACCTGTATATCAAATATAACCTTGTTCACTTTGCCATCCTTCTTATCCACCAAATATTCAGGGTAGTTCCGCTTCAAAGTGACCAGTTCCATTGCAGCAAAAGTACTCGGTCTCGGGCTTAGGTCTAGACTTGGGCTTCTTCACTCGAGCAGCAACTTGCTTGCCGTTCCTTTTGAAGTTCCCTTCTTCCCTTTGCCATTTTCCTTGAGACTAATAGTCTTGTCAACCATCAACACTTGATGTTTTTCTTGATTTCTACCTTCGCCGATTTTAGCATCGCGAAGAGCTCGAGAATCTTTTCGTCATCCCTTGCATACTATAGTTCATCACGAAGTTCTACTAACTTAGTGATGGTGACTAGAGAATTCTGTCAATCACTATCTTATCCGGAAGATTAACTCCCACTTGATTCAAGTGTTTGAAGTACTCGAGACAATCTGAGCACATGCTCACTAGTTGAGCGATTCTCCTCCATCTTTTAGCTATAGAACTTGTTGGAGACTTCATATCTCTCAACTCGGTATTTGCTTAAAATATTAACTTCAATTCTGGAACATCTCATATGGTCCATGACGCTCAAAACGTCTTTGAAGTCCCGATTCTAAGCCGTTAAGCATGGTGCACTAAACTATCAAGTAGTCATCATATTGAGCTAGCCAAACTTTCATAACGTCAGATCGCTCATATTGAGCTAGCCAAACGCTCATAACGTCGCATCTGCTCCTGCAATAGGTCTGTCACCTAGCGGTGCATTAAGGACATAATTCTTCTGCGCAGCAATGAGGATAAACCTCAGATCACGGATCCAATCCGCATCATTGCTACTAACATTTTTCAATACAATTTCTCTAGGAACACATATAAAAACTTAGGGAAGCAACAACGCGAGCTATTGATCTACAACATAATTTGCAAAATACTACCAGGACTAAGTTCATGATAAATTAAAGTTCAATTAATCATATTACTTAAGAACTCCCACTTAGACAGACATCTCTCTAGTCATCTAAGTGATCACGTGATCCAAATCAACTAAACCATGTCCGATCATCACGTGAGATGGAGTAGTTTCAATGGTGAACATCACTATGTTGATCATATCTACTATATGATTCACGTTCGACCTTTCGGTCTCCGTGTTCCGAGGCCATATCTGTTATATGCTAGGCTCGTCAAGTTTAACCTGAGTATTCTGCGTGCGCAACTGTTTTGCACCCGTTGTATTTGAACGTAGAGCCTATCACACCCGATCATCACGTGGTGCATACTCAGGGAGAACACTTCTTGATAATTTTAGTGAGAGATCATCTTATAATGCTACCGTCATACAAAGCAAGATAAGATGCATAAAGGATAAACATCACATGCAATCAATATAAGTGATATGATATGGTCATCATCATCTTGTGCTTGTGATCTCCATCGCCGAAGCACCGTCATGATCACCATCGTCACCGGCGCGACACCTTGATCTCCATCGTAGCATCGTTGTCGTCTCGCCAACTATTGCTTCTACGACTATCGCTACTCCTTAGTGATAAAGTAAAGCAATTACATGGCGTTGCATTTCATACAATAAAGCGACAACCATATGGCTCCTGCCGATTGCCGATAACTCGGTTACAAAACATGATCATCTCATACAATAAAATATAGCATCACGTTTTGACCATATCACATCACAACATGCCCTGCAAAAACAAGTTAGACGTCCTCTACTTTGTTGTTGCAAGTTTTACGTGGCTGCTACGGGCTGAGCAAGAACCGTTCTTACCTACGCATCAAAACCACAACGATACTTCGTCAAATAGACTCCGTTTCAACCTTCTCAAGGACCGGGCGTAGCCATACTCGATTCAACTAAAGTGAGAGAGCAGACACCCGCCGTCACCTTTAAGCAACGAGTGCTCGAGCGGTGAAACCAGTCTCGCGTAAGCGTACGCGTAATGTCGGTCCGGGCCGCTTCATCTCACAATACCGCTGAACCAAAGTATGACATGCTGGTAGGCAGTATGACTTGTATCGTCCACAACTCACTTGTGTTCTACTCGTGCACATGACATCAACGCATAAAACCAGGCTCGGATGCCTCTGTTGGGGAACGTAGTAATTTCAAAAATTTTCCTACGATCACGCAAGACCATGGTGATGGCATAGCAACGAGAGGGGAGAGTGTCCGCCCACGCCCTCGTGAGACCGAAAGCGAAGCGTTATGACAACGCTGTTGATGTAGTCGACGTCTCCACGATCCGACCGATCCAAGCACCGAACGACGGCACCTCCGAGTTACGCACACGCTCAGCTCGATGACGATCCCGGACTCGATCCGGCAAAGTGTCGGGATGAGTTCCGTCAAGACGCGTGGCAGGACGATGTTGATGCTCCACCGACGCAGAGCTTCGCCTAAGCTCGCGACGATATGACTTCTCCGGCGCAGGCTTCGCCTAAGCTCATGACGATATGACCGAAGTGGAATATGGTGGAAGGGGCACCGCACACGGCTAAGGAAAGATCCGTAGATCAACTTGTGTGTCTTGGGGTGCCCCCTGCCCCGTGATATAAAGGAGCCAAGGGGAGGTGGCGGCCCTAGGGGGGCGCGACAAGGAGGAGTCCTACTCCCACCGAGTAGGACTCCCCCTCTCCTAGTTGGACTAGGATTGGAGGAGGGAAGAGGGAAGGCGCGCCCCCCCTTCCTTGTCCTATTCGGACTAGAGGGGGGAGGGGGGCGCGCAGCCCACCTTGGCCTGCCCTTCCTCTTCTCCCATGGCCCATTAAGGCCCATAGACTTCCCGGGGGGTTCCGGTAACCTCCCGGTACTCCGGTAAAATCCCGATTTCACCCGGAACACTTCCGATGTCCAAATGTAGGCTTCCAATATATCAATCTTTATGTCTCGACCATTTCGAGACTCCTCGTCATGTCCATGATCACATCCGGGACTCCGAACAACCTTCGGTGCATCAATACTTATAAACTCATTATGAACTGTCATCGAAACGTTAAGCGTGCGGACCCTACGGGTTCGAGAACTATGTAGACATGACCTAGAACTATTCTCGGTCAATAACCAATAGCGGAACCTGGATGCCCATATTGGCTCCTACATATTCTTCGAAGATCTTTATCGGTCAAACCGCATAACGACATACGTTGTTCCTTTGTCATCGGTATGTTACTTACCCGAGATTCGATCGTCGGTATCCAATACCTAGTTCAATCGCGTTATCGTAAGTCTCTTTACTCGTTCCGTAATACATCATCTCACAACTAACTCATTAGTTGTAATGCTTGCAAGGCTTAAGTGATGTGCATCACCGAGAAGGCCTCGAGATACCTCTCCGACAATCGGAGTGACAAAACCTAATCTCAAATACGCCAACCCAACAAGTACCTTTGGAGACACATGTAGTACTCCTTTATAATCACCCGATTACGTTGTGACGTTTGGTAGTACCAAAGTGTTCCTCCGTAAACGGAGTTGCATAATCTCATAGTTATAGGAACATGTATGGGTCATGAAGAAAGCATTAACATACTAAACGATCAACTGTTAAGCTAACGGAATGGGTCATGTCAATTAGATCATTCAACTAATGATGTGACCTTGTTAATCAAATAACAACTCCTTGTTCATGGTTAGGAAACATAACCATCTTTGATTAACAAGCTAGTCAAGTAGAGGCATACTAGTGACATACTGTTTGTCTATATATTCACACATGTATTATGTTTCCGGTTAATACAATTCTAGCATGAATAATAAACATTTATCATGATATAAGGAAATAAATAATAACTTTATTATTGCCTCTAGGGCATATTTCCTTCACTTCTCACAACAAGCGTGATGGTTTCGGTAGGGAACGTGCCACCTTTTGGGATGAAACGATATCCGTTGCCTCTTATTGCTTTCAAAAAAACTCTAGTGTCAACATAGAACAACAGGAGTGTTGTTTTTAATCTTGGAATTTTTCGGGGTTTGTTTGGCCTTTTTTATACATTAATTGGGTTTCTGGGCATTTAATGTGCATAACTCAAATTTGAACTACAAGCACATGCTCTAGTGCACCAAAATTGGTTGAAAAATCACATGTGTGTCCTTGGGTGAATTTATAGGTCCCATGCAAGAAATGGGAATGAAATTCGAACACCAGGACACTGTTGATTGCCGGCAAAACGTTGAGATGCCCGATTTTTAAATTCTAGTAAATCCAAAACTCGTCTGAAATTCATGAAACTTGGCATGCTATCATGGAGCGGCGTCAACATGCCGAGGTAAAAACTTTGTCCCATTTGGGGCAGGTTTGGGTATAAGCTTCTCACAAACCAGAGCTTCTCACAATAAGCGTGATGGTTTCGGTAGGGAACGTGCCACCTTTGGGGACGGAACGATATCCGTTGCCTCTTATTGCTTTAAAAAAATCCTAGTGTCAACATAGAACAACAGGAGTGTTGTGTTTAATTTTGGAATTTTTGGGGTTCGTTTGGCCTTTTTTATACATTAATTGGGTTTTCTAGGCATTTTATGTGCATAATTCAAATTTGAACTACACGCACGTGCTCCAGTGCACCAAAGTTGGTTGAAAAATCACATGTGTGTCCTTGGTTGAATTTCTAGGTCCCATGCAAGAAATGGGAATGAAATTGAAACACCAGGGCACTTATGATTGCCGGCAAAACGTTGAGATGCCTGGTTTTAAAATTCTAGTAAATCCAAAACTCATCAGAAATTCATGAAACTTGGCATGCAATCATGGAGCGGCATCAACATGTCGTGGTAAAAAAATTGTCCCATTTGGGGGCAGGTTTGGGCATAAGCTTCTCGCAAACCAGAGCTTCCCACAACAAGCGTGATGCTTTCGGTAGGGAACGTGCCACCTTTGGGGACGGAACGATGTCCGTTGCTTCTTATTGCTTTCAAAAAATTTCTAGTGCCAACATAGAACAACATGAGTGTTGTGTTAAGTTTTGAAATTTTTCGATTTTTTTGGGCATTTTTATACATTAAATGGGTTTTCTAGGAATTTTATGTGCATAATTTAAATTTGAAATACATGCACATGCTCTAGTGCATATAAATTGGTTGAAAAATCAATTCTGCGTCCTTGGGTGCATGCTTAGGTCACATGCAAGAAATGGGAATGAATTTCAAACACCAGGGCACCGTTGATTGCCGCCAAAACGTTGAGATACTTTGTTTTTAAATTTAGTAAACCTAAAACTCGTTTGAAATTCATGAAACTTGGCATGCTATAATGGAACGGCACCCGACATGCTGTGGTATCTTTTGTGTCCATTTTGAGAGAAGGCGCACTCGAATAATGACAGCCAACAAAGGCATTTTGAAAAAATAGCTGCCACTTTAATATCAAACATTTGTATAATTCAAACCGTGTGCGTTTTGTTCACGTGACGCCATGTGTCTTGGTTTTAATGGCTATAGGAGGTGTCGTGTTGACAACTGCTTGACTGAACGGGAGGCGTCGGGCGCAGATCCGGTCTTGTGAGCTCACCGGAAGCGTACAAGCTGTTCAACGCAGGATCTGTGCGTCTGTTCAACGCAAACGATTTAGATTACGGTATGCAAATTAAAGCCAGACTACGGTGCTAAGCCAAGAGACACTTTGTCAAAATATGCACCTAAAAATCAATAGGACTATCTATTTTTTGCAACTAAAATTCACTAATTAAGCATATATTTCATTCATAGAGATTAAGCAGTCGTTCTCACCGGGAAGTGAGACAGCCTTGGACCGCCGCCCGCCTCACTCCCACTGGACTATATTAATGGCGTCGTCAAGCGGCCGCACCCCCCATCCTTGCCACACACACAATCCTCTCTCTCCGCCCGCATCCTCGATGCCGCTCTGAGTCCTCAAAGCCGTCAGTGTACGAGGATGCTGCCGAAGCACCCCATCGGAGGGAGTGGCGACACCAGGGATGCTGAAGCACCGGAGCACGGCATGAATATGGAGACAGAGGTTTCCGTCGCCGCCGACGAGGTGGAGAACGAGGTTGCCATCAAGCGGAGGCGGGTTGACAAAGAACCGCAAGCAACTCTAGCAGGCCTAGACTTCATCAACAACCTCCTCGATGATATGTTGATAGTCATCATATCCCTCCTCCTAATCAAATATCGGGCGAGGACAGCCGCCCTTTCCCGGTGGTAGCGCCCCCTATGGCTCCTCACCCCTGTCGACCTCCTCGGCGCCCACAAGCTCTGCCATGGCTATCGCCAAAGCTTGGATGCGTTCTCCTAGATCCTCGGCAGTCACCATGTCCCAATCAAAGGCCTTATCACGGGCAAGTTCCGTTCCAATGGCAAGGACCGAGCCAAGCTTGACGAGTGGTTCTGATCCCCCGCCATAGATCAGCTCGAGAAGCTCAGTTTTAATGATGGGCATATGCGCTTGCTGCCAACATCCGCGCTCTGCTTCGCGCTCACGTTGCGCCTCGCCAAGTTCATGAACTGCCATCCCCCCTTAATGAAGTGCCCGCTCTTTTTCTACCACGACTGAAGCACCTCGAGCTCGTCGCCGTCCGCATCCCAAAGGATGACATGGAGCACCTGCTCCAGGATTGTACTGCACTCGAGTCCCTTCATCTTCAGGCAATGAATTGGTCGAGTACCTTCCACATCACCTCCAGGACTCTCCGGACTATTTATGTGTGTTGCTGGTGCTGCATCGAGAGATCACAAAAGGTGGACCACAATATGGTCATTGAGGACACACCTTCACTTGAGAGATTACTTGTAGTTGATCAACAAGGTCCAACAAGAATCAATGTCATTTCTGCACCGAAACTGAAAGTGGTGGGCTACTCGTCTGTCAAATACTACAACTTTCAGGTACAACATTCGCCTTATACCTCTCCTTCTTGATATCAACGTTTTTTCTAGTTTTGAAGATGTATGTTTGTTTGTCATCCAGCGAAGCTTCACCCAGACTCTGGGCACAATGAATGTCTTGGCACTAGAATCTGTCGGCCCCAACCTAGACCAAGTTGTCAGTTGCCTGAGATGCTTTCCGTGCCTGAAGAAGATGTATATCGAGGTGATGTTCGTTTCCTGTTAAATGTTAACCATAAGGGAGTTCAATTTTTTGCACCTTTTCCCAAGTTTACAATGACAATGTACTACGATTTCTGAAGGAATTTTGGCGGATTTTAGGACATACACCCCCACCCCATATTGGTTGCTTCATTCATATGGTTACAATCATCCATAAGCATTTCTCCTTTGGACTCATCTGTACTAGTTTTCTTAGGGAATTTTTCATCCAATCCAACCTATTGTGCAGAAGGCTACATGTTTCTAGATTGTAATCAAATGCCCATGTTAATCATGTCAGATCAAAGATGGCACGTTGGTGCACCTTACAAATCCTACAAACCGAATGGGCGTGTAGCAGTGTTCAAAACTGCATGTAGGCACTAACACGTTCTCTTCTTTTGCAGATAATAATAGGCCCGGAGGTGGATAATGTTTATAACGACAATCACATCGAATGCCTGGATCTGCATCTCTCAAATATTACTTTGAACTCCTACCGAGGGACCTTACCGGAGATTACACTCGCCAGGTTCTTTCTTGCCAAAGCAAAGGTGTTGAGGGTACTGAGGTTGAACATGCATTTAATTAGGAAAGATGAATGGTATGATTATCAGAGCCGGCATGTACTGCGGAATCGAAGAGCCTCCAAAAATGCTAAACTTCGTATTGGTAGAGCATATGCCGGAGCAATTGGAAGTCACTGTGTCAAACCCAAACATGACTTGTCAGCGGATGATCCCATTGCAGAAATGACGATGCTTGCAATGTTTGAGTTTGGGCGTTGTAATCTTTGAATTTGAACCTTGCAATATTTATGGCATTTGTTATATTGAACCGTTTTTGTTCTCCTGTCTCAACGCAAACAGTTCATCCGAGTGAACCGCATGTCATATATCGCACACACCTTGATCTGGTTGAACGTTTTGCAACAACAACGGGCACATCCTCACAAATACTGATAGGTATGGCCGTTGAGTTGTCAGCCATTTGCAAAGATATTTCAGTAGGTGTAAGTTTATTCAAATTAAGTCTTTCATATAAAGAGAAAGGCATAACACTAACACCAGCTCGTAGATCACACAATTTCTTTTGATGGAGCAAGGTATAGTTGGTATTCCTGGATCTCCAAGTTTCTTAGGTACTCCATCCTTAAAACAATAATTAGCAAGCATGGTGGAGATTTCAACTTGAGGTATTTTTCTTTTATTAGTTATGATGTCTTTCATGTATTTAGCATAAGGGGCCATCTTTAAAATATGAGTCAAGCGAGTACGCAAAATGACTAGCCTAAGCATTTCAGCAAAGCGTTCAAATTTTTCATCATCTTTTTTCTTAGATGGTTTAGGTGGAAAGGGCATCGGTTTCTAAACCCATGGCTATCTTTCTTTACCATGTTTTCTAGCCACAAAGTCTCTTTTATCATATCTTTTATTTACAGGTTGTGGGTTACCAAGATCAACAGCAGGTTCTATTTCAACAACATTATCTGCTTCTTTATCATTGTCTGGTTGAGTTTCTTCATGAACATCATTGTCATTTTCGTTATCACTAGGTGAATGTTCATTACCAGATTAAGTTTCAGCATCAGAAATAGAGACATCATTGTTATCTTCGGAAGGTTTCTCTTTTTCATGTTCACTAGAGGCATGCAAAGTCCTATCTTTTTTTTCTTTTCTTTTTAGAAGGCTAGGTGCATCAGTGTTAGTTCTTTGAGAGTCTTGTTCAATTCTTTTGGGTGTCCCTCAGGATAAAGTGGTTCCTGAGTCATTCTACCTCCTCTAGTCACTACTCTAACGGCATGATCATGCATATTATTATTCATTTCATTTAGCAATTTTCTTTGAGATTTAGCAAGTTGTTCTAGCTGGGTTTGAACCATAGAGACATGCTTTCCTACACCTCTAACATCATTAGTGATTCTAAATAGCAAGTCACTCAAGCGAGCAATCATGTCATAATTATATTTCAATTGTTTCATAACATTGGCATTAAAGTGATCTCGTTTCCTAATGTAGTTTTCAAACTCATATAAGCATTGACTCGGATGTTTATTATAAGGGATGTCACCTTCATCAAATTTCATTAAAGAGTTTAGCTCTACCACCTGTGGGGGTGGTGTGTCAAGTCCATGTATTTCTTCAATAGGTGGTAAATTCTTAACATCCTCAGCTTTAATACCTTTTTCCTTCATGCATTTCTTTGCCTCTTGCACATCTTCAGGACTAAGATATAAGATATCCCTCTTCTTCGGAGTGGGTCTAGGCAGTGGTTCAGGAAGAGTCCAATCATCATAATTCTTCAATATATTATTCAACAATTCTTCAGCTTGTTCTACTGTTCGTTCCCTGAAAACATAACCAACACAACTATCTAGGAAGTTCCTAAAAGCATCGGCTAGTCCATTATAGAAGATATCAAGTATTTTATTTTTCTTAAGTGGATGATCAGGCAAAGCATTAAGCAATTGGAGAAGCCTCCCCCAAGCTTGTGGGAGACTCTCTTCTTCAATTTGCGCAAAGTTAAATATTTCCTGTAAGGTAGCTTGTTTCTTACGAGCAGGAAAATATTTTTCAGAGAAGTAGTAAATCATATCATGGGGACTACGCACACGACCAGGAGCAAGAGTATTGTATCAAATCTTAGCATCACCCTTAATGAGAACGAAAATAATTTGAGGATATAGTAGTAGCAAATTTTCTCATCATGAGCAAAAAGGGTGGCTATATCATTTAATTTAGTAAGATGTGCCACTACGGTTTCATTTTCACGACCATGAAAAGGATCAGATTCAACCAAAGTACTTAACTCTGGGTCAACAGATAATTCATAATCCTTATCGGTAACAAAGATAGGTGAAGTAGCAAACTTAGGATCACATTTCATTCTAGCATTCAAAGATTTTTCTTTCAATTTACATAATTATTTCTTAAGATCATCTCCATCATTGCAAGCAAAAAAGTCTCTACTTGTCTCCTCATCCATAACATAACCCTCAGATATCTTAGGCAATTCAAATCTAGGAGAGATTAGTCTAATAGGTTTTTCATAATTCTCAGTTACAAGGACTTCATCAGTTTTAGTGATCTCATCAGTTTCAGTAATTCCATTATCTTTAGCACTAGCAATTTGTTTATCAAGAAATTCACCTAGTGGCACATTATCCTCAAGCAAGGTGCTGGCATCATCATAAGTATAATTCATAGCAGAAGTAGCATCATCAATAACTTGTGACATATCAGGATTAATAGCATGTGGTGGTGTTCCAAGTTTACTCAAAATAGAAGGTGTATCAAGTACAGAGTGTGATGGCAGTTCCTTACCTCCCCTCGTCCTAGAGGAAACGATCTTGGTTTTGGTACCTTCAGATTATTCATAGTGATAAATATATATATATCCCAAGTGACTCAACAAATATAGCTATGCTCCCCGACAACAGTGCCAGAAAAAGGTCTTGATAACCCACAAGTATAGGGGATCGCAATAGTTTTCAAGGGTAGAGTATTCAACCCAAATTTATTGATTCGACACAAGGGGAGCCAAAGAATATTTGTATGTATTGGCAGTTGAGTTGTCAATTCAACCACACCTGGAGATTAAATAGCTGGAAAAAAGTGACCAGTAACAAAGTAATATGATAATTTGATAGCAGTGGTAAGATGATAGCAATGGTTTTGTAGCAAGTGTAACAGTAACCGCAGCAGTAGTAACTTAGCAAGAGCAATATGTGGAAAACTCGTAGGCATTGGATCAGTGAATTCTTTGGATGATATTCATCATATAACAGTCATAACCTAGGGCGACACAAAACTAGCTTCAGCTCATAAATATAATGTAGGCATGTATTCCGTAAATAGTCATACGTGCTTATGGAAAAGAACTTGCTTGACATCTTTTGTCCTGCCCTCCCGTGGCAGCAGGGTCCATAAGGAAACTAAGGGAGATTAAGGCTTCCTTTTAATAGAGAACCAAAACAAAGCATTAACACATAGTGAATACATGAACTCCTCAAACTACGGTCATCACCGGAAAGTATCCCAATTACTGTCACCCTGGGTTTACGGATCATAACACGTAGCAGGTGCATATGACTAGCAAGATCAGATCTAGAACATAGATATAATGGTGAAAGCATAAACGGTTTAGATCTTAAATCATGGCACTCGGGCCCTAGTGACAAGTATTAAGCATAACAAAGTCATAGCAACATCAATCGCAGAACATAGTGGATACTAGGGATTAAGCCCTAACAAAACTAACTTGATTACATGATGACTCTCATCCAACTCCTCACCGGCTAGCGACGAAGGAATTACTCACTCCCGGTGGGGAGCATAATGGAATTGGCGATGAAGGAGGGTTGGTGATGACGAAAACCGAAGATTCCCATATCCAGAGCCCCGAACGGACTCCAGATCTGGCCTCCCGATGAAGAACAGGAGGTGGCGGCGGCTCCATATCGTGAAACACAATGAAACTTCCTCTCCTAATTTTTTCTCCAAAAATAAGAATTTATAGTGTTGGACTTAGGGTCAGGGGGGCCGCGAGGGCCCCCCAACCCACCAGGGCGCGCCTGGAGGGGGTGGCGCACCCTGGTGTATCGTGGACAGCCTGGGCACTCCCTCCGGTGGTTCTTGGTTCGAGTGTTTTTCTTTTGTTCCGAAATAAATCTCCAAAAAGTTTCGTCCAATTCCGAGAACTTTTATTTCTACACAAAAACAACACCATGGTAGTTCTGCTGAAAACAGCGTCAGTCCAGGTTAGTTTCATTCAAATCATGCAAATTAGAGTCCAAAACAAGACCAAAAGCGTTAGGAAAAGTAGATATGGCGGAGACGTATCATTAGCTAGCTAGGGCTTTTATTAACCCAGAAGCACCAATGAAACAACTTTTCTGCCATCGCAAGTCTATGTTCTTCTGCGATCCCATCTAGAGGCCTTCGCCGATACTCTGACGGGGCGGGGGTCGATCACGGAGGGCTTCTACATCAACCTTGTTGCACCTCCGATGATGTGTGAGTAGTTCCCACAAGACCTATGGTTCCATAGTGATTAGCTAGATGGCTTTCTCTCTCTTGATCTTCAGTACAATGTTCTCCTTGGATTCTATTTGCTATAATCTTCTTTTGTGATGCATATCTTGGAATCCGATGAATTGTGGGTTTATGATCAGATTATTCACTGAAAGTAATTGAGTCTTTTCTGAACTTTAATATGTGTGATTGTTATGGCTTCGTATTTCTCCCTGATCTATCCATTTGGTTTGGCCAACTAGATTGATTTATCTTCAGTGGGAGAGGTGCTTTGTAGTAGGTTCAATCTTGTGGTGTCCTCATTCTATGACAGGAGGGGCAGCGAGTCACATATTTGTATTGCTGCTACTAAGGGTAAAACGACAGGGTTTAATCATATTGCTTGGTTTTATTCTGTCTACATTTTGTCATCATACTTCATGCATTACTCTGTTCGTCATGAACTTAATATCTAGAGAGGCAAGCATATAAGCGCCTTTGAAGTGGAGTCATAGTAGTAGGCGTCAGTAAGTTTAACTGTCTACTCACGGACGTAAGGCCTATGTACTGATCATGCCATGAATAACATCATAGCTATGCACTTTTCTATCAATTGCCCAACAGTAATTTGTGTACCCACCGTATGTTATGTCTTGAGAGAGGTGCCTCTAGTGAAAATTATTGGCCCCGAATCTATTTCAATCACATTACTAAAACCCTAAATACCTTGTTGTAACTTATTTACTTTTATTTTACTTTACAATTTATATATCTCCTATTATCAGATTCGATCCTTGCAATTAACGAGTACAAGGGGATTGGCAACCCTCTTACCCACGTTGGGTGCAAGTATTTGCTCTTGTGTGTGTAGGTACTACTAAAGGTCGTTTGCGTGGATCTCCTATTGGTTCGATAACCTTACTTCTCTACTAAGGGAAATACTATCCGCTACTATATTGCTTCTCCCTTCCTCTTCGGGGAAAAACCAAACGCAACTCACAAGTAGCTAGCGGGGCCGATAAGACCACAAGTGAATGTCTGGTTGCTGACGAGCAAGAGTAGAACATGGGAGACGGGCCGGATCATTTGGGACTCGAGGCCCTGTCGCCTCCATGCTCTACTCCTTCTTTTCAGAGTTTGCAACCTGTCCATCACTGGTGGATGTGAGGTCGACGATGGACGTGGATGGGCTGGTACTCTCCTGGTGCTACTGGCGCGGACAAACATTGTTTCGCAGCATGTAGGACGCGCAGTTGGTGCATTCTTGTCGGCGATAGCCTGCCCCGCCAGTGCCGCCTCCACGTCCGAATGTGCGCCCTCTACGTTGCGGGCTACATGTGAGAACGGGTGGCCTCGTAGAGCAGCCAGCTGCTCGGCGATGAAGTTGGGGTTCGCGGCGGCCATGGCCGCCACAACTTCCTCGCTCACGCGCTCATTGTAGATTTGGATCGATTGCATGAGGAGGGACAGGTTGTACCGCTGCTCATTCTGCCCCTGCCAGAACCCGAACATAGGCGCCGGCATAGGCTGCTCCTCAGCCATGGCTGCGTTGAAGTGTGCCTACGCTTGCTCCATCGTCAAGACAACATGCACCGGAGCCCGTCTCCATCATAGGATTGTCTTTGGAGACTTTCGGAGCCGGCCAGCATGTCGGCCTCTATCTGCCTGGAAAAGGTGGCTCTGCCAGGAGGCCACAAGGGCGGCCACCTCGAGTTTCTGCTCCGTCGAGAGGCTCTCCACAATGCATTCCACTCGCAGTCATGGTGGACATTGTGCATGGAGGGACGATGCGGAGCGGATGGGTTGTGGTGTGCTATGAGCCGGGTGTGTCGCCTTTAAATAGCGGATGTCAGTGAGTCCAAGCATCTGAGTGTGTCAATGCATAGGCGTCAGAGTTGGTTTCTCGGCCTGCGAGCCTGTTCAATGGCGCCAGGCGGACGGATGGGCATCGAACGGGTGTGGTAGATATCTGCCCCACCCCGTCCAGTCAAGGTTGTCAAAATCACGATTCTGTTATACAACTCTATGACTTTACGATCCAAACTAACCCCTCCAATTCTGCGATTTTTGTCTGTAGAATCTTTGTTTCTACTATCCTAATAGTTAAGATTCCATGATTTGCGATCCTACCATCATATCTCTGATCCGAATTAGAACCATGATTCTAACAACCTTGATCAAGTAAACGTCTCTCCGTCATTGAGCAGGCGCGAACACCAAGGAGAGGTCACGTCCGCTCTGGGTCGGCGTCAATGCGGAGCGGCTGTTCTAGAGTGGCATGAATGCGGCAGCCAGCTTCGGATGGGAAAGCGTGCGGGCGAGGAGAGGGTTTTGGGTGGGCCAGGTTTGTCGGAAGTGGGCCCGGACGCCCACAACCCCCGATTTGCTTCCATATTACGGGGAGAAAGACGCCCGAACAACCGAGCAGACTGATATAGGACCATGTTGGATGACAAAACACATTCGGACCGCGTGGTCCGGATGGTTGCGGGTGGTTTGAGGGTCCGCGTTGAAAATGCCCTAAGCCCTTTATTTCATAATGTACTGCATATACATTTTCTGAAAGTCCAATTTTTACAACCTCCATCACATTTATATAGAAAAGCATCTACGTCTAGAATACCAAACATATATCATTAGATACATCATCAAACATACTTGCATATACTACATATTTGGTATTTGATATTGCATATATGAATAGTTTCCTCTATAAATTTGGCAAAAGTTTGTAAGGGCGTTTTAAAGGACCGGGACGAAAAATCGTCCA
Organism: Aegilops longissima; assembly: GCA_021605205.1. Lineage (NCBI taxonomy): Eukaryota > Viridiplantae > Streptophyta > Magnoliopsida > Poales > Poaceae > Aegilops > Aegilops longissima. The sequence continues at coordinate 661,298,768 of CM038678.1, forward strand.
GCCCAGGTACCGTAAAACGACACATCCCGTAATTTTTTTGCGGGGAGCTATATATTTTGGCCCGCGTCCACCATATCTCCAGTTTTTCCTCCTCGTTTTGCATTTTTCTCTATCCTTGGTGGAAGTGAAATTTCAGCACCAACCGCTCCGCCCGAGCCGATCCCAACGTCGACTAGCCCAACGCTGCCACTTCCCACCGCCCCCTATGGCCGTGGAGGTTTGCGACAGGCCCCCACGACGCACGGAGGCGTGTGGCCCCGTGGAGGACGCGGGTGCAGACCGGGGACGCGCTGCCGCTGCCAATCCACTCGTTCAGTCCGTCGTAGGCACAGATGCCGCCCAAGTCCGTTGTCGTAGACGGTGCCGCTGCCCAGCCGCCGGCGCCACCCAAGCCCGCGCCGCTGCCCAAGTCCGTTGTCGTAGGCGCTGCCGCTGCCTAGCCGCCGACGCCACCCAAGCCCGCGCCACTGCCCAAGTCCGTTGTCGTAGGCGCTGTCGTTGCCCAACCGCCAGCGCCCGCGCCCGCGCAGTACGCTTTGCTGCAGAGCACCGGTCACGCCCTCATTCCTGTCTGCGCTCCCTCGTGTGCTCACGGCGAGTTGCGTCGTTGAGGTCTTCTGGAACCAATTGTAATCTAGCTTTCGATTTTAGGGTGTGCTGTGCTATTTTCTAGGGACCTTGTTGTAAATTCAACTAGTGACTAGTGGGCTCCCATATGCGATCTCTTTCACCCGATGCCACGCGGTACCGCAAAATTCATTTTAGGGCGAGCCGTATACTGTTTTTGCAGGAGGCATTTTTGCGGTGTAACTTGTTTAAACTTGCAATATCGAGAGTCTTTTACATTTTCCACTAAAACAGGGTTTGATTGTTTTTTACAGCAGAGAGTTTCTTACAGTGAACTTATCTAAGCAGTGGCAGCAGCTAGAAGATCTGTGCAACATGACACAAGAGCTGTAACAAACTCTGGGAATCATCCATGTCCCCGAAAGATGAACACGTTCTGGCGTCACAGAAGATCCGAGCCAACAGGGCTGGCCAGCCGCACAACACAACACCCCGCAGCGGGCGCAGGAGGCAGCGCTTCTTCCTCCCGAGACCAGCCGCTCTCCCTCCCTCCCTCCCCCTTGTTCCTGTAGACTTCCAAATAAAAGCCCACCTGCTTTCTTTTCCCGCGACCATTTCCATAAAAAGAGCTCCCCGCCCCTCTCTCTCCTCCTCCCCCCAGCCCCAAGTACACTCCTCCGCCCAACCCAGTCCACAGCTAAGCAAGAAGAGCCAGGCGGGCGAGGGGGAGAGAGGAGGGACCGCTCAAGTACAATTCTAGCCTAGTTTCTTGATCGCGGTTTGCAGCCACGACCGAGAATTAATCCCAAGAATGTTCTAGATCTTCCGCCTAGCGCCGCCGCCGCTGCTCCAATTCGGCCTGCACGTGCCATGGACGGGGTGGGCGGAGGCGGTGGTGGCATGGCCGGCATGCCGGGAGCTCCTCAAAACATTCTGGACGCCGGTGCTCAGGAGTACTACCCTACTGCTGGCGCGCCCTACCCGCCCCCGCCCTTCCTGTCGCTCCCGCACCAGCTCTACTGCCCGCCGCCGTTCCCGGTCATGCCGCCGCCGATGGGCATGCCCATGCCCGTGCCCATGCCCATGCCACAGCCGCAGACCTTGGCGATTCCGCCGCAGATTGGGCTCCCCGTGCCGACGGTGACCGCGACGGCGGTCGACGGTCCGGCGAGCCGCGCAGTCGTGCTGAGCCTGCTGCCGCCGCACACGCCGGAGCTCGAGGTGGCGCGCGCGATGGCGCCCTTTGGCGACGTGCGCACGGTGGACGCGACGGCGCTTGCGTCCGAGGGCGTGGCCACCGTGCACTTCTTTGACCTCCGCGCCGCCGAGAACGCCGTCACCGCGGTGCGCGAGCAGCACATGCGGCAGCAGTGCCGCCTCAGCCAGCTGTACGCCGCCACGACCGCCTGGCCACCCCAGCCGCCGGCGTGGGACTGGCAGCAGGACGACTGCCGGGGCCTCGTCCTCGGCCAGGCCGTGTGGGCTCACTTCGCCGCTGCCTCCACCCTCCCCGACGACGGCGCCAACCGCGGCTCCCTCGTCGTGCTCAATTCCCTCCCGGACGTCTCCCTCTCGGAGCTCCGCCAGGCCTTCCAAGCCTACGGTACGCACCCCCCACCGAACCCTTCTCGCCACAATTCTCCTCTAATGCCCGACTGGTGTTTGTTTGCAGGTCCCTTGAAGGATGTGAGGGAGTCCGCGCAGCGGCCGAACCACAAATTCGTGGAGTTCTTCGACACGCGCCACGCCGCCCGGGCGCTCGCAGAGCTCAACGGCCGGGACTTCTTCGGCCACCGCCTCATCCTCGAGTTCACGCGCCCTTCTATCCCCGGCTCACGCAGGTAATTCTTGCGCACCGCCTTGCCCCTCGCTTGCCCATCGATCCAGTACGTCGACTAAAATATGTGAATTGCACGCAGGCGCGGGTTCGTGTCGCCGCGACCCATCGTCCCAACGCCGCCCAGGCTGCAAGCGGCGTGGCGTCCCTTGCCGTCTCCGGCGAAACAGCCGTCGTCGTCCACCGGCACGGGCAAGGCAAGGGGAGAGGTGGTTACCACGAGCAGGTGCTCCTCCAAGTCTAACGCGGGCGATCGGTCCAAGGGTGGCACAACCCAAGAACGGAAGGGCAAGGGCAAGGGCGGGAAGAAAGCGACAATTGTCGTCGACACGACGTCGTCGTCTCCGGCTTCGGCTTCCGAGGCGGCGGCGACCGCGTCGGCGTCCGGCAAGCAGCAGCCGCAGAAAGGAGTCGTCCGCGTGGGGAGCTGGAGAGGCCCCAAGAGCTGGAGAGGCGGGTGGGAGACGCGCTTCGAGTTCAAACAGCCTGCCGCCGCCGCCGACAGCAACGCCACCACCGCCGCCGACACGGACACGCAAGAAGCGGAGACGAGGACCACCGTGATGATCAGGAACATACCGAACAAGTACAGGTCGTCGTGTCATCCTCCGCGTTTGCCGCAACAATGCTACTACTACTAGTACTATATTTCATGGGCGCATGCTATGCTACAATTGTGTGAAGGATTTGCCTAGCTCGTGCTCGGCCTTGTGTGCCTGACCTGGTGATCTCTTGTTCGTCGCAGCCAGAAGCTGCTGCTCAACATGCTGGACAACCACTGCATCGAGTACAACAAGAAGATCGACGCCGGCGAAGGCGGCGGCGAGCCCTTCTCCTCCTACGATTTCCTCTACCTCCCCATAGATTTCAAGTGAGTCCCCCAACTATATAAGCTGCTGCATTCATTCATATTTTATGGTGCCCAATCCCACGAACACACGCTCAATTTACAGCTTGAAATAAAATTGTTCTAGTATGAGAAGGTTGTTCAATTGAGGTAGAAAAATGTGGAGGCTACAAAATTACAAAATGTGGACAAGTTCTTGGCCATTAGCCGGCCGGCTGTTTGAACTTGTGCAGGGTGGAGGGGGGCATCTTTTGGTACTACTACCACGCCCTGTACTGCCTGGTCTGCGCCAGCATTGTTGTGCCATGGTCTTATTAGCCCAAATGGAAAAGAAATTGGAGATGGCACCGGATCCTTTTCGTTTTGATGCAATGAATTCTTTGGTTGCATGCATCGCCTGGCCCGGCTGATCGATCAGAAAGGGGCCTGTGTTCGCCTGTCTTTCTTTTCTCGCACATCTGCTGCCTCTCTAGGATCCTCCTCCCTCCATCCCTGCCAATTGCTTTTCTTGCTTTGCACAGCCCTCCCCTCCCTGCTGCATGCCATGCGCTTCCATATCAAGGCCAGCACGACATGGATAAAAGCAAGCCTTTGGGTGAGAGAATCATGGAGTAGCGGTGAAAAGTTGCATCGGATGTAAAAGCGTTCATGTATTTTGTGGTGTTCAAAGTATGAAAATTGGTGTTGGCTAATTTCAAGCACACTTTCTTTCGTGTCTTGTTTGGCTGCCAACTTTCCGCTTGCACGAAGCAAAGGCGGAGAAAAGACCTGCCATCAGTGCCCAATGACAAGAGGAACTTTGGTGGGGTTCTGCCCAAAGCCAGCTTCACATCTATAGTAGTAAAAAAAATCTACTGGTTGCTCCAAAAGCTTTTGACCTCTCCAACTAGGAGTATAAAATAGTGTAGCTCTTACTCGGCAGATTATTCCAAGTTTTTGGTAGTACTAGCTCTAAATTAATCAGTGGTATTATATATCTTCAAGTGAACGTCTATCTAAATTTTGTTGTGGCATGCAGCAACAAGTGCAACGTGGGGTACGGGTTCGTGAACCTCACCACGCCGGAGGCGGCCGTGCGGCTGTACAAGGCGTTCCACAAGCAGCCATGGGAGGTGTACAACTCGCGCAAGATCTGCCAAGTCACGTACGCGCGCGTGCAGGTACGTACTCTCGTGTACCGCATCTGCATGCCATGAATCTTGACAAGGTTCACCGATGCCACAGCAGTACCACGTAGCTCGCCGTGTTAATTAACCAATGAGCGTGATGCACAGGGCCTGGAGGCGCTCAAGGACCACTTCAAGAACTCCAAGTTCCCCTGCGACAGCGACGAGTACCTGCCCGTGGTCTTCTCGCCGCCGCGCGACGGCAGGCAGCTCACCGAGCCGGAGCTCCTCGTCCCCCGCTCGCCCATGCCGTCGCCGTCTTCACCGCGGAAGGGCCAGGCCGCGGGCGTGGACCCGCTGGCGCTGGAGCTCATGGCGCCGCCCTCGTCGTCCGGCGACGGCGCGTCCTCGACGATGTCCACCCACGCCGACGAGGACGTCCAAGGCGCGAGCGGCAGCAACGACGACGACGATGACGGGGGGCTCGGCGAGGAGCTACAGCGCCTGGGCTACACCGACTAGGTATAGGCACGCGGCGAGCCAGCCAGCCAGCCTAGCATTTGCTTCGAGAAGTGGCCGAGCAATGATGGTGGCTGCTGCCATGGCATATCTCTGGGGCGGATCTGCGAGTGAAGCGAAGGGTCACACAACATTTATGGCATGTGAATGGAGATTGAACGACGACAGGAGTGTGGGAGATGAAATGACTCGAGAAAAGAAGCGATTTGATGTGTGTGGTTTCGATGGAGAGAGGTATCATCATCGCCGTCGTCATTCATTCGTACTAGCTGGATGCATGCAGCAGGCGGAGTCGTGTTCTTGTGGTTTTTAGATTTGAAGTTAAGTTTCTCTCTTTGAAACTTGGAGCTAGCTAGCTAGACTATTCTTCTTCATGCGTTCTTTTGTTCGTTACATTAATTACAAGTTTTACGTACTCCGGAATCCGGATATCGTTCTTCGGATTTCGTTCTTCATGTGATGGTAATGATAGATTTGATCAGATCTTACCATCTCTCTCTCTCTCTCTCTCTCTCTCTCTCTGTGTGCGCTGAATTACCAACACTATGTTTTCCATTTTGTTTACTTGGCCCTAATTTGCATTCATATTCCCCTTAAGATTTTTATTCGCCCATTTCGTAGGTGAAAATATATCATGGGAGTAATGTTTCAAGTCAGACCAAAGGAAAACACTTGTTGGATGATTTATAATCAATGAAATTTAGTTAGTACTCCCTCCGTTTTTATTTACTGTACATATTAGAGTTGACTGAAGTCAAACTTCGTAAAGTTTGATCAAGTTTATAAAAAAAATATAGACATTTATCATAATAAATCTATACGATGTGAAAGTACATTCAACAATAAATATAATGTTGTTGATTTGTTACTGTATATCTTAATATTTTTGTTTATAAACTTGGTCAAAGTTTGTAAAGCTTGACTTTGACCAAAGCTAATATACGAACTAAATAAAAACGGAGGAAGTACTGGTTCAATGCAGTATAAAGTCAAAGCTCACTTGGACTTGGTCGAGCAGTAGGTCCTAAAATACTCGTATACCGATGGGTCCTAAACCTCGAAAGGGTTGTTTAATGTGGACAAACGCAACACCTAAGAGTACTAATGTAATCCTAATAATTTGGGTTCCAAATTTAGAGTACTAAATAACAGGACATGCCTCTTGGTTCAAAAATTGGATTTGCTAATTTATCAAGATGATAATCAACAAAGTCTCATCTAACCTCTACACCATTACAGACAAAAGGAAATTTGTATGAATCTTTGTATAAAACGAAATGACGTAGGATTTAGATTTAACTTTTTTTTGCGGGGTAGGACTTGATTTGACTTGGTTATTTCTCATCTAGAATGAGTGCTAGCCACCCCTTCAAAAATATAAGACACACATGGTTATTTTTTATGGATGTATTGTGAATTTCCTAACAAAAAATTGAGCTACACTTTATGATTTCGCTAATTTATAGTTGTCTAAGGATTTTTATTGCTCGGCCGACACTGAAATGTCGATCCATCGTTGATATCCAATGCAAGATTCCATATTCTTCCGAACCCCATGATTTTTAAAATATTTTCATGGATAAACAAAGTTGTTACAACACAATGAAGGTGATTTAGATATTTATGGGTAAACATATACTCCCTCCATCCACGAATAAGTGTACTTCTAGTTTTTGTTCTAAGTCAAAGTTTTAAAACTTTGACCAACTTAAAGGGAAAAGTACTAGCATTCATGACACTAAATTAATATCACTAGATCTATTTTAAAATGTACTTTCATAATATACCAATTTGATGTCATATATGTTATTACTTTTTTATATATAGTCGGTCAAAATTTAAAACTTTGACTTAAGACAAAAGCTAGAAGTACACTTATTCGCAGACGTAGGGAGTACAGAAAAGTGGGAAACAACGTTTTTTGTTCAGTCAATGGAGTATTTATTCGCACTAGGTTGACGAAAACATTACAATGCTGCAAACACCCTGAGATACATACCAATATATTCACAGAACCGAAAATTTCATCAGCGGCTAAGATAGTAACGACCTATAATTTAGATCTGCTTTTGTTGATGGTGCGAACCAATATAACTCAACGCATATGCACCTCACACACAAACACATGCACTTTTTCCGAAAAGGGACAACCCAGCTTCTGCTTCACCTGTTTGACACATGCATCTTATAAAATATAATATAAAATAAGTCCAAGTCATCAAGTACCAAAAGGTTCACAACAAAATACGACTACAAGGTCATAAACAAGATGCATAAGTCATCCGCATAATCCGTTACTGGGGCACACTAGCCAAACTAGTTAAAACAAACCATGTGCAGTTGTTTTCACACGGCTGCACCCAAAGGCCCTAAAAGCAACTCTAGCATACCACGCAAAATCCCGACCCGCAAAACACGTTTGCAGTTTGATGCACATCTCATTTGCGGGTCGAAAACGTGCGCAGCCGAACAAAAACCGTATATGAGACTGCATAATTTGAAAAAAAGTTTCGCGGAAGAAATTGCAACCGTAATAGTTCATCACATACTACATATACTACTTGATCAAACACTAATTCATTACAAACACTATTTCATACTACATACTACATTCACTACTAGTACTAGAGGGGGTGGGGATCTCATGGCGGCGATCTCGCGGCCATGGCCGATGCGGTGGAGGAGCTCAATCCTCCTCGTCGGAGATGCCGAGGTCAACGTACTTCTGCTTCTGCTCTTTGCGGATGCGCCGCCACTCGTCGTCCTTCTCCTTGGCGGCAAGTTTCGCCGCGACCGCCTGCTGGAACACGAGGTCGTCGAGCTCCTCGTGGTGGCGTCGGCGCTCCGCCTCCTTGCGCAAGCTGCGTTCGGCAATGGCGGCCGTGACCGCGTCGACATCGGCGATGAAGTCCTCGGGCCTGACGACACCGCGGCGCACGATCTCCTCGAGCTCCTGCTCGATGGCTCTAGATCAGAGGCAGATTGGAGAAGAGACATTGGAATTAACAGTAGGTACAATTGTCCTCGTTTCATTGTGTGACGGGTGTGATCCTGGCATGATCTACCCTCCCTCTAGATGCCTCCTTGGAGAAGAAGACGTCCCCCCTTCAACTTCCTTTGCACCGGCCTTTACATGCACCTCATCTTCTCCTCGGAGCTACCGGGCTATATCGCATCGATCCAATTTCCCCACCTGCTATCGATGTTAGGTCACCATCAAATTTTAAAAACTTTTAAAACTACAACGAATTTTCTTAAACGGCACACTTTGGAGGCGTTTCTGATAAATAGTAGGGCAGAAGGTTTCGCCAACTTTCTCAAGTGGGTTAAAAAGAATGGAATGTGTTGTACTAGATTTTCTTCTCAAGAGAACACTTCTTTTCATAATACTCCTTCCGTTCTTTTATCTAAGGTGTATTATTTTCGGTATGGTGACCAAGACACATAATTATATACAAGTTAGGACAAAATTACCCTTGACAGATTTATTGTTTATTGGCAAGTAAATCAGTTAGTACAGAAAAGTAAGAGATACAAGTAATCGACAGAGAGATACTCTCCTTCTTTTACTACAAAAAGATATAGTACATACAATCGGGAGAGAGATACTTTCTATTCTTTTAGAGAGCCAACAAGAGAATTATGAGAAATTAGAAGAAATGCATCTTATATTCTGAAATTTTATCAAAAAGTAAATATACCTTATATAAAGGAAAGAAGAGAGGTTGATATTTTAGCTGTGTCTACGGAGACGCACAAAACCGGGGTGACTGTGCATCTGTTCTGGCTAGTATGTGTACTTGTGCTATATTTCATGTGTCGGACTCTTTGAGGCGCACGGCAGACTGGCGTCCATTCTTCCACGACACTGGCTAGTGGACCAACACTCTCAACGCTTGCGCCGCTTTAACGGCCGGCCGGGGTGGTACTAGTAGTACCAGTGAACGTTAATATATACGCGGTCGTGGTGATGCACCAACCGATCTTAAGCTAAAAATGAACGGATACCGAGCCGAGCCGTTCGCGCGTGCGGGTGCGTGTCGGTCCTCGTGCTTTGACCACAGAAAATTACATATCTGTAGGAGTACGTGCAGACCTTAGTTAGGAGTACAGTACAAGATTTAACTAGAAATTGCGTGTGTGCTCGTACGGTAGATCAGGGCCCGAGAAGTTGGGCAAAATGGCATGTCGATTTGTTTACAGGGACGCATCCCCGTGATCGATGTGCCACTGCATACGCAGATCGGCCGGGAGAGTGAGCTGGCGCTAGTGACAGCAGCAACACGATGCATGCACTCGTGTGCGCTTGTGGGCACTGGACAGAGAAACGCGATGTACGCACTGTGTTTTTAAGTTTACATACAATCGTGCGGGAGTAGCGACCGGTGCAGAGCGTTTTCAGGTAGGGTTTTGTCCTGTCAGCAGCAACAAAACTGAGGTCTCCGGCGGGCGGTGGCAAGTTGCAGCGCCGGTCCCGGGGCGAGGCAAGCAGATCAAGCGAGCTTTAGTTTCGGGGGCATCACGCACGATTGTTTGAGAATTCCCAGGCGACTCGGTGTGTTTTGACTCGAAAGAGTGGGCTCGGGCAATCGCATGCAAACAACAATGGCTCGTGGCGCTGCTCGCCCGAAAACTTTACCATGTTCATCTCGGTCGGTTCCTTCGTCGGTTGCATAAAACAAAGGAGAAAGCCTAGCCAGGATTTTTCCTTGGTGGCTCGGCTTCAGCCTGTAGTTCGAGAAGGGAATTGGCATGCACCAACCAGCACGGGGTTAAACCGTACGATCAGCCGACCGGAGAAGCCTTAATTTAGTCGGGGTTTGGATCATCTACCGAGCGAGTCGTATGAGATTGTTTTTCTTTGCCATGGACCTCCTGTCTCCTGGAAAGCATCATTAGCGTGGTGCTAGATCTCTCTTCTCGTGAAGCAACCAATTGTTTAGGGTTTGCATCCGTAATGCGCATCGTGGAGTAGGCAGTCACGTACGTACGCGGAGGATAGATAGGCAGTGATAACGGTAATACGATTGTGGAACTGCTCGGAAAAGCTTAGTTGCACTGTCACTAGTGCATACGTGTTGTGTTGAGCTGCCCCGGCCCGGTACGTACAGCTTGGGTCCAACACACGATCTGAGCATAAATGAATGCCAATTTACAACCGCAACAGCTGGGAATAGTCGAGTCAGTCCAGTAGCTAGTGACGGCCTAGTAGTCATTCAGCAAGTAAGTGTCATGTCGCCACATTTGCACACAAGCGAAGCAGGCGTGATGCGTTTTGAGCCTTCCGATGCTCGGTGCAACGCATGCATATCCAAGGCTATACTAGCTATAGCTATAGCTCTAGCTGCATGCTACGCTAGCCATCGTAGCCTAGCTAGCCCATCTCCACGCAAGGCAAGTCTTCGTTTTCCAAGATGAGAAAGAAGAACAAACAACGTGCATATATACTCCTAGGGATAAGCTAGGCAGGCATGAAAGATTGACCAAATCCACACAAGGATATAAAGTCAACTCTATGGTCCATCGTCTCCCTCTACCGTCCCATCCCTGCCATTTGCTTGGCCTCACGCCAGGCAGCAAAGCAACGCAAAGCCATGGCGATCGATGCATGCATGGACGCATAAGATCACGCTTACGCATGGGAGCCACTTGGGCCTGGACCCACGGCCCAGTCGCGGAGGAGGCCCCGTTGTCGTCTACCTAGAGAGTTGCGTCGACGGAGATGAGAGAGAAGCGAAGAGAGAGAGAGGGGGGGGGGGGGGAGGGTGCAGGCTATTACCCGGGTAGAAGGGTGCTCCGGCCATGCAAAAGGGTGGCGCGCGAGCGGGACGAGGCGACTGTGGTTGAGGCATGCAAGCCCCAATAAAGGAGGAGAGAGAGTGGATGGCGCGAGTCGATTCGGTCGAGATCTGGAGCGAGCGACGGGAGGTGGTGGCGCGGCTTCCGAGGAGGAGAGAGAGGAGGGCGGGGACGGAGAGGTGGCAGCGGAGGTACGCGCCACGTAGGATGTTCCAACCAATGACATGGCGGTCCGCGCCGTTGACTGCGTCCGTACGTCCACCGCCTGCGCGCTCGTCTATGTGATGACCTCCTCCGATAGAGAGAGAGCGGGGGCGCGGGGAGGGTTAACCGGATGCTAACCTGTCAGGGACTGATGTGTGGGCCATTGCAGTCACTACTTCTGCTCAGGGCACCTTGTCAGTGGGTCCCGGTTTCATTGACCGTGTTACTAACGTGTAGGTGTGCCTCATTTATTGACTCCCCAATGCAATTGAGACGTTTTTCTTAGAGAAATAAAATGCGATGGATCTGAAATTTATATGCTCTAGTTCTTTTTAGAAAACTTCCAATCAAATCATTTTCAATCATCATAGCAGAAGCAAACATCAGAAATAATTAAAAAATTACACCAAATCTGTAGACAACCTAGCGACGACTACAAGCACGATAGCCGGCCGAACATGCACCACCATCGTCATCCCCCGGCGTAGCCAGGCAAAACTAGTTATACGAGTAGTATATAGTCTCGGGAAGTCGTCGTGCAAAGGCACCTTAGAATAAACGGACCAGAACAACAACCGCCGTCAAGAGTAGCGTAGATTGGAAGGATCCAATCCGAAGACAGGCGAACATAGACAAACAATGAGCAAACCCGAGTAAATCCACCAACGACAGATCCGTCGAATAGACACCTCCAAATGACCACCAACGATGATAGACGCCCAATCGAAACAGGACTAGGCGAGGAGAACCTTATTCCAGCATCAGGAAGCCGCCACCATCTCGCCTTTCTGAGCATGACACAAACCACAACAAATCTCGAAAAAATATTTAAAAATGGAGCCCTCCCATCAGCAAGGCCGGGGTCCACCATGCCCCCTTAGCCCTAAGGCCAGTGTACAGGGGTCACAGATCGACCATAGACCCTATTTAATAAATGGAACACATTAGCCGTCCGCTCTTCGGTTGGGCAGTAAGGGTCGGAGAATGGAGGCGAGGCAAACCGGCGAGAAGCCGAGGATCCCTAAATTTTTTAGAGACGAGGCGCGGCGTGTGGCACAACATGCTGACTTGAAACCGTGATATCCTATGTGTTTCAGGTTTACAATGCTCAATTGATTTTTAAACTAAATTTATTCGTGTTTATCAAGAAAAAAAATCATGTTGTAACTTTATATAAATTCACATATGAAAATATGCAATTCTAGATAGATATATTGAATGGTAACGTCGATCCTCAATGTTCTCCTGATAAATTTGGTCAAATGTAAAAGATTTTAATTTAAGACAAACAAAATGAGCTTTGTATACCTCAGTAGAGGGAGTATGAAGGTACTCTCTCCTTTTCGTTTTATAGGATTTATTTGAAAAACTATTTTTTGTTTATTAGTTCCAATTTGTTTATATTTCAAGGTGTATTAAATCATTACATGTAAGGATTAAGAAAAAATTCACAAATGCATGTAAAAGTTCTAGGTCATTTATTGGTCAAGCATGTATGCATTACAATTACCGCGTTGGATTAAATAGGAGTATGTAGTTATTTCGTTCATTTCGTTGTTGCACACGTGGCTATTAAGACCTCTTCCAATGCATGAGTACTTAGATGAGGTGCTAAGTGCATTTAAAATCTTAGCAACTAGTCTTCACAATGCATAGGTGCTTAGCTTTGGTAGCTAAGCTTCCCTCATAGAATTTTTTAATCATTAAACTCCCTCATGTATTGCTCGGTAGTCTTTTTACATACTCCGTCCTTTCCGGTTTATATGGCTCAATTCAAAAATCTCACCAACCAAGGTAGATGGTGAGTGGTAGAATATTTTTTGTAGTTTGCAAAAGCACCTAACTAATGCTCTTGTTTTTCTCAATAAGTTATGTTTACTAATGCATTAATTGCAATGCATGCATGCATAAAGTACATGTATTGGTCAATTTTCTCTTAATACTTGCATATAATGATTTAATACACCATATAATCTGAACTTATGATGGGGAACAACCAAATTGAGCCTTATAAAATGGAAAAACTAAAATTTTGAGATAAGCCCTATAAAGCGGAAAGGAGGGAGTAGTTCACATGCTTAGCCTGGTCGTAGTAGGGAGTAACTTAGGCTGGTCATAGTGGGGAGTAATTTAGACTAGTAATATGTGTTACTACCTTTATAGTGCATAGTATTATAAATTAGTATCATAGGTGGTCTCATTTATTGCCATGTATGACACATAGTAGCATCACATTTATTATGTTACACTATCTACCTATGACTAGTCACATAAGCATGTTTGCGAGTCCCAAGTGCATGATACTACTTATGTTACGCCCACTATGGCCAGCCTTAGACTAGTATCATGCATATGTTAATAGGCTATGTTACTACCTTCATAATGGCTAGTAACATATGGATTGTAACATGCAAGCCTTCATTAATTGAGATATAGACTCATTTACCTCGGGGTGTGTTATGTTATGGTAACATATTATGTTACCACAAGCATCCCTCTCCTCATTAACTCCATGCCACATAAGCAAATTTGCCTTGGGCTGTGTTATGTTACTACCTAAGTTACTCCCAGTATGACTAGCCTTAGCACCGTTTCTTCCTGGGTCACCATAACACTCTCTCTTCTCTTTAATTGCCTTGCCACATCACTTTTTTTTTTGCCTATGTGGCGTCCTTAGCATCTGTACACCTTGGAGCACTGGGAAGGGCCTAATGCCCCGAAATCATCTCAATTAACTCTTTCCCAAGCTTCCGAGGTTCAGCACACGGATCGTGCTTTGTTACAAAAGGTACAACGTAAGGTAACTAGTCAGATGAATAATATGTTGTTAAAACCTTTTTCTGCTGACGATGTTCGTAAAGCAATCCATAGCATTGGGGATTTGAAGGCCCCGGGCCCAGATGGTTTACACGCAATATTCTTTAAAAAATATTGGCATATTATTGGGGAGGAAATTACTGCTGCTATTTTACAGGCGATAAATTCAAAACATATTCTGTCAGAGTGGAATGACACTTCCATAGTTTCGATACCCAAGGTGGACTCTCCAGATTGTTATAACGCAGTACCGGCCAATAAGTTTATGCAATGTTTTGTACAAGATAATCTCTAAGATGCTTGTCGCTCGTCTTAAGAGTATTCTACCAAATATTATATCACCGACCCAGAGTGCATTTGTCCCTGGTAGAATGATAACGAACAATATTCTTGTGGCTTATGAGTGCATCCATAAAATCAAGAATACCAAGAACACTCAGGCTGGATTATGTGCAGTTAAATTGGACATGCATAAAGCATATGATAGAGTTGAGTGGATTTTCTTAAGGAACATGATGAATAGATTGGGTTTTGATGAACAGTGGATTGATATTATCATGGTCTGTCCGAGTTCAGTAAGATACAGAGTTCGTTTTAACTCCCAAGAAACAGACATGTTCACTCCTTTGAGGGGGATTCGGCAAGGTGACCCACTATCACCTTACCACTTTCTGATTTGTGCAGAAGGTCTTTCTAGCATGTTGCAGTATGAAGAATAAGTTGGTGGCATTGATGGGATAAGAGTGTGTAGGAATGCACCGTCAGTTTCACACCTTTTATTCGCTGATGTTTTTCATATTCTCATGAGGGCAGATATGTTAAATGCAACTTCCTTATAGGAAGTGTTGGAGACTTATTGTGTCAACTCGGGACAGTTGGTAAGTGTTGGGAAATCAAGAATATATTTCAGTCCAAACACTCAGATGCAAACTAGAGATGAGATGTGCCAAGTATTAAACATTACCAACCAAGCTCTCTCAGATAAGTATCTTGGACTACCTGCAATGGTGGGAGCAGATAGAAGCGATAGCTTCGAATACTTTTGTGAAAAAAATCAAGAAGCTTCTTAAGGGGTGGATGGAAAAGCAACTGTCAACAGGAGGGAAAGAAATTTTGTTAAAGGCAGCGGCTCAATCCATTCCTGTGTTTGCTATGTCAGTTTTTTATTTGCCTAAGGGAGTTTGCAAGGATATCACTGATCTAATTGCTCAGTATTGGTGGGGAGATGATGAATAAAACAAAAAAATGCATTGGTTCTCATGGTGGAAACTATGTATTCTGAAGTGTGATGGTTGCATGGGTTTCCGCGATCTTCACTCTTTTAACTTGGCCCTTCTGGCGAAATAATGTTGGAGATTGATCACAAGGCCAAAGTCCATTCGTGCTCACATTTTGAAGGCCAAATATTACCCAAATACATACCTATTACACGCTGGACCAAAAAATGGGTCTTCGTTCACATGGCAGAGCTTGGTGGTGGTTTGACTACGTTTAAAAGAGGGCACATTTGGCGAATTGGTTCAGGGGGAAATGTAAGTATATGGAATGATCCACGTATTCCATCAAGCCCGGACAGAAGGGTGATAACACCTCGACGACAGATTCTGATTTCGAGGGTGGTAGAGCTCATTGATCCAGTCACCGCTCAATGGGATGAGCAATTGATACGAGACATCTTTTACCCCATCGACGCAAATAGCATTTTGCAGATACCATTAAATGTTCAAGAATTTGATGATTTCATTGCATGGCATCTCACAAGGAATGGTATATTTTCGGTGAGGAGTGCTTATCATGAACAATGGTCACATAAGTTCAGGGGTCAATCCCTTGTGAATTCAGCGTCCACCAGTACTATGAAGGCATTGATTTGGAAGAAGCTCTGGGAGTTACAAGTGCCACGGAAAATACAAATTTTCTGTTGGCGTGCCTTGCGTGGAATAGTACCGCTGAACTCCATTCTTGCTAATAGGCACATCCCTATTGATGGGGCGTGTCCGGTGTTCCATAGAGGTCCTAAAGATATGCGGCATATGTTGTTTCAGTGTGACTTGGCGAGAAGCATGTGGGCCGGACTAGGGCTGACTGGTCGCATTGAACAAGCAGTACAAGTGGACCGATCAGGGTCAGCCATCTTAGAATTTCTCATGTTAGAGTCGGACCAACCAATGTCAATAATGCCAAGTTTAAATGTCAAAGAGGTAACTGCGGCTGGCTGTTGGTACCTCTGGTGGCTTCGTCAGCGACACAGCCACCATGATTCTTGCCCTCCTTACTTCAGGTGGCATATCCCAATTCTAGAAATAGTGGGAAACTACATGAAATCTTTATCAAAGAAGAGGGAACCGGTGGAACATAGGTGGAAGAGACCAGAGGCAAGATTTATAAAGCTAAATGTGGATGCTTCATTCCATGCAGATGAAGGATCGGGCTCTATTGCAGGTATCTTACAAGATGAAAAGGGAGGCTTTATTGCAGGGTTTTGCAGATTCATTCCCTTTGCAGCTGACGTTGTCACGATCGGAGCAATGGCAATGCGATATGGTTTAAATTTGGCAAACTCCTTGGGTCTTAACAGGATAGAAGCATAGTCAGATTCTTTGAGCGTCATCAACTGTTGCCAAGGACAAGACCAGTGGTGGGATGCAGCAGCGGCTGTCTTCGCTGAGTGCATAGATACAACTACTTCTATAGGAAAGGTTATCTTTTCTCATTGTTTTGGTGAAGCAAATTCAGTTGCTCATGAGCTAGCAAAGTTTAGTTTTTGTAATAAAGTTGAGGATAGTTGGACTAATGAACCTCCTGAGTTCTTAGTTAGCCAATTGGTGAATGATGTACTGATTATTTGAGTTTTATAAAGCTAGCCAAGATGGCCTTTCCTAAAAAAAACTCTTTCCCAAGCTTTGCCTAGCCCATGTTGCTTACAATTAATTAGTCACACAGTTAGTTACACATACTAATTAGTCAAACATTATTTTATGAAAAGTACTATTAGGCATTTGACCGGAGGATCATATTAATCATATATAGTACTCCCTCCGGTCCATATTACTTTGTTGTTTCAATTGATGTATCTAGATGTATTTTAGTCCTAGATACATTCTTTTGTGCGACAAGTAATTTTAATCGTAGAGAGTATTATTTTTTGGACATAAGAATCACATTCATTATGGAAAGGATCATCAAAGCATTGGATGGGAGAATAACATTACTTATAAAGAGAACCATTATTTGGACCAAAGGTCATCTTAATTCTAAGAAGTACTCCCTTTGTTCCTAAATAAAAGTCTTTATAGAAGTTCTAGTAGTGACTACATACAGAGCAAAATGAGGGAATCTACGCTCTAAAACAAGTCTATATACATACGTATGTAGTGCACATTGAAATATCTAAAAAGACTTATATTTAGAAACAGAGAGAGTACCCCTAATCGAGCATTGAATGGGAGAATAATGTTAATATTGAAGAGAATCATTATTTGGACGAAAAGTTCATATTAATTATGAAAAATATCATCAAATATTGGACGGGAGAATCGCATTAATTTTAAAAAGTATCATTGAGCGTTGAACTAGAAGGTCACTGGAATATGTATACGCTTTGCAACGTCCGGGGCGATTATCTATTACAATTTCTCATAAAACAATCAATATGAATTTTCTCAATAGCCATCAATATTTAGGCACATCAGAAGAATCAATCTTAACGGTGTCAGTGTACACCATACTATGTTGGATTATAGATGGGCTCGGGTTCATATAAGACAATAATCCATAATTAATCTCTAAAGCCAATTTAGGTGGATGGCAAGTGGTGAGAAGTTTAATACCACACTGCTACTGTAGTGAGAATAAGACCTTTTTATAAGGGCTGCTCTCCCATATGCCATTGGAAACTTGGGAAAATGAGTTGTACACGCGCGCTCCTCCTCCCCCGTCGACCGCCTCGCCCCGCCATGACAAACGCCCGCGACGCGGGTCGCGGTAATGAGTCGAGCCTTATTTTTGCCGTTCAAAAATGGTTAATTAATCGTGATTGATTAAAGAGTCACTAAGAAAAGTTCCATTGTCCGAGACATTGGACCATAGGTTATTCACGACTCGGTCGAGGGTCTAAGCCCAGGCCCATCTACCCGACGACCTATATGAGGAGCTGGCATGTGGAGTGAACCCTAACTAACCCCCTCACTAACTCCTGCATAGCCCTAGCCGTCATCTACCGTTCCTCCCTTCGTACCGCTTTCGGCGATCCCATCCCGACAACCGCGTGCATGGTTGGTCAAGGGAGCATATGCCTCCAAAACCCCGTTGATCGAGATCCTGCCCAGGAGAACGGTGACATGGTTTTTGGGGAGCATCACGGTGCGATCACTCCCGATCTGTCCCCGTCTCTGCCCTTCTAGGCAATTCAATATCACACGCGTCATACTTGTTATATGCATTGAGGGAGAGGCATACACTAACATACTTTTCATACTTGGATCACATGTTCTTATGATTGGAACTCTAGCAAGCATCCGCAACTATGAAAGAT
This sequence comes from Aegilops longissima, assembly GCA_021605205.1. Taxonomy (NCBI): domain Eukaryota; kingdom Viridiplantae; phylum Streptophyta; class Magnoliopsida; order Poales; family Poaceae; genus Aegilops; species Aegilops longissima. The sequence continues at coordinate 661,316,998 of CM038678.1, forward strand.
CTTTAAGGTAAAACCCAACCATACCATTAAGTGAAAAGTCCCCTTTGCTCCCATATGCAACAATTCCCTTACTTGGATTTAAGCTTTTGTCACTCTCACAACCCACTATAAGCGAATCATGACCATATTGCAACATCCTACAACGGTAATTCTCACATGTGTGCACGACACGGAGGGAACCATAGGACAACACCATATTAATGTACAACTCATTTCAATCATACCATACCACAATTAACCTGTTGGACAAAAGAAATCTACTCAAACATCATAGGATGACAACCCATTATTGGATAATAATATGTGGCATTAAGCACCATGTTCAAGTAGAGATTACAATGGGAAAAGAGAGGTTATACCGCTGTAAGGAGAGGGAGAGAGAGTTGGTGATGATAGCGGCGAAGTTGTTGTTGTAGATCGCCGTCATGATGGTTCCCCCGGCGACACTCCGGCGCCACTGGAAGGGAGGGGCAGAGAGCCCCCTCCTTCTTCTTATATCTTGCCCCCCTAGATGGGAGGAGGTTTTCCCCTCTGGTCACTGCCCGCCATGGCTCCCGAAGGGCAGGAGCCCCTCCGAGCTTCGATCTCTCTCTATTTCGCGTTCCTGTTTTTTAGCAGAACACTGTTTCTTAAATATCCGGAGCTATATAACTCTGATTGGGCTGAAATTTTAACACTTTTTTATTCGGATATTAGGTTTATTGCGGTCGGAGGAAACCCCCAACCGACTTCCGTTCATGGTGTTGGCACAGTAGATCGAAAGTTTACTACGGGAAAGGTCATGCAACTGAAGAATGTGCAGCATGTCCCCGACATCAATAAGAATCTCGTTGGTGTATCCCTTCTATGTAAAGAAGGGTTTAAGTTAGTATTTGAGTCCAATAAAGTATTTGTATATCAGTATGGACTATTCGTTGGAAAAGGACATGATTGCAGAGGTTTGTTCTGCCTTTCCCTAGCGGATTTGTGTAATAAAGTCGTGAACCAAATTCGTTCTGGTGTGAATGTATTTGAGGTTTGGCATTCACGTCTTTCTCACATTAATTTTGGTTGTATGACCTGGCTAGCTAAGGTGGATCTAATCCTGAGTTTCACTTTAGCCAAATGCCCTAAGTGCCATTCATGTGTGTAATCTAAGCAACCCCGCAAACCTCACAAGGTTGCGAAGAAGAGATACTTGTTTCCACTAGAGCTCATACATTCATATCTCTGCGAGACGAATGGTGTGTTGACTAAAGGTGGAAAGAAATATTGCATGGCGCTGATTGATGATTCCACGAGATTCTGCTATGTGTATTTGTTAAATACTAAGGATGAGGCTCTACACTATTTTAACATCTATAAGGTAGAAGTTGATAACCAACTTGAAAAGAAGATAGAACAAGTTTAGTCTGATCGTGCAGAGAGTACTTTTCAAATAAGTTTGATCTAGTATGTGCGGAACATGGTATTAATCATGAGAGGGCGCATCCCTATTTACCCCGGTCAAACGAGGTTGCCGAATAGAAAAACCATACTCTAATAGATTTGGTTAATGCCATGTTAGATACATCGGGTTTATCCAAGGCATGGTGGGGGAGGCTGTTCATGTCTTTAATAAAGTTCCTGCGAAGGATAATGGGACTACTCCCTATGAGCAATGTGAAAATATTGAACTACATCTCTTACTTGCGCACTTGGGGCTATTTGGCGAAAGTCAACGTGCCGATAACCAAAAAGCGTAAGTTGGGACCAAATACTATGGAGTGCGTTTTTGTGGGCAATGCCAAACATAGTGTTGGCTATAGATTTGTAGTGGTGAAATCTGATGTACAAGACGTGAAGGTAGGTATGATCATGGAGTCTAAAGATGCTACATTCTTTGAATATATTTTCCCCATGAGAGATATGCAAAACACTTCTAGACTGGATGTAACATCCCAAATTTTCAATTTGGAATGTTATACACTAGATCATCAATGCATATCATATTTTATTTGCTTTTGGTTTGATCCTAGAAATTCTAAGCAACTCAAGGACCCTCTGAGAGAGTTGGGGATTTCGTTATTTTCATATTTGAGTTTTCTCGAATTTTAAAAATAGGATCATTTGATTTTCTTTATTTTATCTTTAATTATTTCTATAATAAAAATATGAGAGAGGGAATAAAATGACTTTCCCAAAAATAAAGAAATATTGAGGATTTATTAAAAAAAATAAATAAGAGTTGTTTTGGAGTTTTTGCTATTTTATTTGAATTTAGGAAAAATTGCATGTTTTTCAAAACTGCATTTTAGGGCCAAGAAAATGTTCATCTCGTTCTAAATATTTTATTTAGACGTTGATTTTTTTTTGGCATTTTTAGATTTTTATTTATTTTTCTAGGATTTTTCTTAGTTCGGCGGAATTATTAAAAAAAAATCTCCGCGCCCGACTGGGCCGAAGGCCCAGCCGAGCTAGGTCGGCTCGCGCGAGCGCCACCGCCTCCCGCCGCCGGACTCGGGGAGTCCGACCCCGAGCTGCCGCCGCCTTGCCCCTCCCAAGCCACCGAGCCCTCCTCTTAGATACCCCGCCGCCACCCCACCCCGCCACCCGAGCTGCCTCACCGCCAAGAGCCCCGCCACCCAGCCGTCCCGCCGTCCCTTGAGCCACGGAGCCCACGAGCCGAGCCGGAGGTATTAACCGCCGCCGCCGCCGTGGTTCGGTTAAAAAAACGATCCGGTTTTTCTTTAGAAACCCTAGATTCGTTTTTTTAAATAGATCAGTTTTTATTCTTTTCCCGATTTATTTATTTAGCGAGCGTTCGCCCGTTCGTTCGTTTTAACGGACGAGAATTCGCCGTTTAGTTTTAGTTAACGAACATTCGTTCGTTAGCCTGTTTGTCATTTTTCTTTTTCTCGGATTTTCCGAGATTATTTCTGATCGCGATTTCTGATCTGATTTTCGTTCTAGTATAACTTTTCGCTCGTTTATCGGAATCAGGCGATTCAAGTGCCTAGAGTTTCATCTCGAAACTCTCTTTCCGTTTAACCAACTCAAACAAGTTTTTGCTTATGTAAAATTTGACTTAGATCCAGATTAGTAAACGAAGCTTGTTTCTTTCGCCGTTTGACTTTCGTTGCTTCTTTCGATTTGATTCTTTTGCAAACCGGAGTTCTTAAGTTGAACTTTCTGGTTAGATCTCCTATTTGAGTTTTACCTGTGCATTAGATGAGTACTTATTTTATGCTTGTTTGTTTGCGATAGAGTACCCGGAGTGCGCCGCTTGCTACTTTGAATCTCTAGGTTTCGAGGATCATCAGCAAGGCAAGTAACACTTTGATCATACCTCCTTAATACCCAGTTTCTATTGCATTAGATCAATCGTAAAACAATTGCATGATTAGGATCTGATTAATATGTGGGTTTTGGGAAGTAGGTGAGGTAGTACCTATTACCTGTTTTATTATCAAACCCTTGGAAGTTACTTCTACGTTTGCTTATTATGCCATGCTATGCTAGTAGACGTGGATTGGGTGAGTGTATCCATGACAGATGTGAGATTGTTAATTTAATGGTTTATTTAAGGTGGCATCTTAAACACACATCTGGGTGGATTGAGGCACCTGGGTATTCCAGTGATTGCCTGTTTTCTTTTGGACCGCCACCCAGGCTCAAAGGGATCATGAGATTTTTCATGCTAGAAACTTCCGTGTGCAGCCACAAGCTACTATGGGCTCTAGCATAGTTGACTAAGTCGTGCGAACTCTTACAGTGGTAGACTAGCAGATGTAGGGGATGTAGGTTGGTACTGTCTACCCGATCGTAAGGTGCTAGCGCTTCTGAAAGAATATGTCTCCGTCATCCATTTCTCAAACATCATGTAGTGTGAGAATCGCAACGGAGGAGATCGAGTCTTGTGGGAAAAAATGCGCAAACCTCTGCAGAGTGTACAAACTAGTCATGGTTAGCCGTGTCCCCGGTTATGGACATCTTGAGTATCTAGTACCTGGATTATCATGTGAATCTCATCATGTTACTTTAATTAATATTGTTGGGTTTTAATGATGATGCTTAACTGGGATTGAGAGGATGTCTATCTTCTCAATGTTTAACAACCACCATGATAGTTAAATAAAATTTATTCCTTTGCAGTAGGAAAAAATTGGCTTTATGCAAAACTATAACCATAGAGCTTTTCACCAGCCATATATGCATGTAGTATAGCATTAAACTTTCATTACTCTCTATGTGTTACATTGCCAGCATATTCCATGCGCTGACCCGTTTTCGGGCTGCAACGTTCATGTTGCAGATTTTTCAGACGATGAGTAAGGTGCCTTTAGGTCGTGGTTCTATACTCAGTGATGCCGTTGGAGTTGATGGACTCGCTTATCTTCCAAGCCTTCCCCTGTTATCGTTATTAGATGGCCTTAAGCCATATTTATTGTAATAAGTTCTCTTTTGAGACATTCGATGTAATAAGTGTGTGATTGCTACTCTGTTATAAATCCTTCAAGCATCTGTATGCGTGTCAAGATTATCGATCCAGGATGACACAGATGCATAGAGGTCAGACTGTTTGAGGTCTGGTCGCTACCAGATGGTATCAGAGCACACGCTGACTGTAGGACACGACCACTAAGCTAAAGCCCTAGATCACTACTCACTCTTCTCATTTCTGACTCCTCATCTTTTCTACTCTTTTAGGATGGCAGATGCAAGGAACGAGTTCACGCAACCGGATGAAGATACACCCTTTGGACGCCACTTGAAGGAAGTAACTAAGTACCTGAACATCGAAGTACCAAGCTTCACTGGGACCTACAACACCACATTACCCGAAGAGGAGCGCTGGATGATTCAAGTTCAAGTTCCAGGAAGGACATTCGTGCCAGTCACTGAGCCCATAGAGTTTTCCTTTGATGCACCAACCTGGAGTCTAGGAAAGAGTATGGCAGCTCACATCACCATGGGACGCATTGGAGAAGTTTACCACAATGATCTCAAGGACACTAGCTACCAGATTTGTGGGCGCGAAGATGAGCAATGGGAGATGATCAGCACCAGGAAGGATAGATCAATCGCAACTTTTATCCAAGAGTTAAACCAGCACATTCGACACCAGATGTGCGCAGGCATGATAGATCTGCAGAAGGCCTTGACCAAGATCACGGAACCGGAGGAAGAACTCAGGTCTACACGTGATGGATATGAGGAGGAAATAGCAACACTAGTAGAGAAGAACGATGATCTGAAGAAGAAGCTAAAAGTATTCATGGGATTTCCCGCGACTGGAGGAGAAGACGAAGATTGCACCTGTCTAGAGAACTACCTCATCATCGACGACACCGACTCGGACCCAGATGATAGCGATGATGACTATGTTGATGAAGTTGGAGCAGATATCATGGAGTCTTCATCGGAGCAGTTTTTCTAGTCGACCACCATAACAGTAGTAGTATTCCCCCATGTATCTAGTATAGTCCGAGCACTTTTGTAACGATAGTTAGACCGTTGTATGCCCTTGTTTGATTGAATGAAGTGATTTTGTTTGCATTTGTCTCATGTGCATATGGGTAGTGTTTTCCCTCTAGACCTCATTCTATTCTATATTCTCATCTTTTCTAAACCCTCAGATGCCTCCGAGACGTGACAATGGATTTGCTTTCTCACCGGAGCTCACCCAGTTGATCCAGCAGCAGAATGCGTTGATGCAGTTGCTAGTCCAGAATCAGAATCAGGGGAACAACAACAACAACAACCCACCACCACCACCACCTGTTGATCACTTAACCCGTTTCCTTAGACTGAATCTGCCGGAGTTCTCCAGTAGCGCCGAGCCGATAGTTGCAGATGATTGGCTCCGCAAGACAGCAAGGGAGTTGACCACTGCAGGATGCACAGACGCGGAGAGGGTGCGTTTTGCCGCACATCAGCTTGAAGGACCCGCATCATCATGGTGGGAGAATTTCATAGCCACTTATCCTATCGACACTGTCACATGGGATTAGTTTCAACAGGCTTTCCGTACAGCCCATGTTTAAGCAGGAGCTATGGCCATGAAGAAGCGTGAGTTTCGCAACTTGCGCCAAGGAGGACGGACAGTTGGCCAGTATGTGGATGACTTTAGTAAGCTAGCACGTTATGCCCCAGATGACGTTGCTACGGATGCAGCTAAGCAGGAGAAGTTTCTGGAAGGACTGAATGATGAGCTGAGCATGCAGTTGATGGTGGCAACTTTCAACAACTACCAGGAGTTGGTAGACCATGCTCTTATGATTGAAGGGAAGTAGCAGCAGACTGAGAACCGCAAGAGGAAGTATGGACAAGGGAAGTACAATTCTGGAGCTCAGCAGAAGCCATGTTTTACCCCGAAATCGGGAGGACACTTCCAGCATACCTATGGAGGAGGTAGCTCGCACAATCATAATGGTACCAAGAATGGTAACGGGAATGGAGGAAGCAATGGCCAGAACCATACCAACCCGTCAACACCAGCCAAGAGAGATCTGAGCCAAGTCACTTGCTATAAGTGTCAGAAGACTAGATATTATGCCAATGAATGTCCTGAAGCCCAGAATGGAAATGGCAATGGAAGCTCTGGGAAGAAGCCGAACCCTTTCAATAGGAGACAGGTGAACCACATTAACGTGGAGGAGGTTGAAGCTCAGCAGATGCAGTAATAGGTAAGTTGTTGGTTAAGTCATTTACTGCACTTGTTCTTTTTGATACTGGTGCATCACATTCATACATCTCAAGGGGATTTGTGGATAAGTATAAACTTCCAACCCAAGCCCTTAGGTCACCCATGTTAGTAACCTCGCCAGGAGCAGAGTATATGGCTAGTTTATGGTGTGATCGGTTACCATTAAGGATTGGTAACTACGTATTTCCCTCGGACCTAATAGTATTGGAATCGCAAGGATTGGATGTGATATTAGGCATGGATTGGTTATCGAAGTATGGAGGGAACATTGAATGCGCCAGTAAGATGATTTTGCTTACAACACCAGAAGGAAGAAGGATCAAGTATGTATCACGGCATGAGACGAAGAGGACACAAGTAAATTCCTTATCAGGAGTTGTGCAGGAGGAAGTACCAGTGGTGAAGGATTTCCCTGACGTATTCCCAGAGGAGTTGCCAGGCATGCCACCGGATAGAGATATTGAGTTCTTGATTGAGCTTTTGCCAGGCACATGGCCAATATCTAAGAGACCATACAGGATGCCTGCAAAAGATTTGGAAGAGATTAAGAAACAGATTAAGGAGTTACTGGATAAAGGATATATTCGCCCAAGTTCTTCGCCTTGGGGATCGCCAGTACTTCTAGTGGAGAAGAAGGACGGATCATTGAGAATGATTGTTGATTATCGAGGATTGAATGCAGTAACAATCAAGAACAAGTACCCACTGCCGATGATCAATGATCTGTTTGACCGATTACAAGGAGCTAAGGTATTTTCCAAGATCGATTTGCAATCAGGATACCATCAGTTGAAAATTCGAGAGCAGGATATACCTAAGACGGCTTTTACCACCAGGTATGGGCTGTACGAGTACACCGTTATGTCATTTGGTCTGACTAACGCACCTGCCTATTTCATGAACATGATGAACAAGGTGTTTATGGAGTTTCTGGATAAGTTCGTCCTGGTGATCATTGATGATATTTTGGTCTACTCGAAGAACGAAGAGGAGCATAAGGAGCATTTGCGTTTGGTACTTGAGAAGCTCAGAGAACATCAGTTATATGCCAAGTTCAGCAAACGTGAGTTTTGGTTGAAGGAAGTTGGATTCCTCGGACATGTTATATCCGAAGAAGGAATAGCAGTAGATCCCACCAAGGTTGTTACCGTGACAAATTGGGAAGGCCCAACAACAGTTGGAGAGATCGGGAGTTTTCTTGGCCTGGCAGGATACTACCGGAGATTCATTGAGAATTTCTCGAAGATTGCGAAGCCTATGACGGAGTTGTTGAAGAAGGATACCAAGTTCAAATGGACTGAGGAATGTGAGGCCAGTTTCCAGGAGTTGAAGAAACGTTTGTTACATCACCAGTGTTGATTCTGCCAGATCAGAGCAAGGATTACGAGGTGTTTTGCGACGCTTCACGTCGAGGACTTGGAGCAGTGCTTATGCAGGAGGGGAGAGTTGTTTCGTATGCTTCACGACAGCTGAAACCTCATGAGTTGAATTATGCCACACATGATTTGGAGTTAGCAGCCGTAGTGCATGCATTGAAGACATGGAGACATTTTCTCATTGGAAACCATTGTGAAGTGTACACGGATCACAAGAGTTTGAAGTACATTTTCACACAGAAGGAGCTAAATCTCAGGCAAAGGAGATGGTTGGAGCTCATCAAGGATTATGATATGAGATTGCATTATCATCCAGGAAAGGCTAACGTAGTAGCCGTTGCGTTGAGCCGTAAGAGCCATGTCAACACACTCATGACCGGAGAGTTACCAAAGGAATTAGCTGAGGACCTTCGCGAACTATGTTTGGAGATAGTTCCGAGAGGTTATGTAGCAGCATTGGAGATTCAGTCTACTTTGATGGATAAGATCAGAGAAGCTCAGAAGACTGACAAGGAGATTGCCTCTATAAAGGAGAAGATGAGCAAAGGAAAAGCTAAAGGATTTCGTGAGGATGAGCACGATACCCTATGGTTTGAAGACTGTGTTTATGTGCCCAATGATCCGGAGATCTGTAAGTTGATTATACAAGAGGCCCATGATTCACCATATTTGATTCACCCAGGAAATACCAAGATGTATTCAGATTTTAAGGGTGATACGTCTCCGCCGTATCTATATTTTTTGATTGTTCCATGCCAATATTCTACAACTTTCATATACTTTTTGGCAACTTTTTATACTATTTTTGGGACTAACATATTGATCCAGTGCCCAGTGCCAGTTCCTGTCTGTTGCATGTTTTTAGTTTCACAGAATATCCATATCAAACGGAGTCCAAACGGGTTAAAAACGGACGGAGATACTTTTCGGAATATTTGGAAAATCCGGAGGAAAAATCAATGCGAACCAGTGTCCAAGGTGGGCACGAGGTAGGGGGGCGCCCCCCTAGGGCGCGCCCCTGACCCTCGTGACCCACCTGTAAGGCGGTTGTCGCTCTTCTTTTGCCGCAAGAAAGCTAATTTTCAGGAAAAAAATCACGGCGAAGGTTTCAGGCCAATCGGAGTTACGGATCTCCATATATACACGAAACGGTGAAACAGAACCGAACAGAACGCAGAAACAGAGAGAGACAGAGAGATAGATCCAATCTCGGAGGGGCTCTCGCCCCTCCCAAGCCATGGGAGCCAAGGACCAAAGGGGAAACCCTTCTCCCATCTAGGGAGGAGGTCAAGGAAGAAGAAGAAGAAGAAGAAGGGGGCCTCTCTCCCCCTTGCTTCCGGTGGCGCCGGAGCGCTGCCGGGGCCATCATCATCACCGCGATATTCACCAACATCTCCATCACCTTCCCTCCTCTATCTACAGCGGTCCACTCTCCCGCAACCCGCTGTACCCTCTACTTGAACATGGTGCTTTATGCTTCATATTATTTTCCAATGATGTGTTGCCATCCTATGATGTCTGAGTAGATTTTCGTTGTCCTATCGGTGGTTGATGAATTGCTATGATTGGTTTGAGTTGCATGTTTTATTATTGGTGCTGTCCTATTGTGCCCTCCGTGTCGCGCAAGCGTGAGGGATTCCCGCTGTAGGGTTTGCAATATGTTTATGATTTTCTTATGGTGGGTGGCGTGAGTTACAGAAGCACATACCTGAGTAAGTAGGTTGTTTGCGTATGGGATAAAGGGGACTTGATACTTTAATGCTATGGTTGGGTTTTACCTTAATGAATCTTTAGTATTTGCGGATGCTTTCTAGAGTTCCAATCATAAGTGCATATGATCCAATTAGAGAAAGTATGTTAGCTTATGCCTCTCCCTCAAATAGAATTGCAATAGTGATTACCGGTCTAGTAACGTAGTCAGTTTCCTAGGGACAATTTCGCAACTCCTACCACCACTTTTCCACACTCGATATATTTAATTTTTTGTGTCTTTACTTACAACAGCCCCTAGCTTTTATTTACGCTCTCTTTATCTTCTTGCAAGCCTATCCAAAAACACCTACAAAGTACTTCTAGTTTCATACTTGTTTCCGGTAAAGCGAACGTCAAGTGTGCGTAGAGTTGTATCAGTGGTCGATAGAACTTGAGGGAATATTTGTTCTACCTTTAGCTCCTCGTTGGGTTCGACACTCTTACTTATCGAAAGAGGCTACAATTGATCCTCTATACTTGTGGGTTATCAAGACCTTTTTCTGACGCCGTTGCCGGGGAGTCATAGCGTGGGGTGAATATTCTCGTGTGTGCTTGTTTGCTTTATCACTAAGTAATTTTTATTTTTGTTGTTCTTAGTTGTTATTTATCTTTAGTTATGGATATGGAACACGAAATACCAAAAAAATTAGGTGTACTTGCTACTCATGGAGATGGGGAACCTCCTAAAACCCTCGATGCTGGTTATGTGAAAGATATTATGTTCTACTTTGATAATCCTGAGAAAACCGCATTCAACTATGTAACGGGAGTAACATTGGATCAACGTGAATACTTTAGGGATTATCGCTTGACACAAAAAGGGAAACTATTATGGGATCAAATTCATATATTGAAGTGGTATGCTAGGCAACTATGCTTGAGTTATGATTATACTTGTTGCTCTAGGATGGAGGCTCCACACCTTCCCTTTTCATGCAAATTTAATGATAATAAAACCTTAGCTTCTTATGCTAATGGTATATATGATTACTATGATGTGGAACAAATAGAAGAATTTTTTGCTTTTATGGGTGCTTATGAAATTGAATCTATGCTTAAAGAGTTTGAAGATTTTGATGATGCTGCTTATAGACCTGAAAATTTAGCTATCCTCAAATATTGCTATGAGAATTATGAATACAATTACAAAATTAATGCACTTAAAGAAAGTCTTCGCTGTCCAAGAAGAGACTAATATTTTGCAGGAATCTATAGAAGAAGAAATTGATGAAACTGTGAGCTCATTGGATGAAAAAGATGAGGAGGAGAACGAATAACAAAAGGAGGAAGAGCGGATTAGCTACCCGTGCCCACCTTCTAATGAGAGTAACTCTTCAACTCATACATTGTTTAATTCCCCTTCGTGCTTACCGAAGGATGATTGCTATGATGACTATTATGATCCCGGTGATTCTCTTGAAATATCCCTTTTTGATGATTCTTGCTATGCTTGTGGCCAAGATGCCAATATGAATTATGCTTATGGAGATGAACTTGCTATAGTTCCTTATGTTAAACATGAAATTGTTGCTATTGCACCCACGCATGATAGTCCTATTATCTTTTTGAATTCTCCCGATTATACTATATCGGAGAAGTTTGCACTTATTAAGGATTATATTGATGGGTTGCCTTATACCGTTGCACATGATGATTTTGATAGATATAATATGCATGTGTTTGCTGCTCCTACTTGCAATTATTATGAGAGAGGAACTATATCTCCACCTCTATATGTTTCCAACACGATAAAATTGCAAGAAACTGTTTATACTATGCATTGGCCTTTACTTTGTGTGCATGAATTGTTCTTTTATGACATGCCGATGCATAGGAAGATAGTTAGACTTCGTCATTACATGATATATGTTGCTTTGTGCTCACTACTAAATGCCAAATCATTGCTAATTAAAATTGGCTTTGATATACCTTGGGATCCGGGTGGATTCACTACTTGAGCACTATATGCCTAGCTTAATGGCTTTAAAGAAAGCGCTGCCAGGGAGACAACCCGGAAGTTTTAGAGAGTAATTTATTTCTGTTGAGTGCTTTCATATAGTTTAAAAACAACAAAAATAAAGATGGGAACCCAAAACTTTTTCAAAAAGGAAAGTGAAAGTGAGAAAGACAAGCATTGTTGAAGTGGGAGCTAGCCTTGAACTTTGTTCATGCTCACGGAAACTTTGTGAGTCTTAATTACAGAAAATTTTCAATAAAAATAATTATCCCCTTGTACAATTCCATTGTATTATAAAAATAATGTGCCAAGGTTTGCCTTTAGGATGTTTACAATGCTTGTTGGTTCGTACGGTGCAGGACAGAAACTTTGGCTGTAGTGCGCGAATTTTAATTTTTTACTGGAATGTCAAATGGTTCTGATACTTTTTGCAATGTCTTTCTGTAAATTTTTTTTATTTTTACTAATTTTTGCAGAATATGTCAAGTATCATAAGTATGGTGAATGTTCAGATTATTACAGACTGTTCTGTTTTAGACAGATTCTGTTTTTGATGCATAGTTTGCTTGTTTTGATGAAACTATCAATTTATATCAGTGGATTAGCCATGAAAAAGTTATATTACAGTAGACAAAATGCAAAAACAAAATATGAATTGGTTTGAAACAGTACTTAGAGTAGTGATTTGCTTTATTATACTAACGGATCTTACCGAGTTTTCTGTTGAAGTTTTGTGTGGATGAAGTGTTCGATGATCGAGAAGGTTTCGATGTGAGAAGAAGGAAGAGAGGCAAGAGCTCAAGCTCGGGGATGACCAAGGCACCCCAAGTAAATATTCAAGGAGACTCAAGTGTCTCAGCTGGGGGATGCACCGGAAGGCATCCCCTCTTTCTTCAACAAATATCGGTATGTTTTCGGATTCATTTCGTTCATGTGATATGTGCAAATCTTGGAGCGTCTTTTGCATTTAGTTTTCATTTTTCTTTTATGCACCATGCTGGTATGAGATAGTCCCTGGTTGATTTATAGAATTCTCTTTGCACTTCACTTATATCTTTTGAGTATGGCTTTATAGAATGCTTCATGTGCTTCACTTATATCATTTGAAGTTTGGATTGCCTGTTTCTCTTTACATAAACAACCGCCATTTGTAGAATGCTCTTTTGCTTCACTTATATTTGTTAGAGCATGGACATATCTTTTGTAGAAAGAATTAAACTCTCTTGCTTCACTTATATCTATTTAGAGAGATGACAATAACTGGTCATTCACATGGTTAGTCATAAAACCCTACATAAAACTTGTAGATCACCGAATATGATGTGTTTGATTCCTTGCAATAGTTTTGCGATATAAAGGTGGTGATATTAGAGTCATGCTAGTTGAGTAATTGTGAAATTGAGAAATACTTGTGTTGAGGTTTGCAAGTCCCGTAGCATGCACGTATGGTGAACCGTTATGTAACGAAGTCGGAGCATGTGGTGTTTATTGATTGCCTTCCTTATGAGTGGCGGTCGGGGACGAGCGATGGTCTTTTCCTACCAATCTATCCCCCTAGGAGCATGCGCGTAGTACTTTGTTTCGATGACTAATATATTTTTGCAATAAGTATGTGAGTTCTTTATGACTAATGTTGAGTCCATGGATTATAAGCACTCTCACCCTTCCATCATTGCTAGCCTCTTCGGTACCGTGCATTGCCCTTTCTCACCTCGAGAGTTGGTGCAAACTTCGCCGGTGCATCCAAACCCCGTGATACGATACGCTCTATCTGTAACATCCCAAATTTCCCTATTTGGAATGTTTTACAATTATAGATAAGCATCCTATGCATCCTGTTTGAATTTGAATACCATTTGAAGTTTCAGAGAGTTTTGAGTTTGAATTTGAATTTCCAAACTTTGGCATGTGGGAATCAATTCCAAAACTAACCCTGATAAATACTTGATCAAAAGTATGAGAGGAGCAAACATGACACTCCAAAAATATCAGAGGAAACAATGCCAAAAGAATTGGATTCAAATCTGAATTTTATTTGAATTTGAAAAAAATGGATTTTCATAAAGTTTGGATTTTGGCTTTGGAAAAATGTTCAAATGAAAGGGAATATTCCCCTGATCATTTTGGTATATATATACCCTATATAAAATATTTATAGTTTAGGTTTTATTTTTGGTTTTGTTTTTATTAAAAAAATAAAAGAAAATCCTTTAGGCGCCGACCAGCCACCAGCCCAGCCAGCGCCACCTAACCCTCGCCACCTCACAAGACACAGCCCAGCCACCGCCCACTAGGCCACAGCCAGCCGACCGACAGCCGCGCCCCCTCGCCCGAAAACCCAGGTCCGGTCACCCGACCAAAACCCCCTCTCTCTCTCATCGACCCGTGGCCCCACCCGTCGTCTTCCCCTCGCCCACAACGGACCTCATGGGAGATTCGCGGATCCCGAAGGATCCGGGATCCCCAATCACCCCCGATGCCCTTCCGCCCCTCGCCCGACCCCCTGGCTATATAAGCCAGAGGCCCCGCACCCCATTCCCCCCCTTAGCCACGCCGGAGCCCCTCTCTCTCTCTCCCGGCACGCCGAGCCCGAGCTCAACCCGCCGCCAAAACCCTGCCGCCGCCGCCTAGTGCCCCCGAACCTCCCGACACCACCGAACCTTCCCGAGCTCCCGCCTCCCGACGTCTTCCAAGCTCGCTGACGCCAAGCCCCGGAGCACTCTCGCCGCCGCCCGGCGTCGCCGAGTCCGTGAGTCCCCGGCTTTCCCCTCCACCGTCCGATCCCAATCGGGTGGCTAGGATTAGAACCCCCGAAGGGGTACGTTTTTATTAGAAAACCGGCCGGCCCACGCGGTTTATTTTTAGTTAGGTTTATTTATTTAGGCCGGTTCGTTTTTAGTTAAACCCTAGGCCCATTTAGTCTATCTGACGCCTAGTGCACAGTTTAGGCCCATTAGGCATTTTCTTTTATTTAGATTTTCTGTTTTAGCGATTTGTTCCAAATTTCAAAATGTGTATCTTTTGTTCTGTTTAATATTTTTAGTGATTCTTTTTTGTTGGATTGCAAATTTTATGTAGTTTCTGAAAAACATATATTTAGCTATGTTAAAATAATTAAAAATGCTTTAATATTATTTTAGTCAGAATAGCAAATCTGCTATAGTTTTAGTTAGAAAAATTATTTTGCATGATTCTTTTGCAATCACTTTATTTTGATATTGCCAAACCCTAGAAATTAACTTTGGTATTTTAGGATTAATAAAAAATTAATTCTAGGCAGAATCCTATTAATCCTAATTAATTGATTAGTTCTGTTTTCCTAATTAATTAATTAGTAAATTAATTTATTTTTAACTTGTGATTAGTTATTCTAGGTTAGTTTCTGTCATTCCATTAGATGAACTTTTATTTATAATTAATAAAAGTTTTAAATTAATTTTCTTAATAGAAATTGGATTAGGCCTAAAGTGAGTTTTATAATAGCTATTTAATTAATTCTTTTTGCTCCTAATTGCTTAGTTAATCTTTTTCTGTTAAGTTAACCTAAAACCATGATTAGGTCATATTGAGGAATTTTTGTTAAATAAAAACTCTTTTTGCTATTGTTTAGAATAGGGAAAAACTTTGAATTTGATTTCTTTGAGTTTTCCTTTTGATTTGGTTTTGATTGTTTGGTTGTGCTATGTTATCTTTGTTATCTTGTGTGGTCCTCTTGCTTTGTGCTTATTATGTTATTGTTTGTCTCGGTAGAGTTCAGTGAGTGCTAAGCTTGCTACTCGACTCTTTAGCTTACGAGGATCATCGGCAAGGCAAGTTTTGATCATGTATTTCTATACCTATGTTTTTGTGCATTAGTAGTTGTCACCACCCCACCATTGCATGCAGTAGTGATAATCTTGAAGTCATTAAACTTGAGTAGTATCATGTGGTAGGATGAACCAATCCCTTGTTACCATGGCCCGGGACGTAGTAGTTATTTTGCTATGCTCAGAGCGGATTTGGGATGAGTGAAATTCATAAGTAAGATGTGAGAGTCAATGATGATGATGATGACCCCATGGACTACAACAATCAAGATGGACTTCGAAAATCACTCTTGGGTGGAGGACGGTTGACGGGCACCTGGAGCACCAGTGGTGGCGGGATGCATGGAGAAGCGCCATGACATCCTGCGGAAAGCTTCACCCAGCCACGAAGAGAAGGATGGATGCCCCATGACCGAAGCTTACTGTGCAGCCGCAAGCCATTATGGGCTCTGGCTGGGTTGACCCTTATAGTGAAGCTGGCTGGACGGTACTACGAGAAGTAGACGAACGGTAGGGTTGGATGGGTACCGGCGGTGGCGGAAGAACTCTTTGGAAGACCTGTTTCATTAGTCCGCCTTCAAACACCATGAAGTGCGAAGACTTTAAAGGAGGGAATGATTCTTGCGGGAAAGTCATAAACCTCTGCAGAGTGTTATAACCTAATCGATTAGCCGTGTCCCGATTACGGACATTTGAGCATCTGGACCTTGGAAGTATTCGGATATCTCAACACTTAACTCTAATGAATTAATTTGATGGGTTTAAGACTTAATAATATTTGGGAACGAGATATTGGTTGGCGGAACCATCTCAATAACTACCAACAAGTTGTAATAATTTGCAAATAAGTCCTTTGTAGTAGGATAAAATTGGCTTTACATAAAATGATGAAACTTAGAGCTCCACAGCCAAATATGCATATAGAGTTAGTAACTTTATTATTGTTGTTCTTCATAACTTGACTTATTCCAAAAGCTGACCTACATGGCTGCAACGTATTATGTTGCGAGATATTTTCCGATCAGAGTGAGGCTACGCCCGCGCTTGGCGATTGCCCTTTGAGTCGGATGGACTCGCTTTACCTCGACGCTTCGCAGCATTTTAGTTTATTTCTCATGAGTTGGCCTTGAGCCGAATTTATTCCCTTGTAATAAAGACTCTATATGAGAATCGATTAATGATATTCAGGTGTGATTGAACTTTGATTACTTTATCGATGTATTGTGAGTACCAAAGATGATCTTGGGATGGTACGGACACGGAGATTTGACCGATTTTGGGTCGGTCGCTCTGAGAGATGGTATCGAGCACACGCTGACCGTAGGATCGTAACCCCTAGGATCGGAAAGCCATAAGCGAGACCATTTACTTTGAACCCCTTTTCATTCTATACTTCTTCTCGATCTATTCGACTCTTCTCTCCTTTGCAACATTCTAGATGGCGTCGAGTTCACCCCAGTTTTGCTCCGGAGTTCGCGGCCCGATGAGACGATGCCCTTGGAAGGAAGCTGGTCCAGATGGTGAAGCTGCTGAAGATTGCTCGCCCTCGATCACCTGGAAACCCACTAATGCACTTCCGCGGACACCGCTACAGGATTGAGGTGCATATCCTGTGGAGGACTTTTGGAGGACGACGGAGCCTATCAACTTTGAGTTCACCGAGTTCAACTGGATCATCGGAAGAGACGTGGCGATCTACCGAGCACTTGGACATCTCCGAGAGGAGTACAGGACTGAGCTCGATCACTCGGACTCGCCATGGTTTCTCGCAGGCAAGGAATGGAGATATCATCCGTACCATCGAGGACGATTCCTCTCTCTTACATTCAGACTTGGAGTGTCTTCTCAGAAACGGAGATTCAGCTCGCCGAACTCAAGACACACGGAAGCTTTTGTTCCATGACTGGGCGGAGGAGAAGGCTCGAGACTTCCTTGGCCATGAGGAAGAAATCACGGACTTCATGGAGATAGTCGACGACCTGAAGATGAAGCTTGCGCGATTGAGGAAAAGATGGACTTGGGTGAAGACCTTTACCCGAGTGGAGATGAAGCACCCTCGTGAGCAATGATCAGGATTTGAAGGAGTACCACGAAGGAAACCCCAAGAGGAGGCGCCAGCGATGAAGACTTTTAGTCGACCACCATGTTATCTTTTATTTTACTTTTAAATCGATCAGTTAGGCGATGTTTTCCTTCGATTAGTCATGAGCTTTTGTAATCGAGTTTGAACCATGTTTGAGTGGAATGAATAAATGATTGGTGTGTTATGATTGTGCATTCATATGGGTAGTGTTATTTCTCATAGACCCTTGTTCTATTCTAAATTTCTCATCCACTCCAAAACACCAGATGCCTCCGAGACGCGACTTCGGTTTCCCGCCGGAGCTCACCCAGCTGCTCCGGCAGCAGAATGCATCGATGCAGCTCCGATTGAGAATCGTAACAACCCGCCAACAATCCACCGCCACCACCACCACCCATTGTGGACAACTTGACTCGATTTACGAGGTTGAATCCATGATGTTCTCTAGTAGCACCGAGCCGATTGTGGTGACGGTCGCTCCGCAAGATTGGAAGAGAGCTAGTCACCGTTGGATGCACCGATCTTTGAGAAGGTGCGCTTTGCGCGCATCAACTGGATGGACCCGCAGCTTCTTGGTGGGAGAATTACACCGCCACTTTTCCTTTGGGTGGCATCACTTGGGATCAATTCCAGCAGGTTTTCAGACCGCTCATGTCTCATCTGGAGCCATGAGTGCGAAGAAGCGTGAGTTCGAAACTTGCGCCAGGGGAATCGTACTGTGGCACAGTACATGGAGGAATTCAGCAAGCTTGCTCGCTATGCCCCTGACGATGTGGCCACTGATGCCGCCAAGCAGGAGAAGTTCCTTGAGGGACTAAATGATGAATTGAGCATGCAGCTTATTGTGGCTACTTTCAACAACTACCGGGAGCTGGTAGACAAGGCCACCATCCGGAAGGCAAGCAGCAGCAGATAGAGAGCCGCAAGAGGAAGTACAGCCGGGGAAGCACAATTCAGAGCTCAGCGAAGCCCGCTATGCACCGCACTCAGGAGGGCACATCCATCACAACCATGGAGGTCATAACCATGGTGGAAATGGAAACAACCGCAGCCAGGACAACAAGTCAGGCCATGGCAATGGCAATGCCAATGGTAATGGCAATCAGCACCGTTCTGCCCGGCTCAGAAGGATCTGAGCCACATCACCGCTTCAAGTGCGGAAGACGGGGCACTACGCCACCGACTGCCCGGAGGCCAAGCAGAGGAACGGAATGGCAATGGAGGCTCAGTGAAGAAGCCCAATCCTTCCCTCGTGCTCAAGTGAACCACATCGACGTGAGAACGTCTATGATCAGCCGATAATCGTGGTTGGTAAGTTTTTATTGAATTCACGTTCAGTTTTGGTTCTCTTTGATTCTGGAGCAACGCATTCATTCATATCAAGGGTAGTTGTGGATAAGTACGGATTACGCACTAGAACCCTTAGAAGCCCCCTCCGCGTCAGTTCCGCAGGAGGAGAAATGATGGCAGGTTTAAGTTGTCCTGCAAACCTCAACATCGGGAACCACAAATTTCCCGTAGAACTCATAGTGTTGGAAACACAGACTTTGGATGTAATCCTAGGCATGGATTGGTTGTCAAAGTATGAAGGAACATTGATATGCCAAGAAGTCTATTCTGCTCACCACCCCGGAGCGTAAAAGGATCAAGTATGTAGCCAGCACAGCCAGATGAAGAATCAGTACATTCCCTCACGGAGTTGTTCAGAGGAAGTGCCAGAGTGCAAGAATTTCCGATGTGTTTCCGGAGGAATTACCAGAATGCCACGGACGGGGACATTGAATTTTGATTGAGTTATTGCCCGCACAGCCCCAATATCCAAGAGACCTTATCGGATGCCACCGAATGAGTTGAAGGAGATCAAGGAACAAATAAATGAGTTATTGGAGAAAGGATATATTCGTCCAAGCTCATCACCTTGGGGAGCCCCAGTCCTTTTGGTAGAGAAGAAGGATGGAAGCTTGAGGATGGTTGTGGATTATCGTGCATTGAACGAGGTAACCATCAAGAACAAGTACCCTCTGCCCATGATCAATGACTTGTTTGATCAGCTTGTTGGAGCCAAGGTATTCTCTAAGATCGATCTTGATCAGGTATCATCAATTGAAAATTCGTGAAAAGGATATACCCAAAACAGCATTCACCACGTGTATGGTTTATACGAGTATACCGTCATGTCATTTGATTGACTAATGCTCCTGCATACTTCATGAATTTGATGAACAAGGTGTTCATGGAGTATTTGGACAAGTTTGTCGTGGTGTTCATCGATGACATATTGATATTCTCCAAGAGCGAGGAAGAGCATAAGGAACATTTGCGTCTAGTTACGAGAAACTTCGAGAACATCAGTTGTATGCCAAATTCAGCAAATGTGAATTTTGGTTGAAGGAAGTTGGATTCCTCGGACATGTTATTTCAGGAGAAGGAATAGCAGTTGATCCCGCCAAGGTTGAGTCACCACCGAATGGCGTCACCCACCTCGACCAAGGAGATCCAGATTTTCTCGGACTTGCAGGATACTATCGGAGGTTCATTGAGAACTTCTCGAAGATTGCCAAGCCCATGACTGAGCTGTTGAAGAAGGAAGCCAAATATGTTTGGACCGAGGAATGTGAAGCCAGTTTTCAGGAATTGAAGAAACGGTTGGTCACAGCTCCAGTATTGATATTGCCGGACATACATAAGGAATACCAGGTCTATTGTGACGCTTCTCGTCAAGGACTCGGAGGAGTATTGATGCAGGAAGGCAAGGTTGTAGCTTATGCCTCCAGACAGCTACGGCCTCATGAGATGAATTATGCCACGCATGATTTGGAGTTAGCAGCTGTAGTGCATGCACTCAAGACTTGGAGACATTTCCTCATTGGAAACCGTTGTGATGTCTATACGGATCACAAGAGTCTGAAATATATCTTCACGCAGAAGGAATTGAACCTCAGGCAGAGGAGATGGCTAGAGTTGATAAAGGACTATGACATGAGGCTGCATTACCACCCCGGTAAAGCCAATGTTGTAGCAGATGCTTTGAGCCGTAAGAGTTATGTGAATACTCTTACCGCAGGAGGATTACCCAGAGTTGGTCGATGACCTCGAGATCTCCGATGGAGATAGTTCGAAAGGATTTGTCGCAACTCGAAGTTCAGTCCACCTTGACCGAAAGAATTCGTGAAGCCCGAAGTCGGACAAGGAAATCGATGAGATTAAGCAAAAGATGGAGGATGGAAAAGCTAAAGGATTCGAAAGGATGAACATGGAACTATATGGTTTGAGGATCGATTTATGTGCCCAATGATCCCGAGCTCAGAAGCTAATTCTACAGGAGGCACATGATTCATCACTCGATTCACCCCGCAACACCAAGATGTACCGGATTTGAAGCAAAGTTTCGGTGGACGGTATGAAGAAGGACATTGCCGAGTACGTGGCCGTATGCGATGTTTGCCAGCGTGTAAAGGCGAACATCGAAGCCAGCAGGGTTACTTCAACCTTTGCCGATTCCCGATTGGAAATGGGAGAAACTTGGTATGGATTTCATCACAGGATTACCCAGACCCGCTCAGGTTATGATTCTATCCGGGTAGTGGTTGATCGTTTGACTAAGGTAGCTCATTTCATTCCGTGAAGACTACCTATACCAGTGCCAAGTTGGCCAAGATATACATGACCAGGATCGTATGTCCGCATGGAGTTCCGAGGAAAATCGTGTCGATAGAGGAACGCAGTTTACCTCAAAGTTTTGGAAGCAATTGCATGAAACTTTGGGTACGAGGCTGGAATTCAGCATGACTTTTCATCCGCAGCATGATGGATGCAGACCGAGAGAGTCAATCAGATTCGGAGGACATGTTGAGAGCTTGTGTGCTAGACTATGGGTCTAGCTGGGATGATAATTTGCCGTGACGCAGAGTTCTCATACAACAACAGTTATCAATCCAGTTTGAAGATGGCCCTTTGAAGCTCTATACGGAAGGAGGTGTAGAACACCATTCTTTGTGGGATAGCGTTGGAGATCGATCACTTTTGGTTCCGATCTTATCAAGGATTCAAGAGAAAGTCAAGCTGATTCGAGACCGGCTCAAGATTGCACATACCACGACGTAAGAGTTATGCCGACAAGAAGCGCAAGGAGGTGACTTACGAAGTGGGAGACCGAGCATATCTTCGTGTATCTCACTTCGTGGAATCAAGAGGTTTGGAGTCAAGGAAAGTTAGCACCCGATTCATTGGCCCTACAAAATCCTCGAACGTCGTGGAGAAGTTGCATATAAGTTGGAATTGCCGGAAGGATTGTCCGGAGTTCATGATGTCTTTCACGTTTCTCAGTTAAAGAAGTGCCATGCAGACATGGCCGATGTTCCGTTGAGAGACACAGTGCCCCTAGAGGCCATACAGCTTGACAGTGATTTGACTTACAAGGAGAAACCGTCAAAATTCTCGAGACTGCAAGCAGAGTCACCCGCAGCAAAGTCATCAAGTTTTGCAAGGTCTTTGTGGAGTCACCACACCGAGGAAGAAGCCATCTGGGAACGCGAAGAAGATCTTCGTCGAGACCATCCGCACCTATTTGTTAGTTAACCCGAATCTCGAGGGCTAGATTCATCTTAAGGTGGTAGGTTTGTAACATCCCAAATTTCCTATTTGGAATGTTTTACAATTATAGATAAGCATCCTATGCATCCTGTTTGAATTTGAATACCATTTGAAGTTTCAGAGAGTTTTGAGTTTGAATTTGAATTTCCAAACTTTGGCATGTGGGAATCAATTCCAAAACTAACCCTGATAAATACTTGATCAAAAGTATGAGAGGAGCAAACATGACACTCCAAAAATATCAGAGGAAACAATGCCAAAAGAATTGGATTCAAATCTGAATTTTATTTGAATTTGAAAAAAATGGATTTTCATAAAGTTTGGATTTTGGCTTTGGAAAAATGTTCAAATGAAAGGGAATATTCCCCTGATCATTTTGGTATATATATACCCTATATAAAATATTTATAGTTTAGGTTTTATTTTTGGTTTTGTTTTTATTAAAAAAATAAAAGAAAATCCTTTCGGGCGCCAGCCAGGCCACCCAGGCCCAGCCAGCGCCACCTAACCCCTCGGCCACCCCGCGCACCAGGCCCACCATCGCCCACTAGGCCCTGTGCCACCGACCGACAGCCGCCCCCCCTCGCCCAAAACCCCCAGGGTCCGGTCACCCGACCGAAAACCCCCTCTCTCTCTCAGCGACCCGTGGCCCCCACCCGTCGTCTTCCCCTCGCCACAAACGGACCTCGCTGGGAGATCACGGATCCCAAGGATCCGGATCCCAATCACCCCGATGCCCTTCCGCCCTCGCCTGACCCCCCGGCTATATAAGCCGAGGCCCCGCACCCCATTCCCCCTTAGCCACGCCGAGCCCCCTCCTCTCTCTCTCCGGCACGCCGGAGCCCGAGCTCAACCCGCCGCCAAAACCCTCGCCGCCGCCCCTAGTGCCCCGAACCTCCCCGACACCACCAACCTTCCCCGAGCTCCCCGCGTCTCCCGACGTCTTCCCAAGCTTCATGACGCCTTCAAGCCCCGGAGCACTCTCGCGCGCGCCGCCGACGTCGCCGAGTCCGTGAGTCCCTCGCTTCCTCCACCGTCCGATCCCAATCGGGTGGCTAGGATTAGAACCCCAAGGGGAATCGTTTTATTAGAAAACCGCCGCCCATGTGGTTTATTTTTAGTTAGGTTTATTTATTTAGGCCGGTTCGTTTTTTAGTTAAACCCTAGGCCCATTTAGTCTATCTGACGCCTAGTGCACTGTTTAGGCCCATTAGGCATTTTTCTTTTATTTAGATTTTCTGTTTTAGCCGATTTGTTCCAAATTTCAAAAATGTGTATCTTTTGTTCTGTTTAATATTTTTTAGTGATTCTTTTTTTGTTGGATTGCAAATTTTATGTAGTTTCTGAAAAACATATATTTAGCTATGTTAAAAATAATTAAAAATGCTTTAATATTATTTTAGTCAGAATAGCAAATCTGCTATAGTTTTAGTTAGAAAAATTATTTTGCATGATTCTTTTGCAATCACTTTATTTTGATATTGCCAAACCCTAGAAATTAACTTTGGTATTTTAGGATTAATAAAAAATTAATTCTAGGCAGAATCCTATTAATCCTAATTAATTGATTAGTTCCTGTTTTCCTAATTAATTAATTAGTAAATTAATTTATTTTTAACTTGTGATTAGTTATTCTAGGTTAGTTTCTGTCATTCCATTAGATGAACTTTTATTTATAATTAATAAAAGTTTTAAATTAATTTTCTTAATAGAAATTGGATTAGGCCTAAAGTGAGTTTTATAATAGCTATTTAATTAATTCTTTTTGCTCCTAATTGCTTAGTTAATCTTTTTCTGTTAAGTTAACCTAAAACCATGATTAGGTCATATTGAGGAATTTTGTTAAATAAAACTCTTTTTGCTATTGTTTAGAATAGGGAAAACTTTGAATTTGATTTCTTTGAGTTTTCCTTTTGATTTGGTTTTGATTGTTTGGTTGTGCTATGTTATCTTTGTTATCTTGTGTGGTCCTCTTGCTTTGTGCTTATTATGCTATTGTTTGTCTCGGTAGAGTTCCCGGAGTGCGAAGCTTGCTACTACGACTCTTTAGCTTACGAGGATCATCAGCAAGGCAAGTTTTGATCATGTATTTCTATACCTATGTTTTTGTGCATTAGTAGTTGTCACCACCCCACCATTGCATGCAGTAGTGATAATCTTGAAGTCATTAAACTTGAGTAGTATCATGTGGTAGGATGAACCAATCCCTTGTTACCATGGCCCCGGACGTAGTAGTTATTTTGCTATGCTCAGAGACGGATTTGGGATGAGTGAAATTCATAAGTAAGATGTGAGAGTCAATGATGATGATGATGACCCCATGGACTACAATGATCAAGATGGACTTGGAAAATCACTCTTTGGGTGGAGGACGGTTGACGGGCACCTGGAGCACCAGTGGTGGCGGGATGCATGGAGAAGCGCCATGACATCTCCTGGAAAGCTTCACCCAGCCACGAAGAGAAGGATGGATGCCCCATGACCGAAGCTTACATGCAGCCGCAAGCCATTATGGGCTCTGGCTGGGTTGACCCTTGTAGTGAAGCTGGCTGGACGGTACTACGAGAAGTAGACGAACGGTAGGGTTGGATGGGTACCGGCGGTGGCGGAAGAACTCTTTGGAAGACCCTGTTTCATTCGTCCCGTCTTCAAACACCATGAAGTGCGAAGACTTTAAAGGAGGGAATGATTCTTGCGGGAAAGTCGCAAACCTCTGCAGAGTGTTATAACCTAATCGATTAGCCGTGTCCCGATTCACGGACATTTGAGCATCTGGACCTTGGAAGTATTCGGATATCTCAACACTTAACTCTAATGAATTAATTTGATGGGTTTAAGACTTAATAATATTTGGGAACGAGATATTGGTTGGCGGAACCATCTCAATAACTACCAACAAGTTGTAATAATTTGCAAATAAGTCCACTGTAGTAGGATAAAATTGGCTTTACGCAAAATGATGAAACTTAGAGCTCCACAGCCAAATATGCATATAGAGTTAGTAACTTTATTATTGTTGTTCTTCATAACTTGCCAGCTTATTCCAAAAGCTGACCTACATGGCTGCAACGTATTATGTTGCAGAGATATATTCCGATCAGGAGTGAGGCTACGCTCCGCGCTTGGCGATTGCCCTTTGGAGTCGGATGGACTCGCTTTACCTCGACGCTTCCGCAGCATTTTAGTTTATTTCTCATGAGTTGGCCTTGAGCCGAATTTATTCCCTTGTAATAAAGACTCTATATGAGAATCGATTAATGATATTCAGGTGTGATTGAACTTTGATTACTTTATCGATGTACTGTGAGTACCAGCATGATCTTGGGATGGTACGGACACAGAGATTTGACCGATTTTGGGTCAGGTCGCTACACTATCACACATAAGCCTCCTTATATCTTCCTCAAAAGAGCCACCATACCTACCTATTATGGCATTTCCATAGCCATTCCGAGATATATTGCCATGCAACTTCCATCATCATCATCATATACATGACTTGAGCATTTATTGTCATATTACTTTGCATGATCGTAAGATAGCTAGCATGATGTTTTCATGGCTTGTCCGTTTTTTGATGTCATTGCTACGCTAGATCATTGCACATCCCGGTACACCGCCGGAGGCATTCATATAGAGTCATATCTTTGTTCTAGATATCGAGTTGTAATATTGAGTTGTAAGTAAATAAAAGTGTGATGATCATCATTATTAGAGCATTGCCCCAGTGAGGAAAGGATGATGGAGACTATGATTCCCCCACAAGTCGGGATGAGACTCCGGACGAAAAAAATAAAATAAAATAAAATAAAAAAGAGAAAGACCAAAAAAAGAGAAAGCCCACCAAAAAAATAGAAAATAAAAAAATGAGAGAAAAAGAGAGAAGGGGCAATGTTACTATCCTTTTACCACACTTGTGCTTCAATGTAGCACCATGTTCTTCATATAGAGAGTCTCTTGAGTTATCACTTTCATATACTAGTGGGAATTTTCATTATAGAACTTGGCTTGTATATTCCAACGATGGGCTTCCTCAAATGCCCTAGGTCTTCATGAGCAAGCAAGTTGGATGCACACCCACTTAGTTTCAGTTTGAGCTTTCATATACTTATAGCTCTAGTGCATCTGTTGCATGGCAATCCCTACTCCTCACATTGATATCTATTAATGGGCATCTTCATAGCCCGTTGATACGCCTAGTTGATGTGAGCCTTTATCCTTTTTTGTCTTCTCCACATAACCCCCACCATCATATTCTATTCCACCTATAGTGCTATGTCCATGGCTCACGCTCATGTATTGTGTGAAAGTTGAAAAGGTTTGAGAACGTCAAAAGTATGAAACAATTGCTTGGCTTGTCATCGGGGTTGTGCATGATGTGAATATTTTGTATGGTGAAGATGGAGCATAGCCAGACAATATGATTTTGTAGGGATGAGATTTCTTTGGCTATGTTATTTCAATAAGACATAATTGGTTGGTTGGTATGCTTGAAGTATTATTGTTTTTATGTCAAAGGATAGACTATTGCTTTGAATCACTCGTGTCTTAATATTCATGCCATGATTAGATACATGATCAAGATTATGCTAGGTAGCATTCCACATCAAAAATTATCTTTTTTATCATTTACCTACTCGAGGACGAGCAGGAATTAAGCTTGGGGATGCTGATACGTCTCCGTCGTATCTATAATTTTTGATTGTTCCATGCCAATATTCTACAACTTCCATATACTTTTTGGCAACTTTTTATACTATTTTTGGGACTAACATATTGATCCGATTGCCCGATGCCGTTCTCATCATTTGCATGTTTTGGTTTCGCAGAATATCCATATCAAACGGAGTCCAAACGGGATAAAACGGAAGGAGATACTTTTCAGAATATTTGGAAAATCTGGAGGAAAAATCAACACGAACCAGTGTCCGAGGTGGGCACGAGGTAGGGGGGCGCCCCCCCCCCCCCTAGGGCGTGCCCCTGACCCTCGTGACCCACCTGTAAGGCGGTTGACGCTCTTCTTTTGCCGCAAGAAAGCTAATTTTTGGGAAAAAAATCACGGCGAAGGTTTCAGGCCAATCGGAGTTACAGATCTCCATATATACATGAAACGGTGAAACAGAATCGAACAGAACGCAGAAACAGAGAGAGACAGAGAGATAGATCCAATCTCGGAGGGGCTCTCGCCCCTCCCAAGCCATGGGAGCCAAGGACCAGAGGGGAAACCCTTCTCCCATCTAGGGAGGAGGTCAAGGAAGAAGAAGAAGAAGGGGGCCTCTCCCCCCGTTGCTTCCGGTGGCACCAGAGCGCTGCCGGGGGCCATCATCATCACCGTGATCTTCACCAACACCACCGTCATCTTCACCCAGATCTCCATCACCTTCCCGCCTCTCTCTACAGCGGTCCACTCTCCCGCAACCCGCTGTACCCTCTACTTGAACATGGTGCTTTATGCTTCATATTATTTTCCAATGATGTGTTGCCATCCTATGATGTCTGAGTAGATTTTCGTTGTCCTATCGGTGATTGATGAATTGCTATGATTGGTTTGAGTTGCATGTTTTATTATTGGTGCTGTCCTATTGTGCCCTCCGTGTTGCGCAAGCGTGAGGGATTCCCGCTGTAGGGTTTGCAATATGTTTATGATTTGCTTATGGTGGGTGGCGTGAGTGATGTAAGAATGGACCGAGTAAGTAGGTTGTTTGCGTATGGGATAAAGGGGACTTGATACTTTAATGCTATGGTTGGGTTTTACCTTAATGAATCTTTAGTATTTGCGGATGCTTGCTAGAGTTCCAATCATAAGTGCATAAGATCCAAGTAGAGAAAGTATGTTAGCTTATGCCTCTCCCTCAAATAGAATTGCAATAGTGATTACCGGTCTAGTAACGTAGTCAGTTGCCTAGGGACAATTTCGCAACTCCTACCACCACTTTTCCACACTCGATATATTTACTTTTTTATGTCTTTACTTACAACAACCCCTAGCTTTTATTTATGCTCTCTTTACCTTCTTGCAAGCTATCCAAAAACACCTACAAAGTACTTCTAGTTTCATACTTGTTTCCGGTAAAGCGAACATCAAGTGTGCGTAGAGTTGTATCGGTGGTTGATAGAACTTGAGGGAATATTTGTTCTACCTTTAGCTCCTCGTTGGGTTCGACACTCTTACTTATCGAAAGAGGCTACAATTGATCCCCTATACTTGTGGGTTATCAAAGGGTACTTTCTGGTGGACTGGAATGAAGAAGGATATTGCAGAGTATGTAGCAGTATGTGATGTCTGTCAGAGAGTAAAGGCAGAGCATCAGAAGCCAGCAGGATTGTTACAGCCATTGCCGATACCCGAATGGAAATGGGATAAGCTAGGCATGGATTTTATCACGGGATTTCCTAGAACTCGTTCAGGCTACGACACGATTTGGGTTGTAGTCGATCGTTTGACGAAGGTAGCTCATTTCATCCCAGTGAAGACCACTTACACCAGTGCTAAGTTGGCAAAGATATACATGACCAGGATCGTATGTCTGCATGGAGTTCTGAGGAGCATTGTATCAGATAGAGGAACCCAGTTTACCTCAAAGTTCTGGAATCAGTTTCACGAAACTTTGGGTACCAGGCTAGAGTTCAGTACAGCTTTTCACCCACAGACAGATGGACAGACCGAGAGAGTCATCAGATTTTGGAGGATATGCTGAGAGCTTGTGCGCTAGATTATGGATCTAGTTGGGACGACAATTTGCCACATGCAGAGTTCTTTTACAACAACAGTTATCAATCCAGTTTGAAGATGGCCCCTTTCGAAGCCATGTACGGAAGGAGGTGCAGGACCCCATTGTCGTGGGATGAAGTTGGAGACCGTCAGTTGTTTGGACCAGATTTGATTAAAGAGTCTGAACAGAAGGTGAAGTTGATTCGCGATAGGCTCAAGGTAGCCCAATCCAGGCAGAAGAGCTATGCAGATTCTAAACGCAAGGAGATAGTTTACGAAGTCGGAGACAGAGTTTATCTTCGTGTATCTCCACTTCGAGGAGTTAAGCGCTTTGGAGTTAAGGGAAAGTTAGCGCCACGTTTTGTAGGACCATACAAAGTTTTGGAGTGTATGGGAGAAGTTGCCTGAAGGATTTTCAGGAGTTCACGATGTGTTCCACGTTTCCCAGTTGAAGAAGTGCCACGCAGAGATGGCTGATATACCGCGGAGAGATACAGTGCTGCTGGAAGCGATTCAGTTGGACAGTGATTTGACCTACGAGGAGAAACCAGTCAAGATTCTTGAGTATGCTAGCCGAGTCACCCGCAGCAAGGTTATCAAGTTTTGCAAAGTTCAGTGGAGCCACCACACCGAGGATGAAGCCACCTGGGAGCGAGAGGAAGATCTGCTGAAGGACCACCCTCACCTATTTTCTAGCCAACCCGAATGTCGAGGGCGGGATTCATCTTAAGGGGGGTAGGTTTGTAACATCCCAAATTTTCAATTTGAAATGTTATACACTAGATCATCAATGCATATCATATTTTATTTGATTTTGGTTTGATCCTAGAAATTCTAAGCAACTCAAGGACCCACGGAGAGAGTTGGGGATTTCGTTATTTTCATATCTGAGTTTTCTCAAATTTTAAAAAATAGGATCATTTGATTTTATTTATTTTATCTTAAATTATTTCTATAATAAAAATATGAGAGAGGGAATAAAATGACTTTCCCAAAAATAAAGAAATATTGAGGATTTAATAAAAAAATCAAATAATAGTTGTTTTGGAGTTTTTGCTATTTTATTTGAATTTAGGAAAAAATGCACGTTCTTCAAAACTGCATTTTAGGGCCAAGAAAATGGTCATCTCGTTCTAAATATTTTATTTAGACGGTGAAAATTTGTTTTGGTATTTTAGATTTTTATTTATTTTTCTAGGATTTTTCTTAGCTCGGCGGAATTATTTAAAAAATCTCCGCTACTCGACTGGGTCAAGGCTCACCGAGAGCCGGCCGGCCAGCCGCCACCACCTCCTCCGCCAGTGTCGCCATGGGACTCGGGAGTCCGACCCGAGCCCGCCGCCTTGCTCCTCCCGGCCACCGAGCCCCCTCCTCTTAAATACCCCGCGCCACCCCACCCCGCCACCCGCCCCCGCCGCCGCCCGCTAGCTCCGCTCCGCCAGAGCCACCGCCAAGAGCCCGCCACCCGCGCCGTCCCGGAGCCGAGCCGAGGTATTAACCGCCCGCCGCCGCCGTGGTCGGTTTTAAAAAAAAAACCCGATCCGGTTTTTCTTTAGAAACCCTAGATTTGTTTTTTTAAATAGATCGTTTTTTTCCTGGTTTATTTATTTAGCGAGCGTTCGCCCGTTCGTTCGTTTTAACGAACGAATTCGCCGTTTAGTTTCAGTTAACGAACGTTCGTTCGTTAGCCTGTTCATCGTTTTTCTTTTTCTCAGATTTTCCGTGATTATTTCTGATCGCGATTTATGATCCGATTTTCGTTCTAGTATAACTTTTCACTCGTTTATCGGAATCAGGCGATTCAAGCGCCTAGAGTTTCATATAGAAACCCTCTTTCCGTTTAACCAACTCAAACAAGTTTTTGCTTCTGTAAAATTTTGATTTAGATCCAGATTATTAAATGAAGCTTGTTTCTTTCGCTGTTTGACTTTCGTTGCTTCTTTCGATTTGATTCTTTTGCAAACCGGAGTTCTTAAGTTGAACTTTCTGGTTAGATCTCTTATTTGAGTTTTACCCGTGCATTAGATGAGTACTTATTGTATGCTTGTTTGTTTGCGATAGAGTACCCGGAGTGCGCCGCTTGCTACTTTGAATCTCTAGGTTTTGCGGATCATCAGCAAGGCAAGTAACACTTTGATCATACCTCCTTACTACCCAGTTTTTATTGCATTAGATCAATCCTCAAATAATTGCATGATTAGGATCTGATTAATATGTGGGTTTTGGGAAGTAGATGAGGTAGTACCTATTACCTGTTTTATTATCAAACCCTTGGAAGTTAGTTCTACGTTTGCTTTTTATGCCATGCTATGCTAGTAGACGTGGATTGGATGAGTGTATCCATGATAGATGTGAGATTGTTAATTTAATGGTTTATTTAAGGTGGCAACTTAAACACACATCTGGGTGGATTGAGGCAACTGGGTATTCCAGCGATTACCTGTTTTCTTTTGGACCGCCACCCAGGCTCAAAGGGATCATGAGATTTTTCATGCTAGAAACTTCCCTGTGCAGCCACAAGCTACTATGGGCTCTAACATAGTTGACTAAGTCATGCGAACTCTTACAGTGGTAGACTAGCAGATGTAGGGGATGTAGGTTGGTACTGTCTACCCGATCGTAAGGTGCTAGCGCTTCTGAAAGACTATGTATTGGTCATCCGTTTCTCAAACATCATGTAGTGCGAGAATCCCAACGGAGGAGATCGAGTCTTGTGGGGAAAAGTGCGCAAACCTTTGCAGAGTGTACAAACTAATCATGGTTAGCCGTGTCCCCGGTTATGGACATCTTGAGTATCTAGTACCTGGATTATCATGTGAATCTCATCATGTTACTTTAATTAATATTGTTGGGTTTTAACGATGATGCTTAATTGAGATTGAGAGGATGTCTATCTTATCAATGTTTAACAACCACCATGATAGTTAAATAAAATTTATTCCTTTGAAGTAGGAAAAAATTGGCTTTATGCAAAACTGTAACCATAGAGCTTTCCACCAGCCATATATGCATGTAGTATAGCATTAATCTTTCATTACTCTCTATGTGTTACATTGCCAGCATATTCCATGTGCTGACCCGTTTTCGGGCTGCAACGTTCATGTTGCAGATTTTTCAGACGACGAGTAAGGTGCCTTTAGGTCGTGGTTCTATACTCAGTGATGCCGTTGGAGTTGATGGACTCGCTTATCTTCCAAGACTTCCTCTGTTATCGTTATTAGATGGCCTTAAGCCATATTTATTGTAATAAGTTCTCTTTTGAGACATTCGATGTAATAAGTGTGTGATTGCTACTCTGTTATAAATCCTTCAAGTATCATGCGTGTCAAGATTATCGATCCAGGATGACAACGATGCACGAGATCGATGATTGAGGTCTGGTCGTTACATTGGAATCCGATGAGACTTTTGAACCTCATTCTAATGGAATATTATGTGTACATAAGTGATGAAAATTTCATGAAGGATGACTAGGAAGCTCCTATTAGGAGAAAGAGACATATGACTACAAAGTCCTTTGGTGATGATTTCCTCATGTACATCATGGATGACACTCCCAGTTTTATTTTAGAAGCTTATGCATCACCGAATGTTGAGTACTTGAAGGAAGCGGTCAGTAGCAAGATGGATTCCATCTTGGCTAATGAGACATGGGAGATCACTGGTCGTCCTTTTGGTTTCCAACCATTGGGATGTAAGTGGGTGTTCAAAAAGAAGATTAGGCTCGATGATACTGTTGAAAAGTACAAGGCTAGCCTTGTGGCCAAGGGTTATACCAAGAAAGAAGAAGAAGATTTCATCGATACTTACTCACATGTGGTTAGACTAGCAACAATCCAAGTGTTACTCTCATTAACTGCCTCACATGGTCTTCTCTTTCATCAGATGGACGTTAAGATGGCTTTCCTATCGGAGAGCAAGACGAGGAAATTTACATGCAATGCCATGTGGCTTTGTAGTAACACTACAGAAAAACCACTTCCGTGATGATACGCGTTTGTCACAGTAGGTCACATTTTCTGTCATGCATGTACATCCATGACGATTTTATGACAAAATCAAGATAGTCATACCTGTGCTGTCATAGAAGTGTTCCGTGACAATACCAAAATTATCATCACGGAAGTTTCCACTTCCATGATGATAAATGTCGCATCATGGAAGTGCTTTCGTTAAGGGTAACCAACACGTGGCATCCACCGTAACGTGTCGCCGTTAAGCTATCGGGATTTTCCACGTGTAAAATTCTCATTCACCGGTGGATCCACGTGTCCGCTCAGCGTTGGGACAGATGTCATCCAGCGAATGGACATGGCGTGTCTATGATACGTCAAGACGTAGCTCAACCCAATAGTAGCCCATTCAGGTCAAAAGGCCGGCCCGTTTGACCTGGTCAAAAGGTAACGGCCCGGCCCACTTAAAGCCTGTTAATGACTTGTTTGCATATAGTCCATTTACGGCTCGCTAACTCACGACCCATTATGGCCTATCCGAATTAGGCCCAGCAGCGTCATCTGGGCCATCCAATATGATTCTAGCCCGTTGTAACTTCTGGCCCATGTATGGCCCATGACGTCTTTCGACCCATATGAGGCCCTTGTAACTCTTGGCCCATTAACGGCCTGTGGTGAAACTGGCCCGTAATGAACAGTATATCACTTTATAACCATTATTCCATTAGGCCGTTTCCGCCCACTATTATCTTTCGACCTTCTAAGGGCCCATTTATTCTTGGGCTGATTTGCAACGTTTGATTACTTACAGTTCGTTACTGGACTGTTCCGGTTGTGGGCCAAATTCAGCCCGTGGTTGAAGTTGGCTCGTTTGTGGCCTCTTAATCTGTTGGGCCGTTTTCATAGCGTCATCAAATATGTCCCATTAACAACCCATTATGCCTATGGATAGAATCAAGCCCGTTATACTCAGCGGCCTATTGACGACCCATACAAGGCCCATAGGAGGCCCATGGTCACTACATCAGATAGCAGGACCATGGTGGCAATGGTCCGTATGTAGCCCATAGTTATTGTGGCCTAGTTTTAAAAAATAGGTTATTGCGGCCACCAGCAAACCGCGGAAAAAGAACTGCACAAACTACAAGCAAATAAATAAACAAGAAAACAAGGAAACAAATAAGCAAATAACTTACGCTAGGCTATTACTACTATTACACACATTACATCCACTGGGCATCAAAGTTCGCCACCAGTGCAAATATGGGGAACAAAGCAGCATATTACATACACTGGTTGTCAAAGTTGGTGACCAGTGCAAATAAACGTCGCAGCAAAACAAGTCCAGAATTGAAACCACTTCAGAAGAGCTCAGGAAACAATATCCTGGGTACCCAGCATGCTGGCAAGATGCTTAGTGCTACTTCTTGAGCTTGCGTTGGTTTTTCCCTTGAAGAGGAAAGGGCGATGCAGCAAAGTAGAGATAAGTATTTCCCTCAGTTAGAGAACCAAGGTATCAATACAGTAGGAGACAACACACAAATCACCTAATACCCGCACAAACAATCAAACAACTTGCACTCAACGCGATAAAGGGGTTGTCAATCCCTTCACAGTTACTTGCAAAAGTGAGATCTAATAAATATAGATGAAACTAAACAAAAGTTAAAGTAAATATTTTTGGTATTTTTGATTTATAGAACGGGAATAAAGTTGCAAAATAGTAGATCGGAAACTTATATGATGTAAAATAGAAGATCGGAAACTTATATGATGGAAAATAGACCCGGGGGCCATAGGTTTCACTAGTGGCTTCTCTCTTGATAGCAAATAATACGGTAGGTGAAGAAATTACCGTCGAGCAATTCCTAGAAAAGAGCAAAGTTATGATATCTAAGGCAATGATTATGAAATATAGGCATCACGTCCGTGTCAAGTAGACCGAAACGATTCTGCATCTACTACTATTACTCCATGCATCGACTGACTCCTGCCTGCATCTAGAGTATTAAGTTAATGAAGAACAGAGTAATGCATTAAGTAAGATGACATGATGTGTAGGAATTAACTCAAGCAATATGATGAAAACCCCATCTTTTTATCCTCGATGGCAACAATACAATACGTGCATTGCTGCCCCTACTGTCATTTGGAAAGGACACCGCAAGATTGAACCCAAAGCTAAGCACTTCTCGCATTGCAAGAAAAACAAATCTAGTTGGACAAACTAAACAGATAGTTCGGAGAGAATTACAAAGATACCAAATCATGCATATAAGAATTCAGAGAAGATTCAAATAATATTCATAGATAAGCTGATCATAAATCCACAATTCATCGGATCTCGACAAACACATCACAAAAGAATATTACATCGGATAGATCTCTAAGAACATCGAGGAGAACATGGTATTTAGAATCAAAGAGAGAGAAGAAGCCATCTAGCTACTAGCTATGGACCCGTAGATCTGAGTTAAACTACACACGCTTCATCGGAAGGGCAATAGAGTTGATGTAGAAGCCCTCCGTGATCGAACCCCCCTCCGGCAGGATGCCGGAAAAGGCCCCTAGATGGGATCTCACGGGTACAGAAGGTTGCGGTGGTGGAAAAGTATTTTCGTGGATGCCTCTCGTGGTTTTGGAACATATGTGAATATATAGGCGAAAGAATTAGGTCAGGGGAATCACGGGGGGCCCACAAGGCAGGGGGCGCGCCCTACCCCCTGGGCGCGACCTCCCCCTTGTGGCCGCCTCGTGGCTATTTCGACTTAATCTCCAAGTCTCCTGGGTGTCTTTTGGTCCAAGAAAAATTATAGCGAAGGTTTTATTCTGTTTGGACTCCGTTTGGTATTCCTTCTCCACGAAGCTCTAAAACAAGGAAAACAGAAACTGGCACTGGGGTCTACGTTATTAGGTTAGTCCCAAAAATAATATAAAAAATTCATTCGGCCCAAAATGTCACAGATGTGTCTTTTTTTTGTAGTGTAAAGGGGTTGTCAATCCCTTCACGGTAACTTGCAAAGCTGAGATCTGATAGAGATAGATATAAAAGATCACTACGTAAAACAAAATAAAAGTAAATAAATTGCAGCAAGGTATTTTTGGGTTTTTTGGTTTATAGATCTGAAAATAGATGATGCAAAATAGACCTGGGGGCCATAGTTTTCACTAGAGGCTTCTCTCTTGAAGGTAAATAATACGGTGGGTGAACAAATTACTATCGAGCAATTGATTGAAAAGAGCAAACTTATGACGATATCAAAGGAAATGATTATGCATATGGCATCACCTCCGTGTCAAGTAGACCGACTCCTGCCTGCATCTACTACTATTACTCCACACATCGATACCTATCCAGCATGCATCTAGAGAATTAAGTTCATAAAGAATGGAGTAATGCCTTAAGTAAAATGACATGATGTAGAGGGATAAACTCAAGAAATATGATGAAAACCCCATCTTTTTACCCTTGATGGCAACAATACAATACGTGTCTCTGAAAGTGCAACTATCCCTAGGTGGTTTTGGTAATTCCTAACAACATACAGCTCATTGAGCTAACATCATTCCAAGATGAATATTTCAGGAAAAGCTCAATGAATGGCATGGCATGGATGAGAAAAGTGGATCCCTCGAAATGCTAAGGATACAAGGATTGGCTCAAGCTCAAAATCTCAAGACTCTACATTTTATATTTTAGTGATCCAAGATCACATTGAGTCTATATGAAAAGCCAATACTATCAAGGAGGGATGAGGTGTTGCTTAATGAGTTTCTTGCTCTACAGTGCTTAGTGATATGCTCCAAAACCCTCAACTACTTTCTCATATCCACATATGACCTAAACCAAAAGTCAAACTCGGCCCTACCGATTCTTTCTATCCGGCGCTACCGAGTTCAGATGTCATAGCCACTGCCACAAACCCTAGGCAAATCGGTCTCACCGATAGGGATCTCGGTCTCACCGAGATGGGATTGTAATCTCTGTGTTTCCCTTCGTACGTTTCGGTACCACCGAGATGAGCGATCGGTCCCACCGAGATTGCAATGTAAACTCCCTGTTTCCTTTTTGTAACATTTCGGTCTCACCAAAATGAGCGAATCGGTCCCACCGAGTTTACCTGACCAACTCTCTGGTTAGCTTGTTACCAAAATCGGTCCCGCCGAGTTTGTGTAATCGGTCTCACCGAGATTATGTTATGCCCTAACCCTAATCACATCGGTCCTACCGAGTTGCATGTCGGTCCCACCGAAAATCCTAACGGTCACTAGATTTGCTGAATCGGTCTGACCGAGTTTACCAATTCGGTCCTACCGAGTTTGGCAAGTTGTGTGTAACGGTTAGATTTTGTGTGGAGGCTATATATACCCTCCACCTCCTCTTCATTCATGGAGAGAGCCATCAGAATGAACCTACACTTCCAACTTGCTATTTCTGAGAGAGAACCACCTACTCATGTGTTGAGACCAAGCTATTCCATTCCTACCATATGCATCTTGATCTCTAGCCTTCCCAAGTTGCTTTCCACTCAAATCTTCTTTCCACCAAATCCAAATCCTGTGAGAGAGAGTTGAGTGTTGGGGAGACTATCATTTGAAGCACAAGAGCAAGGAGTTCATCATCAACACACCATTTGTTACTTCTTGGAGAGTGGTGTCTCCTAGATTGGCTAGGTGTCACCTGGGAGCCTCCGACAAGATTGTGGAGTTGAACCAAGGAGTTTGTAAGGGCAAGGAGATCGTCTACTTTGTGAAGATCTACCGCTAGTGAGGCAAGTCCTTCATGGGCGACGGCCATGGTGGGATATACAAGGTTGCTTCTTCGTGGACCCTTCGTGGGTGGAGCCCTCCGTGGACTCAAGAACTGCTACCCTTCGTGGGTTGAAGTCTCCATCAACGTGGATGTACGATAGCACCACCTATCGGAACCACAACAAGAATATCCGTGTCTCCAATTGTGTTTGAATTCTCCAAACCCTTCCCTTTACATTCTTGCAAGTTGCATGCTTTACTTTCCGCTGCTCATATACTCTTTGCATGCTTGCTTGAATTGTGTTAAGATTGCTTGACCTGTGCTAAGATAGCTAAAATCTGCCAAAGACTAAGATTGGGAAAAGGATAAGTTTTTATTTGGTCAAGTAGTCTAATCACCCCCCCTCTTGACATACTTTCGATCCTACAGTCTCGCAACCCCTACTTTGTCACTTGGTGAAATCACGCAGGATTGAACCCAAAACTAAGCACCTCTCCCATTGTAAGAAAAACCAATCTAGTTGGCCAAACCAAACTGATAATTGGAAGAGAAATACAAAGATATCAAATCATGCATATAAATATTCAAAGAAGATTCGAATAATATTCATAGATAAGCTGATGATAAATCCACAATTCATCGTATCTCGACAAACACACTGTAAAAGAAGATTACATCAGATAGACCTCCAAGAACATCGAGGAGAGTATTGTATTGAAGATCAAAGAGAGAGAAGAAGCCATCTAACTACTAGCTATGGCCCGTAGGTATGTCGTAAACAACTCACGCTTCATCAGAAGGGCAATAGAGAGTATGTAGATGCCCTCCATGATCGAATCCCCCTCCGGCAGGGTGCCGGAAAAGGCCCCAAGATGAGATCTCACGGGAACAGAAGGTTGCGGTGGCGGAAAAGTATTTTGGTGGATGCTTCTGGTGGTTTTGGAATATTTGAGGATTTATTGAGCTAAGAGGGAGGTCGGTGGACTCCCGTAGGGCCCACAAGCCAGGGGCGCACCCCCTTGGGCGCGCCGTGGAGGCTTGTGGAGTCCTCGAGACTCTTCTGACTTGGCCTCCAAGTTTCATGGATGTCTTCTGGTCCAAGCAAAGTCATCACGAAAGTTTTATTCTGTTTGGACTCCGTTTGTTATTCCTTTTCTGTAAAACTCAAAAACAAGGAAAAATAGAAACTGGCACTGGGCTCTAGGTTAATAGTTTAGTCTAAAAAATAATATAAAATAGCATATTAATGCATATAAAACATCCAAAACAGATAATATAATAGCATGGAACAATCAAAAATTATAGATACGTTGGAGACGTATCAAGTATCCCCAAGCTTAATTCCTACTCGTCCTCGATTAGGTAAATGATAAAAACAGAATTTTTGATGTGGAATGCTACCTAACATATTTATCCAAGTAATTTCTTTATTATGGCATGAATATTCAGATCAATAAGATTTAAAACAAAAGTTTAATATTGACATAAAAACAATAATACTTCAAGCATACTAATAAAACAACCATGTCTTCTAGCATGTCCAAAGAAAGTTATCCCTACAAAATCTTATAGTATGGCTATGCTCCATCTTCATCACATAAAGTATTAAATCATGCACAACCGATGACAAGCCAAGCTATTTTTTCATACTTTTGATGTTCTCAAACTTTTTCAACTTTCACGCAATACATGAGCATGAGCCATGGATATAACACTATAGGTGGAATAGAGTATGGTGGTTGTGGAGAAGACAAAAAGAGGAGATAGTCTCACATGAACTAGGCGTACCAATGGGCTATGGAGATACCCACCAATAGATATCAATGTGAGTGAGTAGGGATTGCCATACAACGGATGCACTTTAGAGCTATAAGTTTATGAAATCTCAAAAAGAAACTAAGTGGGTGTGCATCCAACTTGCTTGCTCATGAAGACCCAGGGCAATTTTGAGGAAGCTCATCATTGGAATATACAAGCCAAGTTCTATAATGAAAATTTCCCACTAGTATATGAAAGTGATAACATAGGAGACTCTCTATAATGAAGATCATGGTGCTACTTTGAAGCACAAGTGTGGAAAAAGGATATTAACATTGTCCCTTCTCTCTTTTCTCTCAATTTTTATTTTTGGGCTCTTTGGCCTCTTTTTTTTATTTTTTATATGGGATTCTTTGGCCTCTTTTATTTTGTAAAGTCCGGAGACTCATCCCAACTTGTGAGGGAATAATAGCTTCCATCATACTTTCCTTACATGGGACAATGCTCTAATAATGATGATCATCACACTTTTATTTACTTACAACTCAAGAATTACAACTCGAAACTTAGAACAAAACGGAACTGTGGAAGTTGCATGGCAATATATCTCGAATGGGTATGAAAATGCCATAATAGGTGGGTATTGTGGCTGTTCTGAGGAAGGGTATATGGTGGGTGTTGTGCACCGACGAAAGTTGCGCGGTACTAGAGAGCTAGCAATGGTGGAAGGGTGAGAGTGCGTGTAATCCATGGACTCAACATTAGTCATAAAGAACTCACATACTTATTGCAAAAATCTATTAGTCATTGAAACAAAGTACTACGCGCATGCTCCTAGGGGGGTAGATTGGTAGGAAAATACCATCGCTTGTCCCCGACCGCCACTCATAAGGAAGACAATCAAAAAATATATCATGCTCCGACTTCGTTACATAACGGTTCACCATACGTGCATGCTACGGGAATCACAAACCTCAACACAAGTATTTCTCCAATTCAGAATTACTCACTAGCATGACTCTATTATCACCATCTTTATATCTCAAAACAATCATAAGGAATCAAACTTCTCATAATATTCAATGCACTTTATATGAAAGTTTTTATTATATCCCTCTTGTATGCCTATCATATTAGGACTAAATTTATAACCAAAACAAATTACCATGCTGTTTAAAAAGACTCTCAAAATAATATAAGTGAAGCATGCGAGTTAAAAAATTTATATAAAATAAAACCATCGCCGTGCTCTAAAAAAATATAAGTGAAGCACTAGAGCAATATTGCCTAGCTCAAAAGATATAAGTGAAGCACATAGAGTATTCTAATAAATCACGATTCATGCGTGTCCCTCTCAAAAGGTGTGTACAACAAGGATGATTGTGGAAAACTAAAAAGCAAAGACTCAAATCATATAAGATGCTCCAAGCAAAACACATATCATGTTGTGAATAAAAATATAGCCTCAAGTAAAGTTACCAATAGACGAAGCCGAAAGAGGGGATGCCTTCCGGGGCATCCCCAAGCTTAGGCTCTTGGTTGTCCTTTAATATTACCTTGGGGTGACTTGGGCATCCCAAAGCTTAGGCTCTTGACACTCCTTATTCCATACTCCATCAAATCGGTACACAAAACTTGAAACTTCACAACACAA
Organism: Aegilops longissima; assembly: GCA_021605205.1. Lineage (NCBI taxonomy): Eukaryota > Viridiplantae > Streptophyta > Magnoliopsida > Poales > Poaceae > Aegilops > Aegilops longissima. Next base: position 661,358,062 of record CM038678.1, read on the forward strand.
CACTCGACAGCAAATCTCATAAGCTTCGTTAGTATAAGAAAATAAATCACCACTTATGGTACTGTTGTGAACTTATTATTTATTTATATTGGTGTAATATCTACTGTATTCCAACTTTTCCATGGTTCATACCCCCCTATACTACCCATAGATTCATCAAAATAAGCAAACAACACATAGAAAACAGAATCTGTCAAAAATAGAACAGTTTGCAGCAGCCTGGAACTCTCGAATACTTCTATAACTCCAAAAATTCTGAAAAATTAGGAGAACCTCGGCAATTTATGTAAAAATGTTGTGCAAAAGGAATCATATCAAAAGAACACTTCTGTGAATTATGAAAATTATTTTCCTGGGTGCAAAAGTTTTTGTTTTTTAGCAAGATCAAAACAACTATCACCGTAAGCTATCCCAAAGGTCTTACTTGGCACAAACACTAATTAAAACACAAAACCACATCTATCCAGAGGCTAGATGAATTATTCAAAACAAAACAGGAACAAAAAGCAAAGAACAAAAATAAAATTGGGTTGCCTCCCAACAGGCGCTATTGTTTAACGCCCCTAGCTAGGCATAAAAACACAAATAGATCTAGGTATAATCATAGTAATGATAAGGCAAATCTCGAAAACTCATCTCATACCCTCTTTGTTCGGCAACAAGTTTTCTTTGTGGTAAGCAAAATTAATCAAAAGGGCTAAATTTTATGGGATAAGGATCCCCAAGATCAAGCTTGGGAGGAATTTGTTCCTCCTTCGGCCCCTCATATTGTATGATCAACTCATCATTGTAAGCGTTCTTTTGGCAAAGAGTCATGAGCTTGTGTCCAAGAGAAAAACCCAGTCCGTTGTTTTGTATAGCAAAATTATCGTTTAGCTCAGAAATCTTATCAACTAAAACATCGGTAGGTGTCGGTGCAACAAACCCTGGGTCCGTTTCCTAGACTGTGCACATGCACAAGAACAAGATTGAAGCACCAACTTAAGTCAGAGGTTGAGGGACCAAGAGATTTTAAGAACCAACATGCAGTTCAGAGGGACCAAGAACAAGCCAGAGGATCAATATATCGGCAAGAGAAGGGCCTCCCTTGCCGGGCAGGCGGGCCCGGCAAGGGACGAGGCCACCGCCAGAAGCAGGCAACCAGGGCACCCCAGCAAGATTTGCCGGTGCTCGTGGGGGCAGAACCACTCAAGCACGACCCACATGATCAATCAGTGCGGTGTCAAGCCGCAGGGTGATTAAGTGGCAGCCATTCGCCACATGGCAGCCGTTTCCTATAGAAGAAACCCACAGATGACATCCGTCCTGCGACATGTCAAGAGAACAGGCGCGGAGCTGGCAAGATAGACCGGCAAGCCTGCCGGGCAACCAGTGATGTGACACTAAACGGTGCATTTAATGTACCTTGTCATCACGCAGAGTTAGGTATGATAGCACTATTTTCTATAATATCAGTGGATAATGATTACTTTGCCATTGTGGTGACCCCTTAATCTATAAAAGGAGGCCCATGGCACCCGTAGGAAGGCTTGGAAAGTTGACGAACCCACACCCCCATACACACGTTGTCGCTGCTGCCCTATGGCAACCCCTGCCGGGCAAGTGTAGTGCGCTTCACCATCCCCATTCCACCATCAATCCATTAAAGCAGGAGTAGGGTCTTACTCCTCGCGGCGGCCCGAACCTGGGTAAATTGCTTGTGTGCTCTCTGTCGTGTTGCTGTGCGCTGGTCTGCTCTTTGTGCAACGTGACACCCCATTGCCAAACCAACAAGGGGCCTCCTGGTCCCATAAGTGGCCGTGGATATCCCGCGACATCTGTGGCACGCCAGGTAGGGGGATCGATTGCGCGAACCTGAAAGCATGCGCAACGTGTCATCTTCATGGCCATCTCCATCTTCGACGACGCCATCGAGCATGGCGCCTAAGAAGAAGAAGTCCGGCCCTTCGGCCCATCCATCCACCTCGATGGCTCTGCTGCCCGCGGCCTCTAGTGCCTCAGAGGATGCGGGGGCGAGCGAGGACGTGAACACTGCTGGGGCCGTGATTGGAGCCGGTGGCGCCATCGCCACTCCCCTCGCGGCCGACACGGGGGCTGGAGATGTCGGAGGAGAACAACATCAGCAACGCCTTGGCGGTCACGCTCCACAAGGTGCAGGCGAGGGGGTCACTCCGTCTGCACCCTCTCCTCCCACTGACGGGAACAGCCACAGCAACGGCGCTCGGTCTGGGGTGAGCCATCGCCCTCCGACCGCCGCCACCGCGGGAGTGACCGCGACCCATGTGCCTCCTCCTGGACGAGTTGACCAGACCGCTGCGCTCGATGGAGCCGCTGACCCTCGAGCACCACCACCGCGCGACCCCGCTGCCCAGGTGGTCGTCCCACAGCTGCATGGACGCGACACTACCGCCGTCGTTGGCACCATCAGGAGCCAGGCGACGGTGCGGTCGACGTCATCAACATCTATGCCAAGCACAGCCACAGATGCTATGGCACGAGCTCAGTTGCTACTGAGGTTTTCTCCAGCGGCCGAGCAGATGGATGAGTGGCGTGCCACCATCCAGAGCCTGCTCGGTTTTGCCGAAGCTGGGGGCTCACGACGAGCTGGCCCGCCACGACCTCCCCAAGCAACAACAACCGCTTGTACTGTTGGCCAAACGGAGGGGGCCGTCCCCAGGGTGCAGTCCCCACCACGGTAGCCGACGCGGGCGCAGCTGAATCAAGACCCCGATGACGTCTCAATGGCCTCTTTCGACCCTTGAGCACATCCAGGCCAACGCCGAGCCCCGGAGGATAGGCGGCGGGGAGACGCGCGTGTCGTCATAGATCGGCGCCATGACGACCTCTGCCAGACTGACGGGTGTGGCGGCCTCAACGTCGACGAGCTTGGGCTCGGTGTTGGCGGGTGCCTACCTTTCAAGGTTAGCTGCCCTTCCTTTACACGAGAGCTACGGCAAGTCCGTTGGCCGTCCATTCGCACGTTCAAGCCAGAGATACCTGAGAAGTACGACGGGAGGCTGAACCCGGCAAAGTTCCTGAGCATCTACACCATCGCTGTTCAAGCTGCCGTGGGAATAGATGAGAAGGTGTTCACCAACTACTTCTTGGCCCTCAAGTACAACGTGAGGTCTTGGCTGATGCACCTGCCGGAGAACTCCATTTCATGATAGGCAGACCTGTGCCACGAGTTCATCGGTGCCTTCACCGGTGGCCACCAAGAGCCCGGCAAGCCCAGCGACCTGCAACTTCTCCAGCAGAAGGAAGGAGAAACTCTCCGTAAGTATTTACAAAGATTCAGTAAAATTCATAGGAATATTCCAAATATCCATCCGGCAGCTGTTATAGCAGCCTTCCAGTCCAATGTGCACAACCGTTGCATTCGTTCTAAGATGAATGTGCGGTTGCCCAAGACTGTGAAGGAGCTACACACACTTGTGGATAAGTGTGGTCGTGGAGGAAGGAAGGAAGTTACCCAGAGAGGAGGATTGCATCAATGTTGATTCAGAGGATGAAGATGAATAAACCAGTCAGAGAAAGGGCAAGAAGCGCAGTAAGAAGCCTAGAGATAAGCCAGTGATGATTGTAGAAGGTTCGGGCACACCTAGTACCAGCAAGAAGGCCAAGGTTGAGGCCCCCGGCAAAGAATTTGCCGCTTGCACAGCCTGCCGGGAAGCCGCTGCCACCGAGAAAGCTGGGAAAGGTGATGGCCCGTACTATAAGATCCACCGGACCAAGGGCCATGACCTTCAGGAGTGTTACCAGGTGGAGCAGCTTGCCAAAAAATAGAGGGCGGAATATGATAAGCGTGACAAGTAAAAAGGTCAGAATGCCGCTGGCGGAAAGGGCCGAGGCGGTGAAGCAAATCGCCCCGGCAAACCCTTTCGGAACCAAGGAAAACCCGCCAAGGGTCAAGAGAAGGAAGTATGTGATGATGTGAGTGATGAAGGGAACGAAGGGGAAACCAGTGACTAGGAATTTCAGAAGGCCAATGACGCCCTATGCATTGATGGGGGTGCATCTTTGCACTCCTCCCACCGCCAGCTCAAGCGATGGGCACGAGATATCAATGCTGTGGAGCCAGTGCCAGAGGCCCGGAAACCGCTCAAGTGGTCCCGCACGCCAATCATCTTTGATGAGGAGGATCACCATGGCCGCACCACCGCGGTAGGATGCTTGCCATTGTTAGTCTCCCCGACAATTCGCAACCTCAAGGTCACAAAGATGTTAGTGGATGGCGGGGCCGGGTTGAATCTGATTTCCCCGACAGTTATCAGCAAGCTTCAGATTGGAGAAGAAGAGCTAGAGGTTACTGACACGTTTCAAGGAGTTAACCCTGGCAGGAGCCATCCTAAAGGGAAGATTACGTTGCCGGTGATGTTTGGGAGAGAACTGAACTACCAAACAGATAAGATTGTGTTTTATGTGGTTGATCTCCCCCTGTCGTACAATGGGATTCTTGGACGCACGGCCCTGGCCAAGTTCATGGCAGCATCCCACTATGCTTATAACACTCTGAAGATGCTTGGGCCACTGGGAGTCATCACTATCCCATCAGATGAGAAGGATGCAATTTTCTACGTGGACAAGATGTACCGGGATGCAGTCGCAGTAGAGGCTACGGTAGCAACAGCTCCCGCCAAGGAAAGCAAAGGAAAGAAAAGGGATGGTAGGACCTCCGGCAAGGAGTCCGGGAAGCGTGCCCCCTCCAAGTGCATGGCACCGGTTGACGACGTGCTGGAGTGTTCCAACAACAAGAGATCCAAGGTTGTTGCAGCCCAAGTGAAGAAGGTCCCGACAGGGCTGGCTGGCATTGACGGTACTTTCACCATCAGCGCCACCTTGATGACAAATAGGAAAGTGCGCTCGTTGCCTTCCTGCGGGCGAATATCGATGTGTTTGCCTGGCAACCATCTGATATCCCCAGTGTTCCTGTGGAGGTAATCGAGCACCACCTTATTTGTCCGCCACACGCCCGACACATCAAGCGTAAAGTCGAGCGTGCCTTGGAAAGGCAGTAGTTCATTGCTGAGGAAATCAAGAAAGTGGAGGCAGCTAGTTTGGTCAGAGGAGTACTGCATCCTACATGGTTAGCAAATCCAGTGGTAGTCTGGAAGGCTAATGAGAAATGGAGGCTTTGCATTGATTTCACAGATCTCAACAAGGCTTGCCCGAAGGAACCATTTCCCTTGCCGCGTATCGACCAGATTGTGGATTCCACTTCAGGGTGTGATTTGCTCTCCTTTCTAGACACGTATTCCGGATATCACCAGATCTTCATGTCCAAAGAAGATGAAGAGAAGACATCGTTCATCACTCCATGTGGTACGTACTGCTTTGTCCGCATGCCATTCGGACTAAAGAGTGCCGTGTCCACTTCTGCAAGGGCAGTTCAGATTGGTTTTGAGCCACAGTTACACATAAACATAGAAACTTATATGGATGATATCGTGGTCAAAACCAAGGATAAGACCACTCTTATCCAGGATTTGGAGGAGAGATTTGCTAATCTGCGCAAGATCAATTTGAAGCTTAATCTGGAGAACTATGTGTTTGGTGTCCCCTCCAGCAAGCTGCTTGGTTTCTTCGTGTCCCATCGGGGGATCGAAGCTAACCCCGACAAGATCAAAGCCATCGAGCAGATCCAAGCGCCAAGGACGGTTACGGATGTGAGGCGCTTGATGGGATGCGTCGCCGCGCTGAGTAGGTTCATTTCCAAGTCTGCCGAGCATGCCCTGCCATTCTTTAAAATTTTGAAGAAGGCAGGGCCTATGAAGTGGACCCCGGAAGTAGATGCAGCTCTGTAGGAGTTGAAGGCCTACCTATCGTCTATGCCTACCTTGGTTGCACCCAAACCCCAAGAGCCGTTGTTGCGATACTTAGCGGAAACCAACCAAGTTTTCAGTGCGGCCTTGGTAGCACAGCGAGAAGTGGATGAGGGAGAAAGTGGGCAGATAACGGCAGAGCCAGAAAAGGATCAGAGCAGCAATGAGCACGACAATGAGAGCAACCCCAAGGACGCAGCAAGGAAGAAAGTGGTGCAGCGCCCAGTGTTCTTCGTCAGCCCCTTGTTACAAGGGGCTAGATCGAGGTACTCTCGCGTGCAAAAGTTGATCTTTGGTCTCATTATGGTCTCAAGGAAACTGCGCCACTACTTCCAAGCCCATGAGATCACGGTTCTCACTCGTTTTCCGTTGCAAAGGTTACTCCGAAACCCTGAGGCTACCGACAGAATAGTGGAGTGGGCTTTGGAGTTATCCAGCTTTGGTTTGAAGTTTGAGAGCACATCAACTATTCACAGCAGGGCACTGGCAGAGTTTAATGCAGAATGGACGCCAACCCCTGATGATAAAGTGACAGAGACATCTATCCCCGACAAGGAATCACCCCAAGAATGGATTATGTATTTTGATGGTGCTTTTTCCCTACAAGGTGCAGGGGCTGGCACGCTTCTTGTTGCCCCCTCCGGGGAGCACTTGAAGTACGTTGTCCAAATGCACTTTGCCCCGGGAAGAAGCCACCAACAATACAACTGAGTATGAAGGGCTCCTTGCCAGGCTCAGAATTGCAGCAGAATTGGGAATCAAGAAGCTGATCATATGAGGAGATTGGCAACTTGTGGTGAGACAAGTCAACAAGGATTATCAAAGCCCATTGATGGAAGCATACATCGAGGAAGTGAGGAGATTGGAGGAGCGCTTTTACGGGTTGCAAACAGAGCACGTACCCCGTGCGGAAAACAACATAGCTGATCACCTGTCAAAGTGTGCTGCGCAAAAGCTTCCTGTGGAACCAGGAACTTTTGTTCTCCGTCTCTCTCAGCCCTCCGTATCACCAACCACAATGTCCTGGAAAAGGAGAAAGTTGGACTACGGTAAGCCTCTCCCGGTCGAGCCGTCCGCTCCCGGCAGAGACATTGCCGGAAACAACTCCTCACAGCCTACCGGACCACCCCCTCCAGCTGGGCCCATGGACCCTGCGGATGAGGCTGGTGCTCCTGCAGCAGAGGAGGTGCCGCTAGTTCTCGTAGCCGAGCCCCAGGCTCCAACTTGGGCAAGGCACATCATCCGCTTCCTCCGAACCGGAGAACTTCCCGGCGACCAAGATGAAGCTGAGAAAGTAGCCTGGAGGGCCCGTATGTATCAGTTTGTCGATGACAATATGCACAGAAGGAGGCCCAACGGTGTGAAATTGAAGTTTGTCTGCCGGGAGGATGGAAGGAACTGCTGGCTGAGATTCACAAAGGAATGTGTGTCTCACACATTGGATCAAGGGAATTAGTTGGGAAAGCATTCTGGCAAGGACTCTATTGGCCCACAGCCCTCCAAGATGCGGTCGAGCTTGTCACGACATGTGAAGCCTGCCAGTTCCAGTCCAAGAGAACACACCTGCCCGCCCAAGCCCTTCAGACAATCCCTTTATCATGGCCATTTTCGGTGTTGGGGCTCGATATCCTCGGCCCCTTCCCCGGAGAAATCAGGGGATTTGAATTCTGTTCATCGCCATCTACAAGTTTACAAAGTGGCCGGAAGTGACTGCCGTGAGAAAGGTGACTGCCCAGTCAGCTAAGTTCTTGAAAGAATTGGTGCGTCATTTTGGAGTTTCGGCAAGGATCATCACCGACAACGGCACCCAATTCACGAGCCACGCCTTCATGCAATATGTTCGTACCCTCAAATGGAAGATCTCATTTGCCTCTGTGGCACACCCCCAGAGCAATGGACAAGCTGAGAGGACGGACGCTGAAGTGCTACGTGGACTCAAGACAAGAACTTTCGATACGCTGCAGAAGCACGGCAGGCGGTGGATCGAGGAGCTGCCGATAGTTCTCTGGTCCCTCATAACAACACCTAACCGAGCTACCGGGCAAAAGCAGTTATCCCCACGAAACTCATTTACAGGTCCCATCGAGTGCTTGCCTTTGATGAAGTAGCGCAATATCAACACCGGCGTGACGACGCTGTGCTACTCGAGGAGAACCGTCTCCGGGCTGATACGTGTGCTGCACGCTACCAGCAAGCCCTGCGCCACATCACAGCCGTAGGGTTCATGCTCGGTGTTTTGAGGAAGGTGACCTTGTCCTTAGGCGCGTTCAGTCCGCCAAGGGTACCAAGAAGCTATCCCCAAAGTGGGAAGACCCTTACCGGGTCACCAGACCCGGCGCAGTAAGTCTGGAGACCCGAGATGGCACTCAGTTGCAAAACTCATGGAATATTGAGCATCTCTGCAAGTACTACCCGTAAGGTGCGAGGCTGTCGGGCACTGCCCGGTAGCCACCCTTTTGTACAGGCCTTGCCTCAGCTGCATGTAACCCTTGTACAAAGCCAGGGCGATGACCCCGTGAAAGAGAAAATAAAGAAGCGCTGTAGGGGGCCCCAAACTAAGATTGCATGCATGCACGATCACACCAAGATCACTGCATAAGCATTTCATGAGCATTTGCATATGCATATATATAGGATTGCATCCTGCATTCATTCTCATCTACATGGAATTGCAGGTTCCTGCCATGAACTTGACTTTGACAAGGGACGAGAAGATTACATGGCACAACAATCCCCGGTAAGCCAAACAGATAAGTTTTACCTCTTGTCCATTAGTGTTCTGTAAAGCTATAAATTTGCATGAGAAAACCACGTCTCTCTTTTGAAACTTAGGTGCTCCCATCCATGACTCGAACGCTGCTTCAGTCAGGATGGTCGTAGTAGCCTTTGGTAAAAAGGAGCTGGCGTGGGGCTTGCCCCTCTGTCTGTTCCCTGGCAGACGTAGCTCTCCGGTAGACAAAGAGGGTGCCCGCAGGATATCCTGCCGGGGAAAACTCGTTTATTTTCATTAAAGAGGCACTCCACCTCTGCATGGACATTCACATGCACGGGTTCCCGACAAGGTTCATCTTTTTCATTCATATGCTGATACAAGTACAAGTATTACAGAACACAAAGATGGACTCAGGAGATTACATTATTTGAATTAAAATTTGGCGATTGCCTACAGGTTTAGGATTGAAAAAAGGTAAATGCCCCGTGATCCCCTCTTTTCGTTTTCCCTCCTTTAGGCACTGCGGCGGAAGGAGGAAAATATGAGAAAAGGAGCACCCAAGCAGGAGCCCACCCCGGTCCCGTCAGGGCCCGTCAGGCACGGCCTGATAAGACCGGGAGTGGCGAGGCTACGAAGGAGGAGTGCGGGGGACGGGGCGGCGCCTTCTAGTCGCCACCTCCAGAGCCAGCAAGAAGCCCCGGCTTGAGCACCGATGGAATCATCCACCAAAGCTCATCCAGAAGACTGTTGGAGGCGAGGAGAAGGAACCAAGAGAACATCCCTCTCCCCGGCTATCACCCGAAGAGGCTGGTGATTACGGTGCCGGGGAGGGAGGGGAAGAGCAGAAAGATGAGGCGGCAGGTCAGCGGTCGGAGGCGAAGGCATCCACGCCATCGTACTCCGACCTGACCCCCTGCCACCCACCTTCTCCGTCTTCCCTCGCTTTCTCCTCACCACCGCTGCTCCCGGGAAGCACCAAGACTCCGGTCCGACGCCTCCAGCGGAGAAACAGCAAGCAGCCGAAACGGCCGGGGGTCTTGAGGCGCACCACTCCCCTCCTTGATGGGCAGGAAGGCGCACCTCTCATCGACAACAGTCCCAAGACCTCCGGGAGGGGAAATGCTGGGATTACCAACGATCGCCAGCCCCGCCTCCCGGCCGAGCCTCGAAGAGACCAAGAGATTCACCACGCCAAGGACCAGGCTCACTCCCCGAGCGTCAGCACCAGCATGGGGCGACAATAACCCCAAGCAGGAGCCTGGGGGCTGGCCTCGGGCTCTTCTCTTCGGCATCACCGGCGGAAGCGGAGAACAAGGGAATAAGAAGGAGAATGCAAAGATGGATGACTCCACCCTCCTCCGCCCCTCCCTTTTATAGGCCGGGCGGGGAAGGGCAGCTGCCCCATCAACGGGTGACCACCGCCCTCTGATACGTCTCGAACGTATCTATAATTTTTGATTGTTCCATGTTGTTTTATTATCAATCTTGGATGTTTTATAATCATTTTATATCATTTTTTGGTACTAACCTACTGACATAGTGCCAAGTGCCAGTTGCTGGTTTTTCCATGTTTTTTACATCGCAGGAAATCCATATCAGACGAAGTCCAAATGCCACGAAACTCCATGATGATTTTTTGTGGGCCAGAAGGAAGGCAATGTGTTCTGGTTGCACCCAGGGGGTGCCCCGAGGGGGGCACAACCCACCAGGGCGCGCTAGGAGGCCCAGGCGCGCCCTGGTGGGTTGTGCCCACCTCGGGTGCCCCCTGGACCGCCTCTTTGCTCCATAAATACCCCAAAAACACCAGAACCCTAGAAGCATCGATGAAATATTCATCCAGCCGCCGCAGAGTCCAGAACCACCAGATCCAATCTAGACACCATCACGGAGGGGTTCACCACTCCCATTGGTGCCTCTCCGATGATGCATGAGTAGTTCTTTGTAGACCTTCGGGTCCGTAGTTAGTAGCTAGATGGCTTTCTCTCTCTCTCTCCCTCTCTCTCGCTGAATTCTCAATACAATGGTCTCTTGGAGATCCATATGATGTAACTCTTTTGCGGTGTGTTTGTTGGGACCTGATGAACTTCGAGTTTATGATCAGTTATATCTTTTTATATCCATGAAAGTTATTTGAGTTTCTTTGATCTCTTATATGCATGATCTCTTATAGCCGCGTATTTCTTCTCCGATATGTGGGTTTTGTTTGGCCAACTTGATCTATTTATCTTGCAATGGGAAGAGGTGCCCAGTAGTTGGTTCGATCTTACGGTGCTTGATCCCAGTGACAGAAAGGGAACTGACACGTATGTATCGTTGCTACTAAGGATAAAAAGACGAGATCTATATCTACCACCATAGATAAACGGATCTTCTCTACATCATGTCATCTCCATGAACTTAATACACTAGATGCATGTTGGATAGCGGTCGACGTGTGGAGTAATAGTAGTAGATGCAGGCAGGAGTCAGTCTACTAATCTTGGACGTGATGCCCATGTAATGATCATTTCCTGGATATCATCATAATTATTTGAAGTTCTATCAATTGCCCAACGGTAATTTGTTTACCCACCGTTTTCTATCTTTCTCGAGAGAAGCCACTAGTGAAATCTACGGTCCCCGGGGCTTCTTTCTCATATATTTGCTTTGCGATCTATTTTTTTTGCACTTTTTATTCAGATCTATTAAACAAAAAATACAAAAATACTTTGCTGCACTTTGTTTCATTCGCTATCGATCATTTCAATCTATTACAACTTTCTCCCGTCACCACGCAATTTCTAGCGCCATTACTGATACGTCTCCGTCGTATCTACTTTTCCAAACACTTTTGCCCTTGTTTTGGACTCTAACTTGCATGATTTGAATGGAACTAACCCGGACTGACGCTGTTTTCAACAGAATTGCCATGGTGTTATCTTTGTTCAGAAACAAAAGTTCTCGGAATGACCTGAAACTTCATGGAGATTATTTTTTGAAATAATAAATAATACTGGCGAAAGAATCAAGGCCAGGGGCCCACACCCTGTCCACGAGGGTGGGAGGCACGAGAAAGAACCGGAAGCTAAAATTTCCACCATGCTTGCTAATTATACTTTTAAGGGTGGAATACCTAAGAAACTGGGAGATCCAGGAGTACCCACTATACCATGCTCCATTAAAATAAACTATGTTAAAACTACTTTATGTGATCTTGGAGCCGGTGTTAGTGTTATGCCTCTCTCTTTATATAGTAGACTTGATTTGAATAAGTTGACACCGACTGAAATTTCTTTGCAAATGGCCGATAAATCAACTGCTATACCTGTTGGTATTTGTGAGGACGTGCCTGTTGTGGTTGCAAATGTTACTATTTTAACTGACTTTGTTATTCTTGATATTCCCGAGGATGATAGTATGTCAATTATTCTTGGAAGACCCTTTTTGAATACTGCAGGGGCTGTTATTGATTGCAACAAAGGCAATGTCACTTTTCATGTTAATGGCAATGAGCATACAGTACACTTTCCGAGGAAAGAACCTCAAGTGCATAGTATCAACTCTATTGGAAAAATTCCATCGATATTATTGGAGGTTTCGAATTTCCTCTTCCTACTGTCAAGAAGAAATATGATATATTATTATTGCGGACGTGCATATCCCCGTTGAGGTAACTTAGTGTTATTCGAAATTTCTCCGGTTTCATGTTACTCGAAATGAGTTTGTTAACAACACCTGATCAACCTTGTTAGTGGATTCCTTTTGATGAGCATGAGATGGATGAAGTTAGAAAGCACAACCTTCTGTACCCTCCTTTTACTTTCTGTTATTTATATTAAATAAAGTAAAATTAGTATTTTCTGTCAGTTTACTGAATTATCCGTGCAATAAAAATACCCTGCAAAATAAAAATTCTCCAAATGCCCAGAAAATGAAATATGATTTTTTCTAGAATATTTGAGAATATCTGGCACTGAGAACACGGCAGGGGGAGCAAGCACCTGGCCACAAGGGTCCAGGGCGTGCCCACCCCCTGGGCGCGCCCCCTGCCTCGTGGGCCCATGGTGGCTCCCCTCCACTTATTCTAGCACCCACACACTCCTTCATCATCACACAATTCTCAAACTGTCCTGTTTGATCTTTATGAAAATTCTTATACTATGGACTTAGAGGATTTTAATATTGCTTGCAAACTTCCACAATGGGGTAGTCCTAGTGAACCTCGCAAATCTGAATTTAGAGATTTTCTTGCTAGTATAACTGTGGGGGAATCTAGAGATATAACACAAGCTACCATAGGGAGCATTCATTTTCTTGCTATACATTATTTTGCTCTCTTCATAGGTAGGTGCATCAAAGGTAAGGATGAAGCATGTCACATGTGTGTCCCTGATCCGGGTGTTCTTAGGAGTGCTGTATTTGGAGATAAACATTATAATTTGGGAGCCATTGTTGCACGTAGGTTGCATAATAATAGAATTAATGGAGATTTCTTTGGTGGAATTTATGCAACCCGTCTAGCTAATTTTCTTGGTATACCCATACGTGAGTATGATATTGAGTTGCCTCTTGTTTATTTAGGTTATGAGGCTATGGTTCGTCATCAATTTGTTGAGAGGAACAATCAGTTCCTCCAGTACCGACTAATCTTTGACAGACGACACACCTATCACGTCGCTCTCCCTGCCCCTACTTTCTTTGATTTTCAGGCAAAGGGGAGATATGTTATAACCAGGGGGAGGCGGACGAGTATGAGAGGAGGGCTGAGATAGCTCGCCTCCAAGCTGCAGCCCAGGATGCAATAGCTGCTACTTCTCAGTACGACCCCAGCTACAACTTTGGATATGCGCCAGGCCAGCCATGGCCATAGACCAACTTAGGCCAAAAGCCTAAGCTTGGGGGAGTACGTATCTCTCACCGACATTACATTTATGTTCACACACTCATTGCTAGTTGTCGGTGCTCATACTTTTTGCACTGTAATATCCATGCTATTTATTTTCCTTTTTATGCTTTCTTCTTGTGTGTTTGAAAAACTTTAAGAAAACCAAAAAAAATTAGTTGTAGCCTTTAGCTAGTTTACTTTTCATGCTGCAGTAGTAGTAACTAAAAGAAAACCCAAAAAGATTTATTATTCTTCTTTTGCTTGTTGGGAGCTTTCCCGTGTAAATAGTTTTATTTCTTTTTCTTTGGGGGTCGAGAGGAGAAGACCATGATGAAAATGTTGAGCGGCTGTCATATGCATTATTGTTGATTTAACCAATAGCCCATATTACCTTGTCTTCTCCCTTGTGTTGAATGCTTGCAGATTCCAGCTTAGTCCAATGCACGTGCACTATTATTATTTTTCACATTGTTCGGTCGTGCAAGTGAAAGGCAATAATGACGACATATGATGGACTGATTGAGATAAGAGAAGCTGGTATGAACTCGACCTCTTTTATTTTTGTAAATATGATTAGTTCATTGTTCCTGATTCAGCCTATTATGAATAAACATGTTTGCAATGACAATTAGAGATTATAGTTGCTTATGCCATGCTTAATTAGCTAGGAGTTTATAATGGTTCACCTTGCGTGCCAACAAGCTATTAAAATGGTTGTGATGTGGTATCATAGGGTGGTATCCTCATTTGAATGATTTGAGTGACTTGACTTGGCACATGTAGTAGAAACAAATCAACATAGCCTTCACGATATTTATGTTCATGGTGGATTATATCCTACTCATGCTTGCACTTAGTGTTCATTAATTTTAATGCATGTTCATGATTGTTGTCGCTCTCTAGTTGTTCGCTTCCCAGTCTTTTGCTAGCCTTCACTTGTACTAAGCGGGAATATGGCTTGTGCATCCACTTCCATAAACCCCAAAGTCATTCCATATGAGTCCACTATACCTTCCTATATGTGGTATCTACCTGCCGTTCCAAGTAAATTTGTATGTTCCAAACTCTAAACCTTCAAATGAAATTCTGTTTTGTATGCTCGAATAGCTCATGTATCAACTAGGGATGTCTGTATCTTCCATGCTAGGCGGGTTATTCTCAAGAGGAGTGGACTCCGCTCCTCACTCATGAGATAATGGCTGGTCACTGGGATGCCCAGTCCCATGCTTTATGCGAATCAAATCAAAATAATTGCAAACAAAACTCCCCTGGGACTCTTGTTAGTTGGAGGCACTCGTTGTTTCTAGCAAGCCATGGATTGATGTTTGTTGGTGGAGGGGGAGTATAAACTTTACCATTCTGTTTGGGAACCGCCTATAATGTGTGTAGCATGGATATCGCCATCTCTCGGTTGTTATGTTGACAATGAAAGTATGCCACTCAAAATATTATTTATCTCTATTTCAAAATTGAGCTCTGGCACCTCTACAAATCCCTGCTTCCCTCTTCGAAGGACCTATCTATTTACTTTTATGTTCAGTCATCACCATCTTATTAAAAAGCATCAGTTGGAGAGCACCGCTGTCATTTGCATCCATTACTATTAATTTATATTGGGTATGACTATGAGTGGATCTCTTTTACCATGAATTACAATGTTTAGTCAGTCCATGATCTTTAAAGGTGCTCTATATTTATGTTTTGCGGTCTCAGAAAGGGCTAGCGAGATACCATCTTGTTATATCATATCATGATTGTTTTAAGAAAGTGTTGTCATCCAAGATTTATTATTGTTGCTCGCTAGTTGATTATGCCATTGACATGAGTAAACATGAGTCCTAAGTGTTATTGTGAATATGGTTAGTTCATAATCTTTGCGGAAAACTTGAATGCTGGCTTTACATATTTACAACAACAAGAGCAAACAGAGTTTGTAAAAGTTTTTCTTTATCACTTTCAGTTTCTCAACTGAATTGCTTGAGGACAAGCAAAGGTTTAAGCTTGGGGGAGTTGATACGTCTCCGTCGTATCTACTTTTCCAAACACTTTTGGCCTTGTTTTGGACTCTAACTTGCATGATTTGAATGGAACTAACCCGGACTGACGATGTTTTCAGCAGAATTGCCATGGTGTTATCTTTGTTCAGAAACAAAAGTTCTCGGAATGACCTAAAACTTCACGGAGATTATTTTTGGAAATAATAAAAAAATACTGGCGAAAGAATCAAGGCCAGGGGGCACACACCCTGTACACGAGGGTGGGAGGCGCACCTGCCCCCCCAGGGCGCGCCCCCTGCCTCGTGGGCCCCCTGGAGCTCCACCAACCTCAATTCCAACTCTATATATTCATGTTCGGGGAGAAAAAAATTAGAGAGAAGGATTCATCGCGTTTTACGATACGGAGCTGCCGCCAAGCCCTAAACTCTCTCGGGAGGGCTGATCTGGAGTCCGTTCGGGGCTCCGGAGAGGGGTATCCGTCGCCATCGTCATTATCAACCATCCTCCATCACCAATTTCATGATGCTCACCGCCGTGCGTGAGTAATTCCATCGTAGGCTTGCTGGACGGTGATGGGTTGGATGAGATTTTTATCATGTAATCGAGTAAGTTTTGTTAGGGTTTGATCCCTAGTATCCACTATGTTCTGAGATTGATGTTGCTATGACTTTGCTATGCTTAATGCTTGTCACTAGGGCCCGAGTGCCATGATTTCAGATCTGAACCTATTATGTTTTCATGAATATATGTGAGTTCTTGATCCTATATTGCAAGTCTATAGTCACCTACTATGTGTTATGATCCGGCAACCCCGAAGTGACATTAATCGGGACCACTCCCGGTGATGACCGTAGTTTGAGGAGTTCATGTATTCACTATGTGTTAATGCTTTGGTCCGGTACTCTATTAAAAGGAGGCCTTAATATCCCTGAGTTTCCAATAGGACCCCACTGCCACGGGAGGATAGGACAAAAGATGTCATGCAAGTTCTTTTCCATAAGCACGTATGACTATATTCGGAATACATGCCTACATTACATTGATGAATTGGAGCTAGTTCTGTGTCACCCTATGTTATAACTGTTGCATGAATAATCGCATCCGGCATAATTCTCCATCACCGATCCAATGCCTACGAGCTTTTCACATATTGTTCTTCGCTTATTTACTTTTCCGTTGCTACTGTTACAATCACTACAAACCCAAAAATATTACTTTTGCTACCGTTACCGTTACTTCCATACTACTTTGCTACTAAATACTTTGCTGCAGATACTAAGTTATCCAGGTGTGGTTGAATTGACAACTCAACTGCTAATACTTGAGAATATTCTTTAGCTCCTCTTGTGTCGAATCAATAAATTTGGGTTGAATACTCTACCCTCGAAAACTTTTGCGATCCCCTATACTTGTGGGTTATCAGTTACCCGAAATGGATTGACAACCCCTTTAACATGTCGGGTTGCGAGGTGTTGTTATTTGTGTGCAGGGGATGTTTACCTTGTGTTGCTTGGTTCTCCTACTAGTTCGATAACCTTGCTTTCATATCTGAGGGAAATACCTACCGCTGCTGTGCTGCATCATCCCTTCCTCTTTGGGGAAATACCGACATAGCTTCAAGCGACATCAAAAGGAATTTCTGGCGCCGTTGCCGGGGAGGATCTTCAACATAACCAGGTTCCTAATCACAAATCTCATCTCCTCGCAATTTACATTATTTTCCATTTGCCTCTCGGTTTCCTCTCCCCCACTTGACAAAAATTTGCCGTTTTATTCGCCCTGTTTTTTGTTCGCTGTTTTCTCTTCAGATCTCTTCTTTGCTTGTGTGCTACGTTTCTTCTATTTGCTTGCATCTTCGCTTGCTAGAAATCTATTGATATGGATCCTCGTCCACTTACTAATCTTTTCAGAAGACCCAATTATGATGAACCAAGTGCTAGTGAATCGAGTCCACTAGATTATCATTATGAAGTTTTGCTTGAAATTCGTGAATCTGAAAATTGTGATTATGAAATTTATGAAGTGATTCATGATAGCTCCCTGAATGAAAAGCACGATTGCAATGATTTTACTATAAATTCTATTAATGTCAATTATGCTAATAATATGCAAAACCCCAAGCTTGGGGATGCTAATTTTGGTATGAACACTATTTGTTGCAATGATCATGATTGGGGTCATTTTTCTTATGATCTTGAAAATTTATTTACGCCTCATGATGACTATGTTATTTTCAATAATTTTGGAAGTGGGTTTGGAACAGTGTCAACTTTAGCTAAAAATAATCCCACATATTTGGAGAGTGTTCAATCTTATGAATTTTTTAATGAAAGTGGGCTTGGAGAGGTCATGACTTTATTTGATGATAATCCCACTATTTTGGAAGAGTGTCAACTTTGCATGCATGTGGATCATGAAAGTAATAATTTATGTGAAATTTATATTGTTGAATTTGATTATGATCTTACATTTAATTATTATGAGAGAGGAAAATATGGTTGTAGAAATTTTCATGTTACTAAATTACCTCTCGTTATGTTGATATTGCAATTGTTTGTTTCTTGTTCCTTGCGTATGCTAGTTTTTTGCTTGCCTTGATAATTTGTTTGCTTAGAAAATTTCTATGCATCGGAAGTATGTTAGGCTTAAATGTGTTTGTCATATGTTTCATGATGCTCTCTTTGTGTTTCAATTCTTATCTTTCGTGTGAGCATCGTTGAAATCTTATGCCTAAGTAAGGGCGTAATACTATAGCGCTTGTTGGGAGGCAACCCAATGAATAAAATTTATTTTTGTCCTTTTCTTTCTGTTCTTGTGAGTTTGCACAATTATGCTAATTTTATGATTGTGTTTTTTGTGTTTTAGTTAGTGTTTGTGCCAAGTAAAGCCTTTAGGATCTTCTTGGGTGATAGTTGTTAGATCTTGCTGAAAAAGACTGAAACTTTGTGCTCACGAAAATAATTTTCATAAATCATAGAAAAGATCTTTTGCCCTGATTATTTTTGCAGAAGATTAATATACAAGTTATCCTGGTCTCCCTAATTTGGTTGAATTTTTGGAGTTCCAGAAGTATTCGCAAAAGTCGGATTGCTACAAACTGTTCTGTTTTGACAGATTCTGTTTTCTTTGTGTTGTGTGCTTATTTTGATGGCTCTATGATTTTCTTTGATGAGTTTTTTCCATAGAAAAGTTGGAATACAGTATATATAATACAAAAACAAAATATGAATTGGTTTGATACAGCAGTTATAATAGTGGTTTGCTTTCTTATACTAACGGATCTCACAAAGGTTTTGTTGAGTTTTGTGTGATTGAAGTTTTCAAGTTTTGGGTTATCTTACGATGGATGAAGGAAGGATGTAAGAGCTTAAGCTTGGGGATGCCCCGGAATCCCATGCTATTATCCAAGAATGAGCAACCAACTAAGCTTGGGGATGCCCCGAGTGGCATCCCTGCTTTCTTCCAACAACTATCGGTATTTTACTCGAGGCTATATTTTTATTCGTCACATGATATGTGTTTTGCTTGGAGAGTTTTGTATGATATGAGTCTTTGCTTGTTTTATTTTGTGTTTTAAGTCTTCAATCCTTGCTGGACACACCTATTCACTACAAAAAAAATACACTTCCGTGATGATACGTGTTTGTCACAGTAGGTCGCGTTTTTTGTCATGCATGTACATCCATGACAAATTTATGACAGAATCAAGATAGTCATACCTGTGCGGTCATAGAAGTGTTCCATGACCAAAATTATCATCACGGAAGTGTCCACTTCCATGACGATAAATCGCGCGTCACAGAAGTGCTTTCGTCAAGGGTGACCGACACGTGGCATCCACCATAACGGAACACCGTTAAGCTATCGGGTCGGGTTTTGGATCCGATAACCCGTTAACAGCCCCGACCAATGGGGATTTTCCACGTGTAAAATCATCATTGGCTGGAGGAAACACGTGTCGGCTCACCGTTGGGACAGATGTCATTCGTTCATTGGATCGAAGTCACATATGATACGGCGACACGTGGCACGGCCCAACAGAGGCCCATTCCTGTGAAAAGGCTGACCCGTTTGACTTGGTCAAAAGGTGGCGGCTCGGCCCACGGAAAGCCTGTTAACGGCTTGTTCGCATATAGCCCATTTACAGCCCGCTAACCCAGGGCCCGTTACGTCCTATGCGAATTAGGCCCAGTAGCGTCATCTGGGCCGTCCCATATGATTCAGCCCGTTTTAACTTCCGGCCCCTGTGTGGCCCATGACTTCTTTCGTCCCATATGAGGACCTTTGTAACTCTTGGCCCATTAACGGCCCGTGGTGAAACTGGCCCGTAATGAACAGTGTATCACTTTATACCCATTAACGGCCCGTTATTACATTGGGTCGTTTCCAGCCCAAGTTATCTTTCAGCCTTCTCAGGGCCCATTGATTCTTGGGCTCATTTGCAGCATTCGGTTATATATGGCCCATTACTGTCATTTTCTGCTTGTGGGCCAAATTCAGCCCGTCGTTACAGTCGGCCCGTTAATACGTTGGGCCGTTTTCATGTAAAAAAACCCGTTGGGCTGTTTTCATAGAGTTATCAAATACGACCTATTAACGGTCCGTTATGGTCCACGAATAGTATGGCCCATGATTGGCGAAATGATGATACGCCCCGTAGAAGGCCCATGGATCCTACGGCGCGTATGAGGCCCATGGATAGTACGGTCCGTAGAAGGCCCATGGATCGTATGGCCCATAGAAGGCCCATGGACCCTATGGCCCGTAGAAGACCCATGGACCCTAAGGCCCGTATAGAAGGCCGATGGATCCTACGGCCCATATAGAAGGCCAACGGATCCTATGGCCGGACGAAGGCCCATGGATCATACGGACCGCAGGAAGCCCATGGTTACAACAGTCCGTGTGTTGCCATGATTATTTTGGCCTAGTTACCAAAAATAGGCTATTGTGGCCACTAGAAAAACACAGAAAAAGAACTGCAGTGACTACAAGCAAACAACTAAACAAGACAATAATGAAATAAATAAGCTACAATTAACGCTAGCCTATTACCGCTATTACACATATTACATCCACTGGGCATCAAAGTTCGCCACCAGTGCAAATATAGGGAACAAAGCAGCATATTAGATACACTGGCCGTCAAAATTGGCCACTAGTGCAAATAAACGCGGCAGCAAAACAAGAGCATAACTGAAACAACTTCAGAAGAGCTCAAGAAACGTTATCCCGGGTATCCACCATGCTGGCAATAATCTTAGCAAGCTGATTAGCTTTGTCCTATTTGGCACTAAAATCCTCCAACGCTTGGTGTTGCACCAGAAAGTATGCATCTGAATGCTCCAGGGACTTCCACAGTCCTTCCGCTTGTCGCAAAGACAAACTGATCGATGTCTTTCACTTGTAGTTGAGACTCAAGAAACCGAACTGATTCGCACGGTGAGTTTGAATAGCTTGTGCAAGCGGTAGTGGCGAGAATACTAACACTAAACCAAGACAGGACTTTGGGGTTGTCTCATTGTCTTCAAGATAGTCTTCCTTAGCTGTTTTATCAGCTTTGTTGGAGACCAACAAGGATGTGTCACTATCCCGAACCTTATCTCGCATTACTTCCTTTACCATTGCTTAACAAGGCACTCTTCCCCAATATTCATCAAGATTCTAAAAGAAGAAACAAGCAGACACATAACAAGTTTAGCATGTACTAGTATATGAAACTCATTTTGGTGAACCAGTTCATTAGTAAGGTGGACAGGATTAAACTACCAAGTCTTCTATTGCCAAGTACTAGTACATAATAAAAGCATCAAACAAACATATATCTATGTCCTATGGTCACTGCATTGTCTTGCCAAATCAAAATAGAGACACGGTTCAAATCATATCAGTTCAAGACAAAGCAGCAGTGAAAGAATACAAAGCGTGGGAAACTACACGGCACAACAAGATTTCAGATGGGTACCACGGGTCTACATGTACAACAACACTATTGGCTCTGTTGTGATGCTAGTAATGTGCATGATATGAAAGTCAACTGTGTACACAATTGAAATTGAAATCAACAGAGCTATTGATAAGAGCAAACCTGTTAAACAAACATGTGTGAACATACCTGCTGTGCCATTGGAGTTTCCATTGGATCCTTCAATTTAAAAATAAGTTTGTATGAGTAAATACAGTGATACAAGAGCAAAGCAATCATAGTTAAAAAAGGCGCGCCTACGCTCTAGGCGTTGGCAAAAGCATTGCGCATAACCACGCATAATCCGTGCATAACTGCGCATAAGCATGCGCTTTGGTCAGTAAAGCGCAAGGCGGTGGCAAAACACACAATTAACGCCTAGCGCTTTTTTGAACTATGATAGCAATGGAATCTTAAATTAGAAAAGTTGTTCTTCAGGTTTAGGCACTTGTTCTACATGAACAAAATACAGTAAGACGCAAGAATAAAATACTTAAAAAATAGAAAATGATCTCATAGACCTTACCACATTCTTTGTTCGGGATCAATACAGAACAGGCATGCTTCCCGATCATCGCCCAAAGAATGTGTCTCTGGAGAACGTAAGGAATTTGATGAGTTTCTTTGCCGTGAAGTACGCTTTCTTGAGTAATTCCGATATCGCCACCAAGCATTCTTGAAGATAGCAGAGGTATTAGCACAGGTTACCTCATCCTGAGTTTCCAAATCGGTCCTTCTCTATAGAGAAAAATGGGAAAATTTGCTGTATTATAACTATCATGGAGGTAGGATGTATGGGACGAAGCAAAGTAATTGCAATGAATAACATTACTTACACATAACTCCTGGACAAACACCTACAACTGGCATTTTCCTTCATCTTCAGTATAATATTTCCAAGATGGGAAGATACGCACATACGATTTAACAACTTCAAATGCGATAGATGCTAAACTACGACTGGCTGGTTGTGCTTCCTCCACAGGAATAGGCGTACTAACTGGTGGAATTGGGGTTCGCCGTGATAGTACTGGCCCTTTGGGGACTGGAGCTGCCTTACTAACTGCTCTTGTTTGGGAGCTCTGTGGTGGAGATGGTCTTGTGTCAATGAACTGGGTTACTATCGGTGGGGTTGGGGTTAGATTGGGTGAAGCTGGTTCTCTATCCATCACAAGAGGGGTATAATCTGCGAGAGTTTGGATTATGTGTGGTAGGGCTGGTTCTTGTGCATGTACAACCGGGTGCTATCTCCACCAAAAGGTATCACTGTTTTATTTGAAGACCGTGTTTTATTCTGCTGATATCTGGCATCACCCGCTCCAATTCAAATGGCTGATAAACAGAAACATAGTTGAATGTACAGACATTGTATGAGAGATGATGCAATAGATAGTGTGGAAAAAGAGGGCATGAAATAGTTGACATGTATATTGTTTAACTAAAACGGATAGCATGACATAATTTCACATATATGATGTCTATCTAAACTGGATAGCATAGCATAACATAATTCAAAGATATGATGAATAACTAAACAGATCACATGACATAATTCACCTACATGTTATCTAAGTAATCAGGATCGCATCATTTAATTCACATATGTGATTTATATGCTAAATAGAGGGCATTCAATATGATGTCTGAACTAAGAACATGGTGTTGAATATTGTGTATATGATGTCTAAACTATGCAATGCAAGACACCGTATGCATGATATGAGCAGATAACCGTGCCAAGTTAGAGCATACACCTCGGTGGGGAATAGGACTGGTCATCTGTCTCTCAATCCATCTCGAGGAGCTATCGGGCCCAACAACAGATCTGCTTGATGTAGCATGCTCTCTCAAGCCTTGTTTTCACTCCAGATTTTTCCATCTCCCACCCAAATGGCTGATTCACAGGAAGAGTAGTTTAATGTACAAACATTTTCGACAAATGGAAATGTAATGAAGAAAAGGATGGGCAAGATACCATTCAAATATATGATGCCAGGCTAAACAGGATGGCATTGCACATTTCACATATATTATGGCTGGCTAAAAGACATGAGACTGCATAATTCCCATATATGATATAGAAATTAAACTGGTGGCATTATAGAACATGTCTAAACTAAGCAGATGACATATATGATGTCAAAAGTAGGCACTCCAAGGCAACATATGCATGATATGACTAACATCATCTTGCCAAGGTAGAGCAAACACCTTGGGAGGTAAATAGGAGTGGTCAGCGGCGTCTGAATCTGCCTCAGAGCAGATATCTTCCTCTGGATTACAATCTGGAGAGGGGTGGGGAGGGTTTGCCATTGAACCCACCATGGAGCAATGTCTGCATGACATTGTATTGCCGCGCAAAACTCTTCTCTTTTTCTCTATATGTTCAAAGATGATTGTGTACAATATCGATATGCGTCTGGAAAAAATATGGTGAGATTATGTAAGGAGAGCATGCAGAAATTTAGAGTGATGGTAACAACCAGTGGATCGACATTTTTCCATTGAACCAAAATAGCCCTAATGGATCGACGTGAATGTATAGTAATAAGTGATGCAACAAGTGTACAACCTCTTTGCCATAGCCGTGTTGACCTCAGCATCATTGGGTTGGTCGCTGAAGCAGTTGAGGCAGAGGTGGTTGTCGGAGGTGTGGAGGAAGATCTGAGGAATCTGTAGACGACGTCTAGGGCACTGCTTTGTTGTGATGGATCGTTCTATCGTTGGAGCAGCTCCGGTGAGCCGTAAGACGTCAAGGCTGAAGCAGCACAAGATAGACATCGTCAATCTCAAGTGGGATTCTAATAGCATCTCCAACAGATGGTGTAAAATGGATGTAAAATTAACATCACCAGAAACCACCCGACTACAACATATGAGGTAAAAACTGTTGACTCTGAACTTAATCGTCGAAACTGAAATTCTATGTGGAATCAATGCTACCGTCAAACCGAACGCAATGGTAGTAGAGAGGCACTTGACATGTAGTTTAGGAGGGCATGTAGTTCAACTTCAACCTGCACCCCTCGAGCCGCCAGCCACCACCGGCCGAAACTGCTGCCCAGCCAGCCGCCGCCTCAAACAACTCACCACCGCCGCCTGCCAGCCCTCTAGGCCCCCTCCCCCCCCTGAACTGTAAGATAGATACTGGGTACCTCTCCGTGAGCCCGTCCCAGCTGGTGGTTCTTCCTTAACTCCGTGAGTCCCCCAACCTCTGAAAATCGATCGACCCAAAAGTTGATTCGATCGATCAAGTGTGGCTTAATCGGAGCAGAGCAAAGAAGACGAAGCGAGGGGGAGAGCAGAAGAAGCACTGGGCGAAGCGAGCGATCGAGCGAGAGCCGGGGGAGCAGCAGCAGATCCGGCTAGTATGGACGCCGCCGCCGAAGGGCCCTCGCACTGGGGGAGAGCCGCCGTGGAGATGTCGCCCGTGGCGCCGGCTTCAAGGTAGCCGCTCCATGGGGGTGCGGGATGGAGCACCGTGGGCATCGTGTAACATCCCAAATTTTCAATTTGGAATGTTATACATAGATCATAACTTGCATATCATATTTTATTGCATTTTGGCTCGATCCTAGAAATTTCATGCAACTCAAGGACCCACAGAGAGAGTTGGAGATTTCATTATTTTCATATTTGAGTTTTCTCAAATTTTGAAAATAGGATTATTTGATTTTATTTATTTTATCTTCAATTATTTCTACTGTCAGAATATGAGAGAGGGAATAAAATGATTTTCCCAAAATAAAGGAATAATTAAGATTTAATAAAAAAAATCAAATAAGCTTTTTATTTGGAGTTTTTCGCTATTTTATTTGAATTTAGGAAAAATGCGCGTTTTTCAAAATTGCATTTAGGCCCCAAATAAATGTTCATCTTGTCCGGCTTGATTTTAGAAGCCGGGGAAAATTTATTTCGGGATTTTTGGAGTCCGTTTAGTATTTCTTTCGTTAGATTTTCTGTGTGGAATTAATTTAAAAAAACGCGAACCGACCTACGGGCCGTGTTAGGCCCGGACTCCTCCGGGCGGCCTTTATAAGCCGTCGGCCCACCCCGGGGCTGAAACCCTAGCCGCCGCCCGCCTCGAGCCCCTCGCCGCCAAGACCTCGCCGAACCCCGCCATGCAGAGCCGCTAACGCCACAAGACTCACGAGCAGCCGCCGCCGCCTGCCTCGCCGTCCGAGCCGCCGAGGTTGACCCGCCGCCGGTTTTTCTTAGAAAACCGTTTGGTTTTCGCCGGTTTTTGTTCGGTTTTTTTAGATCCGTTTTTTATTTAGATCGGTTTTTTCGGTTTAGGTTAATTAGCGAGCGTTCGCTCGTTCGTTCGTTTTAACGAACGTGTTCATCGTTTAGATCCAGATAAAGAACGTTCGTTCGTTAAGCTGTTCGTCATTTTTCTTTTTCTCGGATTTATTCCGCGATTTTTGTGATCGCGATTTCAGATCCGATTTTTGATCTAGTATAACTTTTCGCTCGTTTATCGGAATCAGACGATTCAAGCGCCTAGAGTTTCGTATCGAAACCCTCTTTCCGAAAAATCAAATCAAACAAGTTTTTGCCTTTGTAAAATTTGACTTAGGTCTAGATTAGTAAAACAAAGCCTGTTTCTTTCGCCGTTTGACTTTCGTTGCTTCGTTCGATTTGTTTCTTCTGGCAAACCGGAGTTCTTAAGTTGAACTTTCTTGTTAGACCCCTTTTGTTTGAGTTTTACCTGTGCATTAGATGAGTACTTATTGTGTGCCTGTTTGTTTGCGATAGAGTACCTGGAGTGCGCCGCTTGCTACTTTGAGTCTCTAGGTTTCACGGATCATCAGCAAGGCAAGTAACACTTTGATCATATCTCTTTTCATACCCAGTTTTTATGCATTAGATCAATCCTCAAACATTGCATGATTAGGATCTAATTAAATTGTGGGTTCTGGGAAGTAGATGAGGTAGTACCTAATACCTATTTTATTATCAAACCCTTGGGAGTTACTTCTACGTTTGCTTATTATGCCATGCTATGCTAGTAGATGTGGATTGGGTGAGTGTATCCATGACAGAAGTGAGATTGTTAATTAATGGTTTATTTAAGGTGGCAAATTAAACACACATCTGGGTGGATTGAGGTACCTGGGTATTCCAGGATTTGCCTGTTTCTTTTTGGACCGCCACCCAGGCTCAAAGGGATCATGGGATTATTCGTGCTAGAAACTTCCGTGTGCAGCCACAAGCTACTATGGGCTCTAGCATAGTTGATTAAGTCGCATAACTCTTACAGTGGTAGACTAGCGATGTAGAGGGATGTAGGTGTAATCGCCTACCCGTTCGTAAGGTGCTAGCGCTCGAAGACTATGTCTCGGCCATCCGCTTCTCAAACACCATGTAGTGCGAGAATCCTAACGGAGGAGATCGAGTCTTGTGGGGAAAAGTGCGCAAACATCTGCAGAGTGTAACAAACTAATCATGGTTAGCCGTGTCCCCGGTTATGGACATCTTGAGTATCTAGTACTTGGATTATCATGTGAATCTCATCATGTTACTTTAATTATTTGTTGGGTTTTAATGATGATGCTTAATTGGGATTGAGAATGCTGTCAACCATTCTCAATGTTTAACAACCACCATGATAGTTAAATAAAATTTATTCCTTTGAAGTAGGGAAAAATTGGCTTTACACAAAATTTTAACCATAGAGCTTTCCACCAGCCATATATGCATGTAGTTTATCATTACACTTTCATATTGCTCTATATGTGTTACATTGCCAGCATATTCCATGTGCTGACCCATTTTCAGGCTGCAACTTTCATGTTGCGGACCTTTCAGATGACGAGTAAGGTGCCTTAGGTCGTGGTTCTATACTCAGTGATGCCATTAGAGTTGATGGACTCGCTTATCTTCCAAGCCTTTCGCTGTTATCGTTATTAGATGGCCTTAAGCCATATTTATTGTAATATGTTCTCTTTCGAGACATTTGATGTAATAAGTGTGTGATTGCTACTTAGTTATAAATCCTTCAAGTACTATGCGTGTCAGCATTACCGATCCAGGATGACACTGATGCACAGAGATCAGCATGTTTGAGGTCTGGTCGCTACAAGATGGTATCAGAGCACACGCTGACTGTAGGACACGACCACTAAGCTAAAGCCCTAGATCACTACTTTTGCTTCTCATTTCTGACTCCTCATCTTTTCTACTCTTTTAGGATGGCGGATGCAAGGAACAAGTTCACACAACCGGATGAAGATACACCCTTTGGACATCACTTGAAGAAGTCACTAGATACCTGAACATCGGAGTACCAAGCTTCACCGGGACCTACAACGCCACTTTACCCGAAGGGGAGCGCTGGATGATTCAAGTTCAAGTTCCAGGAAGGACGTTTGCACCAGTCACGGAGCCCATAGAGTTTTCCTTTGATGCACCAACCTGGAGTCTAGGAAAGAGCATGGCAGCCCACATTGCCATGGGACGTATTGGAGAAGTATACCACAATGATCTCAAGAATACTATCTACCAGATTTGCGGGTGCCGAGATGAGCAATGGGAGATGATCAACACCAGGAGGGATAGATCAATCGCAGCATATATCCAGGAGTTAAACCAGCACATCCGACGTCAGGAGAACCAGATGTGCGCAGGCATGGAGGATCTGCAGAAGGCTATGACCAAGATCAAAGAGCTAGAGGACGAACTCAAGGCTACACGTGAAGATTTCATGGAAGAAATTGAAGTGCTAGTGGAGAAGAATGACCACTTAACCAGGAAGCTCGGAGTTTTCATGGGAGACCCCGCGCCAGGAGGAAATGATGACGATTCCACTTGCCCGGATAACTATATCATCATCGACGACACCGACTCGGATCCCGACGACAGTGATGATGACTATGTTGATGAAGCTGGAGCGGATATCATGGAGTCTTCATCGGAGCAGTTTTTCTAGTTGACCACCATAACAGTAGTAGTAATTCCCCCCATTGTATTTAGTTTAGTCCAAGCACTTTTGTAGTGATAGTTAGACCGTTGTATGCTTTGTTTGA
The DNA here is from genome assembly GCA_021605205.1 of Aegilops longissima. Taxonomy (NCBI): domain Eukaryota; kingdom Viridiplantae; phylum Streptophyta; class Magnoliopsida; order Poales; family Poaceae; genus Aegilops; species Aegilops longissima. Next base: position 661,386,451 of record CM038678.1, read on the forward strand.
ATTGATTGGAGTGATTTTGTTTGCTTTATCTCATGTGCATATGGGTAGTGTTTTCTCATTAGACCTCTTTCTGCTCTATTTCTCACCTTCTCTAAACCCTCAGATGCCTCCGAGACGCGACACTGAATTTGTTTTCCCACCGGAGATCACTCAGTTGATTCAGCAGCAGAATGCCTTGATTCAAACACTGGTACAGAACCAAGGCAACAACAATAACAACAACAACAACCCACCACCACCACCACCTGTTGACCATTTGACTCGTTTCTTGAGGCTAAATCCGCCGGTGTTTTCCAGTAGCACTGAGCCGATTGTTGCAGATGACTGGCTCCGCAAGGTTGGAAGGGAGCTGACCCCTGCAGGATGCACTGATGCGGAGAGAGTGCTTTTGCCGCACATCAGCTTGATGGACCCGCAGCATCATGGTGGGAGAATTACACAGCCACACACCCTATTGACACGACCACGTGGGATCGGCCAGACAAGCTTTCCGTCGCCCACGTTTCAGCTGGAGCTATGGCCATGAAGAAGCGTGAGTTTCGCAACTTACGCCAAGGAGGACGTGTTGTAAGCCAGTATGTGGAGGACTTTAGTAAGTTAGCACGTTATGCCCCAGATGACGTTGCTACAGATGCAGCTAAGCAGGAGAAGTTTCTGGAAGGACTGAATTATGAGCTGAGCATGCAGTTGATGGTAGCCACTTTCAATAACTACCAGGAGTTGGTAGATCGTGCTCTTATGATTGAAGGGAAGCAGCAACAGATTGATAACCGCAAGAGGAAGGATGGACAGGGGAAGTACAATTCTACAGCTCAGCAAAAGTTACGCTTTACCCCAAAACCGGGAGGACAATTCCAACATACCCATGGAGGAGGTAGCTCGCACAATCATAATGGTTCCAAGAATGGGAACGGGAATGGAGGTAGCAATGGACAAAACCGCACCAACCCATCCACCCCAGCCAAGAGAGACCTGAGCCAAATCACTTGCTTTAAGTGTCAGAAAACTGGACATTATGCCAATGAATGTCCCGAAGCCAAAAATGGAAATGGTAATGGAAGCTCAGGGAAGAAGCCGAATCCTTTCAACAGGGGACAGGTGAACCATGTTAACGTGGAGGAGATGGAAGCTCAGCCAGATGCAGTAATAGGTAAGTTTTTGGTTAAGACATTTACTGCAATTGTTCTTTTTGATACTGGTGCATCGCATTCATACATATCACGAGGATTTGTGGATACGTACAAACTGCCCACCAAGGTTCTTAGAACACCTATGCTAGTAAGATCACCAGGAGCAGAGTATATGGCCAGTCGGGGATGTTTTCAAGTACCTTTGAGCATAGGTAGGCATGTTTTCCCCACGGATTTAATCATTCTGGAATCGCAAGGTTTGGACGTGATTCGAGGTATGGATTGGTTATCGATGTATGGTGGGAACATCGATTGTGCTAGTAAGTCGATTTTGCTTACAACGCCTGAAGGAAGAAGGATTAAGTATGTATCACGGCATGAGCCGAGAAGGGCACAAGTAAATACCTTATCAGGAGTTGTGCAGGACGAAGTACCAGTGGTGAAGGATTACCCGGACGTGTTTCCAGAAGAGTTGACAAGCATGCCACCGGATAGAGACATTGAGTTTTTGATTGAACTTTTGCCAGGCACAGGGCCAATATCCAAGAGACTGTACCGGATGCCCGCACAAGATTTGGAAGAAATTAAGAAGCAGATTAAGGAGTTACTGGATAAAGGTTTTATTCACCCAAGTTCCTCGCCTTGGGGATCGCCAGTACTTCTAGTGGAGAAGAAGGATGGATCATTGAGAATGGTTGTTGATTATCGTGGTTTGAATGAAGTGACAATTAAAAATAAGTACCCGTTGCCGATGATCAATAACTTGTTTGACCAATTGCAAGGAGCTAAGGTGTTTTCCAAGATCGATTTGCGACCAGGATACCATCAGTTGAAGATTCAAGAGCAGGATATACCTAAAACGGCTTTTACCACCAGGTACGGGCTGTATGAGTATACCGTTATGTCATTTGGTCTGACTAACGCACCTGCCTATTTCATGAACATGATGAACAAGGTGTTTATGGAGTTTTTGGATAAGTTCGTCGTGGTGTTCATTGATGATATTTTGGTTTATTCGAAGAATTAAGAAGAGCACAAAGAGCATTTGCGTTTGGTACTTGAGAAGCTCAGAGAACATCAGTTATATGCCAAGTTCACCAAATGTGAGTTTTGGTTGAAGGAAGTTGGATTTCTCGGACATGTTATATCCGGAGAAGATATAGCAGTGGACCCCACTAAAGTTGTCACTGTGACAAACTGGGAAGCACCAATGACAGTTGGAGAGATCCGGAGTTTCCTTGGATTGGCAGGATACTACCGGAGATTCATTGAAAATTTCTCGAAGATTGCGAAGCCTATGACGGAGCTGTTGAAGAAGGACACTAAATTCAATTGGACTGAGGAATGTGAGGCTAGTTTCCAAGAGTTGAAGAAACATTTGGTTACCTCACCAGTGTTAATTCTTCCAGACCAAAGCAAGGATTACGAGGTGTATTGCGACGCTTCACGTCGAGGACCTGGAGCAGTGCTTATGTAGGAGGGAAGAGTTGTTTCGTATGCTTCACGACAGCTTAAGCCTCATGAGTTGAACTATGCTACCCATGATTTGGAGTTAGCAGCCGTGGTGCACGCGCTGAAGACTTGGAGACATTTTCTCATTGGAAACCATTGTGAGGTGTACACGGATCACAAGAGTTTGAAGTACATCTTCACGCAGAAGGAGTTGAATCTCAGGCAAAGAAGATGGTTGGAGCTCATCAAGGATTATGATATGAGATTGCATTATCACCCCGGAAAGGCTAATGTAGTAGTAGATGCGTTGAGTCGCAAGAGCCATGTCACCACACTAATGACCGGAGGTTTACCAAAAGAGTTAGCTAAGGAATTTCGAGAGCTATGTTTGGAAATAGTTCCGAGAGGCTATGTAGCAGCATTGGAGATACAGTCTACGTTGATGGATAAGATTAGAGAAGCTCAGAAAACGGACAAGGAGATTGCCTCTATTAAGGAGAAAATGAGTAAGGGAAAGCTAAGGGATTTCATGAGGATGAGCACGATACCCTATGGTTTGAGGATCGCGTTTATGTGCCTAATGATCCGGAGATTAGGAAGTTGATTTTGCAAGAGGCCCATGATTCGCCGTATTCGATTCACCCAGGAAATACCAAGATGTATTTGGACTTGAAGGATACTTTCTGGTGGACCGGAATGAAGAAGGATATTGCAGAGTATGTAGCAGTTTGTGATTTATGTCAGAGAGTGAAGGCAGGACATCAGAAGCCAGCGGGATTGTTACAGCCATTGCCAATACCCGAATGGAAATGGGAAAAGTTAGGCATGGATTTTATCACGGGATTGCCCAGGACTCGTTCAGGCTATGACTCGATTTGGGTTGTAGTCGATCGTTTGACGAAGGTAGCTCATTTTATTCCAGTGAAGACTACCTACAGCAGTGCCAAGTTGGCTAAGATATACATGACCAGGATCGTATGTCTGCATGGAGTTCCGAGGAGTATCGTATCAGACAGAGGAACCCAATTCACCTCAAAGTTTTGGAATCAATTGCACGAAACTTTGGGAACCAAACTTGAGTTTAGTACAACTTTTCATCCACAGACATATCGACAGACCGAGAGAGTCAATCAGATTTTGGAGTATATGCTGAGAGCATGTGCGTTGGATTATGGATCAAGTTGGGATGACAACTTGCCGTATGCGGAGTTTTCTTATAACAACAGCTATCAAACCAGTTTGAAGATGGACCGTTTCGAAGCCTTGTACGAAAGGAGGTGCAGAACCCCGTTGTTGTGGGATGAAGTTGGAGACCGGCAGTTGTTTGGACCAGATTTGATTAAGGAGTCTGAACGGAAGGTGAAGTTGATTCGCGATAGGCTCAAGGTAGCCCAATCTAGGCAGAAGAGCTATGCGGATTCGAAACGCAAGGAGACAGTATACGAAGTCGGAGACAGAGTTTATCTTCGTGTATCCCCGCTTCGAGGAGTCAAGCGTTTCGGTGTTAAAGGAAAATTAGCGCCACGATTTGTGGGACCATACAAAGTTTTGGAACGCATGGGAGAAGTTGCTTACAAGTCGGAATTACCCGAAGGATTGTCAGGAGTTCACGACATGTTCCACGTTTCTCAGTTGAAGAAGTGCCACGCAGAGATGGATGATATACCGCTGAGGGATACTATGCCGTTGGAAGCTATTCAGTTGGGTAACGATTTGACCTACGAGGAGAAACCAGTCAAAATTCTCGAGTGTGCCAGTTGAGTCACCCGCAGCAAGGTTATTAAGTTTTGCAAGGTTTAGTCGAGCCACCACACCGAGGATGAAGCCACCTGGGAGCGAGAGGAAGATCTGATGAAGGACCACCCTCACCTATTCTCTAGCCAACCCGAATCTCGAGGGCGAGATTCATCTTAAGGGGGGTAGGTTTGTAACATCCCAAATTTTCAATTTGGAATGCTATACATAGATCATCACTTGCATATCATATTTTATTGCATTTTGGCTCGACCCTAGAAATTTCATGCAACTCAAGGACCCACGGAGAGAGTTGGAGATTTCGTTATTTTTATATTTGAGTTTTCTTAAATTTTTAAAATAGGATCATTTGATTTTATTTATTTTATC